>LR999965.1:23514642-24737857 GCA_905220375.1 Tachina fera
AGTTGTGTAACAACATTTATAAGTTCTTTATTATATATAGTATAGGCTCATATTCATCAATGTATCTTTGCTTTTAAAGTGGTTGTTTTTTTTTTAATTTTTTCCCACAATGAGATATACACAGTACGAGTATAGTTTGCAAAAGTCTTATGGCTCCATAGAGCAACAACTGAAAGTTATCAGTTGATAGAAGGTAAGAAATATCTATAAAAATGTTATGACTGCGTGCATTTACAACCTCTTGCTTGCGGGAAATCAAATGATGATGATTTGCATTAGCGACAGTGGAATGCGCATAGGAAACTAATTTTAACTTTAATCATAGCTGTTAAATAATGATTATTAATCGTACTGATTACTAACTGATTACTTTTTTTTGAAAATTGAAGTAATTATTACATTACGATTATATTCAGTCTCGCACGATTACTAATTGATTACGAATATTACTTATAAAGGAAAAGTAATCTGAATATCTTTAAATTACAAAAAATAATCCAAAATAATCAAAAGTAATTAAAAAATAATCCGATTATTTTTAAAGATTACTTTTAATTCTTCTTGAATATTTATTAATAATCGAAGTAATCTTTGGAAGTAGTCGGATTAGTTTTTGATTACTTTCGATTCTTTTTAATTATTTTTTTTTTAATTTCAAGTTATTCAGACTATTTTTTTTTATTAGTAATCATAATCAATTATTTATCAGAAATTCTTTTAAAGGGAATTATATAATCAGTACAATTCTTTTTAAAATAAAATCTAATTGATCACTAATCGTAATCGAAATTTAACTGCTCTGATTTTAATCAATTTTAATGTATTATGAATAAAACTTTTTTGAATGAGTAAAATAATAGTTTGGCATTATTAGTGCATTAACAAATTTTAAACTTAATTTAAATAATTTCCAAGAAAAAACATTTCTTTTTGTAAAAAACCTCAGTGCATATTCAGGGTGGACTACCCGTTCTCCAAAGATTTTACTTAAAAGTAACATTCTATCTTGCTCGGTGCAGGACTTAAAAAATATACCGATACCGCTTTCCATTTACGGCAAAAAAAAATAAATTTTCCTTTTTTAAGAAGTATGACCCATTGACATTTTTATATATGTAACCACCACACCATACTGTTCATATAATGGTATACAATTGGCAATGATGAATGGCTCTTTGGTTTTCAAAACCCCAGAACCTACAGTTTTGCTTACTAATAAGACCAATCGAAAATGAACTTCATTACTCATGATCACAATTAATCGCTGATTTAAATAATAAAATTCTGTTTTTCTGGTTCTTTATCCAGTTGTGAATCTCTCTATTATTTAAGAATATCTGCCCGTGTAGATAGACTAGAGTACTGATGAAGTACGTAGCTGCACAGAAAAGTATCGGTATTTCCCCCAGCTTTAAAGTCTAAGTTTAATTTTTCTTTTAAAAAAATATATAAACAAAAACGTATTAAATTCTTAAGCCACATGGTAACCTTTTTTGTATCCACCCTCGTTTTTTTTTGCATATAAATTTATTATAAATATAAATATTCACTGTTCAAACAATTTTCTTTTTAAATATTTATACATTTTCCATTTCCCATGAAAAAAATAAAAATAATGGGTTAAAATGAAGAATTTCCCGTTTTAATTGTTCTGATAAAAATCATTGTGATGCTGCTCTCATAACCAACTTTATCATCATAATCACCAACAACAACAACAGCAGCAACAACAACAGCAACAACAACATCGACATCAACATTTATTGTTTTCTGTTAATGGTTTGTATTGTTAAAATAACAATGGTCGATAGTACAAATAAATAAAGCTTAATAAGTACGCCGTTTTAAGACGAATAATTTATAATGTATTAAAAAAATATTTTTAATTAAACAGCGCAAAGATAATTTAATCGCAAAAGCATTTTTATTATTGCCAATACGTTTTTATCTATAGCAGGGATGCCACACATAATTGATTTTTGAATTACAGTTTTACAGCTTAAGGCCTGGATCACACGATTGGCACAATGTACCGATTTTCGTCGGCTCACTGAAATAAAGTCATAAGTAACCAGGAAAATTTGCCTTATTTCTCAAGTAATTGAAATATAATTACATAACTGCACCACACAGAATTGGTAATAAACCCATATAGACTTGTTTAAGAGTTAATTAAGAAATAATGTCATTTTGGCTTATTACTTATGACTTTATTGCAGTGAGCCGACGAAAATCGGTACATTGTGCCGATCGTGTGATCCAGGCCTTAAGTTTAATAAAACTTTTTTTTAAATAAGTTTTAAGAACTCCATTTTGTTGAGTTATTATATCGAGTCATAACAGCCAATAAAATTTAACCCACATATATTTTGGATCTCATTTGTTTAACTAAATTCTATTATTTATGATCGCAAATAATCGGTTTTGGTAAAAAAAAAATTGTGTTGCTTAAGCTTTTTTGGCGGTTATGACACGATGCATTGTTGGTAAAGAAAATGAAAATGTTTGTTCCCAATCAGCACTCAAAAAATTAGAATTCAAGCACTTGAAATTTAACTGGAAACAAAATTGAGTTCAAGCATTTTTTTTAAGTGCGAGTAATTTTAAATTTTAAAACTATTTTGAAATAAAAAATTAAACTACATACAAGATGTTCAAACATTGTCAAATACATTATTTATTAACTAATAAAATTGATATTATGGTGAAAAATATCAAAGATAAATAAAATAGTGAATTTTTAAAAAACTAAGGGTGATTAAAATCGTGAAAAAATGAGTGAGGTTAGAATTATGCAGAAAATTATTAATATTATAAAACAAATGTATTGAATTTTCCTTTTCATTTTAAGCCAATGCTTTTGAAGCTTAAAACATACTTGAATTCAATTGTATTATAAGTCTGAATTGCAGTTTAATTCAAGGTTAAAATTTTACTGTAACCCAACTGAATTGTACGAATTGAGTTGAGTTCCCTTTTTACTGGAGAACGCTATTGAATTAAAGTGTAAATCAAGCATAATTCAACCCTTGACAATTGAATGTGTGACTTGAATAACAATTGTTTTACAATTGATTTTAAGCAAAATTTCATTTATTCATTAATGGAATACATTTTGATATTTTTTAGTTTCTTTAACTTGTGTTCGCATAGTTTAAAATATAATAATTGACAATCCATAATGCATTAAACATATTGATTACAGCAAGCTATACGACCACGCAACTTCAATTGCAGCTAGCTGCCTTTGTCGCCTTGTAGTCATCTACTTAATTATTTTGAAGAAGGCACCAATATCACATGCAGCTGATATTTAAGTTTGAATTCATATTTTATTGGTGCCACCTTCAAATATTCCCCGTTTATGAAAATTAAATTGCTCTTTCAAAATTTACTTATACCACTTTTAAATATAAAAATGAATAAAGTTTATTTTTTTATGTAAATTTGTGGACATTCTTTATGTTAAGTAATATGAAATAGTTGTAAGCAATCATTCACTCCACATTTTCTATTATATTGGCAACACTATAATTGCGCAATGTCACCAACAAAAATAACAAGTTAAATAAGTTGTCGCCGAGGTAACCTCGTTGTCGTTAAAATTATCCTTCTCATATAAACATGTGTAATCTATTTTTGACATATTGAAGTCGGTAGACTGCTGTGCAAAATGTTTTTAATGCTTAATTGTCTTTGAGGTAACTACATCTAATACACAGTATAAAGTTTCTAAAAATACGTCTTTCTCGCCCTCTCGAATTCCAAAATCCCTATAAACCAAGTATTTCTAGTCAATAGTTAACATACATATATACTTAACTTGTTATCGAAGTAAAAAAAAAATATATATATATATATATAAAACTAAAACACGTTCAACTGCAACGTTGAGCGGCACACACATTCTTCCGTCGTGTGCACTTACACTTACTTGTGAACTTGACACACCTTTCTCTCATACGAACAGAAAGAAATTGATGCATTTTAGTGGTACATACTTTTTTAATTACAACAGCAAATGGTACTTAAGAGTTAAGCGCTTCTATGTTTGAGGTTTAATTTTGCTTTATAATATTTTTATAATATTAGTTTTTGTTCTTGTGTTATTTTCACTCTTCATATTGTAAACACTTGACGTCTTAGTGTGTTAATTTGCTAAATTATAAAAAGGATGTGAAAGCTATGTACTGCAGTGACGACTCTAATGTGCTCTTCATTGAGGGCTTGAGGCAGTAGTGTGAGTAGTTTCTTCAAAAAAATTTACAATTTAAAAAATAAATGTACTATAAACTTGCGAAAAAGTGAACACTCGAGCACATGAACGACTCGAAAACGTCAAAATTTTTATTTTTTATATTTACCAATCTAAAACGTGAATAAATAATCAGAAATAATTTCTTATTTGGGCTTAAGCTCAGTAACTTCAATTCTTATTGAATGAAATATTTTTATTAATTAATGTAACTCACATTAAAGAAGAGAAGAAAAATTACACTAGACTTAAATCTAAAAATGTCTCGTTTTCTTACATTTTTTCGTTTTATTTTTTAATTTTGCGAATCGCAGACCACATAGATTTTTTTTCAACAAATACATACGTGTATATACGTACGTCATATAAGTATGTAAAGATAATACTAGATGACACATACCAAAAGGAGATAAAAAAAATATATATATCGTTCATTTACTCAAAAAATGTAATTTGCCAGGAAGCGAATTTAAAGTTTTCAATTTATACACAACTTGATAGTAAAGGAAAATTGTATTTTGTTGTCAGAAGTTGAAATTTTTACACAATATGAAAATCGATATCGTCCATTTTTATTCAAAAAGTTAAAAAGTCTATACATCGTCCACTTTTCAAGTTTTTACGTAAAAACACTACATGGACAATCATCGTTCATTCTTTATGCAAAGAATTAAATGGACTATAATACATCATCCATTTTTTTGTATACCAAAAAGTGTTTTATGCAAAAAATTTAATGGACTATAAGTTGTAAATTTTTATGGAAAAAATTAAATGAAATTATACATCGTTCATTATTTATGCAAAAATGTTTTTTTATGCAAAAAATTTAATGGGCTATACATCCTCAATTTTTTATGCAAAAAATTAAACGGACTATACTTCGTCCATTTTTAATGCAAAAAAATTAAATGGACTATATATCATTCATTTTTATGCAAAAAAAAATGTTTATGCAAAAAATTAAATGGACTATACATCGTCCATTTTTTATGCAAAAAAGTTTTTGATGCAAAAAAGTTTTTGATGCAAAAAATTAAAAAGAAGAATATATCGTCCATTTTTCATGCAGAAAATTAAATGAACTATACATTGTTCGTTTTTTATGCAAACAAAATTTTATACAAAAAATTAAATTGACTTTACACCGTCAATTTTTTATTCAAAAACTTGAATGGACTAAACATCGTCCATTTTTTATGCAAAAAATTATATCGTCCATTTTTTATGCAAAAAATGTTAATGCAGAAATTAAGTGGACGAAACATTCTCCATTTTTTATGCAAACAATTTTTTATGTAAAAATTAAATGGACTATACATCATCCCTTTTCAATGCAAAAAAATTAAATGGACTATACATCATCCCTTTTCAATGTAAGCATTTAAATTGACTATATATGCATCATTTGTGCAAAAATTTATTTGGTCCATTTTTTATGTAAAAAATTATTATTATTTTTAGTGCAAAAAATAAATTGACTATACATCGTCCATTTTTTATACCAAAAAAAATTTATGCAAAAAATTAAATGTACGTCCATTTTCTATGCAAAAACTATTTTAATGCAAAATATTGAATGGGCTGTACATCGTCGATTTTTCATGCTAAATATTGAATGAACTGTACTTCGACCATTTTTCATTCAAAAATTAAATTGTTTAAACAAAAAAATATGTGGACTATACAACGTCAAGTTTTATGAAAAAAAAATAAATGGAATGTATGAAAAAAATTAAATGGACTGACTATAAAATGGATCATAGAACATCCAGTTGTTAAGTAAAAAATATATAAATAGCGCATTTAGTTCCTTGTGTAAAAAATGTACGATGTATAGATTATTTAATTTTTTTTTAATGAAAAATAGATAAATTATATCCCAGTTAATTTAAAATTTAATATGGGTTTTGTATAGCTTATTTAATTTTTGGTATGAAAAATGGACCATACATTTAATTTTACTCTATTAAAAATTTACCACTAATAATCTATTTACTTTTTGTATGAAAATTTTACGATGTATAGCTCATCAATATATAGTCCATCAATATTTATTTATGAAAAGCTTACCATTTATATTTCACTGCACTATTTCAGCTTCAAGTATAGAAAAAAATTATAAAAAAATTTTAAGTGAAAATGCTACACAAAGGCGTGTCGAAATATTGTTAAATAAACATAGTTAAGTTTATTTAAAAGACCTCAAGCTTAATAAAGTAGTTACTATTTTTGTCAATAGAGATATAAAAAAATTGCTTAAATATATACAACCTTATTTATAAAAAGGGATTTTAAGACACATTTTCATACAAAATTTTTCTTAAAAAGCCTTAATAAGTTTTATAAATAAGGCTGATAAAATTGAAGGATCGTGTACATAAATTGGGTCACTTGTGACATTAAAAAAACTGTAAAACAATATATATTTAAAAAAAACTATTCAAATTTAGATGAGCAAAAACAGTGAAAAAATAAAACCTATGGCAAACAGTGCAAAACGTAAAAGATAAAGTCAGCAGAAGTTTGCAGAAATGTAAATTTTATATCAAGGAGAAAACGAGCCTTACGAATGCAAGCACACATTTAAAAACCTTAAAAAAGTGGTGAATGACTTGTAACTTTTGCTGAATAACTATTTAAAGTATGAATCATTCCAGGTATGGTGAATTTGCACTTCTTTTCGCTGATATGGTCAAGAAGTAAAAGTAGTTAAAACAACCTATTCTGCAAAAAGTAAGTAAAAAGTTTGGTAATTCTATCACTATTTTCGTTTAAAGTTATTTTAGTTTACTACTAATCAAGTAGAAATCATTAGATAGAATCATGGTAAAATTGAGCTTTCATTACAAAAAAGCTTTTGGCAAATTGAAATAAGATGAATCGAAACAATTCACATATTCCATTTGCCATGATGGCTGAGTATATACAGCAAAAATTTACATCAACTGATACTACCCACGGTGGACCAAACATAGAAGAACGCTGATGATGAATTTTAGTGGCCTTCGAAAACAGCTAGTTGTTCCGTTCTACTACGTGTTTGTCAGAATATTTACAAATTACTTTGATGTTATTTGTTCACTAATATTTATCACATTTAATTTGGTTTACAAAGCGATACGAACGTTAGCCTGTTCAAATCATAAATATAGAAATCATTATTGTTTTTGAAGATGAAAGTATTTTTTGGACAAACTGTATTTAATTTATGTATGTGCATGTGTATCTTCAAAATAAATGAGCGAAATCTTTATAGCTTTGCACATTATATTAAAGTTACAAAAGTTGTTATAGAAAAACAATGTTTATTTTACGTATACTGATGGATAAATTAAACACACATTTGTTCATATTTGCTGATACACACACACATACACCACCACACATAACACGAAAGCCAATATTTCGACTATGATCAACAACAATTTTATGTAGTGATTTGAGCCTGCTGATGCCGGCTGGCAGCAGGAAGTGTGCACCAATACAATAACAAAAGATTAAGTCAAACGTAAATGTTATTGAAATTTTTAGATTTTTCAAAATTGTAAACTTGCCATTGTAACAGTAAAACAAAAAGACAAAAACATTATACATACATATTACAACGTTTTTTTGCTTGTAGCAGGAAAATTCCAAAAAAAACCAGTTTGAAACATTAAAACAATCACAACAGCAACAAGAGCAATGAAAACATCAGCAGGACATGCGAAAGTTATAAAATTCATGCTGCATCTGTATGCAGTTGTTTAAAATTACATATGTAGGTATGAATGTATTCTACGACTATTTGTCTTTGCACTTGTTTATTTGTATCATTTGTGTTGTTTGCTTCCGCTTGTACATGTGACAGCAGAGGTATGCGTGTGTGTGTGTTTTTGAGTTCGGGTTTTAATATATGCACTTGTGTTTGTGCTTGTTTGTTTGCGTATGTGTGTCATGAATTGCTAACAAATAATTATTTGTTATCGTTGCAGTTGTAACAACATTTCAATGTTCTTTTGTTTATTTGTTTGTCGTTTGGCTTATATTGGCTAATATATTTTTGTCAAAAATTCTGAATGACTCAAATGTGGTGTTAATATAGCATGCACAGTGGGCAGAAAATAATAATGTCATTTTGTCAAAAAACATGTTTGAGTTTATACAGAAAAAAATAGGCTAAATTATTTTCAACAAAACCATGTTATTTAATAAAATGTTTAATTTCGATAATATTTGTATTTATCAATACCACGCGTTTTAAAATATGATTAAATTTATTTTGTTTGTATTGGTGTTTATCTTGCTTGTTGATTGACTCAACGCGGTCATGTGCTATTGTTGTTGTTTATTTTGATTGCTCGTGTTGTATACGTGTGAATCCCGACAAGAAGTCGAAAAACGTTCTTGTTTGTTTTTCACTCAACAAAGTTATTTTTAAATTACATCAATGCAGTGCGCACACGTACAAAAAAAATAAGAAATCATTTGTTTCGTGTATTCATTAATTGCGTATCCAATAACGATTTGCTCTTTAGCTGAGTGGTAAGTAAAGTGGTCTATTAGTCAAGAGATTGCCGATTCGACTCATCCCAAGCACATTTAGTTTTGATAGCAGCCAAGCAAAAGAAAACAAAAAGGGGTTGAAAGAAAATGTGACATTCATCCACACACACACAAAATCAATTATAAAATTTCAGTCAACAACTTTTTTTTTGATTCATTAAATGTCTTTATTGATATTTTTTTTCAATAAACATGCATACAATTTTATTTATCAATAATGCAAAAATCATCACCACAGAAAATTCAAAAAATTTTTTTATGGAATCAACGATTTTTGTATTCAAATATCAAAATCATTTTTTTCTGTGTAGCAATTGTATTATCCCAACAAAAACTACTGCTTCTCTCTAGCACCCAGTAAAAAACGACACTCCAAAAAAGTCATGAAAATGTAGAGTTTACGATGCGGAAGTAGTGCAAATTTCGATCCGATCTAATGATTTTTACATAGGGTTGTCATTGCAAGAAGTTCTCTTTTTCGATACCTGGTCACTGAATTGGAAGCGATATTAAGAAAAATTCCCTTTTTTGATTTCTATGATAATATTTTCATCTAGGAAAAAGGGTAAATAGTTGCCTTTCTTAACAATTCGTTTCTTTTTATACGAATTTAAGCCCGAAACAGTGTTTTCATGTAAATTTAATCAAATAACTTTTAAATTTAAGACTAAAATTAGTTCATAAATTTCTTTAAATAAATATTTTTTTTTTAAATTCTGGTTAATATTTTCTAACACTATGGGGGAGTTACAAGGTTTTGTATGACTAAAATAAGCTTCTACATGGTTTTTTGCTCACTCTCGGCAAATTAAAAATATCGATTTTTTGGAAGCAATGAAAATGTACTTCCGCTAGACATACTTTAGTGATATGCCATTTGAAAGCTCTCTTTTTATATATAAAGTCACGCTTCTTTCTAAACATCAAACATCCGAATTAAAAGAAACTGAATGCATATCTACTTGTCATTCAATTTTTTTCTAATCTTTATACCCGAAAATTCAGCTTACAATCAGCTTATGTCCAATTGAGCTAAAGTCGTTAGAAAAATTTTTTTAATTCATGTTTTGTTCTTTTTAAATTGAAGAAAGCATATTATTAGTTTACATTGCTTATTTTCTAGAAACGAAATATAAACATTTATAAACAGAAACAATTTCTTATTCGGGCTTAATAGCGGGGTTTTGTAGAACATAAGCCCTTTTGTTGTATGCTTCGTTTATAAACAATAACGTTTAAAATTTGCTTTTTATAAAACATATTTTAAAACTATTGGTTTGTCATAAAAAGAACCTTTTAGGTATAACCAAAAAGAAACACTCACAAAATTATGACAGTAATGGAATAAAAAAGCCAAAATGTATTTGAAATCTTAAAATAAAATTTATGAAAAATTTAAAAAAAAATCTTTCAAATTTATTTTAATTTTTATTAATATTGATATTTTAATTGATTATTGCACTCATTTAAAAAACTAAAAACAAATTAATAAAGATTTTCCGTTGATTATAAGAACTAAGTTTTTTTCTTATACCCTTTTTTTCTTATACATTTTTGCAATTGTGTTACGGTTAAATTATGAAAAATAAAGCAAAATTTATACGTTTATACTGAATTTGGAGTGGATTATTTTACAATAAAACAAGCAGAAAGAAGGGAAACATCTTTTATTGGTACGAAAGGCTAGATTAGTTTTTCTGAAAGTTAAGTTATTCCGATTGTAAAAAAGTCATGTGTTTGTGTAAGAAATTACATTTTTCCATTTTTCCAACGTTGAAATGAATACCTTTAAAGTTAAAAATAAATAGTATTTTATGGTTTTAAGTCAGTTAACATTTTAACATTCAAAATTTAATGACAATTTTATATCGAATTCAAACTAAGTAGACCAACCTTTAAAAGATTTTCATTTGTTTTACACAATAATTTAAGTTAATTTTACATAGAGAACTTTATGAGTGTAGAAAAACTAAAAGCTCTTTTGTTTTCACTCACATGAAAATTAGTCAACGTTACAAGAACGTAAACAGGGTTTCGTTCGTTATTTTAATGAAAGTAAATACTTTTTCATTTTATAAAAACAGGTTATAAGTTCAGTAATTTCAATTCTTATTTAATGAAATATTTTTATCAATTAATGTGAGTTTCAAAAGAAGTGAAGAAAATTTAAACTAAACTAAATAAAAGAATTAATAAATTTAAAAACAGAAAATTAATAGTGATACTTATAAATGTGTTTACCAAAGGTAAATCAATTGTATACACATCAATCATTTTTCATATTCCGTTTCATAGAAAATTTAAGTTAAATAGCTGATGTTAATAAGAATCTCTATCCAAGTAGATAGACTAGGGTGCTGATGAAGTGTGTGGCTGCACAGAAAAGTATCGGTATTTCCTCCAGTTATAAGGTCTCGTTTAATTTTTCTTCTCTTCTTTAGAAACTCACATTAATTAATAACAATATTTAATGCAATAAGAATTGAAATTACTGAACTTAAGCTCGAATAAGAAATTTTTTCTGATTAAAAATTCACTACAGTTCAGGTATATCTAAGAATGTCTAATATTAGCATTTATTTTAAAACAAATAATCATATAGGAAATGAGTGAATAATTTTATTTTCACTATAATAAAGGGAAAGTTTAGAAAAAAAATGTGAATAATTATCCCATAGTGCGAAAAAAAAGTAAGTTTTGTTGCCGTGTATATGATGAATTATCCGAGCTTAAATTTAAAATTAATCGATTAATAGACTAAATTTAAAGTGTAAGTTTTACTTTACAAAAGTCGATTCTGTCACCACAGCTCACTTTCCTTATAGCAAAATCGACTATCTCAGAAAAGTTGACTGTGCCACCACAGCAAACTTTTTTTTAGAGAATAGTTGACTTTATCAATAGAGCAATAGAAAAGTCGACTGTGCTTAGCTTATCGCATTTTCTTTGTTGAACTTGCATCATTATTCCCAACAAATTTTCAAACAAATTTTAAAAAACAAATGTTTGATTTGGTAACATTTTTCAATGGGCATTTAAAAATTGCCAAGCCTTAACAATCATTGTATTCATTGTAGTAAAACATCGCATACCGAATTCACACTACGAATGTTTCTAATAGATTATATGAAATTTTGTTAAGGAAAACTTTTCTCTTATGAATAGGGAGGCAACTTTGTTGCATAAAACTTTTTTTTTCTGTTTGCCAATGAGTGGCAGAGAAAAAAACTGACAAAGAAAAAATGGTTTATCATGAATATTTCAAGTATTTTTAGCGACTTCTTGATGTGATTTACTTACACACGCCTTCTACTGACATTAAAAAATAAGGTTGCATGCAAAATAAAATCTAAGTCTAAGTCATATGAAAAAAATTAAAAATTTCCAGACTAAACGAATAAATTTTGCTAAAATTTTAACATCAATGCAGACTGATACATTTCTGTTTTTTAACTGTAACATATGCCTGGATTTCAATTTTACTCGTATTGTTGTTGACTACAGTTTTTGTAAAAAAAGAAAAATCTTTTGTTAAGCCATTTTTATTGCTTCATTGGCATAAAAAACCGCTCAAATCAAAAGAAATACTAGTCAATCAACAATATTAGACTTTTTTTATTTTTGTTGAAAAACATGAATTCGCTTTTTTACAATAAATTACATTTCCATTGCCATAAAGTAGATTTATTTTTGGTTTTAAAACATTTTGAATGCCTTTATGTTAAAGCTTGTTAATTTCGACTAAAATTTACAATTCAAAGATATAATACATGATAAAAAAATTTATTGGCTTTTTCAAGAATTTTTTTAGGTGAAATCTGCTAATGAAATACATTTAAACAAGCTAAAATAGCATTAAAAATGAATTTTTCATAGAGAATTTCCGTGACAAAAGGAAAGTCAAAGGAAAAATTGGGTGGTATAAACAATAATTATTGTAATGCTTTTATTTGACATAATAATTATCATAAACTAGGTACACTTGGTATGCTTCGTTGCCACAAAGACGATAGTATTTTGAATTTCGATTTTAAAGTGCCAGAGGAGCAATATTTAGATACATTATGTATATAACCTATGTCTTCTTCTAAATGAGGGAAACCTATACCTGAAATGTCATTAAAATCGATTTAAATGTTTCGGAGGAGCAGGATTCTTCCCCTGTCCCCTTGTTTGTCTCATTCTTGAGAAGTTACATAAAATATGTATCCTTTTAAATGAAGGGGTATATACAAATATTTTAAATTTCACCAAAATTGAGCTGAGACTCAGAAATTTTCCTCCTTGTTTCCTCTGGGTTCTAGTTCACAAAATGTATATGATCATTTTGTGAGTTTTTACACGCAGATCTTTCGATGTTCTGAATTTCATTACAATTTGTTTGAACCACTCCGAGGGGTAGAAATTCCCCCTTTTGCCCTCCTGATTCTAGTTTTGAAAGAGCACTTCTTAGATGCAGATCTATTCATGTTCTAAATTTAATTAAAGTCCGGTTGATAGTTTCGGAGGCAGAAATTCCCTCTTGTCGCCCTCTCGATCCTATTTTTAAAAATAGACAAAGCCTTTGGGAATTTTCATATGCATGTCAATCTATGTTCTAGTCCTTGTTTTATATATAACCTTCCCGCAGTTGCACAGACTAAGTGCACTAAATATCATAGCGATCAGATGAGCAGTTAAGCCGCGCATAAAACACGAACAAACAAACATTAATTTTTATATATTCGATAATTATCAGGGAAACAAGAAATATACTCTAAAAGAAGTATTTAATGCGCATTCAGTATGCAATAAAAACTTAAAAATATTTATTTGTAAATGAAAATATATTTTTAATTAAAAAATTCAACAACATTTGCATATAAAATAAGACAAAAAAATAAATGAACAAAAAAAGCAATGTGAGTCCGATCACAGGGGAGATTTGTAAACATCTAAACAGTAATGAATTTTTTATTTAATATTGGCTTATGGTAACTAAAATAAGATATATAAATTTTTGACTCTACTGTATTTAAAAATCTACGAAAAACTGCATCTATAGTAGTGGAATTCTTAGTTGTAGGGTTTTGTGGAAAATTGCTCATATGCAAGTGGAAAATGTCAAATAAAAATTGTGATAAATCTTGCGACCGTGGGTTTGCAAAATTTGGCATGATATGGAGATTGCTACACAATTGTCGTGCACCAGCTTCAGTGTATGCTATAATATAATATTATAAATTCTTTATAAAGACTGCTGTATATCTTTTAAACAAATATTTGACATTTTAAACGCTCTTTTATTTAAAGGCTATATTTATTTTATTTATTTTGTATTTTTTAAATTTTTTATCAAAAATAATCCCCACCGGCAAAACTATTACACTTCACTAGCAATTTCCATTAAAATTAACACTGCTCCTGAAGGTATGCTTTAAAATTCGGTTGAGTGTATTTCTATGCAGCTGTTAAGTTTCTCTGTACTTCTTGTTCGTATGATTACACAAATACACTCAAACATAGCTCACACTGATTTGATAACGCTTTATGATCTTACTCAAAACTTGTGAAAAAATGTTTACGCTCTAGCGCATAGATGTTAACACATCAAAAAGGAAACAAAATTAACAAAAAAATTAATGGGTTAGAAGCTCAGGTTAAAACAAAATTACCATACAAATTTTGACTAAAACAAATACAGGCAAATCTCGGTATAACGAATCTCGCTTTAACGAAAACCCTATATAACGAACGTCCCAATTTTTTACATTAAAAACCTTATATAGCTACTACTAGCCTAACGTTATACTGAATATAACGATGGATGAAGAAAAAATCGCAAAATAAAAAAAATTTAAACTTTATAGAAACATATTTCTATAGCAAACGGCAAAAAATATTATACAAAATATACAGCTGCAATGTAAATAGAACAAAATGTAAGTCCATTAGTTTGTATTTGGTAATTTATTTGAAAACAAATGTCCTTAATTGTTTTTATTGTATTGTATCATGTCTAAAATAATAATAAATAAAATAACACTTGAAAAAAATTTTCGCGATATAACGAATTTTTCGGTATAACGAATGCGCTTGACATTATATTGTTCGTTATACCGGGATTTGCCTGTAATACAAATTCATATTTAATGGATGCTCTCATAAAAATTTAACTTCAATTTCAAAAGATCTCGATATCAGAATTAATTTATTGGAACTGTATTTTGGATAAATAGAGACAAGATTTTTATTTATAATTTTTATTGCAATAAATAACAAAATATTGACCTAGATTTTCAAATAAAAATCATTGCCAGTCACACTTTAATAAACTTTTATATATTGTCAATGTTACTTCAACGTCTACTCGGGTCAGAGTCCGTCACAAATAGCAAAACAGAATTTGTATAGAAACTAACGTCCATAAAACTGAGTAATATACATATGTATAAGAAAAATTTGCACACTTCATGGAATATTGGAACAGAGACTTAGATGGCGAAAAATAAAAATGAAAATGTTTACCGACCCCTTAACATGTAAGCATATTAACCCAGATAGCACCGGAAATGTTTTTCTTTATAATTTAAATTTTTATTTCGAAAATGAATTTTAATAAGTCTCTAGAAAAAAAATTTATTATGTAGTTTCTACAAGTGAGGCAGACGACTCGTCTAGAAAATTTGTATGAAAATCACTCAAAAATATGAGTGCTTTCCATATAAATTTTATACTCAAGTCGTCCGTCTAGGTTGTAGAAACAGGGGGTATATATTTTTTGGAATAGGGTGTCCTTTTAAAAGGACGACTGCACCAATTGGGTTAAAATAAAAAATTCTAATTCTAATTCTAAGTATAAAATATGCTAAAAATATGCGTGTAAGACTGATATATGCAAAAACATGCCTCAAAGCGTAAAATATGTACTAACTAATCGAAGCCAAAACTCATTAAAGATTTTAAAATGGATAAATATCTTATCCCCGAATTAATATGGCAAAACAAGGAAAAAGTTCAATTGCATATATTGTCAGGATTCCCTGACAATCATATTATATTCGTAGTCTAATGCAATTAATATTAAGTTACCAAAAATTTCAAATAACATCGTAAAATATATTGACCAGCATTGCCAAAAGCTAAAGAATTAAACTACAAAAAATTAGATAAAGGAAAAATATTACATAAATAAATTTCCCTAAATCTTAGATAAAACCACCCAATGGAAAACAAAAATTCTTAATAAATGTAAGTAAACATTTTTTTAATTTTAAAAATATATTAATTGAACAAATTACTACAATATTGAATTAAATTTCATAAATGTTTTGATGCCTTGGCCACAAGCAAGCCCTTTAATGAAAATGCAAATTCATGTGCATAAATTTACGACAACATGGATGCATGCAATCACAAAATCCACTCATTATCAACAACAGATTATTTACGTTTATTTATTAATAATTTGTTATTGTCTGATTGTGCAAGTGACTGTATATAATTACGAATGGTAAAGAGCAACAAATGTGTAAGTTTTGTTGCAAGTACGAGTATAATTTTAAATAATAAAAACAATTTAAATATTTCAAATTATTTAACACTAATCCTTGTTAACACTCATGCCAAAGTTCAGTGAACTCAACTAAAAATATGCTTATGACTGAATGTGAATGTGTGAATGAATTTATGAATAAATAAACCAAAGAGTGAATGAATTATCAATAAAACTAATAATAACAAGTGTTTGTGTGTGTGTGTTACACATGCACTCATATATAGAACCGTTCTTTTAAAAGGCAAATTGCAAAGCAAAGTAATTGTTCTCATTTGTTCCTGTGTGTGTGTGTAGGCAAGTGTGTCTGCCCATGTGTGCGTATGTAAAGGGAAATTACATGCACACGGTTCAATGAACTTAATGAAAATATTTACAAATTATTTTATTTTAATATTATCATTGTGACTATAATAAATATTTTTTTTTTATTTGTTTGTTTGTTGTATAGTGTTGTTGATTATTTAATTTTTTAACACTAATGCGCTTTGAATTTTTAAATAAATATTTAAGTTGTTGTACAACATTTTTGCAACAAAAACATATTACGTTTATAATATTAAAAAAATGCAAAAAATGTTTTTAATGTAATGATGCCTCTTTTTGTAATTTCTATAATGTGATTGTAATTATTTTATTTATTTAAATTTTTTTAATATAAATTACTTGTATTACTTTTATTATTGATAATTTTTGCTGCTTTGATAAATATGTTTACATATTTTTTTTAATTTTCAAAGGCGTTGAAATGCTAAAAATATAAATTACTTTTAAAGTAAAGTCATATATGTATCTTTGTGTGTATGTATATCTAATAAATAATTTTTTATGCAATAAAAATTTACTCAGGTGAATGAAGGTAAAACATAACAAAAATAGGTGTTATGAAACAAGGCCCAAAATATAAAAAAATTAAATAAGGCCTAATAAAAACCTCACGAATTTTTTATTGGGATTAATTTAATTTTTTGCATTTATTTCATTTTGAATTTCGTTGGCTATTATTTTATTGGTCTTTTTTAATTGGGCTTTATTTAATTTTCCTTTCATACATTTTCTCTTGGGCCTATTTAATTTTTTTAGGGTTTTATTTTATTTCTTATGTCGACGTTATTTCCTTGGGCCTTTCTTGATAGCGCCTTAACTATAATAATGCTTAAATATTTTAAAGTGTCCTCTAACTTAATTATTTAATTATTTTAATGAGAATGTGTGACTAAGTCGAAAAGTGTTAGATCCTTTTACAGCATGATGTGCCTATTTGAGCACATCATGCTGTAAAATGAAATTCTCATTTTTCAAAAATTTTATTTATTCAAGTTCGATATGATGATTTTCTGGCATCCCTAGTATCAATATACACTATTTTACATGTGCAACGATGCTAGACCATTTGCACAAGATTCTGAATTGGGCTAATATATTTTACGTCTATACACAAGATATTTCAAGATATTTAAATGCAAAGTCACAGAAGTGCAACTTTTTTTCAATCTGAATATTTCTTTTGCACGCTTTGTTTTAATAAACTTTCTCAAAGAGACTTATTATCCATTGACTTTTGCTCTCTAAAATCTTAGTGAAGTTACAAACGCTAACAGAACAATGCATGAGACACTATACGATTGCAAATAACTGTAAATGTTTGCTTTAAAAAATCACATATTTTTATGTCACGTGTGACATTTAAAAACAACATTTCTTACCAGTCCGTCGAAAGAAAGCAGAAAGCTCATAAAATATTCAAATCAAGCACACATATTTAATACAATTAAAATATAAAAAAACATTCCTTTCATTCACAGCGCAGTTTCATTTCTTTGGCTGTGATAATCAAGAAATAAAAGTATAAAAGTAGCTAGAAAAGGTTTCTTCTAAAAAAACTTATGCTTGGTATTCCTGATACTATTTTCATTTAAATTTTGATTGTTGTTTTTTACTCCCACCACTTATTTTTGTTAAGTTTGTGGTTATTATGTTCCAATAAATACGTTGAAAACTTATGTTAATTTCGAAACATATTTACTAAGCATATTTATTTATAATTTCGTTAAAACAGCAACAATATAAATATTATGATGGGGAAAATTGCATGTCACGTGCGACTCTGATTAAAATTTAGTTTAAAAAAAATATATAAATAATTTTTGGGCACAATCAAAGCCATTTTAAAAAGTCATCAGTGCACACCATTTCATATTTTAATATACAGGGTGGCGCAGAATGAGCTATATTATTTAAATGGTTTATAACTTTTTTATTTATAAGATTATTATATTTTTTTTAATACAGTATATTATTGGGCAATTTTTTGCTACTAGCTTTGAAAAATTATATCTAGTAAGTGATGTTAATTTTCTGCTTCGCACATATGTACGTGCTCGCATTGGCATATTTCCCTCAACTTAACGCAAAATTTCGGGTGTAATGGCCATGACTGATTTCATTTGAAATATTAGTTTTTACTTGGAGCATGGTTATTGGTTTGTTAACGTACACTCTTTCTTCCAAATATCATCAAAGAAAACCTTCAGCGGCTATTAAATCTGGTAAACGTGTAGGCCAGTTCAGCTAATAATGCAGGTGCCTCAATGGCACCTGTTGAAACCTGAAAGCTTAGATATTTTTCCACAGCTGGTCTAACAAAATTTTCCTACATCATCCGATGTGTACCACCGCTGACAGAGATTGAGACTTCACTTTCATTTTCAATAAAATATGGGGTAATTATCCTTTCGGAGGATACACCGCACCAAACAATACAATTAAGTGGGTGAAATTTTCCAATCAAATGGTTTATTGCTGACGCTGTGGGTGCAATGCGCACATTAAAATGACGACAATATGCACACTGTGTCAGCACAATACACTGTTGGTTTGAAAAATAAAATAAAATTATTTTTATACGTTGTTTGATCGTATAATGGTCTTCTTCAAAAATGCTGCACAAAGCAAATATAGAATAATAATTTAATTATTAAAGTTATAAAGAATTCAAACCATATACAGTCAAATCTCGATAATCCGTACCACAATAAATCGTAATTTCCGATAATTCGTAATAAACTGTCGGTCTCTTGAAAAAATCTCGTTAATTCATAAAATTTCCATACATTTTGGTGCCCTCGTTAATTCGTAATTTTTTTTTTTTCAAATAAACTCTTCTTTACCTCTTATAAATCGTAATTTTTTGCTAAGTACCAGTTATAATTCGTAATAAAAACAACAGAACCATGGAAATAACTACTTTTTATTAACCGCTATTTTATTTTTTGCGAGGAATTTTAATTTTGCTTTTTTGTGTGTTTATTTTCTTAAGATCAGTTTGTTAATGAATAATAGAGAAAAAGGTTTTCTTCATTTTAGTAAATAAATTGATAAGCCCCGTTAATTCGTATTTATTTTATTTTACCCCCGTTAAATCGAAATCCCGCTAAATCAAAAACGCCTATCATTCGTCAGAAATGATCAGTCCCTTGCGATTACGAATTATTGGGATTTGACTGTAGCTCATTCTGCGCCAACCTATAGTTTCAAGTTTCACTAAAACCAAGCATTTCAATTTCTGTCCACAGAAGCAACTTATATTTGTGTCACATGCGAATACCTTGGTTTTTTGCAAAGGTTTTGAAAAGTAAAATTTTGCACCATTTATAAAGCTAATTTAAAGCTAAGTTAAGTTATTGGCAACAAAAAAATCCTTTTTATTTTGACTTTTTGTCACTTTAAATGCGTGTGACGGCCATGTCCGGCATCATCGAAATGCGCATATTGTAAATAAAATAAAAGAAATATTTATACAGCTTAATTTTAATTCCAACATTTTGTTTATTTATATCTATTAGTGACAAAAAAGGCTAAATAAATATGTTTATTAGTGCCTTGTTTGGAAATTACAAAAAGTCTTTGTATAATATTAAAATAATAATAAAATAACATTAAAAAAAATCTTTGCATTTAAAGTGAAATGAGAATGCTAAAATTTAAGAAAACAAAGTAAAAAATTATTTTTTCATATTTATATAACCTATAACCTCTTGGTTTACGTCGCACAGTTTTTTTGCGTTCATCTTTGGATTTTCGTTGCCATTTGATTTACGTCACCTAAGTTGATTATAAATTCTTATCGATTGACGTCTTCCACTACTTGAACCAACAGCAACGTATATCAAGGAATTAGTGTAATTATTGCCATTGCATCAATAGCGTATGAGTAATATTTTCAATTAACATTATTTATATTAAGTATACGTTTGGTAAAACAAAACATGTTTAACATGCGTATACTTAATATTTTAATAATCGCCTTGGCTGTCAAGGCCAGCTGACATGAGTTATAATAAAGTGCCTGAATTAATATTCATATTCAGTTGCTTTATGATTTCAAAAAAATTGGGTGCTCCTTAAATAAATTGGATTTTTAAAAAAGCTAATAACCTCTGCCCCCTCCCTTTACCAAATATGTTAAGTAAAAAACTTAAAACAAAAAAGTAAAAAAAACTTTATGCCCCCCTTAAGACACATAAAATTGTATAGTCGATGAAGGGCGTTGGTGTAAAATTAAATTCATGTTAATATTTTTTTTAGCAACAATAGCAACAAAATTAAAAAATAAATGTAAACATGAACCAGCAACTGCTGGCGGTAGTTCTAAAGTAAATAAAGTATTTATTATGACAAAAGGTGTCAAATGAAAACATTAATGCAACAACGCCTTTGTTATTTCTAATTATTTATATACACACATGTTTATCATAATCTATTTTTTTATGTTTTAATTAAAATTTAAATTGTTATTAGGGGCAGGACTTAATACTATTAATGTTTTATAGTTATATATGTAATTTTATGTATAATTTTGTTCACGTTCAAGTTCAAGTTTTTTATTCAAATTTGTTATCAGCGAAGAATAATATTTATTAAAGTTAGCTAAAAGAGCTTTAAATAAAATTAAATTCCCAATGTTTGAGCCATAAATTAGTAGTCGTGAGCATGTACTTGGGAGGACAGTGAATAATTAATTTTTCATTTGCTATTTGATGCTAATTAGCATAGAAATTTATTGCTGATAGTTGTGCATGTACTGGTACCTAGAAAAAAATATTCTGCTATTTATACCTTAAAGCGCCAAACTAATAATGCATTAATACTAAAAAATCGCCAAAAAGAAACAAATTCCGTTCGGAACCTTTCGTGTGCGAGTCAAAGTCTAACTTTAGTGAATTTACTTACTGAGTAATGCTCAAAATTCATTGCAAGAGACAAGTGCTAAAGAAATCGCGAAAATATTGTATTATATTTATTTAAATATTTATCACTTCTGCTTGAATCGTAATGAATTTTCAGTCAAGGAACAAATATGCATGTATGTATGTTTAAATGTATGAATTTCAAAATTATTATTACAAAGCAATTACTTCATTATTACAGCATATTTATTTTAGACATTTCTTCATTGCATTTCATTTTTAAATTTAAAATATTTATAAATGAAAACCTTATATGCTGCATATGGCATAAATGTCATTGATAATAAAATAAACGTCCATCTAGACAAATGACAATTATAAAGTCTCCTATTACTTGCTTTGAAATAATCACAGTCTCCTACAAACAGGCCAATACAAAGTATCGTTATATAAAATGAAAAAAGGCGCAAAATAAATAAAAAACTGCCGTATTCTAAAGAAATAAATTGGAAAATAAGGTATTTACAATTGTCTCAAAATCAGTACTTACGAGATTTTGAAGTAAATCTATTTTTTTTAATAGATTTCCCATACAAAACCAAATCTAATTTGTCAGTATATTTGTAGGAAATATACTTAAAACCTAATAGTTTTATTTATTTTTAAATGCGTTGTACAGGACATATGTACATATGTACAGGGTGGCCCAAATGAGACCTTGTGATGTTAAACACGTGTGATAACGGTTTTTTTAAATGATTTATTTTTATATGTTAAATACATTTTATGGAAATTTAACGTGACTATGTGTGAAATATGACATCAGACAAATGACCACCATTTTGCTCGATACAGGAATGGGCTCTTTTTAGTGCATTTTGCATTACACGGCGTAATGTTTCTGGTTGCACGCGCCGTATTTCATCTCGAATATTCTGCTTGAGCTGTCCAAGTGTCTGTGGTTTGTTATCATACACTTTGTCTTTAAAATATCTCCATAAAAAAATCAGACGCAGTTTAATCTGGTGAACGAGGAGGTCAAGGGAAATCTGAATTTCTTGAAATTATGCGAATAGCATATTATAGTCGTTGTTGGTGGTCTTGCGGTAGAAGTTGTTGCACAATTTGAACTTTGTATGGATACATCCTAAAATCCAACTTTAAAGTTCTCTGTAATGTTGTTCTGGGTATACCCAATTGGCCGGAACGGTGACGAGTTGAGACATATGGATCATTTGCAACACTCTGATGTACAGCTTCCACGTTGTCTGGACGGTCGGCAACTGAACTCAGTTCCTCAAAACGGTGAACTAAACTTGTAATCATGTAAGAAGTATGCGCTGATCTTACGTTAAAAAAACGGTGATAATTTCGCTGCATCAGAACAATTGATTGTTGAGAAGAATAATAAAAATCGATAATTTTAATGCGTTGTTGTGGACTGTACGTATTCATTTTAAATTTCCAAGAGTACAGTTATAATCTGCAAAAAGGAAAAATAAATTATTTAAAAAAATAGAAAAGTTATTTGTGTTTCTCATCAGCTTGTCTTATTTGGCCCACCCTGTATAAGGTTAGTAAATTGGCTGTGCTTTGTAAAATTTTCTATTGAAGATGTGTGGATTAGCTAAGTCGCCACTTTTGGGGATACAGTCTAAATATATGTATATACATATACATTTACACCTGCACAAAATCTAGCAGATTTTAATTAAAATCTTCATGAAAATCTATACCGTGTAGATTAACTTTTTTTACATTTATCAAAATTTTGTATCCAAAACAAAACCCATTAACTGAAAATTTTCCAAAACTACAACCTAATAACTGCAATATAGCCAAGTTGCACACCTTTTAAGGCAGACAGTAGCTAATTCACTAATCTTTTTTGTACAGGGTGGTAAGAAATAAATAAAAATATTAGATTTTTTTAGATTTCCTACAAATTTACTATTAAAATACTAAGACGATTTTATGTAACTCAGGTTGATTTAATTTAATGAATGAAAAAAAGTAAGAATACGAATGACAATTAATAAAAAGAGTTATACATACAATTGTAAAATATACAAACAAGTAATTAATTAAACAAGTGTATTCAAAAGGGTATATCAATACGACATTGTAGATAAGCTGCTTCGTTGCTCTAACACCTCCCCTCGAAGTAGAGATACTACAAGTTCTGTTGATGTTGAATTATTAAACCCAAGTTAGTTGAACAAGAATGTTGTTTTGTTTTACCAACAGGCTTTGTTAGCATATCAGCTGGCATATTTTCTGTTGACATATATTCCAATGTTATATTGTCATTACGAACGCAATCGCGAACAAAATGATGACGAATATCAATATGTTTCGTCCTGGAATTGTATCCAAAATTGTTTATTAATTTTTGCGCACTTTGACTATCATTGAACAAAGTGATATTTTCGTAGTCTATACCAATATCACTAAGAATACTTCTAATGTAGAGAGCTTCTTTCATTGCATCCGATATGGCTATATATTCCGATTCAGTACTAGATAAAGATACTGTTCGCTGCTTACGGGCTTCCCAACTTATTGCAGCACCTCCTAATATAAATGCATAGCCAGAGTACGATCGGCGATCCGCAAGGTTTGATCCCCAATCTGCATCAACTACTCCATACAACTCTATGCTGCTAGCCTTATATTGTAATCCATAGTCGAGTGTCCCTCGTACGTAGCGCAAAATTCGTTTAGCTGACTGCCAGTGCTCTTCATTGTAATTAGAATTAAACTGGCTCATGTAATTTACCGCATATGCAATATCTGGTCGTGTTGTTACAGCAAGGTACATTAACGCTCCTATCAATCTTTGATAAGGATATTTTGACATTATTTTTTCATCTTTGATTAAAGGACGAGTCAATTTGCAGTTTGGCTCCAAAGGAGTCATTACAGGTTTGCATTCTGACATACCAAAACGATCCAAGACATTTTCGGCGTAGTTACGCTGTGATAAGAAAATCTGGTTTGAACCAAGGTTTTGGTGAAAATCAATGCCCAAACAACGCTTTACCGGGCCAATATCCTTCATCTCAAAGCATTGAGATAAGGACGTTTTAAAATGGTTTATCCATTCAGGTTCATTTGAAGCTAGTAACAAATCATCTACATAAATCAAAATAAGTAAAATTTTATCGCCTTCTCTTTTCGAAAATAGACAAGGATCCTTTTTAGTTGGCTTCAAACCCAATTTTAACAATTCTGTTGTTAATTTGTTATACCACATAAGACCAGATTGACGTAGTCCATATAAAGCTTTCTTCAAAAGACATACAGGACTTTTTGTAGTATATAGGTTCTGTAACCATTTCTTAGCTGTTTTTTCAACATTTTTATCGTGGTTTTTAATACTATTGGATCCCATGGACTTACCCGATTTTATTTTCTTTAATATGCATTCTAAGTTATCAGGTATTTTGATATATACGTTTTCCTGAAGATCACCGTTCAAATAAGCTGTAATCACATCCATTTGGTGTATTTCCAGATGCAATTCTGCTGATAACGCTGTTAAAAGTCTGATTGATGATGAACGAGCTACAGGAGAGTAAGTTTCGTGAAAATCTTCACCTGGACGTTGAGCATAACCTTTTACTACGAGACGAACCTTTTTCTTTCCATCATGCTTTGTACGAAATACTAATCGACTATCAATAACTTTTCGTTGGACAGGATGATCTACAATTTCCCATATATTGTTACGTATTAAAGCCAAATATTCGTCTTCTATTGCCATCGTCCAGCCGCTTGCATCAGGCGCCTCCATAGCTTGGTTAAAACTTACAGGATCAGGTATCACCGTCAAGAAAGCTAATTCGCACTCTTCAAAATCATCTTCTGACTGAGCTGACTCACAATCCTCATTGTTGGAATTAGTTTCATTCTCTTTTAATGCATGATACAACTTCTTAGGTCGTCCACGTGTACCTAATCTTAGCAGTTTTGGACGTCCTCTACTACGTTTTTCATTTCTGGCATCGATATTTGTTGAATTGATATCGATATTTGCTGGACTGTTGTCTATACTTGTTTCCAATTGCTCTATTTCATCAGATTTCTTCAATTCAATTTCAAGATTATTGTTTTTTATATCATAAAAGTCCTCATATTTGTCATTAAAACCGTTTTCGTCAATAAACTTTACATCTCGACTAATTATAACATCTCTTTTCTTTGGAGACCACATCCGATAAGCTTTTGATTCAGAAGAATATCCCACGAAAATACACTGTTCTGAACGTGAATCAAATTTGCCTTTGTTAGGATTTTTATTTAGCACGTAGCCTTTACAACCAAAAACTTTCATATGCATCACTGTAGGCTTTTTATTTGTCCAAAGTTTATAAGGAATCTCATTATTACTTTTTGTAACACATCTATTGCGAATATAACATGCAGTATTAATGGCTTCTGCCCAAAACGATGCAGGTGATTCGGAATGTTTCAGCATACATCGTGACATTTCGACAAGTGTTCTATTTTTCCGTTCTGCCGTTCCGTTTTGTTGCGGAGTATGAGGTGTTGTCAAACGTCTTTTTATACCATGTTTCTCCAAATAAGTGTCAAACTCCCGGTTACAATATTCACGCCCATTATCTGATTGTAACGTTTTAATTTTCTGACCAGTGAAAGTCTCTGCTGAAGCTTTATATTTTTGGAAAGCAGCAAATACATCAGATTTATGTTTCAAAAAATATACTTCGCACCATCTAGATTTATCATCTATAAAAGTTACAAAGTATTGAGCACCAGAATTTGATTTGCATCTCATTGGTCCACATAAATCAGTATGGATGATTTCCAGTAATTGGTTGGACCTATTATTTTTACTTTTTGGAAAAATCGCGCGCGTTTGTTTTTGACTTATACAAACTTCACAGGTAGATAATTTCAATTCTTGTTTAAAATTTAGTCCATAAATACCACCATTCTTTGCCATATTTTTAAGATCTCTTTCGTTAACATGTCCCATTTTGTAGTGCCATAAATCGAGTTCATTTTTGGCTTCAGTTATATTTGCTGTGTTTTCATTATTTTTCACGTAATACAAATTGCCAATTCTTTCTGCACAAAGGACCACTTTTTTACTTTTATCAGTTACTATTGCATTAGTTTTAGAAAATATTACGTCATAACCACTGTCGGTAATTTTTGATACTGATAATAAATTTGTTCTTAAGTCAGATACATAAAGAACGTCTTTCAATTGCAAATTCGAATTTAAACCTCCATTATTAACAGAAATTTCCATATTTCCACTACCGTTTATTGTAGTCTTACTATTGTTTGCCAAGTTAAGGGATTGATTCATTTCTGAAAACTGATCAAAATTATTAATGTCAGCACTCATGTGCGAAGTGCATCCACTGTCCAAGCACCACTTTGTATTATCACTTGGGCACAAAAATACCGATTCCGTTGATGTAAAACAAATATTTGATTTCTTTGTATCTAGCTCAACTTTTTGAGTACCTTGTATATTTTTTACTTTTGTTTTACAGTTTCTTGCAAAATGTCCAAGTTTACCACATTTAAAACATGTGATGTTTTGTTTCGGCTTCATTTGTTTCTGTTTTTGTTGATCTCGTTTAATATATAATGCATTTAAATCATTTTTACCTTCTTTAGATTTCCTTGATTCGAATTCCTCTAAAATCTTCACGCGAAGCATCTCGGGTTTTGGTAGTTCATCACGTGTTTCTAACGCACATCTAAAAGTCTCAAATGAATCTGGAAGACTATAAAGCAATAAAATGGCTAACAGTCCATAGCCGATGCAAACACCAATTTCTCTTAATTTTGACACCGCATCGAAAAATTCATTTAAGTGCTCACGTACTTTATCATTTTCTCGCATACGCGATAATGCTACACGTTTGAGTAAAGTTGCTTTCCGAGCCGGACCTTTCGATTGATAAGTTGCTTCCAACCTCAGCCACATCTGTCTTGCAGTTTCACACTCTGATATCAAACCTAGTTCTGAAGAACTCATCGCAAGCATAATATCAGCAGCCGCCTTCTGGTCGTGGTTTTTCCACAATTCAGCTTCTTTTGCAACTGTGGGGCACTTGATACTATCGTCAACATATGACCACAAATCATTTTTCACTAAGATAGCACGCATTTGCATCTTCCATGTGTCATAGTTCTCCGCGTTTAGCGGTTCTATACGCACAACACCAGCCATACTGACGATTTCTTCTTTTATTTATTTAATCGTTTCTTCCAATTTTCCAATGTAATGGATTTCCGTAAGATTCGCTAAGACACCAGTTTGGATTCACCACCAGTCTGGGCCCATAACCTATTAAAATACTAAGACGATTTTATGTAACTCAGGTTGATTTAATTTAATGAATGAAAAAAAGTAAGAATACGAATGACAATTAATAAAAAGAGTTATACATACAATTGTAAAATATACAAACAAGTAATTAATTAAAAAAGTGTATTCAAAAGGGTATATCAATACGACATTGTAGATAAGCTGCTTCGTTGCTCTAACATTTACTGTCAAAATAGATTTTGTTTTGTATGCGAAATCTAGTAAAAGTAAGCAAGATTTAGCTCAAAATCTCGTAACTACTAAATTTCGAGATAATGTAAATGTCCTATAAAAAGTCAGCCTGTATTCTTAAAAAGGTTTTGAATTGGCTACGTTGCTGTCGTTTGGTTCGGTTAATGGGTTTTGTTTTGGATACAAAATTCTGATATGTTTAAAATAAAATATGTTTAATCATAACGTGTCTTATATATTTCTACATGTATTAATTTTAAAATTTTATTATTTTTAGAATGAATTTAAACTTAAAAATATTTACGTATATATACAAAAAATTAATTTTAGAACTATATTGTAAATTATATGGAATTTCGACAAAAGTCATTTTAACGACTCTGTTGGTGGGAAGCGCCAAAAATTTTAAAATAAGATTATTAACTCTACGAAATTCATCAAGATAAAGTGTTTTCTACAAACGGATCCTCCCACACTAGTGTAAGTTATTTTTTAACACTTTATTGTTTTATTTAATAACACTCAGTAATACCGTCCTGACACTTTTGTACGAACCTTTCCTATCCCTTCCTCATTTCCAAAAAAAATTACTTTAAAATTTCCCCTAAGACTATAGATCATCATTTCAATATACTATACTATGTTCCCTAGGAAGGAGAAAATTTATATTTCTAATCCTTTAATATAATTCTAAAATTATTTAAGCCCACTTAAATAATTATATAATTATTCATGCCGTATTACAGCGTATTTAAAATACAAATACATTTTTTTATATTTTAATAATAAAATTTAGAATATATAGTTCTCAGTAAACTTTAGACTTCTGTTAATAAATTCAGTAATTTTATTCAAAAATATTGTGAACTGATGGGTTTTCTTGAACTACATCATGTCAATTAAAAAGACAATTATGAATTTTTTTTAGTTACGGACTTTTTTAATTTTATGTAACGATATGTACTCCAAGGCTAACAATCACTTAGTTATTGTGTAGAAGTTACACATTTGTGTGTATGTATGCGTTTTATACTAATTTAATATTCTAATGACAAGTCCCCATAGAAAAGGAATATGCGAGTGTGAGCTGATATGTCACATATTCAGTGGCCCTTTGCAATTGTTTCCTGTATGCGCTTGTTTTCAAACCCACACTTTGCATAGATTCAAACGTATTTTATACAATAATATGATATACTTGTGTATATGTATAAAATATACAAAATATCAGTGTGTGCTTATTTCTATTTGTGTGTGATTGTGCTGATCTAGCGTGTGCGGGGGGAATTAAAACATGATAGTGTTGATGACGATTGCAAAATGTTTGTGTAATTAACTTAACTAAATGTAAGTCATGTAACAGCAATGTTTAGTTTTACAAAATTTTACAACATTTTAAATGTTACCAGTATGTATTGTATAGTACATACAAATATTGGTACATTAATATGGAAAGTCCATAACTGATTATTATTTTAAAATCGAGATGTTTGCATATTTAGATACACTAGATTTTTTTCAACCGCAATATATAAAAAATTCGATTTCAAAAAAATTATGAATTAGAACCTTTCTATATTAAGCTAACGATATATACGTAAGTGTGGATCCTATCAATTCAACTAATTGTCATTGATTAATTTTGCAACATGAAAGGCTTTGTACTCGTAGCACAACTATAATTACAATCGTCTAAATTTAATTGTGTTCAATAATGTTTTATATTTTGCAATGTAAAGCCAATTTCTATTTTATTTTAAGTATAATTGAATGTATGTAAGATTTCTATAACCCACTTTTCCCTGAAAAGAAAAAAAATGATTTTACTAATGGTAGACCTTTTTTTTCATTTAGAAACGATTGAAAGAACAACATAATTATTACTGCCTAAATGATAGGCGGACCCTACAAAAAAGTGATTCGTGATCGAAAATAACAAATACAAATTTTATTGATTCAAAGTTTTGTTACATCACGTTAGCGAAACAAAATGAAATTATTTTTATTTTAATATAAAATGTTTTTTTTAATATTATTAGCTGAAATAAAAAATCATGCAACTACACAGAGAAATACAGATTTGTTGTGAGAACCGAATTCGTACATCGAAAGAATTTTGCTTCATAAATCCAATGAAACAATTTCATTAAAAATTTTTCAAAAATCTAATGATAATTTCACAAATCCAATGAAAATTTCATGAATATTGTGAAACAATTTTATTAGAATTGCTTCTTTGATATTCTGGTTTCGTTAGAATATTTTATTGGATTTATGACAACAATATTTTCTAATTATTAAGAAACATCTTTATATTTAAGTTATTTTATTCTTTTCCTGAAATTATTTTATTGTTTCGATGAAGTTATAGCACTTCATTAATTACACTGTTAAATAAATTTGATGAAGTTTTCAATAAAAAAATTTCAACGAAACTGGTTTCATTAATCCAACGAAGCATGACGTTGGTTGAATTTTAATGAATTTTTCATTAGATTAATGTCGAAATTTATTGAATTTCAGCCGAAAATTCTTTCAGTGTAGCCAATTGAATTTTGTCGGTTTGAATAACTAATACACAGTTCTGTTGTAATGAATGAATATCGCTTTTGTAAGCACCAATTTTTCATTAGCGATATGTGAATTTTTAGAATGAAATGGTAGTTGTGATTATTAATTGATACAACCAATATAATTGGTATTTCTAAAGGAATCATTGGTAGGCATGGCTCATATACATACATTAATACATGTGTATATAAAAAAAATTTGTGCAAAATAATAAGGTAAGTACATTATTATCTTAATCGCAAATTATTCTTAATTTTTTGCTTATATTCGGAAGTGAAATGTGCTAATGTTTTATCGGTGTGGTGCAATGTAACATCCCTTGCCGGTATTTGGCTTTATTAGACAGATTCATTTTCCTATCAAGAAACTACAAATTATTTGCACAAATAATTTTACTTAAGAATAATAGTAATAATACTTCGAATAATTTGCGATATATATAAAAATGTCCTCCAGAATTTGTGTAATTATTCTGCAAAAGATATTTCTATGTACATATGTATATGACATTTCTTTTTAATTTTTATTTTTTGTGTCCACAAATGTATTTAAAATAAAAAATTGTTTGGCTTAATATTTTATTCGGCTAAGGAATATCAATATTGTATTTCATTTTTTTTCTTTTATATTACAATACAATTTCAGTACGGTGGCAAATTATTATTTAGTTACATTAACCAATTTTTTTTTAAATTAAATATTGTTTACAAGAATAGATTTTTTAATTTCAAAAGCCAATATTCAGTTACGTTACTCTCTAACTTATGTTTAATTCAGTTGTGTCTACCAATACTCTTAAATGGTTATTAGATATGAACGGAATCAATTATTATTACTAATTAAATATTCTGAGACTTCTGTTTGTATTGTAATTATAGTTTTTTGTTTATAAACATTTGATTGATAATTGATAGCAAGTATGGAGCATTGGAATAAATAAATAAATATTTGTTGCTCCAACAGATTTTTTTTACCAATCTGTTCTATCTGTGTACCATTTCCCAGCAAAGAATTTCAAAGAAGGCTTCAAAGGGTTTGAAATTAAGCACTTTTGGTGTAAGCTCTTCCCTACTGAATTACCAACTCAATGATTTTAACAAGGCATGAGACTAAAATAATCGTTTCTTGAGAAGTACTTACTTTTTTTTTATTTGGCAACTTGTTTACGTAATCTAAAAATCATTATCCTCATTTAGGCTCTTGTACATATTTTTTTCAGATTTTACGTAATGTGATTTGTAAGCGTGTAATACAATTTCGTAATCAAAAAAGTATGTCATTATATGGCAAGTAGTTCTGATGGTAATGTGTAATTTTTAGCTGAGAATTCTTTTAATTTTATAGGAAAGAGAAAAAACTAAAGAAAATTATTCAATTGACTTAAATAAAATTTCTTTATTTGAAATTTTTATAATAATCGTAAAGTTTAGAAAATTTTTAGGGACATTAATTTAAAATGCCACTTTGAAAATTTGTTAACTACCTAATTTTGCATTTCAGCCGACTATATTTTATATTTTTTTTTTCAACTTACCTAGATATCAAACACTCTCATTGAAAAGGTTTTTTTGGTTTGCTTTTGTGGTTTTGTATTATTATGAAAAGTGGTCAAAAGAGTTAAGAAGGCGAAAAAAATAACAAGTTATCGCTGTGAGTAACATTAATCATTTGCATAGTTACAGTAATTTATTAAATTATGCTACACTTAGAATATGAATATTTGAAAGAAATCTTTTTAAATTGACTAAAGCGAAAATTAAAGGGAGTTTCATTCACGTTCACTAGCTTGAGCTGGTCGCACTGCCTGCATTTTGCATCTGACTTTTCAGCAGAGCGACCGTTTGACAGTGTTTTTATAGTGATATCGGTCATCCTGCTTTTAAGCTGTAGGACACATATGTAATATGATATGTTTGTGAAAATCACTTTCTAAGCTTGTATGAATAAATTTTTTTATTTTATTTTGGAGTTTTGCTGCCCTGCTCTATAAATAATTGTTTTTCAAATATATATAATTTTTTAGCTTTTTCTCTTTGGCATTTAATTCGATACAGAGCAGAATTTTACAATATTTCAATGTACGAAATGCTAGTTTTCTTGAAACTCTTTTTCAAATCCTGCCAACACTTTACAGGAGCTAAGTTTTATGTTAAATTGTTATGCTTGCATCATGAACAAAAATAATTTACCATCAAAAAGCAATCATTTATCTGTAACAAAGTGTAATAAATAATATGGCTTTGAAAATGTATACATTTTTATTAACTACTGTATATGAATATATTTATTGGAAATTTATGTTTATGATGCATAAATTTAAAATGCAAAAAAATTAATTTTTCAACTTGCATAATTTAATTAAAAATTCGTGTATAAGTAAATAAACGACAAGGCCGCGGACCACCAACCACACAGTGCCAAAAATGAAGGCTAAAAATAAAATATAAAAAAAAGCTAATTTTGGAATATTAAATAATATTTTCATAAATAATTTAACGATTTTATTTAAAATGTAATTCATGACTATAAAAAAAATTCTTACAGAATACAGAAAATATATTTACTTTTATATGAATTTATTATATTTAATATATTATATTTAATATTCTATATTTAATATTCTATACAGAGTGTAGAATAATTTTTTTTTAATTAATAATTTTAATTTTTTCAATTCAGTTTACAGTCAGCTCTCGATAGCGTGAATTTTGTTTTAAATGTTTTTAAAACTTGCTGTTAAATTGCAAAAATCAATTTGAAAATGCTGATTATTGGGGATGAAAAAAGTTAATTTCTTATCCTCTTACTTATACAAAAATAGTCCGCATAATTTTGTAGTTTTTGAAACCTGCTGGCTGACGCATTATAATTAAATCTTATTTTTAAATGTTTTTATTCATTAAATGTACAAACACAATTACAAATTATATCGTAACTTAATTTAAATGAGAATAGTAAAAAAGACCTCTACTCGTTGCAGTGATACGGACCAGAGTCTATGATGGGAATCGAACCCACAACCTCCACACTGGCAGACTAGCACACTACTCACTAATTTACCGATATCTGGGCATTGGGCAAAATGAAATTTGTTATTGGTGCTTAACACATCTTAATTACCGTAAAAGAATTTATTTAAAACTCTATAGCTTTTCCTTGCAAAGCAAGGCAATAAAGGGGTTTTATAGAGGTATAGAACTTTTAAATGAAATAAAACAGAGATGAACTTTTTTTAAACGACATGAAATTTTGGAAAGATAACCACCTGGCATTACAATCTAAATATGACTTATGGCATATGACCGGCTCAAACGCAGTCTAATCTGAAGGACCAATTTTCGATGACTTTTTCAAACATTTCTCGCCGTATATTGGCAATAATGTGGCAAATGTTGTCTTCCAAGTGATCAGTAGTGTTGGCGTAGACAAGCGACTTCATATATTGGTATTTCCAGAGGAGTATCAACTTTTTGTAGCGTGCGACACCAAACAGTTATGTTTGTTATTTCAAAGAAAATAAAACTTGTTTTTGCTTCTTTCTATATGTACATATATGTTTGTGTGGGCTGTCAGTAGTTCTACATTAGGTAAAATTTTAAGCAAAATCACAAAATCACATTGTTTTAAAATACAAACTTAATTGATTGCTGTCGCAAGTGACATAAAATGAACTTTCTCGTTGAAACGCCAATATGCCCACAGAAAATAGTATAGCGGCGTTAAATCGCATGATCTTGGAGGCCAATTTATGAGTCCAAAACGCAAAACTATGCGGTAACCAAACGTTTCCTTAAATAAATCAGTTGTGGCAGGAGTTTTGTGTGACATCTTACGCCGTCTTGTTGAAACCACAACTCCAGCACATCATGCTTGTTCAATTGTAATCCTGTGTCCAATGCGGATAGAATAAATCGGGTCGATAATTAATCGAATTTATTGCTCTAATAAACGATTATATTGACAGTAAAATGAATATAGTGCCCGATACATATTTCAAACGGGACCATGATTTTCCAAATTAATTTGCTGAATTTTCAAACGATTCTTATGTTTGTTAAAATACCTAACCAAACTAAATACAAATCACCTAACAGTTGACACAATGGCTGCCAGGTAAATAAGTGTTGCCAATTCAAAGTTTTATACCGCTATAAAAAACACCCTTTATAATTGGAAATTTTTAATTATTTCGTCAAACAAGTTACATAATTTTTGAAGACTGCTCCATTATTATTTTATGACGATTCCAAGCACAATAAATATACTAGTTTAATCACCCCTTTTGTGAATATTTATTATCTCGAAATATTTCCCTTTTCTCTAAAGTTGCGATCGCGGAATTATTTCCATGTGAAGAAATTTGCATGTTCGAAAAAAATATGGTATCGCCGATTTTTATTTCCGTGTGCTTTTCCCCAAATATTTGTATTTTTTTCACAAACGTTTTATTTGGTAATAAAAAAAGAAACACAATGTAAGTATTTTTCTTGATTTTTTAAATTTACTTAATTTTATTTTTAAAAGCAGAGAATATGCATGAATTTATTTAAACTTATGCCCCCGTATTCAAAAAAAAATTAAATTAATTTGAAATTAATTTTAGAAAAATTTTTTATGCAAAATTTTAAATATAATACATAACAAATTCATTTTAAATTTTATGAATATGGGGAACTATGTATATACTGCTAACAATTTTTCATGTTTTTCACTTAAATACATTACTTACCATCAATGCAGTGAGTTTGCTGCATCTCTCAAATTTCGTCTCTTTATTTTTTCCAATAAAAATTACATAAATCGAAACAAACTGATATTCATTTTACTGAATAAGAAAATTATAAAAAAACACATAAAAAATTAAAAAAGCAAATACATCAATTCACAATAGCATGTTTGACTCGCAACAGATGTTTATTTTATTCTCTAACAACTGGCGATGCCATTTTGTTTTTCATGGGAACAAAAAAATTATCTCCACACTCAGGGAAAAGCTGCATCTTAAAAATAGGAACGCGTCACATTAATTCAATAATTTTCAATACAATAGAAAATGTATGGTGAGATACTTAATAATAAATAAAATTAATAAATTAATACTGTATATTAATATTTTTCCGTATTGAAATAAGAAACTTCAACATGACTAGACTTTCGTTAATGTTTCTTATTAATTTAATATGGTTTTTATTGGTTTTATGATGTTTTTTCACTGGGTGCAAGAATTTATTCCCTTAAGATTCGCTATAAAAGTGAATAATTTTAACTTAACTTATTCTGCCATATGCAATATTCACTTGTGTGTTATTTATTAATGTTTTTTTCTTAAATTTACATTAAGCAACTTGTAACAAACTGCAAATCATTCTAAATTTTATTGAGAAGCACCTAAACTACCATTCAACAATTTAAAATGCATTTCAATCATGAAAAAGTTTCGCAAACTATAAAAAACACACTTGTCATTGTCCCCTAAAAAAATAAAATATCAAAAAATATGACGTCAGGAGAAATCACATAAACTCTGGAACAAAACAGAACATTTATTATACTTGGCTGTCAAGCAGTGTTACATGAATAAATGTACATATGCATTGTATGAGTATGTATGTATGTATGAGTATGTTTAAGTGCTCAAGCAATGGTTGCGTTGCCAACAGCGGTAAAATAAAAAAAGCAATAGCTGATGCTACTAAGCTTACGCGCTAGATACATGAGAGCAAAGGAAGCAGGGCTTTTGCTTTGGAGTCCCATTTGCATTGTTTTAGAAAGCAATGGATTTTTTCTTGATTAGCCTCAAGTGCATTGTTGTTTTAAATCTTTCTATTAGAAATAGAGAATATTTTTTATTAAATAAAGTAAAGATAATTTGAATAAGACCGATTGAAAGAATGAAGAAGAAGAAGAAGAACATAGAAAAATTTCATAATAAAATTAATTCAGTAATCTTCAAAGAAAATTTTTTCCTTTGAAATAACTTTATTTCATGTTAATTTAACATTCTAGGAAAAAGTCGTGTTGATTCAAAGTTATTTCATTTTAAATTTCAACAAACTGCATCTATACCTGCGTAAACAACAACAAATAAAAATGTTTCTTTTAGCTTCAACTCATTAAAAGGCCCTTAAATGGCCTAAATTTTTTGTCTTAACTTCAACATCTTTAACTCTTTTTTTGTAAAACTGGCATGTAGCATATTAATAACCATGTGCATGCAACGTTATTTATATAGATGTTTTATAAACTTTACTCACTTGATGCTCTCGAGCATCAATAGCATGATTTTTCTATTTTATTTCGAAATGTTTGTACACAGGCATGAACATGCATGCATGCAATGTTCATTTAGAAAAGAACAAAGCTAAAAAACAAGAACAAATGGTGCACCTCTTTTTGAAAAAAAAATAGAATAAATAAAAAAAAAGAAATGGCTAACTTCCGTTGTATAAACTACCACAGCTAATGCCATTGTTGTTGCCATTATTGTTGTTGCTGCACATCAAATGTCGCTCGTTTTAATACAGTTTACATAAAAGAGTGTTTGCATCCTATGAAATACATACATACATACATACGTACATATTTACGTAAGCAAATACACACGCAGTGCACAGTGGAAAAAACTCGCAAAAAATTCTTCCGCCCCTTCATATTTAAAATACTTACTATTTTCTCGGGAAATTTTTAATTCATAATAAAATGAATAGGAAAAGGGAAAAAGTTCTGCTAAATTCTCATTCATAATTCTTCTGAAAATGTTTTAAAATGGTGTTACTATTTGATACTCTTAAAACAATTTTAGTACTGTACTGTACAGTACCTAACGTTCACTTATATTACGATATTAAGTAAACATATTACTCTCACATAATTTTTCGGTTTTGTTCAGTATTAAAAAGGGACAGTTTCATGGAAATGAAATGGAACTTGCCTATCAATTTATTTCCTAGTTATAAATGTTCTTTATCTATATACATATTTATTGAAACATAATTTTGCCTATGGCAATGCTTCAAAAAAAAGGTATACTAGTGGCCCTGTTTTGGAAACAAGCAACAAAAGCTTATGATTCTATAATCACAACAGACTTTTTATATTAAAATTGGACGAATATCAGGTAAAATGCAAAAAAAATTATAAATAAAAAATAAATTTGTTTGAAGAACACCTAAAAAAATGTTTCACTTGTCAATTGGAGAGAACGTTAAGAAAAAGATGCCTTCTATGTATCTTTTATGTAGCACTTTCTTCTATAACGCTGCTATTAGTAAATAGAAAAGGTTTATTGCAACAAATACCATGAAATTTCATTAAAAAAACTCTTAATGTAAATTAGGTATTAGTTACTTTTATGTATAAAAATATCTACTTTCCCAACCCTGAACTTATCTGTATGACTTTTCTGATTTAAAATATCAACCAATTTCTTTCTGAAATATAAAAAGCGTTTAACTAATGAAGAAAAATTAAAAAGTGGTAGTTAGTTATCTTTATACACCAGAAAACCCCAGAAATTTTCCAACCCTGGAACAGTCTGGTTGAGCTACGCTGTCCGTCTCTGCGTCACAGGATGTTTTCTTTGGAACCGCAAGAGTAACTAGCTGAAGTTTTTACAGAATATGAAGACCTTTACCCGCTACAACAATAAATATGTGACAGCTAGAAATTAAAGGGTGTTCAAAAACCAGCATCGTATGTAATATACATACATACAATTATATGTGGGCACTTGAAATTTGTAAAGTTAGTATATTTTTATACAGACTACAACAATTAACACTAAAATTTAAAGAAATCAAAATTAAAGGGTGTTCTATCAGTTAATGTAATTTTAACAACTTGCAGTGTCTTGAAAGCTGCAATTTTTAAAAACGCTAAAACTCAAAAAACCCAAAATAAAAAAAATCGCCATAAAGAAAAAATCGCTAAAAACCAAAAACATCGCCAAAACGAAAAAAGTGCCAAAACATAAAAAATCGCTCAAACTAAAAATAAATCGCCAAAACCAAAAAAAGTGCCCATAAGGCAAAAAAAAACACCAAAACTAAAATAACGCCAAATTTAAAAAAACGCCAAGACAAAAAAAACGCTCAAGACTAAAAAAAACGCTAAAACTAAAACAACGCCAAAAACTGTAAAAAGCACAAAAAATGCAAAAAAACGCCATAACTAAAAAAGTTAAAACAGAAAAGCCCAAATTAAAAAACGCTAAAACTAAAAAATCGCTAAAACTAAGATAAATCGCAAAAACCGAAAAAAGCGCCAAAAAGGCATAAAAACACAAAAACTAAAAAAAAACAACAAAATTAAAAAAACCCAAGACTTAAAAAAGCGTCAAAACTAAAACAATCGCCATAACTAAAATAATGCCAAAAACCAAAAAAAATCCCAAAAACAAAAAAAGTGCCAAAACTTTTTTATTATTTAAACTTAAGTTCGTATATTATTTCACTAGGTTCGTACGGAACCATTTGAGATTTTGATTTATTTTTTATTTTCAATACCAATCTCTTTAGCACAAGGTCTGATATATTTGAATGGAGTTTTGATGGAAGTGACTTATGCCACTTTTCCAATAAAACACATATCTGTTATAACTGATATGATGTTTCTAAAATCCTGATCATTTTTGACTTGAACAAGCAAATCAACTTATTTTTTTAATTTTTTTCTTGAATTCGAGTTTTGTTTTGCCTTACCGAAAATATTTCTAATAGCACAATTAAAAGAAAAAGTTTTTCGAATTAATGTATACATACTTTAATATATACGAAATCTAAAAGGCACCAATTATGTTTTTTTAAATGTTTATTATGTAACAAAACAAACAAAAGTTGGAAAAGCCCAACTAAATCAAAATATTTTAGCCCTATACAAATTCTTCATTTGGTTCCACTGTACACTGTCGCCAAAGTATGTCGCTTTATAAATAAAGAGCAAAAACAAAAAAAAACAAACAACATTATAAAGTTGGCTTAGAATTACTGCAACAAAATCTTCTTTGTTATTTTACTGACTGAACACCAAACAAATTCATATTATATCCTGAGTTTCATCATTGCCTTCCTGTCCCACATCTCGCCATTCCAAGGACTTTTATTTAAATTAAAAAAAAATACAAATTCTAATAAACATTTACCTCCTTTTTTATGATTGGCAACAGTATCTGCTTTCATTGTTGCCAAGGATATGAACATGCTGAGATATTTTTCTATATTAATATGGGTTGTAAAAGTATTTTAGTATCATATTAATATTAATTAAATTTTTATACAGTTTTATAAAAAAAAACATTTTATAGCTGTAATAGAGTAAAAAGGTTGGCCTACTTGTTAAGGAGAGGTTTGAACTTTTCTGTTATCTATCTATTTCTATGTAATTCCAGAAATTATTATATTTATTGTGAAGTTTTGGCAAGCTTTAGACTTAGTCAAATGTTACACACTGTTAGTTAATTTTATTTCATTAAACTTTTAATTGTCGCATTAACAAAGTAAAAATTTCCACATCAATTGTTCTTTTTCCATTCATTTTTTGCTGCATTTTTCTAACGAGCTGTTGCCAATGTTTGCTACAATTTTAATTGTTAACTTTAATGCGCTACAAACTAATTGGAATTTTATTTGATTGAGTCACATTAAGCTGCACTTAAAAGGGAATGTTTGATTTTTATATACTTATGTATGTATGAAATAGACGTAAAGGAACTGAAGGAATTGGTAAACTGCTGCAGTAAAATTTTTAGTTTTTTTTTTTTGCTTTTTTTTAAGTAAAAGTTACTCTGAAACAACATTAACTAACTTCATTTGTTGCTTGACTTGGTGTAAACTTAATTAAAAAAGTTTTGTTTTCATTTCCGTTGGCCAACACTATTTATAGAGAGAGAAAAAAATATATATAAAAGGATGTGGTTAATATACATTGTATGAATTTTTAAATTTTATACTTATTGGACAGCAGCCATTTTTACCCATTCATACATTTAATTTTGTAGAAGTAAACCTAAACGCTGGTAAACCTTAGATTAGTGTTTGGGAAAAATGCCTGCAACAAAGTTTTTGCATAAATTCGTTTACTCACATGTACGCTTATTGCACTGAACTCATTTGTAAGTAATAAGAATATTTAAGCCGCAAACGAATAATCATCAAGTGCGGCAAACAAAAATGAAAACCACTCAAATTGCCAAATCGTTAAAAGCAGAAAATATTTTATATAAACAAACTGAGGGCAAATTACGGCATTCGATACGACTGGTGATTTAAAGATATTTCAATAGAGTTTACATGAAAATATTTTGAAATTACGAGTCGTATCACATGCCGTGATCTGCTGAGGACAGAAATATTGCTTATGAAATTTTTTTAATATATTTATAAATTTTACGGAGAATTTTTTGCTGTTACATTTTAATCCTCTACCAGAGAACAGAAAAGTTCACTTAAATTGGGATATAGCCGCTGAAAATCTTCTACATATATATATATATATATATATATATATATATATATATATATATATATATATTAATATATTAATATATTTTAATAAATTCAGTGAAGTGCGACTTTGACCCGCGCACGAAGTGTTCCGTACGGACACTAGATATGTAATTCAATACAAACTTTAGCCTTTATATAGTTTTGGCATTTTTTTGTTTTTTGGGTTTTTTTCGGTTTTGAGTGCTTTTTTTAGTTCTGGCGTTTTTTCGGTTTTTGGCAATTTTTAAGATTTGGCGCTTCTTTTAGTTTTTGAATTTTTTCTCGTTTCTGCCATTTTTTTCGGTTTTTAGCGTTTTTAAAGATTGGCGATTTTTTTCATTTTGGCGATTTTTTTTTCATTCAGGCGATTTTTCTAGTTGTGGCCCTTTTTTCGCGGTTTGGCGTTTTTTCGGGTCTTAGCGTTTTTTTATTTTTGGCTATTTTTTTTTGTTGGCGATTTTTTCGGTTATGTGGATTTATTTTAGTGTTAGAAACTTTTTTTAGTTCTTTTTTCATTCAGGCGATTTTTTTAGTTTTGGCCCCTTTTTCGCGGCTTAGGATTTTTTCGGGTTTTGGCGTGTTTTTCATTTTGGCGATTTGTTTCATTTAGGCGATTTTTTCGGTTTTGTGGATTTATTTTAGTGTTGGAAATTTCTTTTTAATATGGTGCTTTTTTTGGTTTCACGACTTTTTTTTTATTTTTGTGGATTTTTTTCTGGTTTGAAGATTTTATAATTTTGGGATTTTTTAATTTTACCGTTTTGAAAAATTTCAAGAGTTTGCCTCTTACGGTTTCCAAGATACAACAAATTGTCAAAATTACATAGTCAAAATTGCATTAACTGATAGAAAACCCTTTAATTTCAGTTCTTTTAAATTTTACAGTTTATTATTGTAGTCTGTATAAAAATACACTAATTTTACAAATTTCAAATGAGAATATACATACATATGTACATACAATTGTATGTAAATTACATGGGATTTTAAAATTTTTCGTTGCTCGTTTTAGAACACCCTTTAATTTTTAACTCTCATGGTATTTGTTGTTGTAGCGGCCAAGGTTCTACATACTCTGTCCGTGTCTCTTACGGTTCCTGAGAAAATAGCCTGTGACGGACAGACGAACAGCGTAGCAAAAACAACCTTTGGTGTACGGAACCCTAAAAACAGCCGACTGTCTCACAACAGCACACTTTTCTAAAAGAAAAGTTAACCTGAGAGACTATAACGCAGCATACTCTTCTATAAGCAAACTGTACTGTTTTACCATTGCATTGCACAGTGTTTTATATACAAAAAAGTTGACTGTACCACCACAGCACACTTTTCTTATAGATTAATATAAAAAATAATTTAATTTTATCCCATATGACCTGCAAAACATTTAAAAATCTTTTACTCTCTCTGTACCAACGGCCTAATGAGCAAAAATTTTTAATGACCATACCCTCTCTTAATTTAAATTTTTTTTTAACAAACCTTTTAGTTTCTATGTTGATGGTAAATATTTAATGCAGCAAGTTCAGGTTTTTCAGATTTTTCTCTGCCTTTCAACAGAATATTTTTTTTTTGTTAAACCCTTTGCTGCTGTTAATTTAAGCTAAATGAAAATAATAAAACAACAACAACAATTCAACAAGAATACAATTATTGTAATCCAAACCTCCCTTTGCCATGATAATGAGTTTTTCATTAATGTTTTTACAACCAAACTTTTTCAAGTCTGTCATTATGGAATGTGTGTATGTGTATGTGTGTGTGTATATGTAAGGCCACTTGCATTTATATACACGAGTGTTTGAGTATGAGAGCAAAGAATTACTGCAACCAAATACAAATATTTTCATGTTGATTTCTGTTGCAAAGATACACTGTTGCTGTTTGTTGAAATTAAAAAACAAAAAACTTTGTGCGAAAACGTGCTTAAGTGGATTTTTTTACATTAAAAATATTTTTTTAATATATATTTTTTTTAATACAAGTTAATAAGTGTTTTTTTTTAACAACTACAGCTTAAGTATATGAAGAGGGAAAATAAAAACTAAATAAAAAAATTAAATGCATTGCGGTCAAGATGTTTTTTTAGGAGATTTTTTTGTTTTGCTTATCTCCCTACATTAGAGTGTTACAAAATTAAATGGATCATTATGTGCATATATTTACTGTCTAAGCTTAGACAATAAGAATAAGATTTTGTGCGAATATTTTCTAATACTTTTCCCATATTTCATCCCCACAATGAACGTGAGTAAATAAAGCAGAAATCTACATCAACTGACACCACACACAGTAGACCAAAACACAAAGCACGCTAATGATGAAAGTGTTGTGCCCTTCGAAAACAGCTTGTTGTTCCATTCTACTACGTGTTTGTCAGAATATTTACAATTAACTTTGGTGTTGGTTGTTGGTTGTTGCGATACTAGCATTATCCTGATCAAATCAAATATATAGAAATATGTATTTTGTTTTAATTTTTGGTTTTTAATCTTTTTATTGTTGCCCAGTGTTGTAGCTAATTGTAACTAGGTGCTGGAAAATAAAAAAATGCAAAATCAAATTAACATGCTTGTCTGGTAAACATTTTTGTTTGATGATTTTTGAATTTATTATGTTTGTATACTATGATTCTCAACAACGTATTGAGAGTTTTATTATAAACATACGTACGTTTTTTAAGCTAAATCCAAAAATTTGTTTGATTGAAGTCTACTAATGAGTTCCATAAGCGGAAACAAAATGCATTTAGATAGTGCTTAACACTAAAAACAAGCAAAAATTTTAAATAAAATAAAGATTTTATGTAAAATTATTTAATATTGAATATTACTTGTATTATCAACTAAATCAAATAATAACAAAAAATAAAAAATTTTTAAAACCCCGAATATATCTAGAGAAGAGACGATATTTTCTAAACGGCTGGACCGATTTTCTTAAAACGATCAAGTCACCTTTCAAACAGAAAAAACTAAATCAAAATCGGTCCAGCCATTTGGTCTGTACGTGGACACAGACAGACACACAGATACACAGGCACACAAACACACAGACACACACTACAAACTTGTAACACCACTTCTTTTAGTCGGGGGTTAAAAAAAGAGTCTTACGAATTAATTAATGATAATTGCTTTGAAAAATAAAGTAATTAAAATTATGTGCACTTTTAAGGTTTATTGAAAAGTTTGTTGTATGAGTTTTATTATTTTGCTAAGAATTTATCATTCGTTACTTGAGTATTTATTACTAAAATCCAGGCTTTTGTTGAATAAGAGCAAAAACAAATTCGAAAATAATAAATTATATTTTAATTGTTATAATTTGAGTCGTAATTAATTAAATTATATTAAAACATTTACTAAAAATTTAAAAAAAAAAGTTATATAAAAAGTTCTTCGTGACTTGTTCTGCCTACAAAATAATATCTGACTCTCATGTCATACATTTTTTTTGTCTCTCGCTCCCTGAAAGTAGAGCAAATTCAAAAAAAAGGCCTTGGTATTTGTTTGCAAATTATTTGTCATTCGTGACTTTTCTTTTAATTATTGAATATTACTAGGTATCAAACAAATTAATAAAAAAAAGAGTCTTAGAAATTAAAAATGACTGACAATCTCAATGCAAAAAAAGGTATTAAATTAGATTAAAATTTCTACAATGAGAATTCATCATTCGTTACTTAAATATTTATTCCAAAAAATTTTTTGAAAAATAATAAATTATATTTCAATTGTAATAATTTAAGCCGTAAATAATTCAAGTAAATTAGAATGTTTGCTTAAAATTTGATTGTTAAGAAAAAGAAACATACGATTATAAAAAAATTGTTTCTTCGTGACTTGACTATTTGTATGGATATTGTTGTGGTACTATCTTTTTTTGTTATTATTTCATGTTTTATGTTAGGTTAGCTTAGCAGGCTGCTGTTAAGGATAGAAAGTTAGAATCCAGCTCACTTGGGTCCCTTTGTGCTGCCTATATTTTTCATTTTATAAAGGAGAAGAAAATAAAATTGAACGGTACAGAGAAAAATTAAATAAATTAAACAAAGATCGTTATACAGAATGTAACAGAAGACAAGAAAAAGGTAAAAGGAAAAGGAAGGGAATTTAAAAATTTTTTGGTTGTGATTTAAAGTTGTTCTAAACAATCAAAATTAGTTGAAATAGAATTCTAAAATAAGGCAACGAATGACAATAATATATGGCGATGATATAATAAAATAAAATAAAAACCTTAAGCAACTAAAATTTTACATTTTAGTCCTGAAATATTTCTTCTTGTAGCTTACTTTTATTTTATATGTGTAAAGAAATTAGAAAAAGCTCAATAAATTTAAACTAAAGCTAAATACAAATGGAAAATTCTAAAATACAAATGGAAGTTTTTGAAATGTAATTTAAAAATTCGGAAATGTAATTAGAAATTTCTAAAAACCAATTAGAATTTTCTGAAATGCAGTTAGAAAATTCTAAAACATAATTTGAAACTTCTGAAGTGTAATGGAAACTTCTGAACTACAACTAGAAATACCTAAAACATATTTAGAAATTTCTGAAAAAACAATTGGAAACTTCTAAAATACAAATGGAAATGGTGTAGAAATTTTTCAAAATAAAAAATAGTTCAAAAATATTCTATTATTCATATTTATTATCAAGGAATCAAAACAAGATAAAAATTATAGCATCTTAAAACGAGGTAACGAATGATAAAAATATTAGCCGAGCATATTGTATTTAATTTATTTTATTTATTAATTTTATTTTTTTCTTTTTGATATTTTGCTAGCTTGATAAAAAAAATATATTAAAATATACTTACAAAAATTAAAAATAAATAGTTATAATAATTTAAAATTATTTTTTCAAACTTTATTTGAAGTGTAAATAAAATTCGTTATTGCCGTCCGTCCATCTTTGTTTATTTGTAACACTTGATATTAATTGCAATTATTTAATAATAGAAGAAAAATATAATGTTAAAAAAAGAATTACATGGAATTGTGTTTTACTCGTATTAAAGAAATAATGATGAGAATAATCTTCAACAAGCAATTAATTTAACAGCTTTTCATATCGTGTGATTATTTTGTTATTGCAAAAATATTAATATTATAATATCTGTGATGTCTTGTACTTCCTTTTCTCATTTATTAGTGTGCGAGAGGGAGAGATAGAGATAGAGAAAACGGTGGCGTGGCATCAGAAAATGGCAATAATATCCTGCCTGCACTTTATAATGAAATATTTAACAGCGTACAGCAAGAAGACAACGAAAAGTTTCTAATGACATCAACCTTTTGCCTGTTGTCTGTTAGACTCTGCCAGTTTTCTTTTTCTCTGTTATACGAAACGTTTTATTAGTTTTGCAATTTTATATACGAGCTACAAATATATGTACATGCACTTATATTTTTTTTTCATCTTTTGCTTTCAAACAAATGCGGTCGTTAACATTTTACTTCTCATATTGCAATTTTATACGAACGTCACTGGTTGCAATGCCTGCCTGCACTACTGCAGCAGCAGCATGAGCAGCAAAAATAACAATAATTATAATATGAACCATAATAAATGGGTAGAAAGTAAAAAAAAAACCTTTGAACTCAAGGAAAATTATTGGTTATTTAAGTGCAGCCTCAAAATTGAGTTTATTTATTATTTTACTTTTTTTATTTTTTATTTAATAATAAAAAGTATTTATTAAAATTGTTTGCTGTATTCAGTTAAAAATGTATGCCCTAATTCAGTAAGAAGATTTGGGACGTTTTTATTTGAAAATACTCCTGAGTTCTTGTGTTTGAATTAAAATCAAAAAATTATTACAATGATTTTAAACATAAAAATAAAATTAAAATATTATACAATAGTTTCAAAAATATGTGAAAATATATGTGTTAATAATGTTTGGAACAAAATCATAAAGCAAATACACGAACCTTCTAGCATAGACAGTAAATAATAATTACTTTAAACAATCATAACTGCGGCTTTATTTCGTTCATAGACAAGACGATACAATCGCCGAATAGAATTAGAGCATCAGTTTATTAACTTTTTTTATATATTTGTCTTTGTTTAACAATTAAAATTATTTATTAAATATTTTTGGTTTAAAAAATTAACGTATAACTTTTTTTTCATTTTCTTCGAGCTTAAAAATTGTTTTAACCTTCTGCCATGTAAATCATGTCCGTCTGTTCTGCCTGGCCTGGCCTGGCCTGCTGTTGTGTTGACTGTCAAACTTCAAGAGTGATATTGCATTCCAGCTAATGTTTCTTAAAGTACCTTCAGCTAAAACCTTCTGTATCCTCTAACAATTTCCACTTCATCTGAAGCAACTAAATATTTGCGCTCATTTTATAGAAAATATTATATTCCTTCAACTAAGCAAACAGACACCGTTACCAATACAAAAACATTTACATTTACATTGATTTCCATGAGCGAATATTAACGTTACACCTACATACATACACACTTGCATATGTATACATGTATATATATATTGGTTCCTTTGGCTCCTTATAAGGAGCATAGGGCCTCATACATACATATGTACAGCTAGGGAAAGTCAGTCTACGCCAGGCATTTGGTATATGTCTGTGTTTATTCATGTATATAGTTATGAATATATGTGTGTATGTACATGTATATAATTATGTATGTATGCTTAACTTCATAACAGTATTTGTGTGCTTGGTTTGTTTAATGTGTTTGAATGTAGGTGACTAAGAATGATGCAACATCTGCCACGATGTTTTGTTGCAAGATGGCAATATTAAGTGCCATCATTAGTTAAAATGGAATTAAGGAAAAACTTATGAGTTTTAATTTTGTTATAGGAGAATATTTAGTTACAATAAAACACAACCAAAGAAAGCAAAAAATAGAAATAAAACTTAATTGCATTTGTTTAGTTTTTCAACCCAACGTAAAATTAATGAGTTTTTAATTGATATGTCAAAGCTTTACAAACACAAATTGTTTAGCGGAAAATTGCTGATTTTTTTTTGTAATAAATTAAACAAAAAGTAAGCTTTTGACATGTTTGTATAATTATTTAAAAAAAATAGTATAAATAATATAATTTTTTTATAAAATTACTTTGCAAACTTTTTCGTTTTTTATAATGAATGTTGAGTTCCAGTTGAAAATTATATGCAATAAAAATTATATCTGCCAGACTTCATGATTAGAAAATTAAAAGTTTGTTATATACGAGGGACCACCTTCGGACTGAAAGGCATACATACAGCAAAATTTCACATTAAAATCTACCTAAACAAAGTTAATCTAAAAATTTTAGAAATAATTTTGCTTCAATTTTTTTTCATGTTAATTCAACATGATTTACCGTAATCTTCAAAGAAAATTTTTCCTGTTTGTATTTTTTGGGAATTCTTTTCTACTAAGTTTTAATATTTTAATAGCACTTTTTCCCAAAATAAATTAAATAATAGTAATAATAAATTATATATTAATTGTTTTGAATAAAAAAACATTGAAACTGATTCTTGAGGGTTTAGCTGGATTTTTCCTTCTGAAATAACTTTAAATATACTAGAATTAATTTAGATTTTTAGGTGCTTTTAACAAAGTTTTCAATCTTAATTATTTTTTAAACAAGAGGTAATCTAAAAAATGCTTAGCACCATTAGATTCAGCGTACTCGAATTAGGTTTACCCACCAGGTCCACCACTTGTTAAGCGGCCCATCCATTATACAATATTATTGCTGTATTATTGTTGTAAAGATTATTGTCACTTTCACCTATACTATGCAATAAATAGCAAAATATTTTCAAAGAAAATATTGCTCAATTTTCCCGACAGTGAAAAAGTAAACAACATTGAACAATATTGCCACTACATTACACAATTGTCTTTATTGTACAATAAAAATCAAAAGTCTTTGGATATTTGCCAATATATTGTGCCATCTTCGAATATGATACACACACATTGGCGATATTGTTGTACAATACGAAAACTTGCACAATTATATTGTAAGCGCGTGGGCTGCTAAAGCAAATTTATTTTTTATAATATAATCAAATCCATGACGTATGATTAATATCGAAATATTAATAATAATAAAATTTCATTCATTCATTCTCCCTTCACTCACACTGAAACGAAACTACTAAAGCAAATCAATTAACATGCAATTTATTGTCATCTAATGCATATTTAATAACCAGTCGACACAAAATAAATTCAATTAAAATATAAAAGAATTTAAATCAAATAACGTGATTAATATTTGCACATACGGCTTTTGTAAAATTAATTAACGAACGTTGCATACGAATGACTTCGTCAAGATAAATTCATTAAATATGGTCAGCAATCACAGATGTTGCATTAAAATGTCCTTTGGCAAACAGTAATTCAAGCTGTTGATAAAGCAAGTAAGAACGTATAAGACATGTTCATTAGCCCGTGTATTCATGTAAATATTATTTTTTTCTCTCTTATTTTAATTGTAACAACTTGGCTGGGAATGTTTGTGGCAATTGTAGTAATTCATGTTTGATTTTTAAAATCTTTTTTAAATCATAAGAAGAATTTTCATTGGTATGTCTTTCTAAAATAAACTAATTAAATTTAACAGTTATATAATAGAGAAAAAACTTATATTGACGCTATAAATTGAAAAATTTTAAAAACTCTGATGCTTTATTTTATTTCATATAAAACATTGATAAAGATTTTAAAATTTTCAATTACAACTAAAAAATTATGTAATTGATGTGCAAGCAATTAGTAAAACTAATTCTTACAAGTCTGTTTAAAATACTTTCCACTAAAAGGAAGTCATTGTTTTTTTTCTTACGTACACCAATAGTGAAAATTAACCCTACTGCTTTCGCTACAATTTCCGTCCGTCTCTTTGTCGTTCACAGGTTATTTTCTCCGTAACCATAAAAACTGCGGACCGGACATTTTCACAGAACATATAGAACTTTAACCGTTACAACGACAAATGTAATAAACTAAAATGTGTGCTAAAGCGAGCAACGAAATATGTTGAAATTTTAATTTAATATACATAAAAATATATATATAGAAACTTAAAATTTGCTAAGTTAGTGTATCTGTTTAAATCTAAATTAATGTAATTTGAACTATGTAATTTTGACAACGGGCTGTATCTTAATAACCAAAAACGCTAGAACTACAAAATTCCAAAATTAAACAAATTGCCGAAGCGAAAAATCGTCAAAATGAAAAAAGCGGTTAAATAAAATATGCCACCAAATATAAAATAAAACGCTTAAATGCAAAAAATCACCCAAAAAACAATAAAAACACGGAAAAAAATTGTCAAAACTCCAAATCCTAAAAACTTGGCGAAAACGAAAAAAAATGCTAAAAGTATAAAAAATCGCCAAAAACCGAAAATAAATCGTCAAAAGGAAAAAAGGGATTTCTAAAAAAATCGCTAACACTAAAAACATTAGTTGCTAAAATAAAATACAAACAACAAAAACCACCAAAACTAAACAGCGTCAACTTTAAAAAATCGCGAAAACCCGAAGAAGTCGCCAAAACAACAAGCGTACCAAAACTAAAAAAATCGTCAAAGCGAAAAAACCTCAAAATCATAAAATACGTCAATACTAAAAAAACCAAAAACAGACAAAAATTTTCGAAACCAAAAAAAAAAACGCCAAAACTAAAAACAATGCCAAGGCAAAAAAGATTCGAAAAACCGAAAAACAACTAGACAAAACTAAAATATATGCCAAATCTAAAAAAACGCTAAAATTGAAAATATGTATTGAAAAAAAAACAAATGAAAAATCTCTAAAAAATAAAGAAATATGCACCAAAATAAAAAAAAAATATCTAGAACTAAAATATGGGTTGTAAAAAATAAACAAAATCTTCAAAACGCTTTAAAAGCTACCAAAACAAAAATAGCGATAATTGGCCATATTACAGAGCTCAATTCCATTCGAAAAACACAATTCAATCCACTTCAAGATATCAAGCCCAAGCCGGAGAATACCCCAGCATATACCAGCGCCCCCAACTAAAAGTCTGGACACGCCTGGCATATTGTGGCATTTAAGTTTTCTTTTTTAGACACCACCTGCTATAGAAATGAGGTGGATTAGATTCCGTTTCTGAACAGAATAGAACTCTCTGGCCAAATACTACAAAAAATCTCAAAAAACCAAAAAAAAATCGCTAAAAAAAAGAATTCAGTGCCGTATGGAAGACTTCATGTGCGTGTCAAAGTCTCACTATACTTAATTCATTATTAATACAGTCAACTTTCAAAATGCGACTATTTGAATACCTCTACCCAACCTCTCCCTCACCCCGAACGCTAGCATGAACTTTAACACAGCCTTCACTGCCTTTCCCATTGCAGTTTAAATCCTTTCGGTTAGATTATTTTGGAAATAGAGTTTTTGAGCTTAGGCTGCACTTTAAGCCACCAACTTAAAGAAAATTTTGTATCTCTTTATATTGAAAGCTAAAACTTTGAAATCACTCCTCTCTAGGGAACGAAATCATATTGTACAATTATCTTTAAAAGTGCAAATTATTTACTAAACTCCCTGTCATTTTCATATAATATTTACTTAAAATCTTTAATGCAAACAATATGATATATTTCCATAATAAATCATTTTAGTTGTTTTCACAAATTCCGGCTACATTCACTTTATTTAGTTTTTTTTTCTATAAATATTTTTGTTGCACACCCAGAGTTACATGTGGCATGTCAGTGTGTGTTTAAGCATATTTGCGTAAATGTGACTAAAAATTAAAATAGTTAGTAATTTATTTTTATTTAATTTAATGCTTTTATGCATTTTGTTGCTATAAAGTATTTATTATATTTTACCACATGCAGGATAGACAGACAGACAAATTTACCGAAACAAGCTGAAGCAAAAAAGTGACAGATAATAAGAGCAACAAATTTATTTGTTATGAAATTTCTTTTTTATTAATTAATAAATTTAGTTTTAAGATTCCTAATGCTTAAATTATTAAAACAAAAATAAGCAAAATATGCTGATAATTGTGCCCATAATTATTAAAGTAGTCTAAGTCATATATTGATTCTTTTGAGATATTTGGAACATTACCTTTGAATAAATTAAAGAATATTTTTATATATTATGCAACATTTTAATTTAGAGTTATACTAGTCTCGCTTAATAATAATTTATTTAGTATGTATTAATAATCTTATTTATAAACATTATAAAGGTTTTATAAAGGCTTAATAAGAAAAGTTTTTTATGAAAATTTTTTCTAAAACTCCTTTATAAAGCCTTAATAATTTTTATAAATAAGTCTGTAAATATTTATTGAAGATTTTTCAAAATTTATTTAATATTTGGAAGGAAAAATGCACATGACATTACACCACTTGCATAGTTAAGACCAAAGTTGTTTACTCATATTTTAAACTAGGCAGTTTTTCTTGAAGCAAGTCTGAGTTTGTGGAAGAGAGAAGAAAGAAGAAAGCAGAAGGGTACTGACTAGCTTGTAGAGAAAAGTTACTTCAATTATCTTTTGTTATATCATTCACTGCATTAAAACAATAGGAAAATTCAACAAAAAACCGTCCAAGTGTAAGCAATCGAGTAGTTTAAAAAAAGAATTGAAAAGAACTGCTTCAAAAAAAACAACTGCCAAGTCTAAAACATGACTTAAAGTAAATTATTCGTGTTTAAAAAAGTACCTTATTCAATTACTTAATCATAAAATTTTTATCACAAACACTTTTACTCTTGAAAATGTACTCAGCAATTTCATATGAAAACGGTTAAGGCTTTATTCTCTTTAATACTAATTAACAACTCCAATTGTATGGTTTCTTTTCAGTCACGTTGTTCTTGCAGTAGCTGAAATAAATATTTTGCTTCCGTTGTATTATAAATTTTTACCAAAGCGTATGTTGAAAAACAAAACAAAACGTTAACAAACAAAAAAAACTACAATATTGACTGACCTTTGTTTGATAATAAATGCATAAACGCATTGATAAAAACCATAAACCGATGCAGGGGATTTAAAGGTTTTAAAATCCACATGCGGTAAGTGAAAACCAATAAACAGATACAGCGATATTTAAAACACAAACTGGCTGTCCAGCCTAACAGAAAAATACTCACACATGCACACACACACACACGCGCGCGTGCAAATGCATTTGTTCCTGCTCGCAGGAGACACTCATGCATAAACAAATATTCAGGCTGTTAAGCGAGCGTGCCTGTTTGGCTTCCAGGCCTGTCTTTTTTCACGTCCTTTCTTTTTTTCCTTTTTTTTTATTCATGTCACATGTCAAATACATTTTATCTGTGTGAAAATTCTATTTAATATGAGAATGCATACACAGAGATACACCGATGGCTGTGAATGGAAGGAAGACTTTCGTGTTGTGTTCGTGTGTGTGTGTGTGTGTGTGTGTACGTGCATGCATTCAAGTAACTTTATATGCATTTGTTTATTATGATGTGCCATCATGTGCCACCGTTAAGAATTAATCGGCAGCATCAAAAAATAAATTGCAACACATTGCGGTCAGACATTGTAAACTCCCAATTATCATACACATCAAGATCAGCAGCAGCACCACCGGGAGCCGCGGTATCACTGACACCAGTCAGCCAGCTTCATTTATATTATCATTATTGTTATTACTGTCCTTTGGTTTGGTTTATTATTGGATTTTGTTTTTTTTTCATATTTATTCATTTTTTGTTTTATTTTCACTTTGCGTGTCATTATTCACTGTGTGCATTTTACTTGCGAGTGAATTTAAAAATTTAGTTTTGACATGCATTTGCGAATAATAAAATGAAAATACATTTTATATAGCTTTAAGACTATTTAACAAATTTGACTAGTTAACAATTTGAAAGTAGACGTTTTATTTTGGAAGTTAGAGGCTTACTGCCACTGTTGTTCATAAGAATAACTCTATTTAATAAAGGCTTAATAAAACAAATTTTTTATGAAAAGTTTTTTTTTTCATTTTCGTTTTTTTATATAAAAATTTCTTATTGTTTTTGCTACGATGTCCATCCGTCTGTCCGTTACAGACTGTTTTCTTGGTAACCGTAAAGCGGACCACCGATCTGCAATATAGTTGTGCAATTTTTCGTATTGCACAATAATATGTATGTTATATATATTCAAAGGTGGCGCAAGATATTGACAAATATCTAAAGACTTTTGATTTTTATTGTACAATCAAGACAATTGTGTAATGTAGTGGCAACATTGTTCAAAGTTGTTTACTTTTTGACTGGTCAGGAAAATTGGGCAATATTTTCTTTAAAAATATGGTGCCATTTATTGCATAGTATAGGTGAAAGCGATAATAATCTTTACAACAATAATACAGCAATAATATTGTATAATGGATGGGCCGCTTAAGAGCATCTAGAGACCTTATATTTTCACAGAATATGTAAGACTTTGCCTGCTACAACATCAAATATATCACAGTGAAAAATTAAAGAATATTCTAAGGCGAGCAACGAAACATGTTGAAATTCTAATGCAATATACAGACAACTATATCGTGCCATAAAATTCAATTATTTACAATCGTAAATAACCAATTTACGCAAAAAACAAATTTTTAAAAAGTATGTCTCTTAAGCTTTTTTACAGTTATGGGTCAGATATAAGGACACTGGACATTTTACTTCTCCAATTAACACTGAAATTTAAAAAATTAAAACTAAAGTGTATTCTATCAGTTAATATATCTCTGAAAATGTAATTTGGACAACTTGAGGGATGTAAGAAACCCTAAGAAGCAAACTCTTGGAATTCTCAAAAACGTTAAAAATACAAAATCCAAAAATAAAAAATTGCCATAACGAAAAAATCGTCAAAATGAAAAGAACGCTTAAGTGGAAATTAGCACCAAATATAAAATAAATCGCTCAAATACAAAAAAAAAATTACAAAAAAATAAAAGGTCACCCAATAACTAAAAAAATCGCCAAAACTGAAAAAATCGATAAACGAAAAAAACACCCAAAAATAAAAACGAAAAATTTAAGCAAGTGTCAATATAAAAAAAATCACCAAAAACCAAAAAAATAATTGGTCAAAACGAAAAAGCACTAAAACTAAAAACGCGCTGAAACTAAAAATATGCGTTGTAAAAGCTTTAAAGACTTAAATAAGCATCAATACTAAAAAATCGCCAAAAAACGAAAAAAATCGCCAAAACGAAAAACAGCACCAAAACAATAAAAAGCTCTAAGACTAAAAAAATGCGTTGTAAAAAAATTAAAAACTTAAGCAAGTGTCAATAATCGTACTAAAAAAATTTTTGAAAACAAAAACTGTAAAAAACGCCAAACCGAAAAAAGCACCAAAAAGCGTTGTAAAACACTAAAAACTTAAACAACCGTCAATGCTAAAAAATCGAAATAACGAAAACAAAGCACAAAAACTAAAAAACGGGCTTTAAATAAAAATATGCGTTGTAAAAAAAATCAAAAACTGAAACAAGCGTAAATACAAAAATTAAAAATTTGCCAAAACGAAAAAAAAAAATCGTCAAACCAAAATAATCGCAAAAAACTGAAAAAATTAAAAGCCTTAAAACGAAAAAAATCGCCAAAACGAAAAAAATCGCTAAAACTATAAATATTTTATTAATAACAAGAGGCAAAAACCGAAAAAACGCCAAAACTAAAGAGCTTTAATACTAAAAAAACCCAAAAAACCGAGAAAAAAAAGTCGTTTAAAACTGCAAAAATAGCAAAAAACATCGGGAAAAAACAAGCGCCGTACGCAACCCTTCGTGTGTGAGTCAAAGTCACACTTGGCTGAATTTATTTATTATTGTTAGCTAATGCCTAATTTGTATGAATTTTACCAATTGTGAGAAACAAATTTGCTTTTTATAAGCATCGAATACATTTCTAAAACTATTTATATAGTAAAGTCATTTTATAAAAAAATCCATCAGTTTAAAGAATTTGTAAAGATTTTCCGTCATATCGCATCAAATTTAAAAGAAATTAAACTTATGAAAAAGTATACAACAGCCATAATCTGAAAAACATTTCGTTTTAAAATCGACAAATTTAAGGGGGAAAACTTACAAATAGAAAGCTGAATTACTGCAACTTTTTATTTGATTTTAAGGCATATGGAGGCTTGAGATATTTCATCCGAACTTAATTTCAAATAAACTAAATTATCCGATAAAAAGAAAACAGGGGCAAATCATGACATTCGATACGACTCGTAACTTAAATATATTTCCATATAAACTCTATTGAAATATTTTTAAATTACGAGTCGCATCGAATGCCGTAATTTGCTCCGTGTTTTCTCGTCTTGAAATTTCGCGATTTAAAAACGAAATGGCCTTTAATTTCCATAATACCTTTGAGAATTCAATAAATATTATTTTAAAGTATTGTACACACACCAATTCCGTGTACATCAATAGTACTGCAACTAAAGTGCTGCTCATTGTTTGATTTCAATTATACAAGTTAATTGTTTGTTTTTTTTTCTCCTTTTCATTAGTTCATATTATTTGTATCAATAATTTAATTTGATATTTTTATCAATAATTCCCTACTAATTAAATGTCATTCATACAGACACACGCACACACACATCGCATGTGCAAACAATTAAGTAACAATCATATGCCGTGTGTTACACATCCGCAACCTACAATTAAATCATCATCATCAAAGTCATCATTCATGTATGGCATATACATAAATAAATAATAAAACAAACAAAAATAAATAAATAAATTAAGTTTTAATATAAATAGAATTAAATAGAATCCATGCATGATGTTTTAAATTAATTAGTCAATATTTTTATTATTCATATATTTCATCTTATATAAATCAATCAATTTACGCATACCAGTGATAATAAGTTTCGGATTCGTATTGATGCAAATAATTAAGAGTTAATAAATATTTCATTTTAATTCAAGTCAATATATTAATAACAATTTTATTTGCTTAACTCTTATTTGTAAGCGTATGTAAGGATGTAATCAGGACATAGAAAAATAGGCAAATAAAATAAAAAGAGGGTTTTGTTGGTTGAAGTACTCGTATATGGTTACTGCGTCGACTAAAAAAACAAATTACGATACTCGAGAGTGTAAGATCAATCCCTGAATAGATTCAATCAAATGACTCTGGTAATTACTTACTCCCGTGCATGGTTTTATCATCCATAATCTAAAAAAATTCTGTTTTATAAGAAGTTTTTAAAGCCGCTTTCAATATAAAAAAAAACATTGTCACCAGAAAAAATTGGTCTCTGTTAATTCTCAATCACTTATGCATTCAACACATTCACCACAGCAAGCTAAATACTTGAAAATTTCCATGATAGAATACACATGCACTCAAAAAAAAAAGACATGTACTATTATTAAGAAATTTATTTTCCTAAATTCAAGTAAAAAAAAATTTCAAAGTTTTAGTAATTTTTTCTAAGTTTAAGTAAATTTTTACAAAAATCTAGTAAAAATTACTTAATAGGAGCAAAAAATAAAAAATTCATATCCTCAAAAATAGTTTATAAAAATGCACAATAAATTTCTCACATTTCAGGAATGTTTACTGACTTAAAGGAAATATTTACTAAGAGTAGGAAAATGGTTATAAAGTGAAGAAAATTTTATATTAAGGACTAATCAATTTCGTCTTTAATCAAAAAATAAACTTTAGGAAATGAATTACTCCTGATTAGTTCATGAAATTTGACTTACTTGAAAGATGTAAAAAGGTATACTAAATTTTAGGGAAATATTTGCCAGTTTTATGTATTTTTTCTTTAAATTATAGAATATATATTTGGTTTGCATTAAGTAAAAAATCTAAGTAAATTTTTCATATTTTCAAGGAATATTTGTACTTGAAATATATTTTTTTTTGTAAATAAAATAAAATCTTAAAACTAAATTATTTACATGCTTATTCAGACTGCCTTGTTAGGCAATTGGTTGGAGTGCTTGCCTATCAATCAGAAGGTTGTTGGTTCAATACTTGTCTCCTCTTAAGGGATTTATATGTATGTATGGAGAATTATAATTAAGAATATAATATGAAGATATAATGAATAACAACATATCATTTGGTATAGAATTTAATTAAAAATAAAAATAAATACCAGAATTACAGAAAAAAAAATTGGAAAATTTACTAAATACTAAATACAAAGCTCCGAATTTTATTAGAAAATGTTACTTAATTCTAGGAAAATTTTACTTAAATATGAAAATATAATTACTATAAAATAGTTCATTAATGAACTAGAAATTTAGTAAATATTTTACTGGTTTCAAGTAAAAATCATTTAGAAAATTTTCCAAAGTCTTAGTAGATTTTTTTTGAGTGTATATAAAATATAGTTTTGGCATTTTATTTCGATTTAGGCTTTTTTCGGTTTTAAGCATTTTTATTTTAGTTTTGGGGTTTTTTGCGTTTAACTATTGGTGCTTTTTTAGTTTTGGCACTTTTTTCTCGTTTTGCCGTTTTTTTGCGTTTTTGACGTTTTTTTAATTTTGGTGATTTTTTTATTAGTAAATATTTCCTTTAAGTCAGTAAACATTTCCTGAAATGTGAGAAGTTTATTGTGTATTTTTATAAACTATTTTTGAGGATATGAACTTTTTATTTTTTACTCATATTAAGTAATTTTTACTAGATTTTTGTAAAAATTTACTTAAACTTAAAATTTGTTTACTTGAATGTAGGAAAAAAATTTTCTTAATAATGTACATCTTTTTTTTTTTGAGTGTAGCCTAAATTTCGTATTGATTTACATATCTCGTGTCCGTGAGGAATCCTGCGTGCTCGTGTCAAAGTCGAGCTTCACTGAATTTATTATACTTTTACGTCATATAAGTACATCTCAAAAAAGTAATTTAACTTTTATAAATGCGAAACATTTGAAGGTGGTAATGCTGAATTATGTATTTATACTTCAATGTGAGGTGCAGATGGTGCTGCTGCCGTCTATAAAATAATTAAGTAGCTGGCTACGATGCGACAAATGCTGCTGGCGGCATTTGAAATCGTATGTTCGTGTAGCCTGCTGTGGTGAATGTGTTTAATGCATTACGATCTGTTCGCTTAGTCTCACGTTTTTCTAAAAAGCAAAAAAGTTTAAAATCAAACATTTTCAAAACTATTTTCTAAAATTTGTTTAACAAATAAACATAAATATTTGAAACAAAACTATTAAACTAGTAAATAATCATGAAATGAAATCTAAATATACATAAATATAAGTATTTATGCACGAGTGTGTTGCACAATTGAGTTTATGTTGCAAGTAGCTTAAAGTTTTGTGATTTATATTTAAAACAAACAACAGATGTGACAGAAAATTTTGTTCTCCAGAAAGTTTTAGTCAACAACTTTAAACAGTCAAGTTTGAAAAGGAAGTAAACCAAAAAGAGAGGAGAGCGAGAGGCAGAGGCAGAGATAATAGAACTAGAGAAACATAAGTAAAACCATAAATATATTGTTATGGAGGCAGGCAGATGCAAACATTTGTTGTGCCCTGACGGCTGGCAGAAAAACTTTAAGATAAATTCTCAGCAAATATGTATAAATAAATAAAGCAGAAACTACTCGTATTTTTAAGGCCTACCAATATTTATGAGTTTATTAAAATGAAATGCCACAACTTAATGTGCTGTGATTTAAATAAGGGGAGAAATTTTAGATTTGAAAAGGCGCAGAGCAAATTGTTGCGGCCAACAAGTGGTGTACGTTGGAAACTTTTCTTTTCTAAGGGAAAAAAAATAATCACAAAAGAGTGCATTTAAAATTATTGCTGTTGATTTTATTCTGGGTTTTGTTAATTTAACAATGTTTTCTTCCAAACTTGCAGACTTTTTCTGTTCGATCATTAGCTGGAAAAATAAACATCAAACAAACAAAAAATATTTGGCATGCAACTTATGCATGTCTACTAGAACTACATATCGATGGTTTAATATAAGAAAGGAGGAACTCGAATTTTCGATATTTTATAGCAGAAGCAAAAAAACTGAAGAAAAACTAAAGCATTTACATGCAGAAATAATTTTTTAGTTGTCATAACTACTTGATTTTGAACAGTAACGTACTAAGCTCTTCCAGGAGGATTCAATTAAACGTTGTCTTCCAGAAAATGTTAAACAAGCGATTTCCAAAATAATCGAGATGTGCCCTTTTTATATTAAGACAAAAGAATTTTTTTTTTGGTTTGTCCACCTCGAGAATAGTGAATAAATGTTTAGAAATATATTTAAAAATCAAGAAATTTAGAAAAAACAATTTTTTTTTGGTTTATCCGCCTCACGAATAATGCATCATATTTATATTTAAAGAATGTAAATATTAGTTTAAAAATAAATGAAGTTTATTTTAATATTTTTATAAATAAAAATTTAATTTCAACACTAATTTGCATATTTATTAGTTTATTATTAAATAATGCATTATTTAACAACTATTTAACCCCGATTGTACAAGTGTTTGTGGTTTTTTTTTTTGTTTTTTGCTAATTAAATTAAAATTCGTTAAAACTTTATTTAATTACAAAACTGAACGCTCATTAAAAATTTTCAAACATACTCGAACGTTGAAGGTGTTTTACATGATGACACAGTGGTTTCTTTTTATGGTAAATTGGGAAATATTGAATATTTAAATATTTGAAAATGAATAAATAATTGAATTAATTAAAGGCTGAAGATTCCCTCAAAAAAGTGTAGTTTTTTTTTCAAAAACGTTAAAACTAAAAAATCGCCAAAATTAAAACAAATTCCAAAACAAAAAATCGCCAAAATTAAAAAATCGCTTAAATGAATAAAAATCACAAAAAATAAAATAAATCGCTAAAATGCATTTTCTAAAAAAATCGCCAAGAATTTAAAAAATCGTCAAAACGAAAACAATCGTTAAAACTAAAAATATGTACATATTTAAAAAAAAAATCGCAAAATTAAAACAAAAACCAAAGAAAAAAATCGCCAAACCCTAAAAAATTGCCAAAAACGAAAAAACGCCAAACTAAAAAAAAAATATCAATAATAAAAAAATTGCTAAAAACCTAAACAATCGCCAAAACGAAAGAAAATTCAAAACCTAAAAAAAAGGAAAAACTAAAATAGCGTCAATAATAAAAAAAATCGCCAGAGAGAAAAAAGCGCAAATCCAAAAAAAAACTTACACTAAAAAATTTAAGTATTGTAAAAAAACTCGCCAAATTAAAAAAAATCTAAGCAAAAAAATCGCAAAAAACCAAAAAATATCGCCAAACCAAAAGAAACTCAAAACGAAAAAAAAAGTCAAACTAAAAAAGCATCAATAATAAAATAATCGCCAAAAGCTGAAAAAATCTCCAAAAAGAAAAAAGCGCCAAACCAAAAAAAAAGCTTAGCTAAAAAGACGTAATTATGTAAAAAAATCGCAAAATTAAAAAAAAAAAAACAAAGAAGAAAAATAAGAAATACGAAAATAAGAAAACAATTGCCAAAAACTAAAAAGTTTGTATAGTATTACATATATATAATATATTAAATAAATGAAGGAGCATTCTTATATAAGATTTTATCAGGAACATTTTTATAGAATATAAAAATTAGTCTTCTAGATCCTCTGCCTGTGTTATTTTTTAGAAAAGCCAGGGAAAAAGTACCCAAATATCCTTTTAACGAACAATTTCGTAATTATGTACGCTTTCATTTTAGGCAATTCTGTGTAAAATCCAACAAATAATGTTTTTGTTTAATAGGGCATTTACATCTACAGGAAATCTAGCTGATTTCAATTAGAATCTTCATGAAAATGTATACCGTTTATCAAGATGTTTTGTCCAAAACAAACCCCATTTACTGAAAATTTTTCTAAACTACAACCAAAGAATTGCAATGTAGCCAATTCACACAAATTCTTAGAAGAAAAGATATAGTTTGGTCACTAAGTTGTACTGGATTTTAAGTAGATTTCGGCAGAGTATAGTAACAAAATTGATTTGGTTTAATACTCGTATCTACTAGATTTTGCCCGAAAACTTTTAAATACTTAATTTTCCTCAAATATAAACGCACTATAACATTTCAACTTCCTTACTACGCTCCGTGTGGTCCTTGTTTTTTTTTGTCCCTTTAGTAAAAGCGTGGAGCTGGCTGTATGTCTAAACTACCAACATTTATTTCATTTAATTTAAAATATATTTGAGTAATCATTCATTGATTGTCATCACTGTTTTGCGTGGTATAAATTTGTTAAATTATAAAACACATACATTATAGTTTAAGGCGCAAATTTATGCATACATGTATTTATTGTTGCATACATTTTAGGGTTCATTAAAAATGTTTTGTGCAATTTGGAAAAACTTTTTAAACTTTTGCTTGCGGTTCATGTTAAATGTATGTTTTTGTTTCCTCTTTTATGGTTCAATTGTCATTGTTTCATTACTTCTAACACCATTTATTGTTATTACAATAATAATTTTATTTAAATTAGATTTTAGTATATTTTTGGCCATTTACTGGCAACAACAAAAAACTGCATGCATGTGTTACAAAACATTTATTTTATACAAATATATATACACTCGTTTATGCACAAAGGAATGTGTGGTTTTGATGTCGCCAAAAAATTTTCATAATAAATAAATTTGCAATGTATGTATGTATTTAAGTTGTGAAAAAACTTTCATTTTATATATTATTTTATTTAAATAATTCAATTTATGGACTAACACACAAACTAAACCACTTTTCGACAACTTACAATTTCCAGATACTACAAACAGTCTCGAGAGTTCCTAGGTTGAGTATCAAAAAAGGTAAAGGTTTCAGCTATTCCTATTATCTGTTTTTTCAGTGGCAGTACATCATTTTGTGCATTTATACCTGCACAAAATCTAGTAGATTTTAATTAAAATATTTAAGAAAATCTAAACCGACTTTTTTTATCCAAAATAAAACTCCATAAACTGAAAAAGTTCTAAAACTATAACCCAACAACCGCAGTGTAGTCAATTCACACACCTTTCTTAGCAGACCGTAGTTAATGCACTCATCTTTTTTATAAATATGTTTACAGGGTAGGAAAAAATAAATAAATATACTAGATTTTGAAAACTAGTAGAAAATAGGAAGATTTAGCTTGAAATCTAATAAGTACTAGATTTCGAGACAATGTAAATGCTCTTACTTTAATGAATTTATCTGGCGCTTATTTTTATGGCAGCTCTTACGCCTTTAAATGCCACGACGGAGAAGTTTTGCTGTTGCGATTTTGCAATACAAATTTAATACATCGACCTCAGTTTTATATGAAAAAAAAACTAGCACTTGATTATCGTCAGCTAATATAAGGTCACCTGATTTATTTCGCCTCGTATTTTTAAAACAAACAGCAAATACAGCAGCAAAACCCAAACAAATTTGTTTTATAGCCCTTTTATATTGTCTCGAAATCTAGTACTTATGAGATTTTGAGCTAAATCTTGCTGCTTTTTACTAGATTTCCCATACAAAACAAAATCTATTTTCTTAGTAGATTTGTAGAAAATCAAATCAAAATCTAACATTTTTATTTATTTGTACAACATACTTATATAAATAAGATTATTGAATTAGCTACGGTCGGCTTATAAAGGTGTGTGAATTTACTACATTGCAGTTGTTTGGTTGTAGTTTTGGAAATTTTTCAGCTAATGGGTCTGGTGTAATACTGGTGTAAACGGTATAGATTTTCATAAAGATTTTAATTTAAACGTAGCTAATTCACTCATATTTTTTATAATAATAAATAAATATATTTTATTATTGATTAGATTTCCTATATATCTACTGACAAAAAAATTTGTTTTCTATGGGAAATCTAGTAGAAAGCAGCAGGATGTAGCTTGAAATCTCCTAATGTAAGTACTCTCACTTTACTGAATTTCTCACGCCTTTAAACGCCATGAGGGAGGGGTTTTGGTGTTTTGATTTTACAAGCAAATTCAATAAATCGATCTCGTTTGAATGAAATGCAGTAAAAACATGTAAAAAAAATTAGGAACACATATATGAACATTTTGACACCACGGAAACTAGCACCTGATCATCGCCAGCTGATATAAGGTCACCTGATTTATTTCGCCTCGGATCTTATAAACACATAAAAATTACGGCAGCAAACCCCAAAAAAAACTTGTTTTATATAAAACGATTTTATAATTTAAGGATTAGTTTGAAAACGATTTTAAAGTTTTGAATTTTCTAGTAACTTCCCAATAAGCAATTTCGCTTAAAATCAAGTGTAAAACAATTGTTATTCAAGTCACATATTCAATTGCCAAGCCTTGAATTATGCTTGATTTATACTTTATTTCAATAGCGTTCTCCAGTAAAATGGGAACTTGAATTCAATTCGAAAAATTCAACTATATTACATTTCAATTCAAGCCTTGAATTATACTGTAAATCAATCAACCTTGTATTACAATTGAATTCAAGTGTATTTCAAGCTTCAAGAACAATGTTTTTAAAATAAAAAGGAAAATGCAATCGACAAGTTTTCTTATAATAATTTTCTGCATATCTACCTTCACTATTGTTTTCACGATTTGAATCATCTTTTGTTTTTTAAAAAAATCACTTTTTTAACTACCTTTGATATTTTTCAACCCAATTTCAATTTTATTAAAAAATAATAAATTACTTATTTGACAAAGTGTGAACATGTTGTATGTTGTTTGATTTTTTATTTCAAAATATTTTCAAACTTGAATATTACTTGAAAAAATGCTTGAATTCAACTTTGTTTCTAGTTAAATTTCAAGTCCTTGAATTTAAATTTTTTGAGTGCTTATTGGGCTTATGGTAAAATAATAATAGTAATAAATTACCTATTCAATAATCTACTAATAATATATTAAAGAATATTCACCCTTATTCCAGTTGTCGTCATCGACGTCACTTTAACACAACACCAAAAGATTTGGGCTTTTTTACTCGATCTCGAGAAAACTTTTGCGCAACTAAAAATCTATTTCCGTTCCCTAAGATTTAGAAAATAGAATAAACCTGCAAATAGGAGTCAGTTGTTTTCGATAACAGATACACGAGCACCAATTTTTTGGTGTTGTGTTAAAGTGACGTCGATGACGACAACTGGAATAAGGGTGATTAATTTATAAACTCATGTAGTCACCAAAGTTGAATATACAAAATATTTTTATAAAACATTTACACAATACATACAAACAACAATATGAGAATTAATTCTTTAATACTTACGGGGAAAAGCGAATTTCATGAGTTATGGCACTCTTGTTGCAAAACTTCGATATGTTTTGTTGTTTGTGGTACCAGCACCTGCAATTTGGAACGCGTGGTGAGTTCCGTAAACTTTTTAACCTTTTTAATATTAAAGAAATTTCATTCCAGTTATCTACCACACAATGAATGGCTGTTGTCTTTGCTAGTGCGCGTAGGTTACTAATGGTGAAAGCATTTAGTTTCTGCAACTTAGTAAAGCCGTGAGCCTTTTAAGTTTTTCAGTGTTTAATAAATATAAAAATCCTGCAGTCAGTGGAACATGTCTAAAATACTAGAGTCCAACCTAAATTAGAGAAGCGCCAAGCTCACTCACTGCATCTTGATAAAAAATAAATAATACACATTGAGATTGTTCTGATTAATATCTTTTATTTATTTTTTACTTAATTCAGTTTATTTGTTTTAAAACATTTTTTTTTTAATTTTTTTTATTTTAGTAAAACTTTTATTCTCATATTTTTTTTTGTTTAACGTGAATTTTATTGATTTTATTTTACAATTTTATTTAGGTTTTTCCTTTTTAATTTTTTTTAGACTTGTCTTCATAAAAAAATTACACTGTACAAAATTTTTCACGCTATACTTTACAAGGTATAATCGACTTTTGGTTATTTTATTGCAAAATAAAAATTCTTTTTCTTTTGCTTTACTTCTTTTCTATACTCAATAAATTTTTTAAGAGAAAACAAGACTTTTCACAGGTCTGTTGTTGATAAATAAATAAAATTATGATAAAAATCAATAATATAAAAATTATAAAACTGCTAAAAAAATTATACATATTTTTTTAATTTAAATATAATTTTAAGAATATTTTTGGTTTATAAGGGGTTAATTTTAAAAAATGTTTGTGTGGAATTTTGTTTTGTAAGGCTTTTACCAAGGCGAATTCATATCAAGTGGTCTCAACTGCTCAGTTAACTATTTTCACCACTTGTAAGTTGAATAGCCAGCCATTAGATTTCAACGAAGATTTTTCAGCACATGAATGAATTTTTCAAAGCGAATTGAGCTGAGTCTACCCTTATGCGAATATGCCTTGGATTTGGCACAACAAACAAACTATTAAATCGTCAGAAATTTATTTAAACTCAATCAAAAATAATTTTTTTTTATGAATGAGGCTTTAAATATTTTTTTTGTAAATTATTTTTAGAGATGGGTTTTGAAATAATTTTTTGAATGCCGAATTTTTCTTATTCTGAATTTTTAGAAATACTAGCAGTTTTTTGCTTAAAAACTAAGTTTTTTTTGCAATATTCATGTAAATTATTAATTTAAGCTACACTTCTTAAATTAAATTAAAACTACTTTGAAGGCTTATTTTTGTTTTTGTTTTACAACTTGAACTCAATTATTTGTTTGCTAATTCTACAATAACGAATTTGTTAAATGGAATACATGTTTGTGTTTTTTGTTTCTAATTTTTAATTTTTAGCTTTTTATTAAAAAAAAATTTATGAAACAAAAGATTTAAAAACAAAATTTAGATTTTCCATTATTATCTAGCGTCATTTACTTACGGCCGGCCCTATGATTAATTAAGTTTTATTGAAACAAGTCAGCTGAAAGGCTAGAAATTATGTATAAATATTTACTATACATATGTATATCGTTAGCTAACATGCAAAAAGGCATAATTTATCAAAAATATAATTTTAAAGGAGAAGCAAATAACTAAAGAAAACCTAAACATACTTGTAATTAAGACCCCTTGTTTTTTGTCAATAACAGCGTGGTTTTTGATCGCAGAAGTGTGAAGTTTAATGGAATTCATAATAATCAGTAAAAAAATCAATTTTGAATTTTTTTGTTAGTTACGCCTTTTTGCATTTTTGCTAACGATATGTATGTGTTTTTATGGCCTTATTATCTTAAGTACATGTCAATTACCAAGCGAAGATTTCAAGTTTTTTAGGTATCATTTTTTATCTACTCTCTAATTTGAATCGAAGGAGAAAGCTTTCGAATTTAAATGTAAGGTAACATAAAAATGTCAATTGAAATATTCAACAGCCGTCATACATATATCGAGCCGCTAACCGCTATATTGGCTTGAGCGACAATTTTTTTTGGATTTCGTTTTTTTGACGAAAATCCACTATTTACGATCGCAAATAATCGATTTTGGTAAAAAGATTGAAGTTCAATCAAAAATTATATCGCTTAAGCTTTTTTGGCCTTTACTTGCAAGTAAAAAAGGGCGTGCTCGGAAAGTCACCACTGCGCTGGCTGCATTTGATGCGCATGTGTGATTGGTTTGCTCAGCTGATGCAGATAATTAATTGAAACAATTGATTGCAATTTCGAACGAGAGAACATTAAAAATTATTAAATTAATAATAAATATTTTTTTGCTTGGATGAAAGAAAAAATTAATCGAAATCACAATATTCGATGTTATTGGAAATTCATTTTAAGTTTTAAAAATTTTAAATTTAACTAATCTAATGAAACAAAAAGCAATGACTCAAACGGTTTGGTAATTTTCTCTGATAATTAATTGTTTAGTTAGAAATTCTTTTCAAATATTTTTACATAAAGTTTCCAGCAGAGCTGGTTTACTGGTATTACAAAAAGATCTCTTACAGGAAGCCATATTTTTAAATAAACGAATACATTCATTTAAAAGAAATTTTGACATGGAAAATTTTCTTAAATTTTAATTATAACTAAAATAAATTTGCACATTATATTTTTTTAATTTTTACTGCTACTAAAAGAATAATATAGAACATAATATTTCATTTTATTATTATTAAATAAATATTTTTTCTAAATGCATTAAAATACATAAATTAAAAAAATTTTACAAAATAAATGGATCATTGTTTCATAAAATCACAACAAATAAAATACATACAAAGAACACATAATATAAACGTTTCACAAATATTATTAGGACGTATATTTTTTAATTAGAGAATATATATTATTTTTTGTAAAATTAATTAAATTGGCCAAAGATACGAAAAATATGTTAAATTTTATAAAATTAAAAGGACAAAATTGAAGCATAAGGAAAAATTTAAGTGATTTTTATTTCACAATTTGTGCTTTTTTGGAAAATGTATTTTTCCCTAAAAAAATAATGGTTGCACTCAGGACAATAGACTAGCGTAGAAAAATGTTTAAAATAATTTTTATATAATTGATACTTTTACTAACTCCGATTTTAGAAACTTAAGGCATTTCACCTTGTGAGAATAGTGGTATGAAAAGGTTAAGCAGTTGGGATATAATTTTCGAAAAGCATTTATTATTATAAGTGCCGACGTATTCTGAATAACAATTCCCCGAAAGTAGTTTCCCCTATTTAAAAAAAAATCATTTGCTCTCTTTCAGGTCAAATAAAACAATTGGAAACAAATTAGCTGACTTCGAAAATTCGAAATTCTCTCTCAATTCTTTATTTTCTTCGTCATCTGTTTAGAAATGCAGCATTTTATTCTCAGCAAAAATAAGTTGCCCTTAAATTATTTCTCAGGGCTGCACGATTTGAGTTTTTAAGGATTGCAGCTTATTACTGATGATAAATTTCATTTGTCGAACAAAAATTTTTCGGTTTTTTTTACGACTGAAACCCGCTAGTCGTTCTTATCGAGCAAATATGACGCGATTGAGCTCCAGAAATTTAAAATTGTGAGAAAACACGGTTTTTATTATTATTTAAAGTTTGTTTGAAATTTAAAAATTGTATTCTTTAGTTTCCCCCCAGGACTTTTCCCTCTAATTCCTTGTTCCTCTTATTTCTTATTTTCATAGCGATCTATTGGAATAAGAGGATTTTACTCTCAAAAAAAATTAAGTTCCTACGAATTTAGAATTGGGCTGATGTTTTGCATGATTGGGTTTGTAAGAATTGTAACAAGCTGCAAACTGAAGCTTAATTTCCTTAATGGAACAAATAATTTTAGGTTTTTTTCACGACTGAAACCCGCTACTGGTTCTTGTCGCGCAAATATGCCGCGATTGGGCTCTAGAAATTTAAAATTGTGAAAAAATAGTTTATTTTTTTATGTTTGTTTGAAATTTAGAAATTTTATTCTTTAGTTTCCCCGGAAGTTTTTTCCCTTATTCCTCGTTCCACTGTTTTAAAAAATCATTTGCTATCTTTCTGGTAAAATAAAATTGCAAACAAATTAGCTGACTTCGAAAATTTGAAATTCTCTCTCATTTTTTATTTTTCATCGTCATTTGTTTTAGAAATGGAGCATTTCATTCTAAAAAAAATTATTTTCCTAGAAATTATTTCCCGGGGAATATTTACAATTGGGCTGATTTCTCTGCATAATTTTGTTTTTAAGAAAATGCAGTTTCTAACAAAAAAAGTTTTCGGTTTCTTCACGACTTAAAATATTGAATTTTTTTAATTTTCAACTTTCTTTGGAATTTCTTTGTTCTTTTATTGTATTTTTCAAATTAAGAAAATTGTTAGTCGAAAAATTTATGCAAAGGATTTTAGGTGAAACTAGACTTTCGAACACTCAATTTCGTAAATTATTTTATAAAATTCTTTTTTTTTTAATTTTCTTTGAAATAATTTTTGATATTTTTTTTAGTGATAAAAAAAATAGCAATAGCGTTTAAATATATATGGGTTTCGCACAAGACGAACGAACCCGACCAGTGCGGCTAAGGGTAACCATCACTCCCGTACTATTTAATTTTTCCTTCTGCTTCACTTTATCGCCAAATTTTTTAAACATATTAAGGAAATTTAATTATTACATACTTTTCTTTTGAATAATAATTTAAAAAATTAAAAATATAATTTAAAATAATAAGGTTTTACATAATTTAAAAATCATTTCTGATTTTTTTTTCAAATAAGAATTTAAAAAAAGAATTATACAAGTTATTAAATAAATATTTTGATTTAAAATAATTTAATATACGAGAAACTCGAAGACAGAAACAATTATTTTAATTTCATTTAAAATGTATCTTTCTTTATTTTTAATTAAAATAGATTTATGTAACTGCTTGTTGTTTAGGAAATAAAGATACTAAAAGGTTGGACCGCTCTTCTTTTAACTTTCTCATATTCTTTTTGTTTTTCTTTTTTTAATATTCATTATAATTATAATTATTTGCATTCACCAGCATTAGCTTCTTTTAATTCTATACACTGTAAATTTATTTGGTTTTATTATTAGTTGCCTATACACATTTTTGTAACACATTTACAAAAAAAGATTTCCTTTTTTATTTGTGGTTTATATTAAACAAGTAAATCTTTTCATATTTTTAAAACTCTTTTGGCTTTTGTTCGTTTTTTTTCTTTTGTTAAATCAATAAAACATTTCATACTTAAAGAAGTTTCTAGATTTTCTAGAGCCCATTAGCAAACGTTGTTGTTCTTGTCGCTCCACATCGTCTTCTTCATCATCGTCAACATTATCGTCATCACAACCGTTTTCTTGCTTATTGTCCTGTTCTGGGTCCAACAGGTCATCTTCTGCAACTCAAATAATACTTTCATCATTCTGGCGTGTCAGGCGGATTGTAGTAGTGCTAGTTGTTGTTGGACTATCTTCTATTAAACCTTGTCGCGTTAAACGTATGCTGGGTTCATTGGACGTTGTGGTGGTCACAACAATATTCTCATCATCATACAAATCGAAATCTTCCTCTTCATCATCCTCGTCATCATCATCATCATCATCGGAATTGGTGGTAGAAAGTAGAGCGGTAGTTACTTGATTTTTCTTATTAATGCCGCTTGCAGCACTTGAGACTTGAGACATGCCACCCAGGCCACTGATGCCGCGTCTTATTTGTGCTCGTGGTGTTAATTTGGGCAGCAGTGGTTCACGACCGTTGACTCTTAGCAGTTTGTCACTGTTGCCGCTGGCATAGTCCGCTTTCTCGGCATCGGCTAATACTGATTCCCACTCTTCTCCAGCGGGTTCACACAACGATTTTGAGTGGCCTTGGTAATAAGATTCCTCGGGGATAATGTCTCTGTTTGTGTGAAATATTTTCGATTTATTTTTAAAGTTTTTTTTTGAGATTCAGATTTCGGAGCAAATTTTTTTAGGATAGAAAATTTTGGAAAAAAGTTTTTTTGAAATGAAGTGATTTAGAAAGTGTTTTTTTGTATGTTAAAATTTTAAAAAAGATAGAAAATGTATTTAAGAACCTACAAAATAAGTTAAGAGAAAAGATTGGATGATTAAATGATTGGAAAAATATAAGATAGATTTTAATTGAAAGTCATTTTATTTGTAAGATAATTACAACAGTAAGGCCTCGATTATCCGGGAAAGAAAAAATATAATTCTAATTATTTTTTTTTTCATCAATTTAATTTTTTTTCATCGATCAAGCGTAATTATCTTGTTTATCGGGTATTGCAAGCAACTGTTAATCGAGGCCTAACTGTAATACAAAAACATATTTTCATTTTCATTTCAGGCAACCAACCAAACTTTTCTCTATACAATTTACTTTTAATAAAAGCATTTATTTTAAAAATCTACTTCTTATATTTTATAAGAAAAATGTTAAATATTAAAATACGATTAAAAAAAAATAGTAACACTGGTTGGAAAATAACCAATTTCATCAACAACTGTCAAAATTATGAGTCAAAGGGGCACTCGTTAATGAAGATACGAGTGAATATCTTTGTTAAGTTAATTCTAATATTTTATGATAAAACAAGGAACTTTTTCCAATAAAGGGCATTTTTTAGAAAATATTTTCTTCAAAAAGCAAACTTTGTAGCACATTTTTTTCAAATGGAACTTTTTTTAATATAAACTTTCTGCAAAAGAAACTTTCTGTAAAGGATACTTCATTCAAAAGGTGCCTTTTCAAAGAGTAGTCAATATTTGCAAAAAGTACTTCTTTCGAAGTTTTTTTTTTATTTTTACTCGACTTTTTTCAAAAATAATTTTTCAAGAGATACTCTTTTTTAAAGTACTTTTTTCACAAACTATATTTTTGCGAGAGAAACTTTTTTAAAAAGTACTTTTTTGCTAGAAAAACTTTTTTAAAAAGTACTTTTTTGAAAAATTATTTTTTCGGAAATTCTTCAAAATTGTTTCTACAAATTACTTTCTACAAAAGAAACTTTTTCAAGAAGTACTTTTTTCAAAAGATGCTTTCTATAAAAGTACTTTGAAAAAAGTACATTTTTCAACAGTAATTTTTTAATCTAATTTTTTCCAACAGCATTTTATTTTAAAATGTATTCTTTTTAAAGACTTTTGTTTATTAAAGATATTTTTTTCCAAAAATTTAATTTTTTCAAAAGTAAAATTTGCTCAAAACGTACTTTTCTCCAAAAGTTATTTTTTTCAATAGTTATTTTTTTCAAATGGTACTTTTTTCAAAAGGTGCTTTTTCCAAATGTGATTTTTTAAATGATATTTTTTTTTTCAAAATGTACTTTTTTTCAAAAGTATTTTTTTTTCAAAAGTTTTTTATTTCAAAATTAAGTTTTTTCAAAGGTACCTTATTCCGGAGCTACTTTTTCAAACGTACTTTTTTCAAATGTACTTTTTTCAAATGTACTTTTTTAAAAAGGTACTTTTTCACAAAGAAGTTTTTTTGAATAAGATACTTTTTGTAAAAAATAGTTTTTTTTTAAATATACTTTTCTTCAAAATTAACTTTCGTTCCAAATATATTTTTCTCAAAATGTACTTGTTTTTAAAAAACTTTTTTCCAAAAAGTTACTTTCTTTCAAAAGTAAAATTTTTTCAAAAAGCTACTTTTCCAAGTCATTTTTTTAAAGGTACTTTTTGCAAAATATACTTTTTTTCAAAAGGTACTTTTTGCAAGATATACTTTTTTCAAAAGGTACTTTTTGCAAAATATACTTTTTTCAAAAGTTGCTTTATTCTTAAAGTACTTTTTTCAAACGTACTTTTTTAGAGTTCCTTTTTTCAAAAAGGTACTTCTTTTGAAAGACATTTCTTTAAAATGTGCTTCTTTCAAAAGGTACTTTTTAAATGTTTTTTTTGAAGACATTTTTTTCAAAAGTTACTTTCTTTCAAAACGTAATTTTTTTTAAAGGTACTTTTTTCAAAAAGTATATTTTCAAACACACTTTTCAAAAAATTTTTTTTTAAATTGTTATTTATTCAAAATGTACAGTTTTTAAAAGTAAAAGCTTTTTTGGCGAAATTTACTTTTTTTAAACAGGTATGAACATATTTATTTTAAAATTGCGTTAATGCATTTTATGTATTTAGATATAATTATTTAAAACTAAGTCCTTTCAGGTTATTTTCTACCAGGTACTGTAGCTGAAATTAGGCTTAAATAATTATAGATTTAGATATATTCATGTACTTCTTTACCATTTATGCTTATTGAATAAAATCGTATTATTTATAAAAATAAACTACCACAAAATCCTGTTTCAAATAATAAAATTTATTTGCTTTCAAGAAAACAAGACTCTATGGTATTTTAATTTAATACAACTATAAAAAAATTATAACAAAATATAAAATAAGCAAACATGCAAATAAGAAAGAATTGATTAAAGAAAAAGCAGAAAGAAATTATTTTAAAGTTTTATTAAACATTTATTAATCAGAAAGAAGTATTTACAAGCAAGGGAAACTTAAACAATTACAATTATTAATTAAAATTATTTTAAATAAGAACTGTTATTGATTAAGAAAAAATAATAAAAGTAATAAAATCGGTTTCTTAGCCACAATTATAATTTGTTAGTTTACACAATTATGGATTTCGAATAAATCATTAAAGAATTAGTTATAATTAAGAGCTTAGAGTTAATTTATAGAAAAGCTTATACGAGTAACGTGCAAGGAAGATTTAAAATAATAATAATAATAATAATAATAATAATAATAATATAAATTCATTAAATTTGATTTTAAAAAAACCAATACAATTCAGATTCAAATTCTTTTCTTTTTTATATTAAATAAATATTAGATTTTTTTATTAATGAAAAATTTTTGGTTTAAATTAGTTGTTATTAGACGTGTTTTATTGTTTTTTTTTTCTTTTAGCGAAATTTATAAATATAAAACTTAGCTGAATGAATTGGTGTCAAAAATAAAATGAATTATTCAATAATTTTTAACCAAAACATTGGACCCTGTTCTGTAAACCGATTCCGAGTAAATTTCTCCTTTAAAAAAATTTTAAAATTCTCCTTTTTTCAGGTATAATATTTGAGAACCTGTGTACATAACAAAAAATTTTAAAAAAATCAAAGAAAATATTTCTATTGTCGGAGTTAGCTTACAGAGTAGGGCCGATTGAAAATATTTTGAATGCAACAGCTGATTTATTTTCTAAACATTTTGATCCCGCTTCACTGTTCACACTTGACGTGGTACCAGTGAAAAGTTTTTACATTTGTTACAGAAATGAGCCACGGTATACGAGTATCTAAGCTTTTATGACAATAAAATAAAATTTAATAAATGACAATTGGGGTATTCAAACGGTAGTATTAAATGTCACAGTGTCATAATGTTTTAAAATGTTTGTTTGAAATATAAGAAGAAAAGCAAAAACAATTATATTAAAATAATTGAAAACATTCCGCCATACTGCGAAGAATGGCGTCGTCAACGTCACATTAAGATGACAGTAAAAAGTGTTCCTTGTCTACTCTTTGTCGACAAGAATTGACTACTATTTACATGCTACATTAATTTACAAAGCTGTAATGGAATGTAAATGCAACAGTAGGAAACAGCTGATCGATATTGTTATGTGAAAAGTAATGAAAATTGTTATTGAGATGTAATATAACGTAACCTACTTTTCACATAAAAATATCGATTAGTTGTTTCCTACGTTGCAGTTACATTCCATTACAGTCGGCTAACTGTGCCTTTAGAAATTAGTAGGACATTTCCAATAAGAGCCAATTGTTGTGGATAAAGAGTAGACAAGTGACGGTTTTTACTTGTCGTCCCCATTCCCAATAAGGGGATTATGAGACTTAAGACTAGCGTTTGAATCCCCTAAATAATTTAAATTTTCATGATCCGAAATATACTGAAATATTAAAAAAGTCAAACAAAAAAATTTATAACTTTCATAATAATATGCTCAAGAATTAATTTTGTTTTTTATTCTTATTTAATTAATTATATATACTGAAGTATATGAATTTAATGGAACTCAACACCCCACATTTAAAAATTAAAAAAAAATTATTATTAGCACAAAAATAAATCACTTTGTATAAAGTATGAAGAAATATAGATTTTAATTTAATCAGCAAAAGCATTTTCAAAACCCAAAATAAGCATAACTTTATAAAATTTTAAAATTTAAATATGCATTTTTTATTAGTGTTGTTGTGTGTGTACTTACTTATATTTTATATTTATACAATTGGAATGAGCTAATGTTATTGATTTTTTTTAATTTACTAGAGAATGCATCTTTTTTTAAGCTATTTTTTATCAATTTTCTTTCCCGGCTTAAGTTTTATTAAGTTTTTATTTAATTTTGAGTATAAAAGAGAAACTCATGGGTGAACTAAGTTATTTCTTGGGAAAAGTCAAATTTAGGTGCAAGGGGTTTTTTATATTTTTACTTTTTGGAATTAATATTTTATTATCTTGGATGTTTTCAAGTTCACTATCACTACAAAATAAAAAAAGAAACGAAACAAAAAAAATAAATAAAAATAGTAATTTATGTAAATAATATTGTATGCCAATTAAACAGACATTAAAAACTTTGAAAAAACGGGGTTAGTTAAAAAGCGATTTAAGTGAAAAAACTCTAAACTTTTTAAAGTATTATTTCAAAAAATAAAATCCATTTTAAAATACCTCTTGTTAATTTGATTTAATACAAAAAAAAAACAATAAAACACGTGTTATTGGCTTGATTGTTAAAATAAAAAAGACAAGCACAAATATACATACATAAGATAAAATTGTAATGGTTGTTAATTGTTTTGATTTTTAAAATAATTGTTGTTAGAGAAAAAAAATAATTTTATTATAGTAAACAATTAAAATCTGTATTGTGTTTCACATTGAAATATTTAAGATAAAAAAAAGTGAACGCATATTTTGTGCAAAATATTTTTTTAATTTATTTAAGAAAAATTAGGTTTTGAATATGTTGGGTTTTTTGGATTAAAATAAAATAAATATTATTTGTGCTATATTGGGAATTTCTTTTTATATTCATTTCCCCTTATCGTGTTTGGCGTATTTCGATTTCGACTATGACGTTAAAGAACCCCTTAATACTTTTTATTTAATCTTTGACCAAATTTTCATAGTCGAAAATAAGCAATAAATACTTTTATTGCAATTTTTCCCAAAATGTATATTATAATTATTTAATAAAAATAAACTTGTGTCGAACTTATTCAGTCGCTCAAACATATTTAAATTACATGGGTTTGATTATAGCTTTCTGTCAAAAACGACCGACTGAAAGAGTTCGACCCAAGTCTAAGTACAATATCATTTCTTTTTTTAAAAATACATTGAAATTTGTTATTTAAAGGTAAATATTCCCAGATGATTTGCATTAGCAACAGTGAAATGATCTGCCTAACTCTTCAATAATCAATTTCAATGTATTTAAAATAAAATAAAGTTACCCCTATACGCAAAATAAATTACAAAATTTCCATAGAAAAATTATTTTTGGCATATGGAAGTTAATATTTAATGGAACAACTAAAATATTAATTTTGGAAAAAGTACGCAAAAAATTAATAACACTTATGTAATATAATCTTTAAAATTTGCCACTGTAAGACATTCAAAAATACAAAACTGGTAACACTTTTAATTAACTGCCGTTTTATTTTTATTAACAAGAGTAAACTTTTGTTGTTTATTTTGTGTAACATAAAAGAGAACTCAACTCAACTGTTTTGTGGTGAACATGATCAAAGTTGCCATATACGTTTAAGGGGGAAAACGGCTCATATCGAACAAAAAACTGTTTTGAGATGAAATAACTGACAAAAATATGTTTAAAAAGCACATTAGATATTTTGTTTTGAAAGTGTTGCAAATTAAATATGTTAGTATTTAATTTAAATAAATTTAAATACAAATGTAAATGTTTACCCCCGTATTCATAAAAAATATTTTTGGTTTATTACAGGTTTATTTGACAAATTTCCCGTGGAAATACGTCAAATAAGCGCTTAATAAACCTTAAATATTTTTTATGAATACGGCAGTTATAGTTTTAATATTCAATATTCCCTATGCCCCTTGTAGGAAGGACGGGAACCTATATATTCAATATTTCGTTAACCTTTGGTTAACTTCCTCAGGAAAGCTGAAGTTTAATGAAATATGGACCTAAAGCTTAAAAAATAGTTTTTTTGCACATATAAAAAATTCTTTTATTTTTATTTATATTTTTCATACAAATTCTTCAATGAAGAAACGCATAGAAATTCAGTCAAAACAAATATAAAAAGAAAAAATTAATTTTTATAAAATTCCATTTCCACCCAATTTTTCTTAAATAAATTTCAAAAAACAATTATTTTGTGCAGTACATTTAAAAACATATTATACACTTATTAAAATAATATTATACACTTAACTTTTTGCTTTAAAGAGAAAGCAAAATAAGACATAGACGTAATTTCCATATTACATAAACAGTTAACTCGTCTAGAAAATATGTATTGGAAGCTGTTACAAAAATTTAGTGCTTTTTATAAAATTTACTAGACAAGTTGACAGCTTGTAATGTAGAAACTACCCAATAATTCAAATAAATAAAAGCATGCGCCATTTTTGAGTTGTTTTTTTTTTGGTATTCAAAAATGCTTAGATTAAAAATTATACCAAAAAAGTTTAAATAATATAACAAAAGTACTTAGAGAGTTTTTAGGTAAAGTTATAAGGAGACGAATCTGTAGTAGTAGAAGAAGTAGTAGTTCTGTTAGTGGAAAGTTTGGGGTAGTAGTTAGATATATTATTAGTAAGTAAGTTCTTGTGATGCTGTTTGATTTAAATGGTTGGTGATTTGTGGTAGAATCGTATAAGCTGAAGTAGAAGTTGAAATGTTGCAGGTGGTAAGCTCATTACTATCACAATTAAAGTCATCATCATCAGCATCATTATCATTATCATCATTATCATGGTTATTATTGTTATCGCTGCTAAATTAACATACATACATACATATGTATGGATCAGTTTAATTTAAAAATAAAACTGATTTTCATGGAAAACACATTATGAATGAGCAACAGAAAAATGCACTTAGGGAAATATTTATAAACTGGTTTCATTTATGCTTGTATGTTTGTATGCATGTACGAGTATATACAACATTTTTAATGAAATGATATATTTTGAACTTTAAATTTGATATATGGCTTGTAGTTCTTGCTTTTTCTAATACTAACATTATAATACATATGTATATAAAATGAAGAATTTTTCTTTTAGTAAATGATCAAAAAATATGTTCATTCATAGATAAAGATTTCTTACTTCGTTTTCAGTATTTGTTTGTGGCTTTGTACAAATAAATATGCATAAATATATGTAAATATATATTTTTTATATAAACAAAAAAATAAAACAAATTTGCATTTATTTTAGTTTTTAATGATATTAACTTGCTGTCGGTAAAACAGTGTTTCTGTGATAGTTTTGTAAGGCAGGGATTTAAAATTCCTTAACAGGACTGCATGTACTATAAGGTGGACTTCTAGTTGTAGTTGTCGCAGTTGTACCAGTAGAAGATGAACATGTAGGTGAGTTATCATATTCATTATTAGTAGCAGTAGTAGTATTAGTTGTTGTTGTAAAATAAGTAGCAGAAGTAGTAGAAGAAGGAGAATTTTTAAAATTAGTAGAATTCGTAATATGGTTGTTAACAGTTTCATTAGTAGGTGTCGTTGTGGTCGAGGAATCATTGGATTTATAATAATTCTCTATTAACAAGGGACTTATTTGTATTTGTATTTTACTGGGCCTGCGTCCAGTAACCAGTAGGCTGGAAAAGAATAATAACAAACATAAGGGTACTCACACGTACTCATACAACCAAAGGAAATTAAAGAAGGAGAAACAAACAAAATTCAAAGCGCCAACAGGTTATTTGTAAAAAATTAATACCAAAACTATTTAATAAGAATACTTGAAAAGTAGTGGAAGGAGTAAAAATAAATAAATAATAGTCGAACAGAGGAAAATAGTGTTGTAGAAACTAATCAAAAAAAAGTGTGTATGGTGTGCATTTGTGTTTCATTTCTATTGTGTAATATTTGCTAATAAAATATGTATATTGGGAATTTATCTTTATTTTGAATTTAGATTTAGTATAAGCCATGAAATTTTTCATGAAACTTCATGAAATTATTAATATAAGACTTTTTCTATTTGCTTATAGCACTGGTAGTAGGAAAGAATAGCATGAAGGTGTACAGAAAACAAGTTTTATGAGACTAATTTAAAAACATTAGAGGAGATTTTTGTGGGAAATATAATCCTTTTTTAAGTTAGAATAAGTTCGAAATTATATAGTGTTTTTAAAAATTTTCTAATTTTATTAAAAACATTATACAGTAGCAATTTTCTTTGATGGAAACTATTTACTATTTAATTTGATGTTGGTTTGAAGTATTTTTCATAACTACATCAAAGCAATTATTTTATTTATTTTTTAAAATAAAGTTGTAATAAAAATTGAGCAAGAATTGTGAACCCCATATTAATAAAATTTAAAATGAGTTTGAAATGTATTTGGCTTCAAAATTGTCAAACAAACTTTTCTTAAAATTGATTTCAAACACATTTTATTTTTTTATAAATGTGGGGGTAAAACTCTAAATAATTTGTGGTGAATAACATTTATTCTACTTGGCAACATCGACGCAAAACGATCCCGCTTATTGTGAGCAGGGTGACCGATGACATTTTTCAAAAAGTGGCACCAAAAGGGGATTTAAATTAAAATTAAAAAAAAACGAGAAAACTACACTAAACTTTTTATTTTTAGTGTATTTTTATATAATTCACTCCAAAAAAATGTTGGCAAAAAGTGGCAAGGCGGTCGAAAAATTGGCAATTTGCCACTTTAGTCGGTCAAACGGTTACGTTGATTGTGAGTAACGAATGAAATTTTTGTTCCCATAATATTTTTCTTCCCTCGAAGGGAAAAATGCTATTGTGAATCTCCCGTGAACATTTTTTCTTGCTGTCAGTTCTCAGTGAGTGCAAAAAAAGAGAATAAAATTTGTTAAACTTAGAAATTAATTGAAAATCAAAATTGAAAATTGAAGTTTGATAATAAGATATACAAAAAAATTTAAGTTTCAAATGCAATGTTTTTAAGTATAAAGTTGTTTTTAAATATTGTGCAGTGGAAAAATATTCTTTAGTATACTCGTACCACTGTCATAAAATTTATTGCATATTTATTGCATGTGTGCCAAACAGGTTTCATACTACAAACATGCAAAAACGTGTTTGCAGTCGTGAACATTATTTGCTAATCTTGTTCTAAATATAAATATTCACAAACTTTTATTATTTAATTGGAAGGAAAATATTGATATTGCGCGATGTATGTATTAATTCAGTGTGCCTGCCAAAATAAAGTGAACAACACCGAGGGAATAGTGAAAAATCCCCGTTAGGCAAATATTTCTAGGGACAAATTATTCACAATTGCAATTGAAAAATTTTCACAATAGGCGTTAATTATTTCAAACTTGTATTCTACTTGTCGTTATCAAAGATTATCGTTGGCCTTTAACATGTGATTTGCATTCTATAAGAAAATTTGAGGGCGATAACGACTTAAAAAAAGCATACAGTAATTAAAAATGGAAAAAAGGAAAATTTGTAATTAACGACTGAACCCAGTTTGAGAAGTTAGTAACAGAGTTGCAGAAGAATCCCTCTCTTGCATTGTAATTTTAATGAAAGTTGGGAGATATAGGAAAATTATTGAGTTCTCTGGGCAATATAAAAATACAAATTCTCTGGTAGAACTAGAAACTCCTAGAAAAACACATAGTAGACGATCTATCAGAGGTAACACATACTGGCATAGGATACCTCATGTGGTACGTCAATGATATGGGGTGGATCCAGTACTACAGATCACTGGATCTACTCGGACGAGTAGAATGGTATCTATCTACTTAAATTTTCAATTATTTAAAAAAAAAACATCAAATACGTGCAACAACTTTAACTTTTTTTAGTCTTCAGAAAATAATTCCAAATCATTGTCCCTTTAAAATGGCTAAAGTAAAATTTTTCCTGACATTATTTAAGTATTTATGGGCATTACATACTTTTTTGCCTTTTTTTTATTTATTTTTTTGCAGTGAAGTAAAGTACAGGTCATGTGTAAGCAGCTTAAAGGCCATGACTCACTATCCTATACCATCGCACAATTTACGAAAAAAAAAATACAACCCTGATCTCCATAGACTCCATTATACTAGGGTTGTATTTTCTCAAAAATCAAATGATTGTGGACGAGTGAACGAGTGTATCACGGCCTTAAGCGATACTCGACCCTATATAAGGTGCACCGTATAAAAATTGTTATTTGAATACAACTTTGTAAATTATATGAATTAAAATATAAGAAAATATACAAAGAAAAATTTGTTATCAAATCATTAGCAAATTCAAAAAATATGTAAACAGTTTGTAAAAAAAAATTGATTTGTTGAAAAACTTAAGATCGAATACATTCGAAAAATGGACATTTAGTTAGTACATAATTTTTAATTTTTTTTACTGATTCTTAAAAAGGACATTCACAGTAAGTACTTCATAAGGTGAGCGTGTAAAAAATATATAGAATACCTTTTAACTTTTGAATTATCAAGCAAATATATTTCCAATATTTTAGCTCAAAAATCATATTTATAAAAAAATATGTTTAAAATAAATTTAAAAAAAATTTTGTATGAAAATTTTTGAATAAAATTCATTTCAAACTAGTTTTAAATTTTATGAATATAAATAGTAATAATCACCCTTATCGAGAATAAAAGTTCAAGTGAAAAGAATTCCCTTTCCCTTAAATTCTGATCACCAATGTTTTCGTTGTTGTTGTGTCAGCATACTATTTTCTAATTTTGTTCACCATTTATTTCATGTTTGCCTTTTATTCGCGATAAGGGTTAATAATAAATATAAAAATAAACGTTAATCTTGACAGTTCATATTTTGCAGTCGTAAAGTAGGCACGTGAAAAATTTATTATGGAAAAATATTCGATAAACCAACGTGTTTTAATCGTTAAAACAGCTCTACCATGACATAAAAAAATCATAATGAGTGACGAGACACATTGTCATTTAAATGGATATGTGAATAAACCTAATAGTCGGTTCTGGGCAATGGAAACCCCTCAAATTATTCACCAGTCACCTTTGCATCAATTAAAAGTGACAGTGAGTCAGGCTGAGTTAGCCGACTGTAATGTGAAGTAACTGCAACAGCTGATCGATATTATTATGTGACAAGTACTGAATATTGTTATAGAGATGCAATGTAACGTAAGCTATTTTTCATATAAAAATATCGATCAACTGAGCCTTTAGACGACTGTAATGTAATGTAACTGCAACGTAGGAAACAGGTGATCGATATTTTTATTTGAAAAGTAGGTTACGTTACATCACATCTCTATAACCATTTTCATTCCTTTTCACATAACAATATAGATCAGCTGTTTCCTACTGTTGCAATTACTTGACATTACTGTCGGCTAGCTGAGCCTTAAATCTGTATTATCTGATTCTATTATACTTTTGTTTAAAACTTTAATTCAATTAAATTTTTAATTGATTATTTTTAATTAATTTTTTTTTTCAATTAAAGATGTTAATAGAAGATAAATTTGTCTGCGTACAAATAAAAGCGATTTTGAAGATATTTAAGTTCATGAAAAATACACAAGAATATAAAAGAAATACTTTTGTTTTTATGCATATTCTATAGTTTGCCAGATACTTGCATGTTAATTAAAAAAAAATACTCTGACTTGAGGCTCAGTTAGCCGACTGCAATGGAATGTAAGAGGATAGGATGTTGTTATGTGAAAAGTAATGAAAATGCTTATAGAGATGTAACGGTAATGTAAGAATCTGTACATTAGTTTTCACATAACATATATATCAGCTGTTTCGCACAGTTGCAGTTACATTCCGTTACAGTCCGCTAAGTGAGCCTTTAATTTGATTTTTTAACTGATATATTTTGTTTTGGTCGATCTTTTATTTCTTAGAAAAAAATATGAAGGATAATATAATAAATTAAATTAGTTCGTCTAAAGATTTTGTAAATTATCTAAATTTAACAAATAAAAGATTTCATATGAAATCAGCAGCCAAAATGTTCCCAATAATTAAAATTTTTTAAACGCTCACCTTATAAAAACTCAACCAGCTATTACAATATTTTATAAAATTTGTTAGATCTTAAAGAATAACTTAAATTTAACCGTAACCATGACAAAGATAACATATTAATTTATTTAATATTTTTATTTTATTCTAAGCTCTACAAAAAAATTGGCAAGGCTCATTTCAAATAAAAGCGTACAAAAAGGCTAAAACTACATTTGCTTAATAAAACTACAAATAAAAGAATTTAGATTTAAATAAAATAAAAAACAATTTTAAAGCCAAAAAAAAACTAGAACCAACCCATGCAGTGTAGTGTTTCTTTTTTATTAGTACTTGAATAAACTTCAAACAAACAGAGACTTTAACATTTGAAATAAAATTGAAGCTTCTTAAAAATGCATTTAAACAGAAAACAAAAATAAAAAAAAACTAGTAAAAATAATAATAATAATGGGAGAAAACAAATCACTCACTCACCCGCTTAATTCTAGCATGGAACCACGGCGTACATTACGACGATGACTGGCGGTCACGGGGAAGGGACCCGAATGGCCCTCACTTATGCCGGAGCCAGCTGATATCGATTGGGAACGTTTATCTAGGCGTGGATTATACGCTGTTGAAGGCACAACCATGCTGCTTAAGGCAGCAGCCAAGGCTGGATCTGAGCCGCGGGCTGCAATGGGTATTTCTAAGCCATCAATGCCGCCAATGCTGGTGCCACCTCTAGAGCCAGAACTTTCGCGACGGAAAAGACCTATGACGGACTTGGGCTGTTTAGGTTTATTTATACCACCTGATTGTATTTTTTTTTTCAATTAAAATTTTGGTGTATTTTTTTTACGTGTGTGTGTGTGTGTTTATGTTTTAAGTGAAGTAAGTGGTGGTGACCGATAATAATGTGAGAAAGAATTGTCAACGTGCATTATTAGAAAACCAGTCCATTACAAATTACATTTTCATTTTGTGGCAGCATCATTCGTTATTAATTTGGTATGGTTTATTTTTTTGGGGGTTTTGGAGTTTTGGAGGGGATTTTATTGTTGCAAAGGGAGTTTCCGAATTGATAGTTGAAATTAGAGTAGTTTAGAAGAAGTAATCGAGAAAAGTATATAGAAAAAAGAAAGAAATTAAATAAATTAACACAAATTTATCTTACGAGTATTTTGATTATCGTTTCACAAACGAGAAAAAGAAACTAAAATGAACTAAATGCAAAGCAACACATTATTATTATTTATTATAATTATTTTTTTTTAATATTTTGCACTTTTTTTAATGAAATTAATATTAAAACATTAAAATAAATATATTTTATTTACATTTTGCTTTATTTATTTACATGATGTATTTTTTTTTGTAATTTTATACCAACTTTAAGTGATTTAAAAAATTGATTTGTAAAAAAAGTTTAAAATTGACATGCTTTTTATAAAATACTGCTTATAAAAATATATGTATGACCAAATGATAATTTCTAAAGCAATATAAATATATATTTTACAAAAAAGTTAGCAGTTTGGAAAAGCACAGGGTTTTGTTAAGTGGCCTGATTTTATTTGAACCTTCTCAATTTTATTAAGGCTTGCCTTTGATATATTTACTGCAACTGCAGCACAGATAAAAAATAATACGAATTGTGTTATTGTCTTTATAATATAATTGCAATTGTAATTTAAATTTCTAAGTGTATTTTCAAGTAATTATTTTGTTATTTAATAATAAATACTGGTAACACCACCGTGTTCAACAACCACTTCACAGCTTATGATGTACAAAATTGAATAAAATTTCATTCGGGTATTCAAATATTTTTTTATTTTATTAAATAAATTTTTATTTTCTTCAAGTAAAGCAACCTAATTTAAGCAGTATCAGCTTCTGACATGGTAGGAAAACAGATAAACATTTCCATCAAGTATACGTAAAAAAATATGAGGAAGAAAGAAGTATTATCACAATTTCTTTTATTCGAATGAAATGAGTATTTGAATGCCCAGCTTTTTTCGATTTGTTTTGATTGTATGTACATCACTAAAACATTTTTGTGCAATTGTATTTATATTAAAATTTTTTTATGGATTTTACGATGTATTTTGAATCAGTTGGATAATTTGATGAGGTTTTCCATTACATGACAGAAATAATAAATCTAAGCTAACACTTCTAGCTTCATTTTCAGATGTAACATGAATCAATATGTGTTATATTAACAAAAATATTTGAGGTACAAAATACACAATTTGAAAATGTCAACTTAAAGTAGTCTTAACAAACGTGGTGACATACCTTAGAAATTTGACAAAATGATTTTTTTAGAATACAACTTTACTTAACCTTGCTTTGCAAAGCTTTGCTAAGTTTTTTTGCATAAGACCCTTATTCCATTAGACTCCAAAAGCCGAAATTACGGCACAAATTATTTCCAACTGAGCAAGCATCATAAAACTTGGTGTGGGAACATCTAAAATAAACATTTTATAAAGTTGGCAGTAACCCACACCCCTTATGGTAAGACACACATACTCACAGCTGTTTATTTAAAAACAGAGTTGCCAACTCCACACATATTTTTTTGACGAAATGTTAGTAATTGACTCGTGATTTTTTTTCTCTTCAAAACACGAAAGTTGAAAATTTGAATTTTTGTCGCTAAAATTGAAACAACATCGACATCACGTCAATACAATACAAAAAAATTAGGGCTTATCCAACGGTTGTCGAAATCTGCTATTACAGACTCATTCTATTTTCTAGACATAAGAGAACAGAAATTCATACTATATACTATCAATACTACAAAATTTTTCGCGAGAGAGATTAGCGAAGCCAAAAGTTTTTTGCATTGTATTGACTTGATGTCGATGTAGACAACTGGAATAAGGATGAATATCATTTAGATGACAGCCTCTAGATTGGTTGTAGCAGTCGTTTTTTTTAGGTAGCTTTCGACCAATTTTTTCGTACACTTCAGGCACATATTGGATTTCAACATTAGAGGATTATCCGCATAGATACGGCCTTTGACGTAGACTAACAAAAGAAGTCCAACGGCATCACATCGTATGATCTTGGTGGCCTATTGATGGCTTCAAAATTTGAAATAACGCGCTCTGGAAACTTTCCATGCAATAAAATTAAAAGCATTCATGTTTTGGCGTTCATGGCACCGCCTTGTTGAAACCACATGTCGTCCTGTTCATAATTGAAGATTATGAAAAAGAATCGGTAATCATAGCACTCCGAATTGACGACAACGGTTCTTCGGATTATCCGCCACACTTTCAATAACAGAAGCGATATTTTCGGGACTGCGCCGAAAATGCACAGGCCTGACCACATCTGTAACGCTTCCAGTCTCTTTATTTTTTTTATAATCTTAGCAGTTCCTTGCACAGTATGTCGAATATAACGACCATAATGGTCTGTACTACTTGAAAAGTGACAAACACTTTTTTAGTAAATTTTAACTATTTTAACGCGTTTTTAGGTTGTTACACGATTCATATTCGTGGTGATTCTTTCACTAAATAAATGACACTTGCTATAGCATCTATTTAACAGCTGACAGCATTGCCAGACCGAAATTTTGAAACCACTGAATGGATAACACTGTAACTAATTGGTTCAGCTCCCAGTTCAAGAAAACATATATAGTAGAGAAAGTGTTGTATCAGCATCTATGGTGCAATAAAAATAACATAAGTTAAGGCAATGGAAAACATTCCACCAATCGTGCCATATGTACAACCAAATACCAGGGATTAATTAACGAAATTGTCGAAATTTAAGCTTTCCGAATGACAATCACTAATTATACAAAATCATCTTTAAAAAACAATATTTTTTTGGATAAAAAATACTCAGTCCCTTATTATGAGCAACGTTCGATCTTCGACTGTAGTCGAAAGTACTGATCGAACGAATTTTCATTTGATATTATGACGAGCATTCGACAATTGTGAAAACCACTCAAAGTGATTTACAACAACTTTACCTAAAAACAATAATGATTTTTTATACTAAAATACTTCATGGTAAACTAAATTTTGTTTGATAGAAAATTCGTTGCTCAACGAAATTTTCGATGCTCAGCGAAGATCGAAAGTCGAATGTAACTCATATAAGGACCTTAATTTCACTATTTTATTTCAATTTAAAAATGTATGCCATGAAAGCAGCAAAACATTTTTGAAATTTTACAGTTTAATGCTCTTATGCAAAAACGATTGTTAAAGTTAAAGCATGCATTAAAACCGGTTTTGCCATACAAAATTCGTTTATTAAACCAACTTTAAGTTTACCAATTGTTTTTGCATATGGGGGTAAGTTTTTAAGTACATTTAATCATTTAATCAATTTTTGGTTTTTGTTTTGTTTTTTTTTTTTGTTAACAAAAACACTGTGCTTTAACCACTGTTCAATATTTATAGCCAAACAGCTGGCTTTTTTTCTAAATATTTTTCTTGCAAAGCATTAGTTTTTGAACAAATCTACATTATCATACAAATTTAAGCATTATAGACTCATATTTTTATACTTTACCTAAAAATGTAGCACTTGGTGAGTTGTAGGCCAAATATTCCTTATTGGAGGCCCATGCAGGGAATTCATTTTGCTGTACAGCATCAGATATCTCATCGCCTTGACGTTTCCAGGGCAATTGTGATTCGGTGGCTGTGGGTGTGGCAACACGTCTCTCATCACCCGAATCCCTAGAAAGATTTCTATCTTCCTCGGGTATGGCATTCTCAGCCACTAAATTAATAAAAAAAAAAGTTAATATTATTCTTTAGTTTTATTGATATTTTAATTTTTTATAAATTTTTAAATGCAACAACATAAAGCTAAACATAAAACTCACTATCAAAACAAATACTAATTTAATTAAACTAAAAAAAAAAACATTACTAAAACTAATAAAAAAAAATATATAATAATAAACTTGTTGACGCAATCAATCAAAATCATGCAAACGGTGTTGTAGTGTGTAAAAATTATATACATATGTACATATAAATGTAATAAATTTCAATGGAAACGGTGTGTTAGCCAAATTACATTGTGCTTAAAAAAAAAGAAAGAGAGCAAATGAACTAACTAAAAGTATTACTTTAATGTTTAACTCTATTTTATTTATAATCTGGCTTATGATGAATTCTTCATGTTCATTTTCGAATAAAATTTTTCGTTCACATGGATTTTAATTTCGTCAATCATCAATTCTATTAAATTTAAAAACTTACATGAATATATATTTCCGTCTTTTTTTCAAAGACAAATCTTTGCAAAAAATTTTCTTTATAAATTGTCAAAATATTTCATAATTGTTTCAAGTTTTTTGAAAGCAAACAAATTCACAAGCAATTTTTTTCGGAGTTTAAAAATTTAAACATTCGGAAAATGTGTGGAAATATTTTCAAACGTTTGGAAGTTTTCAAGTGAAATTTTATTTATAATAAGCCTGAATATTCTTCATGATGTGGGCGGATGGATGTGCATGATGAATATGATCTAAAAACGTACGTGAGTACATACATTAGAGTGGCTGTTAGTTGTATGGAGAATTTTTTTTATTTGTTATATTCTTTCTCTCCCCCCAAATCGGTTCAGTTTTACGTTACAAAAAAAAAACAAAAAAATTTCATAGCGAGAAGTTGTGTTTTAGGGGGTACGTCCGCCCCTTAAAGTTGGCCCTCAAGCCATTGGCAATCATCCAATGTATCTGTGTCAATTTAAGTTTCATTTGTGTTACCTTAGAGTCACCATATTGACCCATGTAAGCCGTCTATCAAGGTCTATTTTGAAGAACAAGTTGACTGTTGGTTCGAATGGTGGAACAAGTATCTCTTCATAGGGTAAATGTTACCTGAACACACTTTTGTTCGTTTACTTCTATTCTCGTTTAGTTTATCCATAGTTTAATAAGGTACTATTAAGAATATTAGGCGTGTATGTATTACGAATGTTTTTTTTTCAGTACATACATATATATATATATATATATATGTATATAAGAAAGATATCCGCTGGGACATGTAATATGTATTACGAATATTTTTTTTAAATGTATAACTATATAAAAAATACTTCGCTGGGACATCTGTTCACTATGTTAAGTCAAAGAATGAATTGATAGAAATAGTCCGCCAAGTCACTCTGGAACAAGTCCCGTAAATATACTTGATTATAAACCTAAGCTTAACTGGTAGATGTTTATACTTTTGAAATGTAAGTGCCTCTGTGGTCAAGTGGGTAATGTGAAAGCCTGTCATGCCGGAAGTTGATAGTTTCAATATAAAAAAAATTACTGAACAATAAAAATAATAAAAAAAATTCAAGTTTTCGTGGTTACAGTGACATAAATGTCGGAATGACATATATATATATATATATATATATATATATATATATATATATATATATATATATATATATATATATATATATATATATATATATATATATATATATATTATGTTAGATTTGTTCATTTACTGAAAATTATTACGAATTTTGAAAAAAATGAGAGACAAAAAAATTACTACAAATTATTACTAGTAAAATTTTTACTTGCAAGAATTATCCATCCACCTGTTGTGTGTTTTGTTGTCAAATAAATTATTTAAAAAATATTTGGAAAAGGAAAACTGAAAAAATTTGCATTTCTTTGTTAAAAAACATGTATACGTATGAAAAAAGAAAACATATTTTCTTAATTTATTGTTTTTCCTCCATTAAGCCACATAAATTAAATTTTAATGGCAAATAATTTTGTTTGTTTCTCATATATGATCAGAGATGAAAAGTCGAATTCTTGTATTTGTTAATGGAATAAAATTAAAAAAGTATGAAAACATGAAACTGTGGAAAGAATTTCTTTTTAAATATCAAATTCTTAAGAAAATTGAATTTTAAAATATTATCAAACAAAATACATCAGAAAAAGTACAATTGTATAATGATTTCCATCCATGGTTCTGATATGAATAAAATTTTCTTCGTTCATTTACTTTTTCATATTTGGGAGAGTAATTTTGTAAATTTCTGCCTTACTCTCTCGTTACTAGTTTCTGCTGAACAGACCTATTATTCTACACGGAATAGGTTCCTATAAGATAGTTCAGTGATAAGTCACAAGGTGTTTAAAAAGTATCAATTAACTTCATCCTAAGCCATACCCATGAAAAAGTGACTGGTCCACCGTTATATCGTTACCTGTCCACTTCATAGGAAGTGTTAAAACTGGAACTGGTCCTTAGTAATAGGTTATGAATACTGATGTAAATTGAAGTGGCAATTTTGCTACACAAATACAAAAAAAAATATAGAGGCCTATTATTGAAGTTGCCATTTGAGTCTAAAGTCACCATACGACTTTAAACTCGCCATACGATCTTGAAGTTGCCATTAACATTTGTTTTATTTTAAGACAAAGGAATTTTAAATTGCAAAAAATAGCACAAAATATAAATTTTAATACAAACAATTTTTATTTGAAAGCTCAATACATCTTAAAATGATTTCGGTATTCTTGGGTCGAGATTGTTCAAGTAGGCCCAGTATGACAGTTCTTTTGGTAATTAACCCTTTCGTAAGCTCTATCGGGCTCAAAAAAAACTCAAGGTTCTGTTATACCCTCCATGAAACACAAAACATTTAAAATTTTTTTTCGCACAGTGGCGCGTAAGAAAAAGCTAATGGCAATAGAATGTGATCTGATTAAAAAAAATATATACATATACATATATATGTATATATTTATATATATGCGCCTACGCATTTTGGTTGAATCTCAAAAAAAAATTAACTTTCTATTGTTGAAATAGAAGCAGTCTATGAGACTGATGGTGAATGTTTCGGACATGGATTTAATGTGGGCAAATTGAATTTATTATTTCTTTCGTTTCAAAATTTTGGTGCAGATAACTAAAAGCAAAACCAAAAAATTTGTTTTCAAAAATTTACTCATCTCATGCACAAAAATGCCATGCTTTTCTTTTGGTGTTTTTTTTTTCTTTTTTTTTCCTCATGTTAATTTTTGTTCAATAAAAATTTAACTTAAAATGGAAAATAATAATTACAATTAAAAAAAGCTCTAGAAAGGACAAAAAGAAATAAAGAATTCATAAAAAATAAATAAATTATGGAAATGGATACAAATGGAGCAGGTATCGCAGATAAAACAAATTAAAAATGAGAAGTTCAACTAATATTAAAGTTGAAACAAAAACTAAATAATCAACATGTTTTTTTTTTTATTTTCTTACTTTAACATTCGTACATTGGCTGACTTTTTTCAGCTCGAATTGTAGCTGTAAGAAGTACTTTCAAAATATGTAAAGAAAATAAATGTAAACAAAACAATAGCTATTCATCGCCATGCATCAAGAAAACAACATTTCGCACTCAACCGCACAAAAACATTTTCTACTGCGCATCTACGTCAATGTAGAATATACACGAGAGTTTGTTGTAAAAAGTCTGTGTGTGTGAGAGAGAGAGCACATTCCAAAAACAAATTTGTTGTTTGATTATTTGTTTACAACAAAATTCTATGTCTACGTCAAAAGTAGAACATAAAATAACGGACATGTGCAATGCGCAATCTTGTTTCCTTGATTCAAGATTCATCGCTTTCGCAAGAATAGTGTTGCCACACAAGTATTTTTAACCAGGTGCAGCCAAATTTATAACTGGTGATTTTTTTTGGGAATTGTTACAATTAAGTTTAACATTTCTTAACGCACTAATGATGCCAAATTATTGTTTTGCTTACCTAGTATTGAATGTAAATACATTCAAATTGATTATTTGAAGAAGTTTAAGAAGAATAAAATTTTAATTAAAAAAATCTATAAGGCCACGAAAAATTGTTACGAGTATATGATCTCATCCACTGAATGGTTGAAATGGAACTATTGAATGAACTTAAATATGAATTTTTACCAAAAAAAAACAGAAATAAATTTAAAAAAAATAAATAAAGCACTGCACTACAAATGAATAAAATATTGGTGATTTCTTTTAATTGTTTTTTTTTTTTTTGGGATGCAGCTGCATTTACCAATGCTTTGATAGGAACGATCCCTGCGCCAGGGCAGTATGAGTTCGGCCGCTGTAGGGCCGATCGGAGGATCTTCGGGTGAAAGTAGCTTTTCTGGACTTTCACTTCTACTGTGCTGTGTCGATGGTGCAGCATAATGTTGAACAATACGAGCTTTAGAAGCATCAAAACCAGGCAGATTTTGTATATGAGCAATTAATGAATTATTATTGGCACGATCCGAATCCGCTGTATGGTTTTGTATTTTTTTTTTTTTTCATATACAAATAATTTTATTTTTTGTCAAACAAAATTTAAATTTTTTTGTTTAACAAAAGCAAAATATTTGTATTTTAAGAGAAGTAGTAGTAGTGTAGTTTAAATTTTTGTTATATTTTGCAAACATTTAGCAATACATATTATTTTTTATTTTATTTTATGTTTTTTTTAAATAGAAAAATATAAATAAAAAAAGAGATTTGTTAAAGTTTTCAAGAAATTTCTAAAGAAAAACTAAAGAATTGAAGCCGTATAAAAAGAAGAAAAATTAATTTGAACTTCAAGTGTTCCCTAGACAAAATTTCTAAAGAAATTTTGTTTTAACGTACACTTCAAGCTAAGATAATTTCTTTTGGATACAGTCATTAGCATTTAGTGTTAAGATTGAATTTAATAGGAAATTAGACTATAAAAATTTTTTTTAACTAAAAAAATATAAATATAAAAAAATACATTTATTAAAGTGGCAATTTGTTTCCAAAAACTAATTAAATTTATGTTATAAAAATTTTCAATTTGAAAACTACTTTTATTTTTCGATTCAGTTCTGAATATGTTTGTTAGTTTCTACTCGTTTTATACTAGCAAAATAAACACAAAACAAAATAAAAACTATGGCATTTTTGTTTGAAAAAATATTTAATTTAAATTCAAAATTAAGAAATAACAAAACAAGGGACAAAATATATTTCAAATTAAGCTTGTGTTTTGAGATAGAAGTAGAGACAGAGTTAAAAGTGTATACGTTTTCACAATTGCAAGTTTTTAATATGGTCCTTCGAACCTAAAAAATTAAAAACTTCTGGCTATAAAAAAGAAAGTCTTCAAGAAACCTAAAGTGATTTCAAAGCTTCTAATTATTGATAAACATTTGTAATAAGAGAAAAATTAGACTCAATCGCAAATCTGGAGAGCGGTCCTGCCTACCTATCTACATCAAAAACCGTGTGAAATAAAAGCCAGCGGATTTTGTATTGAAAATGTATACAAGCGTTTGTTTTTCATATTGAAAGAAAACCTTTCATTACAAAATTTTTATAATCCGTAATTTACTTGAAATAAAAAATATGTAAAATCTTAAAATGCTTTCTACATAATTTCCTTTTAATTCCCAACAAGTTGGATTTTTAGGTTCGTAAGTAAAGATGCATTGGCATTCTATGAAAACGATTTTCAGAATTAAATTTTTCTGTGGATGTAGTAGTAAGTAGTAGTAAGTAGTTCGACCAAGAAAATTAAATTTTTAGCTTTAAAACAATGTTCGAAAATTCGAACTTAAATTCGAAATTTAAAAAAATATTTTAAAATACCCGCAATAGTTTTTATTTCATAAGAGCAAGGCTACAAAAATTTGTGATTTTAATTCACATCCTCTTTTATATGAACTTCGAAAATCATATATGTAAACGAAAATACAAAATTTTTGGCAAAAATTTCAAATGCGAGTTTTACTACTTTAAACTACTTGAAATAATAATTAATGAATAAAATATTTGGAAATTTCGCAAAATTTATTCAATTTCAATTAAGTTCGAAAATTCGATATTCTTTTCTTTTCTTTTATTTTTTATCAAATGTTTTCTTGACTTTTATTTAAATTTAAATTAAATCCATGTCTAATTTAATAATTTAAGTAGCATATTACCAGTGTTGCTCTCAAATTTTTATTTTCAAACTAAGAGTTTTTCAATACGAAAACAAAAATGCATGTTCTTTGGAACCACACCTTAGAAATACATATATATTTTTTGAGTAGGCGCAATAAATATGTTAAATTTTTGGCTTTAAAACAATTTTCGATAATTCGAACTAAAATTCTAAATTATTTCAAAACATTTCCTTTATAAAATAATAATTAAAGTTCATGAATTTCGACTAGTGTTTTTACGTTTTTTCTAATTCGAAAATAAAAATTGATGGATATTCTCTTAAAAAACGTCTTTGAAATATATTTTTTATGAGTAGGCGCACTAAAAATGTGAAATTTTTTACTTTAAAACAATTTTCGAAAATTCGAACTTAAATTCGAAATTATTTTAAAGCACTTGCAGAAACTTCCTTTATAAAAATAATATTAAAAGTTTATGAATTTCAATTTTTCGAATTTTATTTTTAAGGTAAAATAGATTTTTTTTATTTCGAAACTAAAAATTCAGGAATGTTCTTTGGGAACATACCTTGAAATATATTTTTCATAAGTAGTCGCACAAAAAATGTGCCATTTTCGACTTTAAAACAATTTTCGAAATTCGAACTTAAATTTGAAATTATTTCAAAACACTTGCAGAAACGTCCTTTACAAAATAAAACTAAAAATTTATGCCTTTCGACATTTCTAAGGGAACAAATTGAAAAATTAGAAAAAAAAGTAAGCAAACAACAGCTTGTTAAAGTTGAAATCGAGAGCAGGGCTTACTAGTTTACCTATTCTACTTTACCAACAACTATGAAAACGTTTAGTGTCACATGAAAAAAAAACAATTTATTTTTAGTGTACATTAATTTAATCAACTAAATATAACACAAAACAATTGAACTTATTAAAAAAAATAAACAAATTGACACACAAATCATACAAATCAAAATATAAACTAAAAATCAATGAAACAACTTTCCAAATGAATATTTTTTAAATTATATCAATCATTTGATTAAAATAGAAAGAAAATTAAAAAACTTTCAAGACTTACGTGATGATTTTGCTGTAAATGTGAGACCATCATCCCAGTCATCGTTCGCTCCAGCGACGGTTACCTCGGTGAGTTTGTTTGGATTTTCCTCGGCTGTGTCATTGAGAACATCATTAATATAATTGTCTTTATAAGATATTTAGATTTTTTTTAATTATTATTTAATTTTAATGATGGGAGTAGTATTAAGGTATGAGTTTGTTTGTAAATGCATTGGAAACGTGGTGGGTTGTTTATTGATTGGATGAAGGTGCAAGCAAATGTTGGTTGGTGCCGGTTATGGACGTTTAAGGTGCAGTTGTTAGATTTTGTCATTGCAATGGTTTAATGGTGATTGAATTTTTTTGTTTTTTTTTTTATATTTACACATCGCCCAATTAGTATGCGTTATTTCAATGAGAAATAGAAAGGAATAAAGAATAATAAAAATTTAGTTTCAGTTGTGTATTTAGAAATGTACAAATGAAAAGAAAAAAATATGCAATTACAATATAAAAAGCATTTTATTTTTAAGGATGCTTCAATATTTATTTTTATATGAAAAAAATGTGAGAGTGTAATGATATGTTAGATGTTCTGTAATATGGTGCAACGTCATGGACTTTTACTTTTGTTTGAAAACTTTTTTAAAAAAAATCTATAGATACATTACTAAAAAAACTAAATGAAAATACAAGTTTAGCAAATATGACAGTTACATTGAGGTTATAAAATTATATTTTCAAATTTCCCGTATATGAATGAACTTTAAATTTCGAGCTTAAAGAATCAATTTTAGAACAAATAAAACAATTTCAATAACAAAAACTTTTCTGTCAATTTTCGAAAGTTTAAAATTTAAAGTTTTATTCGAACATTTTTCAATATACAAAAAAATTACTTTATTGTGGTTGGCGTATTAAGCCTACAATGTTTTTGAAATATATTAGGGAACATCGCACACTTATTTTTTAATTTAAGACCAAAATGTCGTATTGGAAGACGCATTACGTCAACCCAAATAAATACCAATATTTTGAAATTTAAAAGATGTGCAAGTTAACGCAAAATATCATTATTTTACAGATTTATTCGAAGTTTTTCTATTTAATATACAATCATGTTGCTATTACAACATAAAGTAATTTTTTGAAAATTTCGAAATTAAGTTCGAATATTCGAACATTAATAAAAATGTAAATTATTCATAAAGAAGAGCATACAAAATTTCTGAAAATAGGCACGTTTTTGTTTTCGAAAATTCATATATTTATTAAAATATCTTGAAAGTTATGGGAAATTATATACGAATTTCGCAAAAATCATTGTTTTACAAATTTATTCGAAGTATTTCTATTTAATATACATTCATGCTGCTATTACAAAATAAAATAATTTTTCGTTCGAATTTTCGAACATTACAAAAACCTAAAATATAACATGTTCTATTTGTTTATTAAAAAAAACCATACGAAATTTGTGATAATTGACAGTTTTTTACTATCGAAAATTCAAATATTTATTAAAATATCTTAGAAGTTGTGGGAAAATTTGTACAAATTTCACAAAAGATCATTGTTTTACGGATTTATTTGCAGTTTTTCTATTTAAAAAACAATCATCTTGCTAGTACAACATAAAATAATTTTTTTGGGAAATTTCGAAATTAAGTTCGAATTTTCGAACATTAACAAAAACGTGTATTATAACATTTTCTATCTATTTATAAAAAACTACACGAAATTACTGAAAATCGACAAGTTTAAATTTTCGAAAATATTCAAGATATTTTTAAAAATATCTTGTAAGTTATGGGAAAATTTTTAAAAATTGCAAGAAAAAAAACAATATTTTAAGAATTTATTCAAAATTGTTTCTATTTAAAATAAACCAATGTTGCTTTTATAATATATAAAATAATTTTTTTTTAAATTTCGAAATTAAGTTTTAATTTTCGAACATTAACAAAAAAGTAAATTTAAATATTTTCTTTGTATTTATAATAAAAAATTATAAAAAAATTTCTAAAAATTGCCAAGTTTTAATTTTCGAAAATTCAAATATGTATTAAAATATATTGTCAGTTATTTGTACGAATTCCCTCAATAATTTCAAGAAGCACTTAGCTTAGTTATTAATAGCAATATAATAGTTATTATAGCAATATAATATTGAACCTTATTTTCAATTTTATCATAAGCGAAAAAAAAAATTAAGTTTTCAGGAAGTTTTTTTTTTAATATTCAAATATGTTTTTGTACGTAAGTTGTCGCTTACGATAACATTGTACAGCCTATATCTTAAAAGTTATCAACAAGTTTGGCATTTTGTTAAATTTCAATAAAAAACGACTATTTTCGATAACATGTCGCTTAAGATAAAATCGAAAATAATGAATTAATAAATGTTCGAATATAAAAACTCGCAAATTTTCCAAAATTTTTTATGTTTTTTTAGAAACAAATAAAAATTATATTAATTAAGATTTTCATTAATGTTGGAAAATTCGAACATATTTTCGAAATTTAGAAAAATTTTATTTTCATATCACAATAAGAACCTGCGTTTATTTTAAATAGGAAAACTTCGTTATTTCTAGGAATAAATATTTTGTTTTTGATAATGTTCGAATAAAAGTCTTATACAAAAAATATATTTTTTTTATCTCAGAAAATTGTTCTATTATCTCCTTTCTAGTGTTTTGTTTATCCAAAACAAAATTAATTATTCTGTAAAAAAACGAAAACTTAATTTCTCGGTGTTTTTTTTTAATTTATTTCGGTTTCAATATGAATCATCCTACGAAAATGGGAAAACTAATATACCGGACACAATTAGGAATATTTTTGTTTTGAACTTTAGCCAGTAAATATAAAAGGGCTGTCACATTTGCTTCACAAACAACAAAATAATAAAGAAAATATGTTAGTAAGAAAAAACAAATTCAAGCTCGGCTAATAGGCGCTATGCATAGACGCTTTCAAGCAGTGAATTCATTGATGCATAGACCCTATTAAACGCTCTTGAACAAAACTTAAATTAACACTTTGACAATTGACAACATCTACTACATTATTCCTAAAATATCAGAACATCTAAAGTGGAAAAATTCAATAAATATCTTGAATGAAAAAAAAATCACGTCACAAAATTCAAACTAAAAGCGGATTAGTACAAAAACATTAAGTTAATTAAGGTTTTCAATTAAAATTCTTGAGAGGAGAGTTTAGTTTGGTTCGTTTGATTATTAAAACTTAGCCATTTACCTATTTCTAATCTACGATATTTGTTAAGTGAATTGTGAGAATGTTTTCTGATTAGTTTTTTGCGTAAAATTGATTCATTCTTACTCGTACCGTGCGAGAATTGCTTCGTTGTTCCATTTTGTTGGAAATCATGGAATGAGACATGATTTTGCTTAACGCCATCCTATGTTTAATTTTTTTTCGTGGAAAGTAGAAGAATAAAAATTTATTTCAAACGAAGAGAAATTAAAGTAATAAAGGGCAGAAAATTTACCTTATTTGCACCACGTTTGCTACGTTTATGATGTTTACGGTCGTTGAACATGCGACGGAAATTCATTTGCATTTTATAATTCACCTGAAAAAAAGAAACAAAATATATTAAAAGTTTTACTCACAAGTTGCTTTCTAAAAGAAAATATATCTTCTTTGGGAACGCTAATGCAGGCAGATAAATTGTCTGATTGGTGCTTTTCTTTTGGGCTAACTAACACTCACCTGTGTGGATAAATCTCTGTCATCTACAGCGTGACGGCTATAACTAAGACGACGGTGCTGTAAAAGCGAAAAATAAATTTTAACTAAAAAATTGCAAAAGTATAATTTCTATTTTATTTTTATTTTTTTTATTTTGTTTTTTTCATTTGCATATAACATTTTAATTGTTTCAAATTTAGTATTTGCAATAGTTTAATAGACACATATCAAAAATATATACTGAAAATACATTGAATTATCATCTCAAAGTGAACATCAAATTGTACATTTATTTTGTTTAGTAAAAGATACACCAGTATTCAAAGTAATGGAGAAGAAATAAGTGTTTTCAAATAATAACTACAAATATTTTAAATCCTTAAGGCGAACTAGTTCTGTTGCACACTGTACGAGTATTTAACAATTTTGTATTTTGCATACAATGGAATTTTCTAAAAGCTTAAATATTCCTCTTTGTCAGGGCTAGCATGAATAAGATTCCGCCTGAAATTTCTCCCTTTTCCAATTAGAATTTTTTGTTTTCTTTACTATCAATTATTATTAGTTGAAATTGTTCCCCGGGAAAAATTTCACGCGCAATTTTATTCATGATAGCCCTGTGTATAACACTGTATAACAATTTCGAAATGGATTCTGGATTAGGTTGCCCATTTTTATTCTTAAAAATTCCCTTGTAAGAATTTAATCATTTTAGTTTTTCAATTGTTCGACAAGGGAATTTTTTAAAATAAAAATGGGAAATCTTGAGTTTGGCTAATTTTTGCTATTTGTGTTTATTTTTGGGGTTTGGTGTGTTTAGACACATATAATAAAATTTTATGGCCAACATTTTTGTAGAACATGTCATAGTTGGCCATCCCCTTTTTAGGGGTGTTTTTACGATTTATTAAAAAAGAGCCAAAAATTTCCGGGGAAGTTTGTCACAAAAGATCCATTATTAGTCGCGGTGTCGGTCTTTGGACCAGATCTTTCTCCTATTCTATTCTATCTACAGGGGAAAGATAGAGCGTTAATATGTTCCACAAAAATATATGCCTTTTTTTCTACTGTAGCTGCTGTATATACACTACACCTCAAATGTAAAGAACAATGACCAAATGAATCCATTGTCAGGAGCCCGTAATTTATTTTTCGTAGTATGCAATCAGAGCACTAATTTATAATTAAATTGATAAGGTTTTTTTAATTTTTTTTTTTGGGTATGAATAAAATTAAATAGAAAAACAGAACTGAAATAATTGACAAATCTAAAACATATTTATTTATTAACGTTATTTTTTCGAGCCTTTAAAGGTTCTAATTTCACACGATACACAGCGAAGAATTTTGGCAAAAAAAATGGAAATTTATTTATTTGTTTTTTATTATATTAACTTATAATTAAAATTATCAAGCTAATATATCAAAAGATCTTTAGAAATATAGGCCTTTATAAACTGGCCGCCAATTACTATAAAATGTCATACAGCATTTGAGTTTGGTTTTACAGACCTTTACGTTTGGAATTTGAATTAAATGTCGTTAAAGGGAGCGGAAACACAAAGTACCAAAATGTGTCAACTCCAATTAATGAAAATTTCAAATCTAGGTATGTCAAGCTGATGTTTTTAATCTGATAAAAAAAAATTCAAGTAGATTTTCCTATCTTGGAGCTAATAATAACAATAATGGGTTTTTGCTTAAAGTTTAGGAAATTTTCCAGAAAACAAGAATTAATTTTAATTTTTTTTTTGCTGTCAAATCTCTCTCAATTAGAAAAAGGATGGATTTATGGATCTAAAACAAATTTTTAATGTTTAAATAAAATAATGGCTATTAAAAACAAAATTAAGTCAAAACTTAAACGCAATTTAAATTTAAATTAAAAAAAAATTCGCCATTTTTTTTAGAAAAGGGTCTATTAACTACTTTGCAATTATAATAAATTTTTGCACAAATGCCAACCCTTTATTTATACACATTTAAAAGGTAATACTAGAAGAAATATTGCAAGTTGTTAAAAATTTTTGTTATTGAAGGAACCAGATTGTTTCGAAACAACCCTATTTTTTTGTATATCGAATTTAAGGCTATTAAAGCTGGAACTAAAAAAATGTATCATGTCACCTTAAGACATAATAATATGTTGTTAAATATTTGCATAAATATTTTCTGCGCCCGGCGAGAAATAAAAAAATATGGAAAAATCCCGTTTTCGGGATTTTTGGAAATTTCTTTGGGAATTGCCGGCAACTCAGAGGCAAATCTGATTTTTTTTATTTTTTTAGTTGTATTAATGATATCATGGCCTTTATATTATATTTAAAAAACCATTTTAGTAAAATTTTATATGAAAAATTTAAAATAAAATTCATTTTAAATTTTATTAATTTCAAATACAGTTTTTATTGTATTATTTCTCCTAAGACCTCTAATATCTTCTTAAAATTAATGTATGTTAAGAGGAAACTCTTCTCAACAAATCTTTATATACAAATTGCTTTACGCGGCATCCCGATATATTAAGGAACATATTACCCAGCTGGAATTATGGTTGAACTTATGAAGAAGAAAAATAAACAACCAAAAATTGGTGTTCAGGTACGAAGTACGAAGAGATACTTGTCACCCATTCGAATCAATAATCAAGTTGTTCTTCAAATAAAAATAAAATAAATAGATTGGTATAAAACTTGATTGAAAATAAAAACAATTATTTGTTACTTTAAACATTTACACAATTTTTTTGTAAACATACATATGTAAGTAACCTTTCTATAGAAGTGCTACCAAGTTTTTGTACATTTACAATGTCGTATAAACGGTGAGTTAACTTATTTGCAAATAGTGCACGTATAAACGTAGTATCAGATACATTTGCTGGTATAAATCCAACCCTCAGTCTAGATTGTAAATTTTTAATATACAAGTCGCTTTTGAAAGCTAAAACACCTCATGAAATGATGTATGAAATTTCATAACAATCGGATGCAGAATGATTTCCATTTTTTCGCCAAAATCCCCCACTGTGCAATCGTATGATTTATTCTCAGGTTAATAGGAGGCTTAAGCCGATAACTCTTTTCTTTTCAAAAAAAAACATTCAAAAATCCAACAATCTTTAATTTTTTTAATATTTTCAATCGACCTAATGATTTTAAAAAAAATCTCCTTTTTCTTTTGAAAACACTTATTTTTCATTCTATTAAAAGTGAAATTGATTTAAATGTGTTGAAGCCAAAAATATATATAAAACACAATTAAAGCTTTGTTTTTTCCAAAAAGGTGCTTTCAAAATATTAAACTGTGGAATTCAAAAAGAATATTTTGAAAATAATTTAAATTCAATTTTAAAACAAAAAATTCATTTGGGTGAAATATTTTAATCGTGCAATAGTAATCAAATGCAAACAATTGTTAGAGCAACAAAAACAGGAAAATATTAGAATATTAAAAAAGATTATTTGTTTTTAAGCAACAGAAGAAAATTATTAGCATAAGGAATTACATATATCATTAGATAAAATGCAAAATATTTTATGGATCTTGATTTGATAAATAAAAATATATGTATCTGTCTCACTAATAATCCCAAATTATTATTTTACTGATTTAGTAATATATTTTTTCTTAAAAATACATTGAAATTTAATATTAAGGGGTTTAGCTGAATCCTATGCGCATTTCACCATTACTAATGCAGATCATTAGGGAACCTTTACCCAAAAATTTCTTAGCACAACTAGAGATATTTGCTCTTATGTAAAAATGATTGTTAAAGTTAAAGCAAGCTTTAAAACCGGTTTTGCCATGCAAAATTCGTTTGTTAAACCAACTTTAAAATTACCAATTGTTTTTGCATAGGGGGATTATATTTAACTTCCATTTTACCAAATGAGAAGTTGAACAAATATCAAATTTGAAACAAGAATTCATTAATCAAAATGTTTCTTATTATTTTCGTACTTTACCATTTCTACATTGGCTGTCTTTTTTACAGCTCGAATTGTAGTTGTAAGAAGTATGCAACGAAAATAAATGTAAAAACAACAACAGCTATTCGTTGCTTTAGCAAGAATAGAGTGTTGTCACACAAGTATATTTGACCTAGTGTAGTCAAGTTAATAAACTCTTGTTTTTTTGGGAATTGTTACAATTTAAAAATATATCTCATATTTTCTCTGCTGTAAAATTATTAAATTCTTAGGGACGTTCACATTTCCTGCACCGATATGTACAAAATATAAAAGTAGAGGGTGTCGTAAAATTCAAGCGAGAATGAAGTATACGGCCATTTAACTACGAAGCTGTTGTAATAGACTGAACATTGCAATATTTTTTCTTTAATCTAGTACAAAATAATCTTAGTCGAAGTGCAAATACGACCCTCGTAATTAGACTTAATATGTTACTTTTTAAGAAAGAAGTTAAACATTATTTCATTGGTTTAATGAAATTATTTCATTGTTTTAATGAACATATTTCATTATTTTAATGAAATTATTTCAATGAAATTATTTCATTGTTTTAATAAAATTATTTCATTGTTTTAATAAAAATTATTTCATTATTTTAATAAAATTATTTCATTGTTTTAATAAAAATTATTTCGTTATTTTAATATAATTATTTCATTGTTTTAATTAAATTATTTCATTGTTTTAATGAACATATTTCATTATTTTAATAAAATTATTTCATTGTTTTAATACAAATTATTTCATTATTTTAATGAAATTATTTCATTGTTTTAATTAAATTATTTCATTGTTTTAATGAAACTATTTCATTGTTTTAATGAAATTATTTCATTGTTTTAATTAAAATTATTTCATTGTTTTAATGAAATTATTTCATTGTTTTAATGAACATATTTCATTATTTTAATGAAATTATTTCAATGAAATTATTTCATTGTTTTAATAAAATTATTTCATTGTTTTAATAAAAATTATTTCATTATTTTAATGAAATTATTTCATTGTTTTAATAAAAATTATTTCATTATTTTAATGAAATTATTTCATTGTTTTAATTAAATTATTTCATTGTTTTAATGAACATATTTCATTGTTTTAATGAAATTATTTCATTGCTTTAATGAAATTATTTCAATGAAGTTATTTCGTTTTTTCAATGAAGTGTTTTTATTGCATTGCACTGTTTAAAAAATTTCACGAAGTTTTCATTAAAATGATAATGATTTTTTTCCTTGTATTAATGTAGAAATTCATATAATTTATGAAGAAAATTCTTTCAGTGTACTCAAGTACGCCTACAACTAGATGGATGTTTTAAGGAGTACATCCATTTTTATTTACTTTGTCCCATAGTGTTATTTATTATTTATGTATTTCTAATGCCAGGGATTCAAAAGAATTTTAAGCAGTGGATCTTAAGCAAAAGGAAATTACTGGAGAACAAAAAAAAAGAAGCAAAATAACGCTTAAGATTAAATAATTTTTTTTTTTTGAAGTTGCTAAACACTCCGAAGAAATATTTACAAAGAAAGAAACAAATTATGTGGTTTTACTTTACAAAATAGACACAATTTTCTTTAAATAAACTATTAAATAATAAGAGGAGAAAAGAGAACTAAAACAACAACTGTTAACTAAATTTATAAATAGAAAATGTAAATTTAACAAAAATTAACTAAAGAAGAAAAATAAACGAAAAACATTAACAAACAAATACAACCAATTTAAATTTAAAATTCGTACCATTTGTATAGAGGCCTGGATAATGTTTTTATTTTGTTTTACATACAGAGAAAGATTTTTGAACAAGTTTTGAATATTTTTTTTCAAAAACAAATTTTCTCAACAGTTGAGATGTTACAACAAGGATGATGACGATGATGAGATGTTGAAGATTTGCACATAAGAAAATAAATAAATAAATTAAATTTAAAGCCAATTATTAAATTATATACATGTACGAGTATGTTTAAATATTTTAGAAACAAAAAACACATTTTAAAGCCAATTTTATTTGCACACTTGCACACGAAAAATGGGAGTAAATTAAAATTATTTGGCCGATTGAAGCGCGGGTGAAAAAAAGAGAAAATATAAAATAGTAAATCAATATTTATATACGTAATATTAAAATTAAGAATATATATGTACATACATAATTATGTATATTTATATTTGTTTCAATAAAATTCGGAAAAACTTATATTTTTTTTAATATTTAGCTTCGGAAATATGTACGAGTATTAAACTGTAAAGGCATTATAATTTAAATAAAATTAACTCAGTAAATTTAGTTTAATACCTTAAGCCTGGTACTCTGTTTGAAGTTGTGAAAAATTTTGCACCACCATTGATTATTTCGCGTGAAAAATTTGACACGTAACAAGTGATGCCCATACTGATTTTTCCGAAAAAATTATCGTTTTTATTAGTTAGAAGTACGCAGCATTGATCGACTTTTGTAAACAAAAACATCAGCTGTCAATATTTCGCGCGAAATAAATTCCAGTCACATTATTTCGCAGATGGCAAGAAAATGTTGCCAGATACATTCCACAATTTCCACAAATTTTTCACGACTTGAACAGAGTACTATAAATTTTGCAAAATTTTTTCATAAATATTTCATGTGAATTTTTTTATATGGATTATGTTAACATTTTGCGTGACATTTTAAAGAGAATATCAGGCTTTAGGTAATCGCTGCCGCGTGCAATACGAGTAGTTTTCCAACAAAACGCAAAAACTAAATATTTTAACAGTTGTTCAGTAATCTTAAAATATTAAGAGAGATTAGACTTTACTTTCTGTTGCTATTATGTGCTGTGCCGCTCTGCTTCTAAATTTTAATACTTTCTTTTTCTGTAGTACGTAACTTATCAGCTGTTTCAAATCACAAATTAAATTTTTTTAAATATATTTCAAACTGTTTTTATTTAATTCATGCTGTCACGTTCAATTCCTTGAACCGAAACAGAACAGAACGAAACAGAAAAACTTACAACTTGTATTAGATTTCTATAAACAAAAAAGAGTCAGCTGATTCGTAACAGAACAGAAAGTAAAAAATAGTTCAGCCTTTAAAGAACCTCTTAACTGTTCATTGATCTTGTATGATTAGTCGTTTAAATCTATTTTTCTAGGCTTTTAGTTTTTTATACCAAGTCGCTAAATTTCGTATTATATTTATATACGACTGACAGTCTGTTTGTGTAAGACGATGACGTCAGAAATCTAGATTTCCATCCTCAATATCTTACAAAAAAATATTCAAACGGTACATTTTAATAATTTTGTACTATTTATATTTCGGAAACTGGCAACACTAAAATGCCAATAGCTAAAATATGGCAATACCATAATAAAGTGGGATTTTTTTTAGCAAAATGGAAATTTCAAGAGAATGTTTTCGTTGGATTATTTTTCACAACTTTCAACGTGGATTATTTCAATAGGAATGTGCGGATGATAAAACATAATCAATAACCATAGCATATCGCTGGTATAGTGAATTCAAACGTCGTAGTCGTAGCTCCGTCGCCGATGAATTCCGTGAATGTCGGCCAAAATCGGTTGTGCCACTAAACATCGATGCAGTGCGTGAACTGATAATGCAAGATCGTCATGTGACATATTGTGAGATCCTTGCATCCTTGCACCACATTACTTGCACTTCAATACATGCGATTTTGCATGAACGTTTAAGGTGAATTCACCCATTGATTCGGAAAAAAATGTTTGCCTGGAGAAAATTTTTTTTACTGAGAGTTTTTTGCAAGACGATTCACACATTTCGAACATTTTTTCTGGAAAATCAAAGCTTCCACATGAAATACGCGTGTATTAATTTTATAAGTGGCAGCACAGCGGCAAATTTTACAATTTTCTGTGTCACACACATCTTTTTAATTTTCTAATGCAATTGTTTCGTTCATCTCCATACATACTTATGTATGTATTTTTAATTTTCCTTTATTTCTATTCTAATAAATACTAGTATACACAGAGTATACTGCTTTTATTATTCATATAACATGATGTGGCAGCTCAGTTCAACTTTGGCTGAAAAATTAAAATAGTTGGCAGCTCAGTTCTATTTTGTCCGGATAAAAATTAAAATTAAACAATTCAAGCAGAAAATGTTCTCTTCTCTCTCTCTCTCAAAAAGGGAAACGTCAAACTCCATATAAAAAAAAATTGTCCGGACAAAAATTTTGTTCGGAAGCAATGGGTGAATCCAGCTTTAGTTGTAAAAAAATTGCCCCATAATTTATCAATCGCTCAAAAAAGGCTCTCGTTAAGTGGTGTAAGAAAAAGACGTATTTAAAATCGTGACAGATAACGAATCATTGATATATGTAATCGATCGTGTGGGTATTACAAGTCGACCTAAATCCAACAAAAGATGATCGTGGAAGAAGTACAGCGCAGCAAAAGGTCACCTGTTTCTTCGACCGAATGGGCCATGTGGCCACTGTGTCACTTAAGCAACGTAGAAATTCGTAAAAATAAATATCTAACAGGGCTGTCAAATTGAACTTCAAAATTTTTTTAATTCAGGAAAATTAGTTTGTTGAAGGAGTAGTTTCAAAAATAAATCCTACCAAAACTCGTCTGCAGGAAATTAGACCTATTTGATTTTGATGACTTTTCTTATATTAATTATAGTCTATAATGCGTTTTGAATTTGGATGAGAAAAATTTACATAATAATTTTTGGCGATTTTATTTCAAGTTTTGACGATTTGCTGCTAAATTTATATACGATATTTTTTATAAAAATGTCTAATTAAAAAGTGCTATAAAAAACAAAATTATAATTTGATTATATACTAAAAAAAGTACAAAAAACTGATTTTTTGCGACTTTTGGCGATTTCGAAAATTTTGGCGAAATAGTCGGAAAAAATCTGACAACTCAGCTACCGAAAACGAATAAGTTTCTTTATCATGACAATGAGAGCTCTCATACATCTTGTCAAACAAATGAATTTTTGAGCCTTCAAAAAATCGAATTGATGACTCATCCTCCGTTCTCGAATATCAAAGGTAAACTGCTTGGCCAACGATTTACGAGCGCCGAAGAAGCAGTTGAAGGGTTCAAAAACCATGTTTTGTAGGTGTACAAAAAGGAATGGAAAAACTGCCACGACAAATGGTTTGAGCGAATGCAAAAGTGTATTTATTGATCATCAAGGAAAATATTTCGAAAAACAATATTATTTGCTATTCCCGAAATATAAATAGTAGCTCTCGTATATGTGAAAACAAACATTGAAATGAATTTGTTCAAGTTCTTGAAATCATTAAGTAAATTAAAACACCTTTACAGTTCATAAAACAAAATGTTCTATATACAACTTAAAAAATTAAATGGGTTTTAAGCAAAATTTAAATGACTCTTTTTATATTTCTTCAAAATAATTTTTTTTTTAATTTTCACATAACCAAAAATATACATATTTATGTACGAGTGTGAATGAAATTTGCCAGTAATAAAATACGTATAAAAAATCACAAATAAATAAATAAAAAGTATTCGAAATGAATGAAACGGCTTGTTGAGAGAATATGTATTCTTCCCATTGTTTTTCTCTTAACCATACGTACCCTTCTATAAGGTTTCAATTCTTCCGCCAACAAATGATGTATTTTGGCATCAGTAAGATCCTTCTTCGAAGGATTATAGTCCAATTCATGCATATCCAAATTACGAGAGCAGCTATTGTCCAAATTTGTAAGACTGGGACTATAAACATTAAGAAATAAAAAGTTAAATGTCAATGAAATTAATATAAATAAAAGAATTTAATTTAAATGTTCTAAGGCTAGATTAAATTATTTAAACATACTTAAGAGAGAACTGTTCTGTAAACGAGTAATAATTCATCAGTATTAATACCCTCTTTCCACAATTCAGACAGGCGACTCCGTCTAGAAAATTTGTACGAAAAGCACTAAAAAAAATTCGTGCTTTTGATATGAAAATTGTCTGCTGCTAGTCGACCATTTGTGTTGTGGGGTAAATCAAAATTATATTATTTAAGGAGTCTACTCTATAATTCGAAATGAAAGAAAATTCGAATTCGAATTTGCACGTAATTAACATTTAATTTCGAAAATATTTTCTTTCGCTTCGAATTGCAGAATAGACGCCAAGGTATACATAACTAACAAACTTAGCAAGAAAATTTCATTAGAAAATGTTTCTTTAGTAAATCAAACACATTTTTCTATTGATGTATTTCAAAAAACTAAAACAAACTAAGTAGTTGGTGTTATTTACGGCGAATCGAAATCGATTTAAAATCACTCTATTTACAGAACAGCTACTAAAATGTCCAAACTATTTACAATAAATAGATATAAAATTACTTTTAAATATAAAATTTGTGAAAACATTGCAAAGTTAAAGAACATTTGTATACAAATAGTTCGTAACATTTAAAAATTTCATTTAAAAATTAAGCTTTTTTGCATTTCTAAATAAATAGAATTTCACAATATTTATAAAATACATTTACGAGTAATTATTAATACTACATTAAAACTATTTAAATAAATTATAAAAGACATTTAAAAAAATAAGTAAACGAATTTTAGAAAATTCAGTGCATTAATAATAAATTTTTAAAATATGTTACCTAAAGAAATATCACTTGAGTTCATTTTTAGATCTTGAATTTGTGTATTAAAAAAAATAAATATTTATAAAAATCTGGACATGTACTGGATTATTTGATCCAGTCAAATGAGACAGCAAAATGTATGAATATTAAATTTAATACCAAGATTATGCGAGTGTTAATACTTTTTATCAATATATAAAATAAATACACTTATCCCTCGATTTACGCGACACTTTTTTTACACAATTATTTTGGGTTTCGTGTAAATTAAGAGATTTATGAAATACCTCGATTTACTCGATTTTTTATGTGTCTTTTGAATATTTTTGTCTCTAATATCTTTATTTTTTATTTTGTTTAATGATTTATTTTTATCTGCTTTGAATAAACGCTTCTGATATTTCAAAAACTAAGTTTAAATACATATATAATTTCTTAATCAAATCAATTTTTTAAGCGATTCGATTTACACTATTTTTCATACAAAAATTTAAAATTTCGATTTGCATGGCTTTCTCAGGAACGTATCTATCGTGTAAATTGAGGGATAGTTGTATAAGGATTCCTCGTGTAACGCGTTTTAAATATACATACATACATACATACATACATAAATATATAGTGGAAATTTTTGTTCAACAATAATTATAAAAAAAAATATTTAAATTGCATTAAAATATCTTTGAATTTCATTTAACTGAAGAGACAAGTACAGATCTGTATTTCTAAAACATATACAATGTATGAAAGAAAATAAAACTAATTCTACAATAAAGGCTCAGTTAGCCGACTGTAATGTAATTTAACTCCATCGTAGGAAAGAGCTGATCGATGTTTTTATATGAAAAGTAGGTTGCGTTACATTACATCTCTATAACCATTTTCATTACTTTTATCATAATAATATCGATCAGCTGTTTCCTAATGTTGCAGTTACTTTACATTACAGTCGGCTAACTGACACTTAATCATGAATAAACTTTTGCACAGCAGGTTTAAGTAAACAGATGTTCTAACCAAACTTATGGACAACACTATATTTGGCCATAGCAAAAACCACGGAAAGCTTACTTTGCAAAGTCTTAAGTCAGCTGTGTGAAAGACAGAGGGAGGAATACTATCTTTTCTGTCTTTCTCCCAGCTGAATTAAGACTTTGCAAAGTAAACTTTCTGTGTGTAAAAGGGGTATTAGCACAGAAACCAATTAAAATTTGGTTTTCCGCCGTAATCATAACAGCTGTTTGCTGTTTAGACATACATACTTGTTGTTGCATTTTTGAAATGAATAAACAAATGAAAGCATAAACAAAATTTTTTAATGGTTATGGCAGCATTAATAGAAAAAGCAAATCTGTAGTTTTCATGAATAATAGCGCATGTCCAAAAATCGATTTTTTTCAGTAGAGCCAATATATTATGGTTATGACGATGGCTATGGCTATGCCATTATGCTATGTCTCGTCATACCAACGAATTATACGAGGCGTATCTGTATTAATATGCACATACATATGTACATACACATTTCAAAATAATAAATAATGAATTTAAAATATTTATATTAGTAATAAAAGTTTTAGGACCCAATTATCTAAATCATGTCACGGAATTAATTTGTATATGGAAAAAAAACTAAATTTTTTTATATGTACTTTTGACAGCAGTTTGCATGAAATGATGAACAGAGTACAATGCTTTGTATACAATTATAAATATATCGTCAACTAAAATCCAAGAGACCGTAACTGACAGAAAAATTAAATATATACTGCCGATACGATATCCAACGCCGTTGAAAGCACTAACACTGTACTGTGAGTGTCAACGAGAATTTTAATTTAACGGACAAAGAGTAGACAAGTGCGAAGTTTTACTGTCGTCTTGATGTGACGTCGACGACGCTACATGTGAAAGAAAGAGGTTCATATTCAAAGGAAAAAAGGTGTTCCACGGAATTATTGTTATTAATCGTGGACATTATTTATTGATCTCGTTCTAAAAATAATTATTTTTACCTTTTAATATATAATGAAAAGTACAATATTTAAATTACGAAGTGTATAAATGCATTTCGCCTGCCAAAATAAAGTAAAAAAACCAAGGGAAAAGTGAAAAATTCCATGTGAAAATATTATTCATAATAAGGCGAATAAAAAAAAGAACACATTTCTTAGGAAAAATTATTCACGATTGCAATTTGGGCAAAGGAAAAATATTTCGAGGGAAAAAGTATTCACAAGGGTGATCATTTGATAGCATGAAATTCAACAAAACATTGGAGCTTTAAATTGATGCAAAATGGTTGTAATTTTTTCGCTATGAGCAATTTTTATTAAAATTTATTATAAATTAAATTGCAAAAATATAAAAATACATGAATCATGAAGAAGAATTTATTTTAAGGTATTTGTTATCACATATTTACAAGTATAATAGTTTTGCAAATTACTCTAAAAAAATAGAATATTCACCGACCTCATCAAAAAAACATAAAAAATCGATCACATCCGCATTTGTTCTAACCTTAATTCTAAAATTTGGTTACTAAGAAATAAATAGTATTAAATTTATAAAGTTTTTTGTTTCTCCTGTAAAAAAATATAAAAATTGCAGTTACGCCGTTTTAGATTTTAGGTGACAATATGTAGGTGTAAAATTAAACAACAAGAAAACAGGAAATTTATACATTTTGCTTAGAGATAAGTGATGCTTTTGAATTGTTTTCAACACTAAAGATATTTTTTTTGACAAAATGTGCCACATATGCTTTCATACATAATTATATTTAAAAAAATATATGTATGCTCCGAGCTCTGTGTTATTATTCAAATAAAGAAGAGAAGAAAATACATTCAATTAATAATAAAAACAGAAATATTCACTGGATTTAAAGGGGATACGAGACATAAAAAGGAGGAGTTCATGCTATAGAACAGAGATTTTAAGAAAATCAAGTTTTACAAGAGCTGTTTTAGAACTTGTAAAGCTGTTAACCATGACTCTAGAATTCGTTTACATTTGTAACTAAACTGCTTGAGTTGTTTGCTTAAAATCTCTGTTTCTTTATTTTTGTTTTTCTGGTGTATTTAGTGTTAATATTCTTAAACATTTAAACGTTTACATTCTTAACATTTACCATAGTTTGTGACTTATACAAAAAAAAATCATGCACTTGTTTTTAGTCGGGTTCTATGTTTTTTTAATAAATACTTTAAAAAATCTCCCATTTCACAAAAAAAAACAAAAATAAATCGTCTAAAATTCGTTTACCAGGTTGTATAAATAGTTGGTGGTTCCCACCTTCCACCAATGCAATTATTGGTGTAATTTCTAAATAAGGCACTCATCGATTCAGTGCCACTAATTTGACCAATTGTAGAGGGATTGCGACGCATTACTTCTATGGCATCACGCATGGTTAACTTGGAATAGGTTTCAATGATTTTTGGCTCAGCACCTTGCTATAAAAAATATAAAAAAATATTTTAATTTCAAATTATAGTTTGTAGTTTAAGCTTGCGAATAAATAAAAAAATAAAAAGCTTTGGGAACTAGATACTCAGAAATTGAACTACATCTCACTCATTTATTTGAACAGTGATAATTAAAAAAATCGAATTTTTAGTTAATAATGTAGAAATAATGGGCATATCGTTTTTTTTAATTTTGTAAAAATTGTATACAAATATCTTGTAAAATTAAATTTGCTTTTAAAAATCTGAAGCTCTTTTTCTGTAAGATTACTTTTTTTATTTACGATGTTGTTCAAGTAAATGAGCGCTATATTTTGTAAGTACATATGTATTTTTGAAGCCCACCCTTTTAATTTTTGTTTCTTGAATTTAAATTTGATTTATTCTGGTTTTTTGTTTTTAATTAATTTAATTTTTTCTTGAATTCATAGACCTTCTTCTTCATCATCGTCTTCATCATTCCGCCGCCTTAATCTGTAGGAGGAAAACTGTTGCGGTATTTGACCAACTGTACGGCGCCTTTCGGCAGCCGCCGCTTGACGTTTTCTCTTCTGTATTTTTTCTGTGTATTGCTGCATGGGTATGTGGCCCAATACAAAATGATCTCTTTCAAGCTAGAGAGAAGAAAAGCACAATAAATATCGAACGTTGAAATTCTGCGCGCGAAATTATTTATGGCGCTTATATGTAGGTACGAATAATAGTATATTTCCAAGTAGATTTAAGTAAATTACTTCGACGTGTTTCCACCGAACTTGCGAGTGATTTGGTGTGAAAATTTTCGTAGTCAATTTATGCACTTACTTTATAAGGTGGACGCAGCAGCAATAATTGAATTTTATGCATATGTAATTGACATTTGCAATTAATTAAATATTCATTAATGTAATTTTTTCAAAATTGTCAGTGACTATAGATGGATGACCCAGAGATGGACTTTGTAATTTAAAAAAATAACGCAGAGTTGCACAGATAATAATTTAAAATAAATCAACTATTTTGAGTTGATTTGGCTATATGCAAAATGTATGGTAAATCATGTCTAAATTAATATGATTTGCTTAAATCACCATGTTTTGTACAAACCATGCCGGTGGAAACATGTTATAAACAATTGAAATGTTTGTAAAATTATGTATAGTTTTCTCATTTAACTGCTAAAAAATTATCTCTGAGCAAAATGTATTTAGTTTTCATAAATCCAGTTAGAGCCCGTTTAGATAAAGGGTGACGTAGCTGCGACAACGCATACGTTCTCTTTTGGAGTCCCTTCTTAAGTCCACGCGCCTTTACATGAAGACTTTTTTGTCGCAATAGTCAGGCGGCTTTTTGATATTAATTTGATCAATGCTTTTTATTCGTTCATTCGTAGCAGTTTTGCCCTAAAGGAACTAATTGTTAGTTTGGGAAATTTATAATTAATTAATTAGTTTAACTTTTTTTTATTTACCACCGAAATACAACAATTCCTTTTCCCTCATCTTCTTTTCTTTATAATTTTTATAACTGTTTATTTCATGTATGTTATAAAAAAATTGGTCTAACTGGCAAAACTGGAAAAGAAATTTGTAAAAGAGGATATTTAAAATTTGTCGCTTCAACTCTCATCATGTGTGACTTTCGTCACAGCCGACGTGTCGCAGCTATTTAATCTATCATCTAAACGGGCTCCTCTTAAATCCACGTGCGTTTACATAAAGACTTTTTTGTCGCAGCAGTCAGGGAACTTTTTAATATATATTTGATCAATCAATGGTTTTAATTTGATATTCTTCTTTCTTTTGTATCCTGACAATGTGCAAAACCAGCTGATTAGAGATGCCATTAATGTTGCCATATTTTGTTATTAAGTATGACATTTTTACTAGGCTTATTACAATGTTCCCACTTATGGTCTTAAACGTGTTTAAGGAAAGTGTTTTATAAAACGAAACAAAACCGTTCACATTACATTTTGAGATGTTTAAGGTCAGTAATGCCAACTTTTTTGACTCTAAAAGCACATCAAAATTTAAAAATGGCACAAAAAAGCGTAATTTTGAGATCTAAAAAGCGTAAAAGGCACTAACGTGAAAAACAAGTAAAGATTCCACCGAATGAAGTTTAATATTGTTTAATATCATCTGAGCTATTAATGAAATATATATAATGATCAGACAAAAAATGTATGAAAAATTAAATACACCAAATTTTTATTAAAGTAATTTTAAGAAATACAGTAAATTATTGTATTGGTAAAAAAGTACGAACAATTTCGCTTTTTTATTGGTTTATTATTTTCAAATAACAAATGTTTTTCTAAATAATTAAGTATTTTTTAACTATTTACTTGTTTACTAAATAATTTTTCACGTGCCGCCATTTAATAACAGTACAAAGTTGCCAGAGTTATTAAAAAAAATGGACTAAACATATTTCATTTACGTGTTTAAATCTAAAACATCTCATTCGAGATGTTTAACAAAACAAGTCAATATATAGTAAAACACCTCAAATCTCTTAAAAACAAATGAGACGTTGAACACGTAAGTGTGAACATGGTATTAAGCTTCCACTTAAAAACAGCAAACAGGATTAGTAGCAGGCGGCTGGAAACTAACCACCTACAAGAGTTAGAAAATGTTTATGAAAATCACTCAAAAACTTTAGTGTTTTTTATATAAATTTTCTACGCAACTGGACCGTGGAAGCAGGCGATACGATTAATCTCCGTTTTAAAAACGCACTCTAAGATTTTCTTTTTGCTTTAAAATCCAAAAATACTAATTTGTTAAGCTCAGACCTACATCACACTTCAGAATTTTCCATACTACTTGATTTCACTGAAATTCATATGGAAGTGAATTTATTGAAAGATCTCATTTACTTTTCTGAAGCCTAAATTTTGCAACAACAAAAATTTTGGGTAATAATTCTTCACTTTAACTTTTAGAATTAAATAAGCAATAATAAACAACAAGCTAACTTACCTTTAAATCTCTTATCAACAAAGGACGAATGAAACGATTATCGAAACGTTTAAATTTATCACGTACATTGTAATTTCCGGTTTTACCAATAATATCCTCAATGCCAGCCATTAAATGATCCATAAACTGTATAGAAGACAAGAAAGCGCAGTATTACACATAAAGATTACTTAACAATTTGTACAAAGATAAAAAATAAAAATAAAATCTCTTTTACTTTTAGACTTACCCTTTCATGTATCCGCTCGTTCATGGTGGGTTTACGTTTATTGGCACGTTTAACATTTAAAATTTTTACGAGCGGCTTAATAGTGATGCCCTGCACGAACACGGTAAAGTATATCACAGTAATGGTTGTGGTAACAAACATATTCTTTTGAGGCACAACGCGTTCATCAATCAGCAGGACAAGGGCAAAGGCAACGGCACCACGCAAACCACCATACGACATAACAAATTGATCGACACGTGATAATTTGTGTAAACGGAAACGATTTGCAATTGCTGATAAAACAATAACACCTGCAATTATGCATTAAGGATTTTAAAAAACTTCAAGAGAAATTATTTATTAATTACACTTTCACCTACCTATTACTCTAAAGAATGAACAAAACAATATGGTTAATAAAACAAACCAAGTATTCCACACATGATTATTATTGACTGTGGCTACACCCAAAAACATAAATATAACCGTCTCCGAGGAACTTGATATCATTTTTAATGCATATTTTACGGTTGTATGTGATTTTTGTGAAATATTTGATTCGACATAGTTTTTCATCGTAATGCCGCAGAAGGTAATACTGAAAGAGGGAAAAAGATAGAGTTTTATTAAAGTATTGCAATGGAAATGTAAAAAAAAATTTGCTTTATTTTCATAAAAAAAGGCACTAATAAAAACGATGAGGACCAATGTTACAAATTTAGGGTTAATAATAAAGTGGCTTTTATAGTGGCTCTGGATACCCCACTACTTTTGATTGTGAAAAATACGGAGTGGCAACTTCCTGTTATTTTTTTATTTACTGAATCAAAAACATAATAAAACCATTTTTGTCCGTTCGTTTGTTTTATTATATTTTGTTCAAATTAAAAATAATATTTTTTTATAAAAAGTATATTGAAATATGCACATTTCACTGTGGCTAATGCAAAACAGGTGAAACAAGAACTCAATATTTGTTAAGCTTCTCATTTTTTTAAATGAAAGTTTATAACATAATAACTCTAGTTGTTCTAAGAAACTTTAGATAAAGGTTCCCTGATGATCTGCATTAGCAACAGTGAAATGCGCATAGGATCCAGCTAAACCCCTCAATAATCAATTTCAATTTATTTTTAATAAAAATATAATTTACTAAAATAAGTAAAATAATAATTTGGGATTATTAGTGTGTTAATAAATGTTAAACTTATAATTGTAAATATTCTAACAAACACTAGCAGAATGGAACAACATGCTGTTTTGAAAGGCCTCCTCAGCGTTTTTGTGTTTGGTCTGTCTACTGTGTGCGGTGTCAGTTGATTTAAAGCTTTTATAAAAAGTATATATTTTTTTCAGTGCAAATGGGGATGTGAATTTTAATCTAAATTTCACAACAATGGCAAGACTGTTGAAAATTAGAGATAATAAAATTGAGCTTTAATTACAGTCCCGATTTAACCATTTCCTATGCAGCTATCACAAATCTATTTAAACCAACTTGATTGAGCTTTTTAAAAAAAATATTCATCATTAAGTGGCAGCGAGCACGAGGTCTCACTGGCATCATAAGAAATTTTACTACAACCGAACATTGGTTGCATTGCCAGTTCGTAAAATTTTATTATACATGGCAACGTACAACTAACAGCTGTTAATTACAGAGGTCAAATAGCTATAAAATTGGCAACCATACTATTTTTTTTTAAGTAAAAATCTGGTAAAATTAAAAAATTAAAATTCTTTTTGTGACCGAAAATGCAATGCTTTAATGTTTTAAAAAACTAAATTTTTAGTTAAAAATTATTTCAATCTGTAATCACGGTTGCCAGAAATGCAGATTTATCTGGATTTTGCATATTTTTACCCTCCAAAAAGACGAAATGCAAATTTGAAGATTTTTGGCCTAAAAGCGCAGATTTTTCAACTCCAATTATAATGCACATTTTTTTAATTCTTCCTAACACTGCTACTACGTCTTGTTTTTTTATCGATGAACGACTAATAGTTTAGAGAGTTACAAATTTTGAACTTAGAAGACGTATGTAGGTGTGTACGTAATTCTTAATCAAATATTGATAGTAGTTCTATAAATATATGAACTTTTTGACCGTCTTTCAAATGTTTATTGGTTGAAGTCTACTGATAAGTTTCTGGTGGTTCAGCTTTCTGTTTATGCATTTCATTGCAGCTGTAACAAATCGTCAGTAGATTTCAACCACACTAATTAACTTTATGACTATGAGTTAACGAAAAAACATTTATTTTATAAATAAAATGAAGATTTTGAAGATTTTTTCGTGAAAAATTGTTAAATTGTTCAGATTTTATCTTTAGAAATTCAGCCAACACTGTCTGTAACATTTATATACAGTAGAGGCGGTAATTTTAAAAGATTTTAATTGTCCTCTAATAGATGCCATATTTTATACTTGCTTCTCTTCATCGAAAAATAATTTCACTGATCTTTATCATTAGAAATTTTGTAAGAACTTTTACTTACGAATTTTCTTTCAAACACCTACATATATTTCTTATATTTTGAAGAGTTGTTTAAACTATTTTTTACACACGCAAAGATTGCTTTGCAAAGTCTTGAGTTTGTAGGAAAGAAGAAAGGATTCCCATTCTCATTTCCCTTCTCTCTAACAAATTCAAGGCTTTGCAAAAGGCAAGTGGAGAAAGTTGCCATACATAATACTAATTTTAATTTGTGAGGCGTTGCCAGTAAAAAGTTTTATTAAGTGAAAATTCAGTAAATGAGTAGTTACTGCGAAAATTTTAAAATTTACTCTCAAAAAGAGCTGTTACTGAAAAAAGTACGCGAACGGAAAAATAGTAAAAACTAGAAGATTAAAGAAACAGGTGACTCGAACTGCACATTGTGTTGAAAAATATATAAACTTTGGACTATTCAAATCTCTTTTCTTATTGGTACTCGATACAATATTTTTGTAACACGAAAAATCTAAGAATACATTTTGTAATTTATTTCATGTACTCTTTGTAATTAATTTCTTCTTGATTTCCTTGTTTTGTTGTTGGATAAATTAATAAAAATTACATGAATAGTTGTTAATGTGACTGTGCAATACTAGGTAACCAGATACTTTACAGTTTTACAACTCTGAGTAATTAGAATAATTTGCAAAACAATTTTTAGTTAAACTTTTCTAAAATTTTTACACTTTTCGTTTGCTTACTTTTTATTTGTTTACATTTTGAATCATATGGTTTCATCTTACTAAACCTTACTACGACAAATTTCTGCAGTAAAAATTTGCAAAACATTCAGTAGAGAACTGTCACTTTACTCTCTCAATTTGTGCAATTTAGTAAAATGCAGTAAAGTTCAGTAAAATTTTTTAAAAACTTTTGAGTACGCGAACGCAAGTATTATTTCGATACAAGGCTTCTTATTATTTAATCGTTCTATCTATCTATCGTTCTATAGTTGTATCTATTCATTCACTTGGAAACTGTTTTTTTTCTCTACACTAATTATTTTTAATAAATTGAATATGAAAGAAAAAAAAATCGAAAGAAAAACACACTTACGCTAATATACCACTCATATGAAATATTTCAGCATTTAAATATGCCAAATACGCCATCACAAATATAAATATGGGTTCTATGACACGCACGTGATCGGTGAAACGTGTTACCAAACCAGTCAGGAAGCCCCAAATAATACCTGCAATCAAATGAGATGAAAATAAAATAATTTAAATATTTCAAAAGTGATAAATGATGTCAAAATGAGACAAACATGATAACATCGTTTAAAGGAAAGGAAAGACAACTCAAACATGACTTACCAATTACTGTACCGCCAAGTGCCACAACAAAGAATGAACCCACACCATTGACAGCATCTTGGGCTATAATGTTCGGCAAGCCAATGTGATTATAAACTTCCATCATATGATACATGACGACCTTTTTTTTGTTGAATGAAAAATATGAAAACGTACAAAGGGGAATACATGTTAGTGGTGATAAAAGAAGGAGGTAAGGATTTTAAATGAAGGAAGGATTTTAAATAAAAATCAAAGGTATTTCATTTGAAAGGTGATTAACGTTTGATTTACATATTTATAATTTTTATATATAATTTATATATATTTATATAAACAGATTTCTTTTTATTAGATGAACATAGCACTATGCAACAAAATAAAACTTTTCCAAATTAAAAATATTTTAACGCCTGATTTTTGTGATACATACCCAATAAGCACTCAAAAAACTAAAATTCAAGCACTTGAATTTGAACTGGAAACAAAGTGTAATTCAAGCATTTTTTCAAGTAATTTTCAAGTTAGAAAATATTTTTAAATAAAATATCAAAGAACATACAAATATGTTCAAACCTTGTCAAATAGATAATTTATTTATTATCAAAACTGAAAATATCAAAAATACATAAATTAAAAAGTGAACTTGAAAAACAAAGGGTGTAAGGTTTTGAAAATAATAGCGAAGGCAGATGTCCAGAAAATTATTATTATTAGCTTGAAATACACTTGGATTCAATTGTTGAATTCCACTGCAATCCCATGCTTGACTTCAAGTGTAAAAACAGGTTCGGTTCTACTTGAATCACACTGTTATTCAAGGCTGGAATTACACTGTAAAGGTACTGTTTGGTTCGACTGTAATTCAATGGTTAATTTTGCTGGACTCGCTATTGAATTCAACTGTGTTTCAGCTGTAATTCAACACTGGAAAATGGAAATTGTGACTGGATTTCAAATGTAAATCCACTTGAATTCCAGCCGAAATGCTAATTGGATATACTATATACAATGCTGTGCAAATCAAATGCAACAAAATCTCGATTTGACTTAAAACTTTAATATTATAGACATTTAATTAGTTTAAGGATTTTTTGCGGATGTCCGCGGAAAAGTTTAGCATTTTATGATAGAAAAATATATCTATACTAACATTAGTATACAGAGGTAAAGTTTTTGTGCTTGTAAGAGGTAATCTGCGGAACGACCGCACATGGGGCCAAAGTGGTTGATTTCACGAATTAATTGAAAAAAAATTCAAGTAGCATAGTGAAAAAAAGTGAAAGTACTTGCTTAAGATTATAAAATTCTAAAAGACTAGGCAAAAAATAAATAGGTTACAGTGCTTTTGTAAGACGCATTAAAGTTGAAAATTTGTGAGAGAAAACTGGAAAAAACAACCATCAATTTCAAACTTCTACAGCCATACACGCAATAGGGAAGATCAGCTAACTTTTTGTTTACACGTTTATAACGAACAATTTATTGGAGCATTATTTCTTTGCCTTGCTTGACGCATTGATGCATAGTTTGCTGCTTTTGTTTTGTACATCACTGTATGTATACATAGGTATTAGTGACCTGCACAAGACTATTTATAAGACCTTTCAAGACATGAGAGATTTTTCAAATGCTTTACTACTGCGAAATATTCTAAGATAAACGCTAAACAACATTGTTGGCAGGCATTTGTTTCAGTTGTTTGTTCTGCCAACAGTGTTGTTTAGCGTTTATTTTAGAATATTTCGCAGTAGTAAAGCATTTGAAAAATCTCTCATGTCTTGAAAGGTCTTATAAATGGTATTGTGCAGGACACTAATAGGTATTCGCCTACTCTGCCAGAATCAATCGATAGACACTTGTTGTTTTGAGCCCGTTTACATGAAGGGTGACAAAGCTTCGACACGTCGCCTGCGACTCGTGTTTGTGGGGTAGAAATGGATAGATGCTTGCGGGGTAGTAAAACTCGCACCTACTGGGAATTTAAGCGAAAATTTTAACTCTTTTTTTTATATATCTCTTTCTCTCATATTTTTGTTATCCTATTTTCGAGAAATGTTGCCAGCTATTTCTATTTTTATGGCGTTGGGTAGTTAAGATGAAAGTACATAACACGCGTTAGTGCGCGTGCGAGCTGTAGGAATCTGTCAAAAAAAGTTTAAATAGTGTTTTTGCATACAACAAGTTACATACGAAGCTTTTTGACGCGTTTGCCGCAGAAAGTTGGTTAACTTTCAACTTTTTAACGCGTTGTATTGTTATGGCAATTAATCAGCCGACAACAAATAAGAAAAAAAAATTTAAAATTACAATCCTGGAGTAAAAACTTATTCAAGAGTTGGAAAGACATATAATATTGGATAAAAAGGATTTGGAAATACTCCAAGTACATTTTTCAATGTAAAAATAAATAAAAAAAAGAGCTGATAGAAAAGGCGTTTATAACGCGTGTTGTGTAACTTATCATTTCTCATGCGGTAAAGTTTTCAAACGCACGATACTTGTAGACGAATTGAAGCGTGTTATGTACTTCTACCTTTAGTTATTTATAGCGTGCATGAAATACATAATTATAATATAAAAATTATAAACAACTAAATTAAGAATAATTAAAAATAAAAAAAGTAAAACTATATCGACATATTCACCCGTCGAATATTTGTCTACGAGAATTTTGTCCTAGATTAAACAAACCTTGTACAAATTTCCTATAATCTAGTACGAAATTCTCATAGACGAATATTCGACGTGGCATTCCCAATACGGGTGTTTAACTCTTAACATATCCCAAATTCACAATTAGTTACTTTATGGCAACACTGCTACGAATGACCAAATGAAAGGCATTGATAAAATTAATATCAAAAAGTCCCCTGACTATTGCGACAAAAAAAATCTTCATATAAACGCGCGTGGATTTAAGAAGAGACTTCAAAAGAGAACGTAAGCGTTGTCGCAGCTACGTCAGCCATCATCTAAACGGGCTCTTTGGGGGAAAAAATTATCAAGCTGAACAGTTAAATTGATTTTTTATTTCCTTCACTTATTTTACAAAACGAACTACAATTTCTAACGAGTTCCACTTATAAACACATTATGAATGACATAAATTCTTTAAAGGTTAATTATAATTTTCTAATTATGTTTGTGTGTGCAATGCAAAAACATACATATGTACATACGAGTACACACATCTAAAATGAAAAGTATTAAATCAATTGAAGGGAAGATGACACAAATTGATAACGTGTGGGTGTACGTATGTATGTACATACATACAAACATAAATTGTCTTCAATTCGACTTACCGTAACAGCATCATTAAGCAGTGATTCGCCAAAGACGACAATGTATAAAATTTCATTGACATGAATTTCTTCAAAGACAGCCAACACAGCCACAGGATCCACAGCCGATATAAGGGAAGCAAATAGAAATATATCCAAAAATCTAGGCGTCTCAGCATCACTACCATAAATGCCACTCAGTCCACAGGCATACAATGAGCCACCTAATTAAGAAACAAATATTAAATACATATTTAGAAAATTTTCGTAAATTCAAGACATAATGCTTTTAATAATATAGAAACATTTAGTAGCAAATAAATTAATGAAATAGTTCATAGTTTGACATTTTCACTCCTTATTAATCATCACGTGAAATGTGTTCCTTTTCCCTTAAATACAATTTAAAGCAAAATCGCCAATTCTTGCGTTGTTGTAGTGTCACCCATTGATCGCTCGATTACGATTAAAAATTTTCCCCTTTTTAAGCAAAGCCAAGGCCCATTTATTAGGTCTATGCAACTCTACAAAAACACAGCAATACAAAAAACAACTTTGTGTTTAAGTTGTCAGAAACACACACAAACATGAACTAAAGTATATGGTGCAAGCAGCTTTTGACAGTTTAAACAAGAAAACACAGAATATCATCAGGACGATTGCGTTGACCTGATAAATAGGCCTTGAGCAAAGCATTTATGCCGAATTTGCATACAGGGCAAATTCAATCAGGGTGACCGATGACATTTTTCAAAAAGTGGCACCAAATAGGGGATTTATCAAAAAAAAAAAAAAAGAGGCAACATTAAAAAAAAGAGTGAACTATACTAAACTTTTTATTTTTAATGTATTATTATATAATTCACTTTAAAAAAGAGGGACAAAAAGTGGTAAGGTAGTCGATAAGCAATTTGTCACTTTAGTCGGTCAAACCGTGACAGACTTAAAAAAATTTTAATTAAAATGTTTAATATAAAATATGTAGTATACATATAAATTTAGCCTAAACATCTCTATTAGCGTGATTTCTTATATTATCTCCTCCCACATCGTTTCAGTTTTATGTAAAAATAAATACAAACAAAATCAGAAGTTGGCATTCAAGCTAATTTTTTATTTACCAATGGTAAATCAATAATTGTATACACAACAATAATTTCTCATATTCCATTTCATTTAAAATTTGCTTTAAATAGCTTATGTCAAAAACAATCTCTAGCCCAGTAGATAGGCATGGGTGCTAATGAAGTGCTGCGTGGCTGCACAGAAATATATCGGTATTATTATATTAATTTTTCTTCTCTTCTTTAGAAAACTCACATTAATTAATAAAAATATTTCATTCAATAAGAATTGAAATTACTGAACTTAAGCCCGATTAAAAAATTATTTCCGATTAAAATTATTTGAAATCTGTCAATTTCACTATCTCAAAAATATATCAAGATTTAAAGTTATGATATAGTGAATTTTAACTTTTATACTTTATCGAACATTTTAAGTTATTGTATATAGTCTAAGGACCAATTTTACAAACTTATTTAAATATCAATTCATATTTAAAAATAAATTTTCCAAACAAAAATTAATGAAAATCGACATTTAAATATGAATTGATATTTAAATAGAGTTGGTGAAATTGGCCCTAAGTCTAAATTAATAATAATTATATAATAAAAAAATAAATTCAGTTCCGTACGGACACGAGATATGTAATTCAATTCGAATTTAAGCCTATATGAAATATAGTTTTGGCATTTTTTTCGTTTTTGACGTTTTTTTTTAATTTTGGCGATTTTTTATAATTTTGGCGATTTTTTTCATTTTAGCGATTTTTTTCCTGTTAACAATTATTTAGTTACTGAAGCCTTTTTCGCGTTTGGCGATTTTTTTTTTGGTTTTTGGCGCTTTTTTCATTTTGACGATTTTTTTCATTTGGACGATTTTTTTGAATTTTGCGACTTATTTTAGTATTAGAAATTTTTTTTAATTTTGGCGATTTTTTTCGTTTTGGCGATTTTTTGAAGTTTTGGCGATTTTTTTTGGTTTGGCGATTTTATAACTTTTAGATTTTTTAGTTTTACCGTTTTTGAAAATTTCAGTTTCCAAGATATAGCAAGTTGTCAAAATTACATAGTCAAAATTGCATTAACTGATGGACAACCCTTTAATTTATATTTTTTTTAATTTGTTAATGTTAATTGTTGTAGTCTATATAAAAATACACTAATTTTACAAATTTCAAGTGTCAATCGTACAATTGTATGTAGTATGTATATTACATGGGATTTTAAAATTTTTCGTTGCTCATTTTGGAACACCCTTTTTCCATTCTCATGTATTTGTTGTTGTAGCGGCCAAGGTTCTACATACTCTATCCAAATTTTAGGTCCGTAGCTCTTACGGTTCTTGAGAAAATAGCGTGTGACGGACAGACGGAGAGTGTAGCGGAAACAATAGGGTTCCTTTTTTCACCTTTTGGTGTACGGAACCCTAAAAAGAGCAAATACCACAGTTTTAATGCAAGCTCCACATACCATAAGTGCATCAAAAGATCAATTTAGTAAAGGAAATAACCAGCAACAATCGATTAATGTGCAAAGCGTTTCATTTCATTTCAAGGCACTTTCACTTTTTTTCAAATTAAACCCTTTTTGTTTTCTGGGATATAAAAAATGATAAACTGCGTCATTAATTCATCATAGTCCTTTTTTTGGCATACATACTTATGTTTGTATGAAGGTATGCACATGTCACATGTTAAAATCGAAGAAATACTTTCATAACATGTTATTAGATATCCCTGGGGTATTTAAAGGATGTTTAGCCAATTATAGATTTATACTACACATCATTTGAATAGTGCAGAATAAATTTAATGATTATATTACTAGTATAAATTTCGGTAAATTTTTTCATTCATGTTGGCACAATAAATATCAAAATAACAAATGCGGAAGAATTTTGGCTTTGAATGTAGCATTCTCCGAGAAAAGGGAACTAGTGTATGAAAATGAAGTTTTGAGAAAAACGCACTAAAAAATAAAATTTTAACGCTTTTCTCATTTTTATAGATTTTCCCAAGTTCCCGTTTTTTGACACACTAGGTCCCTTTTCTCGGAGAAGGTCACATATACATACATATGTACATAACTGCATTGCCAAAATCCAGCGGCGTGAAATCAACTATTCTCTGCTCCCCATACGAAAAGTCTACAAATCTCTTATATATTTCTGTTACGATGTGTGAAAAATGGTTGGCCTCACACCAAGGCTCACTCCATATTCTATTCGTTGCCGGTATCATATTTTATTTAATATGAAATAATATGTCTTAACAAAAAAATCAAGATTGCCTTATGGGTCTTAAAATGTTTTTGTTATTATAATTTAGTAAGAAGGATTCTTCTGAATGGGCGTGTCACTGCCCACTTTTATAACCAGAATGTTGATTTTCACTAGTGTGCTTAGTTCGTTTGCCAAGTTTCATAAGATGAGCTTAACTATGAGTTGAAAAAAGAATTATTCCCTCTAATGGGCGTGGCACTGCCCGTTTGCTCAATATTGCATTTATAGTGGAGCTTAATTCATAAAATTCAGTTAAGTAGAAGTATATATATATATATATATATATATATATATATAATATTTACTTTCAATGCGAGTGGCACTGGGCATTATATTAAGCAAAGTTTCAGTCGGTACGCCCTAAAATATTTTCAGCCAAGAAATTGGTAGTCCGAGCCATAGTGCAGCGGTTGCAACGTATGTGGCATGCTTAAGAACTTTAAGGGACAGAGATTGAAATTTTCTACAGAAAACTTACATGTCGCTCATTAAGTCAAACGACGTCATATCTCTATAAAGAGTTTGAAGTTTTCAATTTACGCACAACTTAATGGAAAAAGAAAGTTTTGTTTTTCCTTCAAGAGTTGAGTAAATCAGATATTTGTATGCAATTTTTACATAATACGAAGAACGGTATGAGGATTAATTCTGCATCACTAAATTAAAAAATTTAATTTTTGATTTATGGCATTCTTATATGTATATAAGCGATATACACATGTATATCGTTATCTTAAAATAGAAAGACCCGAGGTCATTATTTTTTCTAAATAGAGATTTTTGCATTTCGATACATACAAGTAGATGTTCTTCTATCGAAATATACAAAACAACCGATTTCAAAAAAATATTGGGTTAGGGCCTTTCTATATTAAGGTAACGATATGTATGTATATACAACCATTGACGCAATAACAAAAACCCACTAAAAAAAATTCTAGTCTAGTCAAATATTGTTAGTGTCACGGAACGCTTCGTCACATCGACCCTTTTTTCACTTATTAAATTTGTTTGTATTGTACTCGTATCTGTAGGTTGCCTCATACGTAGTTTTGTTTCTAAGGAACATGCCAATAGCAGATCCAGACACATTTTGTAAATGAAAAAAAAAACAAAAACAAACAGAAATTCAATATCTTCGCGCTACTCAGGTTACCAACTGTCAGCGGCATTCTTGCATTATATTGTTTTATAATGCTAATAAAAATAATTAATTATATTAATATACATACATATGTACATATATATATATATATATGTATGTATGTACATATATTCGTTGTATATACATAAATAGGTTTATCATGACGTATTTTTCTTTAGAAACTACAAACTCCTAATGTTTTTCATTTTCACCAGAAATCAACAGCAAGCAGTTTAATTTGAAAAAGCATATTTTATAAATTTACTTTCTAAAATATGTATTGAATGAATGAATGAATATGTGCCCACTGTGTTATGTCCCAGACAACCTAAGTTTCGAAAATAAACGAACGTTCGCTGTAGCCAACAATTCTCGAAACATTATCGTAAAAAATAAGTTTAGCAACAAGAAACAACTTGTTTCTCTCAGTTTTCTATTTTTTTGCATGTACAACAAAACAGGAATAACGTTTTTTGCTATTAAGAAGCAATGAAATCGATTGCTAATGATATTGCTTAAGGTTCGCTATTAATTCGTAAGCGAATCATCGATATCGATGTTTTTTACTTTTAGTGATGTATCATTGCTATCGATAGTGACTAAAAATATCGATAGTCACACAAAAACTTAAATATCGATAGCATTGATAGTGCCATCGATAATTTTCCATCTCTAATTGTAACAGCAAAAAAATTTAGTATTGCCTAAACGGTCGTCGAAAATAAATGCATGTGTTAAATGAAATGGTCCATAGCTGCATTATATAGGAGTAGTTCAAAAAATACTCTTTTGGACCATTTTGAAAATAATTTTTGCAGCGTTACAATTCAAATAAAGGCGAAATTACTTTATATTAGTTTTTGACCGAAGTAGATTTTTTAAGACGATAACTAGGCTTTCTGACGTTCTTTCGGAAGAATGACAAAAATAAGGGGGGCGGTCAATCTCACTCCTAATTAGATTCTACTCTGGAGGAGTATGCTCTTTCTCTTACGACTATAAAATATTGGTGGGTGACAGAGTTTAAACAAGCTCGTACCAGCTGCCAAGGCCAACGTCGTCTTTGTCTATCAATTAAGGTGCCTACGCCAAAACAATTAAAAAAATCGACAAAGTGGTATTTGATGATTGTCCGCGCATATGGATCAGAAATGTTAAGATTAGAAAGCTGTACGCAAGATGGGTGTCGGGTTTGCTTACGATGGAACAAAAACAGCGTCGTGAAGATGTTTCAGTAGAATGCTTAGGAATGTTTTAATACAATAAATCCAAGTTTTTCGTTTATTCGTAACCATAAATGAAACATGGGTATATCACTTCACTCCTGAGGAAAAGAATAAGTCAAAGCAGTGGACTGAAATAAGAGAATCGTTTCCAAAAGAATGCAAAAATAGTACCAATTTTGAGACCACGAAGCACTTCATTAATATCCAACAACGATGCACTTGGGCAGACTTTGCATCATCAATTTAACCCAAGAATCGAAATAATTTAAATTTTGGAGTATGTATTATTTATTTATTTTTATTTGTTTTTATTTAATTTTTTTATTTTTTTTTATTGGCCTTCAATTCTTATTGCAAAACTTTTTCTCTACTTCCAATTCCACGAACATCAGTCGCGTGAGCTTAATTATAATTTTATAGTTGTAATAACTTTATATTTGCAAATATTTAATTCATTTTTATTTTAGTTGTTGCTGTTGTTTTCATTTTCATTGTTATTTAAAACGACCCGTTGTCTGTCATCTAAACTAAATGAGTCAGTAATTTTATTGTTTATTTAAATAATTACATTCATATAAAAATTAATTTTTGTTCATTGATCTACTTTTGAAATACATATGTATTTATATTGTATTTTAAATAAATTCAATATATACATATATTTCACACTTTTTCCTTTAAAGGGGATCAACTCTAACTTTTGCAATTGTCGAAGGTAGTCTTATCGACCCATTCTAAAAATTTTACATCATTTTCTCTACTCTTTCGCCAAAAAAAAAAATGTAGCCACAAAGAAGATATTGAAAACAAGTTTGCTGCATCTACTCTTCTAAATTTTTGAGCATGACCCCCTCTAGAGGAACAAGTGCGATATGTATGTAAAATCATTTTTTGGTGGTATTCGGTGTTTGATGCAAATGGTCTTGCGTATGTGTAAATGCAAGATATCGTAGTTTTTCTTTAAAATCCAACAACAGCATACACACACAATCCAAAGAAAAGATAAGATATTTTGCATTTACACTTACTCAAGACCATTTGCATCATACCTCGAATACCGCCTTTTTATCATAAAAGTTGTCATTTATTATAATTGTGAAAACAATCTCAACTCTTTCAGGTGTGAGATTTACTTTTGAGGAATTCAAATAATTAGAATTTATGAACGCAAAAGTCAATTAATAATTAAAATGTTTATTTTTTTATTGAAGTATAGTGAAAATGTTATCTTTTCTTATTATTATTATTATTCTTATTTAGAGAGATCAGGAAATTTCAAATGATTTCTTGTTTGTGTTATGAATTCAATAATTGCATTTGACGACGTACTTTTCATTGGCATTCATTAAAGCGTTTTTGTTGCAGGCGAAAAAAAATAATAAAATTTATACTTCCTACATTAATGGCGTTTTCTTTCCGTACACCAAAGGTGAAAAGGAACCCTATTGTTTTAGCTACTACGTTGTTTATTTTCACGTACGTTCATCTGTCTGTTACAGGCTGCTTTCTCGAGAACCGTAATCGCAAAATTTAAAAAAATCGCTAAAACGAAAAAATCACCAAAAATCTAAAAAATCCCCAAAATGAAAAAAGCGTCATAACTAAAAAAAAAATCCTAAAAAAATCGCCAAAACGAAAACAAAAACGACAAAACTAAAAAAAACGTCAAGAACCAAAAAATCCAAAAAAAACGGAGAAGCACCAAAACTAAAATATATCGCCAAAGAAACCGAAAAAATCCAAAAACCAAAAAAAAAGTGCCAAAAATAAGAAATATATAAAACGAAATAAAACGCCAAAACAACAAAACGTCAAAACTAAAGAGGCGCCAAAAATCAAAAAATCCCAAAAAGCGCCAAAACTAAGAAAAAGCGCCAAAAACCGATAAATAAGTTTACCGGGTACTTAATTTTTTTATATGTCTGCTTCAGGTTATATATTTGTCTACTTCAGCTAAATTTCGTATAGTATTAGATATGTAGTGTCCGTACGGAACCCTTGCGTGTGCGAGTAAAATTTGCACTTTACAGAATTTTTTAGAAAAGACATCATAAGTGGCAAAATAACGGACAAGTTTAAGCTAAAAATTTATAGGCCGAATTTATACAAAATTATTAAGGCTTAATTATGGGCTTATAAAAAGATTTTATTATTACTTTATACAGATAAAAGCAAAGCAGAGACAATCTTTTACTTTCTTTACCAAAGTCCAGCTTTGCATCTCTCGAGACACACATTTTTAGGCAGTCATGTACTAAACGATACTTCAGATTTATCTGAGATTGGTTTGAGTGTCCTATTAGATATCTCAAGGCGACGGGTTGGATCTAACAACGGTCAACATATCAGAATACTTAGACACATAGGTTGACACCGATGAGTGGAGTAGAGTGGTCCTTTCAAAAAGGAATCATTTAGATTCTACTTGAATGCCTGCGTGTAGTAGGCAGCCATGTAAACCAACCAACCAACCATGATTTTATAAGGCACTAATACTTTAATTTGTGCGTGATAATGAATTAATTACGTTGCAAGTAGGTCCTTACATTTTTCAGATTTATAACTGTTAACGCTAAGGGGCGGGCACTGAAACCAGGATCAAACTATTTTCTGAAGCAACTTCATGACATGGATACTAAGTGAAATGTTTTGTTGAGAAGAGTTCAAAAAATGAATTGAATTTAGATTGATCTAAGTTGAATATTGGGGATGCCCGAAGGATTAATGATCATAGAAAATATGCTTTTAGTGGCATTTCCAAAAACAGATTTTATGGCATTACTGAAAAAGTTTTAGAGCTTTCTAAAAATTAACTTAAAATAATCCATTTTAGACATGACATCATATATTGCGAGGATTAGTGTTCATTGTGGACCATATTTTCTATTAACTGGTGAGTATGGTAAAACGTGTTTTTTTAGAGTGTCATAACTTTTACTTGGCAACACTGCTTTGTTTAGTCTGTTTTGAAGATTCATTATGAATCGACTTACACCAGATCAAAGCGTGCAAATTGTTCAAATTTTTAATCAAAATAATTGTTCTATTAGTCAAACTCATTTTGAATTTCCATTCAAAATTTTATTTTCCGATGAAGTCCATTTTTTGTTGAATGGGTATACAAATAAGGAGAATTGACGCATTTGGAGTGAGGAGAATATACAAGCTTTTGCGTTGCCATTTCGGCGCTCTTTGTCCCTGTCAAATTTTTCGCAATCACGCTTCCATCTCACACATTCAATGTTATTGACCTCCTTGTAATGTATTTTTTTAGTTTTAATCAAAAAGTAACACTTTAGAACGTGTTAATTAAAAGCTATAACTTATTTAGCACATATTTATAATTTAATTATTGCCATTGTTTTAGCTATTTTACAATTTAACAAAAAAAACTAAATAATAATTTTTTTATTTTTAGAGGAAACATCAATAACTACATAAGTATTGCATCTGGCAAAAGATAACATATGACATAATTTTTGGGAGATTTTTTTATATTGGATATACATTTTCCAGCAATTTTTAAACTTTCTATCCTATATACTACTCAATATATTATCACCATGTTATTACGAAGGTTATAAAGAAAATTAATGGAACCTTAATTTTAGAGATTAACTCATAATGTACTAAATCTCTATACACACTTTTATAGATTTAAGCATTTACTTTTATTTCATTTGCTTCTAATGTAAAAACAGAATGTATGGATATATGTATGTAATTGCAGTACTCACCAATAGTTGTTACATTAAATATTGTACCAACAACAGCCATCAATAGAATTGTCCCCAAATTATCGAAAAATAATCGGTTGGGCATGAAGTAGCCTGCATCTAATATAATCGGTGGAAGCATATAGAAGAAGAAGGTATTTGGTGTTAGTGGAGAGACGGCCACATCTGTACAAAAGTACAGAACAACACCAATAGCAACACCAACAACAATAAGAAGGCAAGATTCCGGAAATATAAGATGCAATTTTGGTGTCATATGGAAACCTGTAAGAGAGAAATTTTTTTTATTAATATTAAATATGATTTTAAGTGGGAGTTGAATTCGCTGGTAGTCTAGTGGGTAGTGTACTACTCTATCAGTTTGGAGGTAGTGGCTTCCACTACCAACGAAAGGCTCTGGTCTGTTTTATTACAAAAGGTGAAGGTTTTTAATTAAGTTTAAAGTTTTTTGTAACGCATAATCCTAAATTATTATTTTATTTATTTAGGGTCTAAATCATAAAAACTATTTTTGTTTTATAAAAGATTTATTAATCAAATTTCCATAGAAAATTTGATTGATTAATCCCTTACAAAACAGATATATTTTGTATGAATAAGGCAGTTAGTAAATTATTTTTCTATTAAAAATACATTAAAAAATTTCTTAAAACATTTAAACAAATGGGAAGTTCAACTAATATTAAATTTGAAGCAAGAACTCAATAATTGCTACATTGACTGACCTTTTTTCAGATCGAATTGTAGTTGTTAGAAGTATGTAAAGAAAGTAAATGTAAAAAATAACAACATCTATTCAAGGCTTTTACAAGAATAGAGTGTTGCCACCCAAGTATTTTTGACCTGATGCGGTCAATGTGAAGGTTTTTGTTAATTATCTTGTCTAAATTGACTAAATCAGTTGTAAGAATAATAACACTGCACAACAAAATTTAGGTTTTTTTATGATATTTAAATAAAAATGGCCGATCCTTAAGTATTTTTATTTTCTGATTAGGATGGCGTCATCATCATCACCTCGTGACATTTAGCACTTTCATAGTTTACACCATTTTTTTGGTATTATTCCGTTAATATTTCCCGAATGGTCCTTCAAACTTAATAATACTTTTGGGATTATTAATCTACACAAAAATCTCTTTCATGTAAATAGAGTCATATTGATATATATCAGGATATCTCACTATTATTGCAAGGATGTTGAAAATCGTTTTATTTTGGCTTAGTCCTTGAATTTTTTTTTAATTATAATTTTTTTTACCTCATAGAACTAATCCTTATGTACGAAAATAAATAAAGTACTTTCTAGCTCGTCTAGTTTCAGAGATAAAAGAAAAAAAGAAACCTTTTATTTTATTTTATTGTTTAATAAGTTTATATTTAGTGTTTAATCGTTGGCTGCATCCGGTTGAGGATGTTTTTGCTTAACAGTCGGCGTTGAATTTTCCTTACGGCATCTTCAGTTTTTATTATTAATTTCTTATAGAAATGAAGCATAACAAGACTTAACTTTACTTTGTACATTTTAGTATGAAGAATTTGACGCAATTGTCAAACAGTGACCCATACAGCAAAACAATACTTATTGAACTTAAAAATAATGGATATGGAGCAAAATGAATTTTTAATATCTCAGAAACCTTAATAAATTTCGTAAAATGCGTTTTTGATTCAGAAAGAGGGTATTCAAAAAATATATATTCCATATCTAACTAATTTTTTTGTAAGAATGGTCGTTGGAGCAAAACTAAACTATATAAAACGATATGTTAATATAATTTAATTTTTGTGTCGCATAAGGATAAAATTTTTAAATATCTGCCGTATTATACGAGTGCCACCTGTGACATTATTGCATATCACGGTTTCTACTCATACACAAAAAACTCACATTTATAAATTACTCTTTGTTCACAAAAATAGGCTTTCGTGCCACTGTGCACTTATAGTATTGAAGTCTGCTGTTGTTGTGTGCTGACGATAAAGGTGCAGTGGCTGTCAGAATATTTACAATTAACTTTGGTGTTATTTCTTCATTAATAATTATCACAAGAAATTTGGCTGACAAATTATAAAAAGTTCAGTTTAATTTGCGAGCATAATTTGTTAATAAAGTTAATACAGTTACATCTAGGGCCATATGAAATAACTGCTTAAGTTGACTTAAGCAAATTTATCTTTACCTTTATCCCGGGTGTCCGCCGAGAAGGTATACTTTGATTGTTTATAATTTTTGATGAAATGAAAAAGAATGGATCCTATATTGATAAATATTTTGGCAATAATATGTATATGGAATACAATATAAGCATTTGTGAGGCTAACAGAGGCGGACGTTAGCCTCACAAATGCGACCCCTTTTGAGCACATTTTTCATTACATACTCACACATTTTCACGGGGTATTTCATTCATTTCATCACGAATATTTTGTTTGAGTTGCTCAAGCGTTTCTGGTTTGCTTGATTAACCCTTGCTTTTCAGATATCCTCACAAAAAGATGTCCGCAGCAGTCAAATCAGGCGACCGTGTAGGGCAATAACTTGTTGTGGAAAGAGATCTCGCAGTAATAATAAAATGTTTTAACGATTAAAATACGTTGGTTTATCGAATGTTATTCCATAATAAATTTGCCACGTGTCTACTTTACGACTGCCAAATATGAACTGTCAAGACTAATGTTTACCAAAATGGCGGCAAAACAAAGTAGTATACCTTCCCGGCGGACGCCAGTTTGAAAGGTGCAGTGATTACAATGCTACATATGCAAACAAAGCATCACACGAAAGTGGAGTCATGCATTAGAGCCTTGCAAATTCTTAGCGGTAGCGTTAAACGTTCCAAAAATCAGTTCTTTGCTTAAGTCGATTTAAGCAATTACATATTCCATATTTGCACAGACATGCATGTAAGAAGTAGTCCTGTTGCTCTCATTTTTTTTTTGCTACCAAAACCAATTATATTTTTTATCCCGTCTACAAAACTAATAAATTTTCTTTCAGTAATTAATTTAATCATAATTTATTGTATTTTGTACGTACGTGTTTCACTTTAAGTCCAAAAATACAAATATTTAAGAAACTTTTTACAAAAGCTCATTTCAGCGTTGAAACGACGAAACTTACAAACAAACAACATCAATTATTCCAAGTCTAATCAACTAATCCACATACATATATGTATTTAAATAAATCAGGAACGAAATCGTTAGTACTCGTGCGTCAAATTGTTTCTATTTATAAAAGGTTAAAAAAGTTTCCTGTGGTGCTTTAGTTTCTTTTTTTGGGGTTTCAGCTCTTATTTAGTTAATTTTATACATTTATTGACTGTGTACTTTAATTCCGATAGAAAAATATAAATTATATAACAAAAGCAAAATTTATGCTTATTTTTACACATTTAACAAAGACTTAATTATTTATATATTTTTGTTTGTTTGTCAGCAAGAGAGATATGTCACGAAATTTGCTGAGTTTTCTATTTTTTTAGGATTTTTAGAATTTTTTATTTTTTACTCTTAACATTGACCCATATACATACATACGTATGTATGTCTGTAAATTATTTTGTCAATTGCGGCTTAAGCGTTTTGAAGCATAAACAATTTTTTAGTTTCCAAAAGTTAAAGCAAATCTGTTGTTACATCAGGCGCGCTAACATAATTTTTGTAAGAGAAAAAGAGATAAAATACAAAATATGTAACTATTCGTATTCCTCAAGCACAAAATTAAGAAAACTAATACAAGCCTACTGCATTCGATATTTACAGACACCAACAATAATAGTTAGGGTGTTAAAGTGGAATTTCAAATACCCTCAAATTTTTTACAATAAAAATATATTGAATGTCCATTAAAATTACTAATGATTTGTAAATATGTAGTGATAAAGAACTCAATCTTTTCGTGTTTTATTTTTTCGCTAACACTCACCAATTTTTGCTATACTGGCTGATAAAATCCATACACCAATTATAAATGGTGTTTTAACCCGATCGAACTCCACCTGTGTCAAAGGATAGCGATCATGATGGCCACCTTCATCGCTGTCAGCCGAAAGAGCTTCATGTCCATTACTCGAACTAGAAGAGTGCACATCATTATGGGACGGAGGTATTGATGATTCTTTAGCAGGCTAAAATAAAACAAGAATAAATTTAAAACAAACATAAACTATGGAAAGCATTTTATAAATTAAGAACTAAGATTATTATTTTATATTAGATGTGTAGATAGATAAAATGTTTAAATGAAATTCTTTACATTAAAAGTTTATATTTAAAAAAAATTTTGGAGAACTACTAAAAGGTTGTGCAAAATTTACAGAAGCAAACAAATTTGAAGTAAAAATCGCCACAGACTTTTAGGAGCTCAAATATCACAGACACACAGATACAAATTTATAACAGTTTCAGGTCCTGTCCCACGATGTTGACAACGTTCGCCTTGTCGCACACTCTTAAAAAAAATTTGTGTTTCAGATATAAGTGTGCGACAAGTCGGCAGTTGTTGGATTCGTGCGACAGGCCTTTACTAAAGTATATTTTAAGATTTTAAAATCAGTATTTTGTATGGTAATACTGGTTTTAAACTCTTACCCCCATATTCGATAAATTTAAGATGAGTTTGATATGTATTTCATTTGAAATTTTTCAGATAAAATTTTCTTAAAATGGATTTCAAACACATTTTATTTTTTTATAAATATGAGTATGAAAGTATACTTTATAATGGCTTGACTATGAATATTTGCTTATCTTTTTGAAAATACGTAGTATTTTTGTAACAATTATCTTTGGAATTAAGATCCTTTGGAAAAATGAGATTTTTGAAAATATGTAATTTATTTTCGGAAAAAATATCTTCTTGAAAGCATTTGCTACGCAAAAAAAATTTATCAAATTTAATATTTGAACAAAGTTATCTTTTCAAAAATAAATACATTTAGATAGAAGTGCCTTTGAAAAGTTACCACTTGAAAAAGTAATTTTTTTAAATTAGTATATTTTGATATTTGATAAACAAATGTAAAAGCTTTTTGAAAATTTTATATTTTCAATATATGCAACTTTTTGAAAAATAAGTTCCTTTTGAAAAAAAACTTCCGAAAAAAATTCCTATTTAAAAACGTACTTTTGAAACTTTTAAAAAAGTACATTTTGAGGAAAGTACCTTCTGTAAAAATTATTTTGAAAAAGTAAATTTTGAAAATATGTGCATATTACCTTTTAAAGAAATATATTTTGCACAAAGGACCTATTGTAAAAAGGAAGTTTTGAAAAACTGCATTTTAAAAAAACACCCTTTCAATAAACTAAAGTACTTTTTAATACAAGCATTTTTTCATTAGAAAAAATCAAAATAAATCCCTTTTCTAAAAGTAACTTACGAAAAAAAGCTCCTTTTGAAATATATACCTTTAAGACCCTTAAAAATAATATATTTTTAAAAAAATTACCGTTTAAAAAGTCCACATTGTAAGAAAAATTTCTGTTAAAAAAGTACCTTATTGAAAAAAAAATCCTGTCGACAAAATGACTTTTTACGAAATTACGAATTAATATTTATTTAATTATTTAGTTCGAATGAAAATACTTCCAACGTCCATATTATAAAAATGTATTGGTAGAAAGGACAGAAAAAAAGAAAAATATTAAGAAGAGTTATCGGGTTAAATTGTTCCGCACAAAAAAATGTATACATACATAAAACTGCTGAGGACATTATCTACTGTAAATATGTGCGAAATTAACACTTAAACTGTATGAGATACAATCATACGCATGAGTATAAAAATACTCTGACTATTAATCACGTGCATATGCATATACACAGGGCTATTTTATTTACACCTACACATAAAACATGTTTTCAAACAGCAACACACATATACTCACACATTTTCCATTACATTTTATATTCGCAAATGTATGATACGGTGGCGAATGAGGAATGTAAAACTAGCTTTTTTGACTTAGGTCTATGTTGCAATAAAGGAGCGAAACGTATTTAATATAACAGAAAAAGTTTTTTGGAATTTTGTATTTTTCGAAAAATTTTGTTTTTGTTGCACAGTGTAATTATTATTTAGTATTTTTTCTAATTTGTGCTCCAACCTTGTTACTACCACGTTAATTGTTTTTTATTATCGAATTTCAGGTTAATTCCATCAATCACTCAATTTATCTAAATGATTAATCCGTCATTTTCACGTGATATTATTTATTAGAAAATTATTCAATCAGCTACCGGTTCGATAATTAAGTGATTACAATTATGTATATATATTAAGGTAAATAGCTTCAATGGAGAGCATGATATTTGAAAAATAAAAGTAAGAAATTTCTATTCGAAACAAATTGAAGTCGGTGCCAATTAGGTTAGCAAATTATATATTTTCTTATATGTATTTATGTATGTATATGCGTTTAGTTATTATTGTTGTTGTCACCGACTTTAAATATCATTATAGACACCACATATAAAAATATTTTATTTAACTGAATCTAAATTATTTTTAGCTTTTTAGTGCGTGTTTTTAAAGTCGCCCTTTTTTATGTATTATTTTAAAATTTGTTAGTGCCCTGTTTTTTATTATTATGAGCGTCGTCACGCCTAATTTGTCAAATAAATATTGGTGTTCGCCCACTTTTTTGAATTCAACATCGTGTCACTGTCAGAGCTCAAAATGTGTGCCAAGTTTCGTAAAAATGGGTCAGGTAGAAAGAACCACGTGAGCACAGTGACGCCCACTTCTTTAATCACATCATTCGTGTCAGCCGAAGCTCTTTACCAAGTTTCGTAGGAATCACAGAAGTAGAAGTACATATAATTTAGTACCAACCTTTCAGGGGCGTATCCCCGCCCACTCTTTTTGAATACAAGGTTTAGTATTTTTCACAGCTCAAGGTTTCATAAAAATCGACAAAATATAAGCCCGTGATATATAATAATAAATTTTAATGGGCGTGTGCCCGCCATTTTTGTTAATTCAATATCGTGTCTTTTTTAAAGCTCAAAGTGTGTGCCAAGTTTCATAAAATTCGATACAGTAGAAGCACGTGAAATATAATATTACAATTTAATAGGCGTGTTCCCGCCCACTTTTTTGCTGCAAGATTCTTTCTATTTTTGATCTCAAGATGTTTGCAAAGTTTCGTAAGAATCGGTCAAATAGAAGCATGTGAAACATAATATTAAGATTAGTTGGGCGTGGCTCCGCCCACATTTTTTCAATTTCGAGAATTTGTCGTTACGAGAGCTCAATTTGATTTGTAAGTTTTGTAGCAATTGAATAAGTAAAACATGATGAAATCAAATAAAAATTAGTAGGCGTGTCCCCGCCCATCTTTTCTACAATGACACCAAATCGAACCTATACACTCTCAGACAAAAAAAAAATAATATTAGCAATCCATCAAAAATGTACCGAGTTATGAAGTAACAATGCTAAAAAAAAGAAGAGACTTGTTTTAGGACACCCAATTAAAGCTATGCTGCTTAGCTATGTATGTATTTATATAAAACAATTTGCAAATGTTAAACAACAATGCAATAAAATTATATTATACGAGGATGTCAAATTTGCCACAAATATTTCAAAACATTTCCATTATTTTCTTTTCAAGCGGCATACAAAAACAAATTAAGCGATCGTTCTCATTGTTGTTGTTTTACTCACTTCAAAGAACGCAACAAACAAAAATCAAACATTTTGTTTCGTTTATTTTCGTACTCTGCTTTTAAGTACAAAGAAATCAAAACATAAATAAATTTATAACTCTAATAGTGTCGATTATTTTTGTTCTCTAAAATACAGACGAATTGATAATCTCCTCCTTTTTTTGAAGTCGGTTAAAAATACTATACATATGTATATCTTTAAAATATATAAATATTTTTAAAATAAAAATAGGCATCATCAATAATTGTAGTTATAATGACAAATTTGTAATGAAGCTCAAAGCAACCAAAAAAATTTCAATTCTTTGGTCTGAGTTATCAAATAAATTTTTTGACGAAATGTTCTGCGACACTTGTAAATTTTTTTTTATTAAATATTCTTATTAAATAATAATTTAGCGCCCTTTCATCACATTAAATTTAATTAAAATTAATTATCAATTTATTTAGCTCTTGATATTTTATCAAATTTTAACTTTTAAAATATTGTAAAATGTTTTTATTTATTTTAATTTAAATTCATAAAATTTCTTTGTTTAGTAGAATTTTTCTAAGTACTTTTAAGAATTTTAGAAAAATTTGTTATCGAATTAAGTTTTGAGAAAAACGCATTTAAAGTTTAAAGTAAAAATAACGTTTGCTTGAAGTGTTCGTTAAAACGAAATTTCCATACAAAAACCATTTTAACGTACACTTGAACCAGACGTTAATTTTTTTGAATATGGGGGTTAATGTTTTTCTCATTTTTATCGATTTTTCCCAAGAAATCGTTTTTTGACACACTAGATCCCTTTTCTCGGAGAAGGTCACATATATAAAACAATAACGTCGGTTAAAATTCCCTTCCCAAACGTTATTAAAAGCGATTTATTGTTTTTAAAGAAATTTACTTTACCTCTATAAATTTTTAACAAAATAATATTAAAATATTTGCTAAAAAAAATTTGTAATTCAAATAAGAAACAAGTAAGTGGTGGTGTTTCAGCTTGCATAAACAAAATGCTATTATACAGGGTGTATTAAAAGTCACGCTATGGTTTTTTTAAGATTTTTATGATTGAACCGTTTTACATCACCATGCAAAAATTAAAGACCGAGCAATAAACCAAAGTGGTCGAATTTTATTTTTCCAATGGGCATTCAATTTTACTGACTGTACAGGCGGTACTTTTACACTCAGGTGTGACTTTTGGCCCACCCTGTATTTAGTTTTAAATTACAATATGTACTTCACATGAAATGAAATTTAAATTATCATACAAAAATACAGCAAATCTACTGTATTGCTATTCAAATTAGTTTAAAAAAATGCTTCAAAATAAATAATGTAAAATATACTTTAGAACTTATGAACAATTAAATGAATTCCCAAGATATAAGAAAGCACAATGTTTGTCAAGTTGTCTATTTTTTACAACTTTTATTGTGCATTTAAAAAAATACTACATATACATACATATATATGTATATAAATATACGAGTATACATATATACCATTAAAATATTCTGTATGTAAAATTAACTGATTTAAATCAAATGTGCAGCATTTGAGTTAAGTTTTCAAATTGAAAAATTTAAATGAATCCATAAAATCGATTTTAAATGGTCTTTTGCAGCTATAATAAAAAATCGCATTGTTCGACATTTCTCGACATCTTTCGAGCGGATCAATCGATTTTAACCAATTAGGCTAAGTTAACTAATAATAAAGGTGGTTTAACAAATGAAAATGATAAGAAATATCGTTAGTTAATCTACGGACGTTAGTTAACTATATAATGTTGCTACGTTTATGCGATTCAATTTTTTGTTTGCAAATAGCTAACTCACGAAAACAATTCCTGATTAAAGCACTATTCGCAAATAAAATGCTTGAGGTTGCCACGTTTGTCTGCTAACAAAAAAAAACAATTACATAATAAATACATATTGCACAAAAAACATTGATAGGAGCAGATAATGCCAATAAAAGCAAATAATTATTTGTTACTTTATACATTTAGACAATTTGTTTTTAAACAGAAATAACTTTTCTATAGAAGTGCTGCCAAGTTTTTGCACAAATATTTTTATTTGCAAATAGTGCACGTATAAACGTAGTACATATGTATGTGAATTTAAATCTGTCGTTTAAAAAATATTTAAAAAAAAACGGATATTTTGAATCGCTTAATTTCATCCAAAAATATAAAAATAACAAAAATTAAAAATTTTAAAAACCCCTGAATATATCTAGAGAAGATGCGATATCTTCTAAACGGCTGGATCGATTTTCTTAAAACATTGCTAAGAACCCTCTCGATCTAGTCACCTTTAAAACAGAAAAATCTAAATTAAAATCGGTTCAGCTTTTTGGTCTGTACGTGGACACAAATATGTTAAAAAGTCGACTCTTCTTTAAAGTATTTTTCCTGTGCCTCAAACTTTATACAAATTTTAACCCATAAACTAAAAAAAAACAATAAGAAACTGTTCAATATCATTGATTTATATAAATAAAAATAAATAAACTGTACTTACATTAGTTTCACCATTTATACTATTATCCTGGACATTCAAAGCTGCTGCAGCACTTGTCGATATTATTGGTTCGCCTGGATGCAACGGAATGGCATTTTTGGAATCCATCGTATTTGGACGGGCTTCGATGCGATTCACGCACGAGAAAAACACACAAACGACAAATAAGAACAAAATTTTCTTGTTGCTCAGCAATTTCAATTGAAACGATTTATTGTGTGGCGTCGTGGATGCATTTTCACGTTCATTACGATAAGGAGCAAAACGGGGATCATTATTTTTAATAGTGTTTTTATCACAAAATTCCACAAATGCCTGCCACATTTGTAATAGAAGAACGCGCAAATAGCCTAATAAGTTATTTTGTATGCGAGTGGGATTTGTTTGTTTATGTTTAGGGTGGGAGTGGAAGAAGGGATTAGGATTATTATTATTAGCAGCATCTTTGGCTTTTGAAGAGGAACAGCAGGATATTGAAATTGTCATTAAGTTAATATTTTTTTCATCTTCTTGCGTTTTGTGCTTCTCTATAATATGTTTGCTTTTACTTAAACTATTTGTAGTTGTAGTTGTAGTTGTTGTATTACTAAAATTTTTACCACTACTTATATATTTTGTTGTATTATTATTATTGTTATAATTATTAGAATTATTATTATCGTTATCATTAGTTCTATTAATATTTTGACTAAAGTTTTTAGCACCATACAAAACCGTTGCTTCTTTAATATTTTTTACTTCTTCATCATCATAATCATCATCATCATTTTCATACCTGTTGTCATCATTAAGACGTTTAAAGCAATTCTCACAGCATTTTTGTTTTAATTGTAGTTGTTGTTCTTGACTTTTTAAGTCGTTTAATTTATTATTATTAGTGCACCAACATGCCCTCCGAGCTAAATTCATTTCTTGCACCAACGACGGCGTCTTCTTATCCTTTGACTCCTCTCTTTCATGCTTTGCTGTCATCATGATTTCTTGTTGCTTCTTGTTAACAGTCATCGTTTTATAAACAGCTCTGTCTAATTTCGGCTTTTCATTTGTTGCAGTTGCTGTTGTTGTTGCTGTTTCTTGCGGCCCAAAGGTGTGATTGTTTTTTACGAATTTTATGAATTCACTTTCGTCTTCGTGTTTAGCTCTTTTACCTTTTTTTCGACCTGCCGGACCTTCATAGAAATATTCATTGGCATTTCTCGTTTGAAGGTCATAAAACATTTTGTTGCTGCTGTTGCTGTTGTTGATTTAAATTGTATCCCAATTATTTTCTTATTAGGATATTATTTGAAAACAGGATTATGTGTTTTTTGTGTGTGTGGGTGTGTTATTGCAGGGGAGTAATTTGGGTTTCCTTAAGTTTTAGAATGTTTTATCACGCAAACATTTGTAATACGAGTATTTTTTGGTTTCTTTTCACTAAAAGCAATTTTCTATATTAATTTATTAGGATTTATTTTTTTTCTAAGCTAAGTTTGGTTTTTAATTTTATTTTTATTTTTTTGTTTTGCTGCAGTTGGTTTTGTAAATTAAGTACGTGGTTGTTGCATTCTGCAAAGAGAAGAAAAAAGAAAGAAACATTGAATATCAAAAAAAAGTAAAACAAAAAGCTAATAGTCCAGCTAATGATATAAAATGTTAATGGTCCTTATCTTAGTTGGCGGGTTTCGCCTTGGATTTCGACGTTTTTTTCCATACATACATGCATATATTATATATGTAATTTAAAACTTTAAATTTTCTTTAATCTACTACGAAATGTCTTAGTCTGAGACGAACATCGCCAAACCTGATAAGTCTTAAATTTACAGGATGGTCATACAATTTTATAATAAAACTCAACTCTTTTTTTACACGGTTTTTTTGCACGATTTTGAAATAAGACAGTTCAAAAATAAGAACAAATGATTTTTTTCACGAATTTTTTGAACTTTTTTATCCTTATTTTTACATTTTGAATCAGGGATGGCAAAGTTGCTACAATTGTACCTTTTTTTGACACTATCTAAACTCGGAAAGTACAATAGTACACCAATGACTAATTAAGTACATTTAAGGAATCTCCGCAGTTTCACTCCGCTGTATTTCTTTTCAAACGATTGCATATGCCAATTTTCACTTTTAAACAATTAAAGTCATTATCTTCTTGTGAACCGAGTGACCGATTAAATTTTCAAAAAATGGCCCCAAAAGGAGATTTATCAAAAAAAGGGGCAAAATTAAAAAAAAACGAGAAAAATAAATTAAAATTTTTATTTTTAGGGTATTTTTATATAGTTCACTCTAAAAAAAAGGGACACAAAAGGTGGCAAGGCAGTCGAAAAAGTGGCAATTTGACACTTAGTCGGTCAAACGGTCACGCTGCTTGTGAAATCAAAACGCAGCAAGAAAATCAAAAAAAAATATGAAGAAACAAAGGAAGTTCAAAAAATAATAATTAAAAAAAATCTTTTTTTTTCGTTTTCTGCATACAACTTCACTTCCAAGGCGAATTCAATCAGGTGACCTCATTTCAGCACATGATGATAGTAGTATGAATGTAGCGTTTCGGTACCACATTTTCAGTACAAATTGTGAACTATGCCTGGATGGGAGTATGTACATATACTGTACATTTACATTTCTTCAAAATTTTCTTATAAACTATGTAAAACAATTTTGGAAAACATAACATAAGAACAACACATATCTACTACGTTTAAACGCACGACTTATTTGCATATAAAACTGTAAATTATTGCCACATAATTGTATTATTGCGACTTGCTAACTCACGAAAAGTACTCACGATTAACGCAATATTTACAAATAAAATGCTTGAGGTTGTCACGTTTACAAATATTTGCTTATTAAAAAAAAAGATAAATATTGCACAAAAAATTAATTTGATACATTTACACCAGGTACTAAAAGATTTTTTTTAGTTCAAATTACATATTTTTACTTGTTTTTATTAAAATAATCGACTTTGTTTTCAAGTGAGAAGAATATGAGTTTCATTGTTCAAAAGTGAAAATTGACATATTCAATCGTTTGAAAAGAAATGTTCAGTGAAACTGGGGAGATTCTTAAAATTAGTCATTGGTGTACTATTGTACTTTCCGAGTTTGAATAATACCAAAAAAAGTTCAATTGTACCAACTTTCCCATCCCTGATTTACACAATTTTTTTGTCAACATAAGTAAGTTTTCTATAGAAGTGCTACCAAGTTTTTGTAATTACCGTATAAACAGGGACTTAATTTATTTCCATATATTTTTATTTGCAAACAGTAAGCGTATAAACGTAGTAATAATAAGTTCATAATAAATAAATAGTTGCAACATAAATTTAATGTTTTCATATACAATACATCTACATATGTGCCCTTAATTATGAAAGTGGCTTAAGTCATATATTGCTCTGGTCGAGATATTTACTAGGTTACGTTTGAACAAATCAAAGTGTTTTAATATTATGCATCATTTTAGTTTAGAGATGTACTAGTCTCGATTTATATAAATTTATTTAATAATGTTTAAATATTTTTTGAAGTTTTTCAAAGATTTACTTGATATTTCGAAGAAAAAATGCAAATGACTTAGACCACTTTCATAATTAAGGGCACATATGTATGTCACAATATTTAGGGGTTGCTCAATTATACGATAATTGAATTGTAACCATCAATTAAATTAAAAACACAAGAAAACAACAAATGCCACAAAACAATTTAAACAATTGATATAAATTAATTGAATGGAATTAAGAAATGGAATGAGGAGTGAGCATAGAAATGTTTATGAATGCATGATCATGCAAATGGTTTTTTTTATGATCACTGTCAAGTACGATAAAGAAATTCTTACGAACAAATTAATTAAATACTCGTATACTTTTGTCAACAAAGTTCTCTTTTTAAGAATTTTTCCCAATAATACATTTTTTCTAATTTCTCTGCATCACCTTTTACCACCTTCCCATTATGTAACCAAAGTTTTTTCGAGTCACGTCAAACTTACACAAGCGATTTAAAAGAAAAAATTGTTCACGATAATACACCATTACGAGAGCCACATTCTTATCTAGCAGAAATGCCTTGAATCTCGTTTTTAAGCTTCCTGTTCTCGCTTATCTACTAGATACGTTAAATTACATCTTTACGATATATAGACAACCAATTTGAAATTTCTAATCATTTAAAAAATTCACACAGAGAAAATAAATAAGCAAAATAAACTAGAAAAGACACTCGATACAGCGATAAGACACTTGAACATAAATTGATTGAATATTTATTTAATTATTTTCTTTAAAATAACTCAATCACTTAACAAAAACCAACTGACCTGGAGCAATAACCAACTCAAACTGGTTTTGAGAAAATCTCACCCAAGAAACTTTATAGACTCCTTCATTAACAAAAGAAATTTACTTTTCATATCTATAGAAATTAACACAAAGTCACAGCTACTAAAGTCATATCAATGTTAGTCTAGCAATTAAAATCTAAGCGTTAAAAGCCAATAAATTTTTGTTTATTGTTAAAACAGCAGGCATACGAGGGCGGTGGTGAATGGCAGTTATGTATGTAAAGTAATGAAATAAGTTATTTCAAGTTTATTAAAGTATGGCAACAAAGTGTTGGTTAATCTTTCACACGAAAGGGTAAACAAACAAATATAGGGGTATATAAGGATGTTTTTTCAACACGTAGGGTTGAACTGTCGTACGAACTGTCATTGACATTTAAAACACTAGATTGTGTCATATTAGCCTAGTCTTTGCAATGTTTCGTAATAACAGGTTGGGCGGATTTACATAAAATGAAATACATATGTATGTATTAAATTTTAATGGCCGTGACCTGACCGCTTTTCTAAACATAAGACCGTGTCACCACAAGGTCCTTAAGCGTGCGCCAAACCTGGTCAGAATGGGAGGGTTAATTTTATATTTAATAAAAAAGTTTAATATGCGTGACAAATCATAGTTTTCTAAGAGGAAGAACGTGCAATCTTAAAATTCCATGGTATTTGTCAAATATCGTACGAATTGAAGAAGCACGAGTTCATGATATGTAATTTTAATGAACATCCTCCCGCCTCTGAGACAAAAACATTTAAGTTTAAAATTTGTAAAGGTTATCTGACTTTTCTACATAATCACACGACTTACGAATTGATGATGAATTGGTATTGTCTTATGAAAATTTTCATAGACTCCATCATACCAGGGTTGTATTTCCTCAAAAATCGCACGATTGTGTAGGAATTGAACAAACGACGAAGTTATGAAGTATCACACATAAAATACAACCGAATCGGGACCACCTCCCCCCCACACAATCTTTTTCGATGACGCTTAAAAATAGTTGAAATTGATGTGTAAAACACAGAGAATACACAAAGATGATACGAGATGATGGGATGATCTCGCTCACATATACTACGTTTATACAAACGGCTTATTTGCAAATAAAACTGGAAAACTGTTGCCATACTATTGTTTAATTGCGACTTACTAACTGCGAAAACTATTCACGATTAACCAACGCACTATTTGCAAAAATGCTTGAGGTTGCCACACTTATGTACAAATGTCTGCTAATAAAAAACAATAAATTAATAAATATTATAAAAAAATGTATAGAAGAAAATAATGACAATACAAGAAATAATTATTTATTTTTTATTTTATTTTTGTAAACATAAGTAACCAAGGTGTATATAACCAGGTGGCAGCGCTACTTCAGCTGATAATTTTTTGCTCTATAAGCTTTGTAGCTGTGGAATGTCAAAACTTCCGATTATAAAAATTTTTTGTTGTCTGAGAGGGTATAGCTTCCCATTGGTCTCATTGTAAAAAAATTGGGCGGGGATATACCCACATTTTTTTTTTTAATTTTATGATATTCTACTCATTTGATTGCTGTGAAACACCTTTAGTTCTTGTAATTACACAATTTGAAAGTTAAAAATATGGGCGGAGTCACGCCCATTAAAACTTGAATTTTTATTTCACGTGCTTCTTGTCTTCTTCTATCAGATCTTTGCATTGAAGTCAGTTTTTTTTGGCAGAAAGAATTATTTTATAACAAATCCTTACGCAGTCACCTGTATAATTACACCATGTAAGTAACTTTCCTATAAAAGTGCTACCAGGTTTTTATACATTTACTATTCTGTATAAACAGTGAGTTAATTTATTTGTAAATATTTTTATTTGCAAATAGTGCGCGTATAAACGTAGTGTATATGAAATAATTCTGCAACTGTCCTCTTGTGCTCGTGGAGAAAAAAAAGAAAAGAAAAAAGAAGTGTTAATATAGAAACATGTTTGAAATTTAAAAAAAAATCGCTACTGCTAATTAACCACCAATTATTATGTTGTTAATTTTATTATTTAATTGCAAAATTAAGGAAAATAACAAAACAAATTATCTCACACAGTGAAAATAAATTTACAGCCGCTAAGTTGGGAAACAAAATTTGTATTTATTTATTCAAATATTCAAATTGAGTGGATTAGGGGGAAATTCTAAAGAAATGTGTTGAACGAGAAAAAGTTACAGTTTACAAAAAAAAAAATGGTTCTGACAAGTGACTCAAAAAATAATAATATAAGGGCCTTTTTCACAATTTGCCTTTAGCTAAAGGTAGGATTTTGTCTACCCGATAAATATATTTGCATTATTACAACTTAAAATTTAATGGATAAAGAAAAAATAAATTAATGTTTTATAATGCAAAGCCATTTATCGGTTCGAGAAAATCCTGCCTTTAGCTAAAGGCAAGTTGTGCAAATGGATCTAAATGTATAGCCGTATGGAAAGTAATATAAAATGGCATTAAAAGTTCCCCGGCTTTTAGACCTCGCTATAGTGAAACGGCATAATAACCCATGAAACTTAAAAAATTTCACACTTTTGTTAAAACCTTGCCGGGAACATTTTAACCCTCTAACTCTTTCCCTTTTACAGAAAAGAAATTAAAAAGATACTTCTAAATCGGGATATAACAGGTCAAAATATCCCAAAAACATTTTTTATAAAATTTCACCATCAGTCAAAATGTCCTAAAAATATTTGATAAAAAAATTTCACTATCAGTCTCTAAGTAAAGCCAAGATCACAATTTAGAAGTAATTTAGGGACCCGCAATTGGAAAAATATATAAAACCGTTTAAGGGTTTACCCACAACATCGCAGTAATGTGATTAAAATATTTTTGTACAAAATTATCTGCAGCTTCTTTCTATTTAACGTTTTTTGATAAGAAAGATTATTTTAGTGTTTATGATATTCAGTATAGTGTGAATTAGAGATGGGCGAGGGTCGTGGTTTTTTTCGTGACATCAACACGAAAATTTTTTTCAAAAATTTGCTTTTTGTGCTCCATACGAATACTTTATTGCTGTGAATTTAGAATTTAGTTGTTTTGTTTATTTTTCTTGCTAATTTTTTACCATTTTTATATGTTAAATTAAACTCTTTTTTTGGATGATGATGTGTTTGCTTAACAGTCGCCATTGAATTTTTCTCACAGCATCTTCTTATTTTTAATAATTCATTTCTTATAGAAATGAAGCAAAACAAAAGTTAACTTTACTTTGTACATTTTTTGTATGAAGAATTTGACGCAATCCCAAGCAGTAGCGTGTACAGCAAAACAATACTTATTAAACCTAAAAAATAGTGGATATGGAGCAAAATTAATGCCTAATATCTCAGAAACCACAATTTACTTCGCGAAACGCGTTTTTGATTCAGAAAGAGGGTATTCAAAATATATATATTCAATACCTACCTACCAAAATTTTTTAAGAATGGTCGGTGGAGCAAAACTCTTCTGGGGCGATGATGTGTAAAATATGTATACATGAATTTCCAATAAGGACAAAACTTAATCAGGGCAATCATGAATAAAATTCTGCGTAAAATTTTTTGTTTCCCATATTACTTGGCATTATTCCCCGGGAAAAATTGCATGCACACACGAATACCAGAAAATTTGTTGATAGTGTTAGTGGGTCTCTTAAGCTTAAATTTCTGAAATTAAACATAAATATTTATTTATTTGAATATAAAAAAAATATAGTTGCTATTCTATTTTATTTCGTGCGTGTTGTGCTGTGTCGTTTTGGGAAATTTTTTTGCGTGCGTGTTTCTTGCGTATTGGATTTCTTCGCCACGCGCCCATCTTTAGTGCGAATACTTTCTCACTTCAAATATTCTTTAATATTATTTTTTTTATTAGGCAACTGATTATTAACATAAAAAATTTGCCTGGCAGATTGACGTGCTAAATATTTGTTTAACACTGGAAAAAACCAGTCACTATTTCGCGTATTTTCTTTTTTAATAAATCTACTTTAAATCAGTATAATAAAGCAGTTGTAAAGAGATACTAATAATATACGCAGATAATTATGAAGAAAGAAAGAAACAATGATATAAAATGTATAAGAAAATTGATAAAGTTAAGTGAATAATATCATATAAATATATTTAAATGCTTTTTAATCTGAATTTCGAAAACACGCTTTTTAGAAAGAAAAAAGTATTCTTTTTGCTCAATAAAAGGATGTATTATATCAAATAATATAACAATGAAAGACCACTGTGAAAATAGTATCTATACTATCTGACAAAAAAAATTCTACTATTGATTTATGATCGTGTTTACATCAGCAACTACATTTCTCACTAAAAACGACGCATTCTCTATAAATTGACATTAATTAGAGGTGCCATAAGCATAACTATACAACACAGCTATTCGCCGCAACCTTATAGGCAACACTGTATTTGATTAAAGCTGATTTGCCATAAACACATTGCCACACACCATAACCATACAAAACAATTGGAATTTGGTTTTTCGCCGTAATCATAAACAGCTGTTTTTTGATTTGTTTGAATTTTGCTTTTTTTTTAATTTTTAGGGTTCCGTACACCAAAGGTGAAAAGGAAACCTATTATTTTCCGTCTGTCCGTCTGGCCGAATGTCCGTCACACGCTATTTTCTCAGGAACCGTAAGAGCTACTGACCTGAAATTCGGACAGAGTACAACAACAAATACATGAGAATTAAAAATTAAAGGGTGTTCCAAAACGAGCAACGAAAAATGCCAAAATCCCATGTAATATATGTATATACAATTGTATGTACATATGTATATTGACACTTGAAATTTGTAAAAATAGTATATTTTTATACAGACTACAACAATTAACACTAAAATTTATAAAAATTAAAGAGTGGTCCATCGGTTAATGCAATTTTGACTATGTAATTTTGACAACTTGCTATATCTTGGAAACCGTAAGAGGTAAACTCTTGAAATTTTCAAAAACGGTAAAACTAAAAAATCCGAAAATTATAAAATCGCCAAACCAAAAAAAAAATCGCTAAAAATTTGAAAAAATCTCCAAAACGAAAAAAATTTCCAATATTAAAAAAATCTTCTAACACTAAAATAAATCGCCAAATTCGAATAAATCAGCCAAATTAAAACAAATCGTCAAAAATTAAAAAAAAAACGTCAAAAACCGAATAAATATCCAAAACGCGAAAAAGGCGCCAAGCCCAAAGTAATTGTTTATATGAAAAAAAACCGCCAAAATGAAAAAAAATCGCCAAATTGAAATAAACGCCAAAAACCGAAAAAAATCGCCAAAATGAGAAAAAACGTGTCAAAACTAAAAAAAAGCGTTTAAATGGAAAATATCGCCAAAAACCGAAAAAATCTACTTAAATAAAAAAATCGCCAAAATTAAAAATATCGTCAAAATTAAAAAAAATCGCCAAAACGAGAAAAAAAGTGTAAGAACTAAAAAATTGCTAAATGAAAAAAAACGCCAAAAGTCGACAAAAAACAAACAAAAATCGACATAACGAGAAAAAAGTGCCAAAACTAAAAAAGCGCCAATAAACGCAAAAAACCCCAAAACTAAAAAACGCTTTAAACCGAAAAAACCCAAAAACGAAAAAAATCCCAAAACTATATTTTATATAGGCTAAAGTTCGTATTGAGTTACATATCTCGTGTCCGTACGGAACCCTTCGTTCGCCGGTCAAAATCGCACTTCGCTGAATTTATTTCATTTGCTGCCGGATTGTTTGGTAAGTTTTGATTTATATTTTTGTTTTTTACTAATTTTAATTTATTTTTTTAATAAAATTTTAAAATTTTTATTACATTTTATTTTCCACCCAAAAACAATGAAAAATTTAAAATAAAATAAAAAATACCTTATATCAAATATATATAAAAATATTTATTTTAAATTTTGCAGTTAATACAATGGCTGGCTTGGGAAGGTTTGGATGTATGTATGCTTGTAAAATCAAATAAATAAATTACAAAGTAAATATTGGCATTACTAAACGGCAAGAGAGAATATGTATGTATATGCAGTTGCGCTTATGGTCACGGTTATGGTTACGGTGTTATAATATGGCACGTCTAATTGAAGCTTTACACATGAAATGTATAATTATCTACTTCATAACTCGTACTCATTCATACATTCTCAAATAGCTTGTAATTTTTCGTTATCTCTTCACTAACACTTTTTCCTCAAATAAATCGGTGAAGGGTATTAAGAAAAATGCGGTGGTTATTTATTAGCTTGCTTTAAAAAAAATCACTGCATATTTTTTATGTCATAAAACAATAATAAACTTAAAAACAATTTGCAGGTATTTAAAAAACAAAATATTAATAATAAAAAACCTAATGGCATGTTGTGTCGCGACATCATGGCCAGTAAAATATATTTTGTCCGGTTAATTGATTTAAAATACTTACGATAAAAAAAATTTAAGGAATCGATTTCAATAGCAACGACTTTTTTAATAGTGTTATCTTTCCGTTTGCAGTTAATTAAAATCAATTTGCCGCAATTCATAGAAAAATTATTTGTCATTACTTGAATTTTAATAATTTCCCAGCAGAATCTAAGTTTTTTGCAAAAGGTAATATTATCAGAATTTCCACTCAGTTAGATTTTATCGCAAAACCTATGTAGCTCATTAAAACGTTTTTGTATCGCCGACATACAATTTTATATTATTGTTCGACTTTTACTTCCAAATGAAAATTACTGACACATCTCTAAAAAATACCAGTATGTAACGAAAAAAAATGAAATATTTGAAAAAAGTACCTTTTTGAAAAAATTAAATTTTGAAAGAAAAATTACCTTTTTGAAAAAAATAAATTTAAAAAAATATATTTTCGAAAAAAGTAACTTTTTGAAATAAATAAGTTTTCGAACGAATTAAATTTTGAGAAAAAAAGTACCTTTTTGAAAAAATTAAATTTTTGAAAAAAGTTTCTTTTGGAACCAACTACATTTGAAAAAATTTAGTTTTTGAAAAAATTTCATTTTTTTAAAATTTGACAATTTGAAAAAAATTATATTTTTCTAAAATTTTACACTTAGTGTAATTAAATTCTTCCATATAAAATTTGTCAAAGATTTTTTGAAAAATTTACGTTTGTGATAAAAGTAACTTATTCAAAAGTTTTTTTTAAATAAGTAAAAAAATTTAAAAAAAAGTAACTTTTTGAAAAAATAAATTTTTGAAAAAGAGTTTCTTTGGAAAAAAATACAATTAAAATAGGTACATTTTTTTTAAATTAAATTTAAGATAATAGGAACATTTTTTAAAAAATTACATTTAAGAACAAGGTAAATTTTTTTAAAAATTTTATATATTTTTAAATTTGACATGTGTTTCATTTTTGTAATTTAAAATTTTCCACATAAAATTTGTCAAAGTACAATACTTTTGTGAAAAAAGTACCTTGTTTAAAAATTTAATTTTTGAAAAAAGTACTTGTTTGAAAAATTTAAATTTTGAAAAAAGTACATAGAAAAAATTTAATTTTTAAAAAAAGCCTTTTTTAAAAACTGAATTTATGATACTAGTATAACTAACTACCTTTAGGAAAAAAATTATTTTTTTTAAAGTGCATTTTTTAAAAAATTACTCTTTTTTAAAAAGGCACTTTTTGGAAAAATTATCTTTTTGAAAAAAATATCTATTAAAAAATTACCTTTCTCGAAAAAGTATGTTTGTAAAAGGTACCTTTTTTTAAAAGTATATGTTTGAAAAAGTTTCCGTGGCAGTATAGAAGATCTATTGACATTCTGGAAATAAAAAGTGTTCTAACTCATAATAAGATGATTTGCATAAACTTTACAGCAGAACTGTGTTTTACACAATTATATTGCTTGTTTTCAAAAAATTAAAACTAATTGGGCTATTCAAACGGTAGTCCTAAAAGTGTCATAATGTCATAATGTTTTAGATTTTGTGTTTGAAAGAAAAAAATTAAAGCAACAAACAGTTATATTAAAATAATTTGAAACATTATGACAATATGACACTTATGACTACCGTTTGAATCCCACAAATAAGACTTATTTTCTGAATACTATTTATATAAAGAATATTTTCTTTCTACAAACTTCACCACGAAACGCTGAGTTGTTGCAAACAAATATATAAATATACATTTTCGCAAATATTCCAATTTTAACAAAATAAATTATGCACCAACGCTTGTCCTTTCTGTTATTTATTACCCATTTATTTATTTCAGAGTTATTAATTTGTACTTTTTTTCTTGTATTTTATTTTGCAGCTGAAGTCACGCTATTCCCACTGACTTACTTAAGAGATGCCTTTATTTTTGGCTACATTTGAGCTAACAAAAATAGTGCAGACTAGGGCCAAGGACATTGTTGATCTTGTTGTTAAAGTTATAAGACAAATAAGATAAGATAAATTAAATAAAGAGAGCAGAAGTTTTACGAAAGCTAATTTTAGAAACAAGTTTTCCATAAAAAAATAAAAAATAATATGCAATAGTTTTCCACGATGCCCTCTACTGTTTGTTGGTTTTAAAATGTAGAGCAATATTTTTTGCTCTTGTATTATTATTCATTTTGATTTTTTGGCACATACAAGAACCTAAATAAACCATAAATAATATATTTATGCATGTATGTTTGTATATATGTATGTATGTAAGTATTACATAAACTAGTGCAAGATAAAATCAGATACGAGATACAAAAGCAAAATTTATAAATCAAAAATTTTTATTAATAATATTACTGCTGCTTGCAATTTTTTTAAAATTTTTATTTTTTTTTATATTTTGGAATACAACACAACATTAATTGACTAAGAAAATATATGCATATTCAGTTTAACAACAATGTTACGAATTAATTTACGACACAGAAACACAGACAGCAAAAATTCTAACATTTCAAATTAATGGAAAATACAATGTAATTTTTAATTGATTTTTTTTATTAAATATGCATTTAATAAAACACGAGTTTTTTTTTGTTCAAAAGTGAAAACGGGAAAATAAAAAAAATTGTAAATTTTTTCTCTTCTAAATTTGGATGCTAGAACAAACACATGCGATTAATTTGTATTTTCTCAATTTCAACTTAATCTCGTGAAAGTTGGAATTCTGGAATTTTGATTTAATTTTAGAACTTAACCCCAAAAATTACAACATACCAGCAAAAACATAAAATCAGCTTGCTGAAAAATCCCTTACATAAAAAATTATTCTAAATGATGAAAAAGCGTGCAGTCATTTATTTCAATTCAAATTCAGCTGAATAAATTTGTAGTTTTAAGTTAGGTAAAAGATTCTGTTAGCTGAATTTTTAATTAAATGTTTCTCCTAAATAAAAATATAAATTTTTGCAAGACTTCAATTCAGCTTGCTGAATTGTATACAATCATACATACATACATATATTTTGCATCAGTGTAAAAAATGGGTGCATATAAGTAATTTTCTTGGAAAATATAATATTCGGATTATTGGGACAAAAAAATATTATATATCCAGCTGAATAAAGTAGAGATTTAATATAGACGAAATTTTTAAAAAGTCTGAATTGAGATGCGGCAAACTCAACTCAATTTTTTATTAAAAACTAAAGTTTCTAGAAGAAAAAATTAGACAGATATGCAACTCTGCTTGCCGAATTTTTTAGTCTTATTCTTTATTAAAGGAAATGTTAGTTTTAAGAGAAAAAAGCAACTCAGCTAGCTGAATTTCAAAATCCCATAATTTATTGAATGAAATTTTATTTTTAAGAAAAAAAAGCAAACAATTCAGCTAGCTGAATTTGGAAATATCATTATTTCTTATTATTTATTGGATGAAATTGTTTATTTTTAACGATGAAAGCAATTCAGCTTGCTGAATTTCAAAATCCCATGCTTTATTGAATTGAATATTATTTTTAATAAGGAAGGAAACAATTCAGCTAGCTTAATTTGTAAATATAATTATTTGTTGTTATTTATTGAATCAAATGGTTTATTTTTATCAAAAAAAAAGCAATTCAGCTAGCTGAATTAAAATTAAAATTAGTATAGCAAAGTGTTTTTATTATTGTATTAATAATACAAAACTCATTTACATAGTTATAATAACACTGAGCTGTTTCTGGTGAGCAAACATAATTTTTGCAAATTGTTTGCAGAGAAAAAGGTCATAACAAATTTTATTCTATAAAACTCTTATGACTTTTAATGTTTTTTTTCAAAATGGACTTGCCTCAATTTCAAACTGAGCGGGTCATTTGTTTGTACAAACATACATACATACATACGTATGTATAAAACTAAAATTAATACCTGCTGGACTCAGCATAAAACTCATTATCGTTATTGCCATAAAATTTAATTGAATTAAATATAATATTTCCATATAAATTTGTTTTGTAAACCTTTTATTTATTTATACAACAAATTTTTTTGTTATGGACACGATAGAAAATTTTTTTTATATTTTCTATGAAAGGTAGACAACGTTTCTTGTTTTATCACCAAAATGATTTCTTGATTTAAACTTAAATTGAACATTTTTATTTTTTACTTTTTATCTAAATTCTAAAAACTTGAATCAACCAACCAACCGCCTCTTAAAATATTCAAACAATAAAAAGCAAACAAATTTACTTAGTTGAAGTTTTTTTTGTATTTTATAAAACAGCAGCCTTTGATAAGGTTTTTATCTATTACAAAATACAAAAAAAAATAATTTCACTTAAATGATTTGTGTTCCAAAATGTGGTTGTTACGCAAGAAATATTTCATATTCCACACTCCCCTTTGTTTGACTTACGTTTGTATGTATGGTATGTACATATGTATGTATGTATGTATGTATGTATGTAAGTATTTTGTAATTAATTTAACAACGTAATATTGAAAATAATGAAAGATATATTACAAACAATGCGAGAAAATACATATATGTAAATACTCGTATGTAAATATGTAAGCATGTATGAAATTTTACTGAAATTTTCAAGATTATTTATTCTTTTCGTTTGCTTCAAAAAAAAGATGCTGTACGCAAATTTAATAAACAAATAATAATTATTATTTGGGTTTTCGGAAAATAGTTTTTGCGGAATTTTTTTTTATTAAAAAGTTAATTAATCGTAACGTTAGCAGTCATACGTACAAAGAGTCTTTCATTAAGTGCTTGCTGTCTTTAAATTTAAATGAAATAATGTGTTGTGTATGAAATTTTTTATTAATTAAAACATTGTGCGAATGTGCGCCACAGCTATCCAAGGCGGCGCGCATATGAAATGTTAAGATCACATCACATCCACATGAGATGACCAGGGACAGGATTCCTCAACGATGATTTTTTTTAGCAGTGAATATTGAATATAAAATTCACTGACAGGCACAGAGTTCACTTTTCATCAAAGAGCGATGACGCAAGAGGCAATTAATTTTATTGTCCTGAATGTGTTAGTTCAGGCTGAATGATGTGAAGAATTGTCAAATCTTTGTGAAAAAAATTTATTAAGGTTTTAATATACACAAAACTATTTTTTATAGACTTTTTAATAATATGAGTTAGTTTTTTATTAAAAATGTGTGTGATTAGTTCAACTTGTTTGTTTAAATAGCGTTTTCACATCTAAAGTTAAAAACCACAAACAGCTGATTTTGCGTTCACACTACAAGTTTAATAAATTCAGGTTTTAACTCACAGACTGTCTAATAAATTTGTTCAAAATAAAATCAATCTGCGGGCAATAATAAGTTTATTTGTTGCTGTACTTTTTTTCTACTCTTTACAACACTTACATATTTGACAAACTGTACAACAGCGGTTTTTATTTGTATCGCAAACTAGGAAATTTTACAATGCGCTTAAAATGGAAATTATTTAATATTTTGTAAGTTAATATTTTAAAATTATGGAACTATTTATAGGTACAAAGTGAATAAGTGCTTGGAAATCAAGATAGTCAAAAAAAGCTTAAGCGACATAATTTTTGAACTTTATTTTTTTTAACTAAAACCGATTATTTGCGGTGAGCGACTTTCGTAAAGAAAAAACGAGTTCCAAGATATTTGTCTGTTAAGCTTTTTTGGCGGTTTTGGCTCGATATTTTCGTTGTTTTCATTCCCAAAAGATTCCGCATACATTTTTAATTTGAATATGTCTCAATCAGTATATATTCTTATGAAGTCCTAGTTTACACTATGCAAGTCTTATTGTTGAGCTGATTAGTTTGTAGAAGAGAAAGAAAGAGAGAGAGAGATATAGAGAGACGAGGGGAAAAGAAACGAGTACTCAGCTTCATGTATTGTATATAAGTTTTGTTTTCTCATTCGTAATATTGAAAAACACACACACATACATAAACAAAAGTATGCATAGAAAATATGAGCACAAAAATAATACTTGCATTGTGTGAACGCCGATGAAAGTTCAAAGAAGAAAAAATAATAATTTTAGCAATAAGACTTGTGTATTGTGAACTGTGAACTAACTGGCATAAACATTATCAGCTGTTTCTGGCCATTTTAACTTGGCAGAACTGAATTTACTATGGCGAAAACAGGGTTGCATTTCATAAAACCCACATAAAACCAATTACAAAAAAGTTTCAACAAAATAATTTTGTATGGTAAAACCAGGTTTTAACAGTTGGTTTCAACGTTAAAACCTGGTCAAACCATGAAAACCATGTCAATGTGAAAACAATACAATGTACTCTTAAGTTTGAGTTAAACAAGAAGGGTTCCTTCAAGTGTTTTTATATTTTTTTCCATAATATTTTCATAAATTATTATTTGCCAGTATCAGTTGTCTTGTCTATTTATATTTTGAAATTTCCATTCAATGAATTAGTGGTTTTGTCTTCTTGAAAGGCTTTTTAATTAGTTTAAGAAAAAATTTGTAATAATTCGGAAAAGTATGGGGAAACATTTTGTTGTTGGTGTTTTTGTAATTTATGTCTGGTTTAATTTGTTTAAAATTTAATGCTTTCATAAATTTTTAAGTCAAAGGCTATAAAAATTCAAACATAATAAATTTCTTTATTATGCAGACAGAAATATGTGTAAAAGTTCAAATGACTTTGAAGGGAAGGAAGAAATCAATATTCAGCAATTTTTATTTTGTTCAAAAAATTCCTTTTTAAGCAATTCTGTTGCTTGCTATTTATTCCCCTGTCATTAAAGCGCTGGCTATAATAATTTATTTTTTTTTTTTAATTTTTGTTAAAAACGTAAATAAGATAATGGCATTAAGCCAAAGATTGATTGTACATTTCTTTTTTAAATAAATATAATAGAGCACAAGAAATGGATTTTTTGTTTTGCTTATATGTATATATTTAATATAATTTGCAAAAAAAAAATATTTTATAAAAACATTGTGGAAAAATGTGAAATGAATGTAAAATGTCAATTGCATATAAAAATCAAAATTTCGAAAGTTTTCGTAGATAATTTTCATTAATTATTAATATTTGCATGAATTGCTTTTGTCAAAAAATTCAAAGATCTTTCAGGGAAAAGAATTGTTTGCTTTGGCATTGAAAACAAAAACGGAAGTCCATAAAACGTGTTCACAATTTTTAAATTGCCCCCCAAAACACGAAAACAAATTAGCTAAAATTAGAAAATTCTTAAAAAATTACTCTTCGCAGTAAATTAAAAATAAATAAAAAATTTAACAAAGATTATTGTCTGTGTTCTGGATTACGCATGTTTTCTTGTGAGTTCGTGTGTTAAAATACATGATCCATCCAACTGTTTAAGGCTTGTACTACAGCGAAAAGGTCAGCTTGGTTTAATCTTACAACTTGTTTTAATATTTCCGCCCCACTGTGCAGTATATGTATGTATTTGAATATCAAATACAAAAGCAATTTTTAAAGGTCGCTATAATTAAGTACATCACAATGGAAAGAAATATATCGATTATTATATTCTTCCTTCTTGGCACCAACAAAAACCTTAAGCCGAATCTGCCAAAACTTTAACTTGTTAGAGATAAAATGTTCCACTACTCATGCCTGCAAAATTTCTAAGAACATTTAATTCTTAATACGAGTAAACTTTAACAATATTTTCAACAATTTAATACTTGTATATAAAAACTTTTAACTATATAACAATAAATTATTGTTACTCGACGCAGCACATTCTTTGGTGCAAAAAATCAGCCCCGTATTTCCTGCAAGACTAAAAAATATTAATGATTTAAAAATGACAGTCAAATTTTTTTTAAGTCTCATGTTTGAAAAATGTTTATCCTACAGTCAAGGTGTGCCTTTAATTAAAACATGTAAAAAAAATATGAAGTAAAAAATTTTGTAAATGCATGGATACTACCCAGCGGTAAAACTCAGAAGATGTTCTTGGTATAGGCCTCATTATAGGCCTGCTTAAGAATTTTTTTTATTCAATTACTATTCTTATCCAAATGCTAGCGAATTCCTCATAATATCCCTTGAAGCTTTCGCATAAAAGATACGATACATATTCCACACTCACTGCTATGACAAGGGAGAAGTGGAGTAATGCATTACAACACATTCACAACAGCAGGCTACACGAGCATACGATTTGAAATGCCACTAGCAGCGTTTGTCGCCTCGTAAGCAGCTTCTTAATTATTTTGGAGACGGCAGCAGCACCATCTGCACCTCATATTAACATAAGTATAAATACATAGTTCAGTATTTTCAACTTCAAACATTTCGCATTTATGTATATAAAATAAATTACTCTTTTCAAATGTACTTATATGACGTTAAAGTATAAAAATTAATCAATTTATGCATTTTTTATGCAATTTTTGGATTTTGTTTCTGTTAAATAATATGAAATAATTGTGCGATATCATTCATTCAATATTTTTAATTGTACTGGCAACACTGAATTTTCTCATTGCAGCCAAAGAAATAGAAATTAGTTTAATTGGACTACAACGACAAAATCACCATAGACAACAACCTGCTGCCATGTTGCCTTGCGGTCTTCAAAAGAATAACTACAATATAAACATGTGTATTCTATCCTTGACATTTGGTAGTCGGTAGCTTGCTGTGGTGAATGTGTTTAATGCTTAACATGTTTTGTTTTGTTTTTTTTACCAAAGCAAAAACAAAATACATTATTTTGAAGGATTTCCAGAATCTCTGGCGAAAGAAGCAAGAACAGAAGTCGTGCCCCGCAATGACAACGCGTGTAAAAAAGATATGAGTATGGAATGTAGCGAGCAGGGCTTGTACATCAAAAGAAGGAGTATAGAGGCCTTCTAAGAGGCATCCTTACTCCTTCTTGTTCCCACTGGGTATGCACATATGTATACATGTGAATACATACATACATACACATCCATACCCAGGTAGCATTTGGGTGATCATTTTATGCAGAAAACTTTTATGATGATTCTCCTCAGATCATGTTTGATGATTAAAAACTGATTTATCACTTGGGTGATTGAAAAAGAATTCACTTATGTTTCATCTACATACATATGTAAATGATCAAATAATGATTTCTTCAAAATAGAGGAACAAAATTCAAAGAAACCGCAAAAAGGCGATTTAATGATTTAATACTACCAGAAAGAAAATAGTTCAAATATGAATCAGCAAATCGTATTATAATTGATTCTTTGGTATGATTCATCTGCAGGGTACCATTTTTTCACAATGGAAGTATTATTTATGATCGAAAAGTGAGCTCATAGGTATGCGGTTATTTTTTTCCCAAGCTGATTCGGAAAAGATTGGATTGTGATACAAAATGCCAGCTGGGTATGTATGTAATTTTGTTTCTATGTTTTTGGTTAGGGGAATGTTTCATATAGGAGACTTTATGTGATAAAAGTTTTCGCAAATACGCATTTGATTCAACAGCAGGGTAGATAATAGCTAAATATTTTCACACAAAAAAAAACTGTTAATTATTGTGTACATACAATTTTCACACTACAATATTTGCTCTTTACATAAACCAACTACAAAGTTTAGAAACTTGCTTCATTATCGTTTTTTTTATCCAAAAAAAAATTTTAAATTAATATCACAACTTGCTGAACAAGTTCATGATCATATTCTTCATACAGTGTTGGGAACTTGTTTACATGATAAAAGAATATTTTAGCAATGGGTTCTAGATATTGAAAATGTTTAACAAATTAACGTTATCGAAAGAGCTGAGTAAACTAGGTGCTTTTTAGGATTCCGTCAGCTACGCTGCCCGCCTGTCCCTCACAGGCTGTTTTCTCGAGAACCGTAAGACCTAAAGCACCCCATACACGTTTCAATTCAATTTTCAATTGAGTCTTTCAATTGAATTGATTCTTGGCCACACACTTCATAAACTGCATTGAAAGATTTTCATTCAACTGTCAAATTTACATATTTTTCACAATTACCAATTTATAAATTAAAACTTCTACTTCTTCAATGAAATTAAATACAATTTTAAAAATATGTACATACATAACTTTTTCTATACAACATAAAGCTGCAAACATAAATTTTGACAGCTAATCAAGAGACTCAAGCACACACAGCACAATCGAATTGAAAGATTTACTAACCAACATGAAAAATCAAAATCTTTTGATTTTTCTTCAACCAACTCGACAACTGAAAAACTAATCAATTGACAAAGCCATACACGCTTTGATTTGGACAACAACGGACTCAATTGAAAATTTAATTGAATCGTGTATGGGGTGCTTAACGACCTGAAATTTTTACAGAATATGTTGAACTTTAGCCGCTACAACAAAAAATATGTGGCAGTTAAAAATTAAAGGGTGTTGCAAAACGAGCAACGAAAAGTTTTAAAATTCCATATAATATACACTTACTTATATATCGCTACCCTAATATAGAAAAGCCCTAACTCATTATTATTTTTAAATCGAGATTTTTGTTTATTTCAATAGAAGAACATCTAATGCATCGAGAAATGCAAAAATCTCGATTTCAAAAAAATAATGAGTTAGGGAGGGCCTTTCTATATTAAGGTAACGATGTAGACAATTGAAATTTGCAAAGTTAATGTATTTAATGTATACAGACTGCGCTAGCACTGAAATTAAAAAATAAATCAAGTTAGACATTTTTAGATTTTTAATTGAACTTTAGTAAATTAATTCTGGTATTCTATAATTTAATGTAATTTTGACAACTTGCTTTATCTTGTAAACCGTAAGAGGCAAACTCTTGAAATTTTCAAAAACGCTGAAACACAAAATTAAAAAACAGTGGAAACGAAAAATCGCCAACATGAAAGAAAGCGCTTAAATAATAAATATCACTAAAAATAAAATAAATCGCTGAAATGAAAAAAACCCACCAAAAGCAAACAGTTCTCAAAAAAAACTAGAAAAAATCGCTAAAAATCAAAAAAAAATTACCAAATCGAAAAAAATCGCCAAAGCTAAATAGTCGACAAAAACCTAAAAAAATCGCTGACACGAAAAAAACGCCGAAACGAAAAAAGCGCCAAACTAAAAAAATCTCTAAAACTAAAATAAATCGCCAAAAACCAAAAAAATCGCCAAAATGAAAAAGAAAAAACGCCAAAGCTAAAAAACCGAAAAAAGCACCACAAAAGAAAAACCGCCAAAACTAGACAAATCGCCAAAAAAAATGAAAAAATTTTACCGGGTAGTTAATTTTTTGTTTATGTTTACATCTGGTAGTAATGAAAAACTGTTTGATTCAAACATGTATTTATTGATTTAGACAGTTTTTCAATTATGTTGGATTCTACAAAATTGTCTATTAGTTATGTATGAAACTGTTTAACTTAATAAACAATTGTCTGAAACGAACAGTTTTTCATTAGTAATTAGTGGTTACGATTTTTGTTGCCACATGTGTGTCAGATGTAGTAAGCTCCGCCTAAGATATTTGATTATATAGGCTGAAGTTCGTACAGTATTACATATTGGTCAATTCCTCGGACGGACACTTTTAGTGGAGCGAAAAACAAGAAAGAAATGGAAAAATCCGATATAAATATATTCAGTGTTTTGAAGCAAGAGAAGAGCATGAAAATGAAGGTGAAAAATTATCTTCTATTTGTAGATTTATGAAATATGTAAATTCTGTTTTAATATTTTCAAATTGGAAGATAAAGTTTTTTCCAGGAGAACAAAACACAGTAACTTTGCTAATAATAACGATTGAACTTAAATTAAAAAATAAATAAAATAAAAATTCAAAAATTAAAAATGCTTTTACATTTGTAAAGTATAGACCTTTCAACTTTTTTATTAAAAACTAAACGAAAATTTTTGAGCAAAAGAAAATGCTCTTTTGGTTGACCTTTTTCTGGAATTACCCATAGGTATGTAGTGTTCGTACGGTACCCTTCGTGTGCGAATCACAGTCGCACTTTACTGAATTTATTTATGTCTGAAGACAAAGTTCAAAATTGGAAGAGAAAGAAACTAAACAATGACTAAGAATAAGAATAATAATCTATAGAAATAAATAGAGAATTTTCTTCATACATATCTAAAAACACTGCCAATCAAAACACCTTTGAAATAAAAAAAAATTAAAACTAAAAAAATATAATGGGTCCAGCCAATTTGGATCTACGAGTTACGAAGAAGACAAACTTATAACATTTTCTATTTTTGTTCGGGTGTTTAAGATAGAATTGTATCGAACTCTTTCAGTAATTCGTTTTTGACACAAAACAGTGATCAAACCCATGTAATTCAAATGGGTTTGATCGTTGGTTTGTGTCAAAAACGAGCTACTGAAAGAGTTCGAAACAAGTCTAGTTTAAGAACACGAAACATCGAAAGAATAAGATGAAATATTTAATTAAATCTGTAAACTGAAACTTTCTTTGTTAAATCCCACGCTGACCGAAGCCTTGTTTATCAGCCAGTTTATAATATGTATGTATGTGTGTGTTATCAATAATTTGTCAGAATAAATCAGAACTAAAATAAACCTTAAAACTTGGAAGTTATTTAAATTACTACTGTCTTTTATTTGTATTGTTGCTAAGCAAAATGGATTTGTTGATTTAAAAATATGTGAATTTTTTCTGTTTATAGATTACATACATTAAAAATAAATACATATGTAAATATAAAAAATTATTTGTTAAGCAAATGCCGGAAAATGTAGAGAGATGCCTGAATATAACTAAAAAAAAATTTTTGTTAGTAAAAATTAACAGCCTTATTTATAAAAATTATTAAGACTTTATAAAGACTTTTTAAGGACAATTTTTATGGAAATTTATTCTAAAAAAACCTTTTTAAAGCCTTAATAAGTTTTATAAATAAGGCTGCAATTATTTATTTTTGTAAACAATTTTTTAGTGCGGCTGTTAAGAATTGTAAAAAAAAACTATTTGGCAATTGACTGGAATCTGAAATTGTTTATTAGCTTGCAACAAATTACGATTCAATTTCATTGCCATTGGAAACGTTTCTAAAATTTCCCAGATTTATACTAGAGAGATAGAATCGCAGACTTTCAAAACTCCAGTGCATTTGTGTCTTTTTTTTTCTCCGCAAAAATTTATTTTTTCACAGAGAAAAATTAGCCAGAGAAAACAAATTTGTTCCTTACTACAAGCTTTCATAATAATTTAATCATGTGTGAACATAAATATGTATGTATATACATATGTATGTATGTACGATATTGTTTAGAAAAATGTTTAAGATTTAAATGAACAATCGGGAAAAATGCTTTTGTTTACTTCCAAAGAAAAATATTTAATAAACAACAGAAAATAAATACATAAATAAATAATACACTAAGAAAAAAAAACAAAAATTTAAGAAACAATAAGTTTTTTTAATTGTGTAAATTTGTTAAATCATTGAAAATAAATCAATGTCATTGTTGAGCTTATGGAAAAGATTTTATACGTATATTTAGTATGTATGTATCTATATGTTTTTTTTTCAATAATTATTACTTGTACTAAAATATATGAAATAAAGAAAACAAATACATTTTGACTTATTTAAAGCACTTCAATGTTTTGCAAAAAATCAAATTGATGGTGTAACTGATGGTGTAATGATTGTTTGTTTCAATCAATAGACAATTCACAGTCGTGCAAACTGGTGTAGTATATTTATACTCACCGCTAAGAATTGGTAAGTGGTGAGTATCAATATACTATACCATTTTGCACATGCTACGATACAAGACCATTTGCACAAGATTGTGAATTGAGCTAATGATTTCTTAAACGCTTTGAATGATTCAAAAAATAACCGTTGGTTTCCACTTTGAAAAGATTTTAATGAAAAAGGTTTTCTTAGTCGCGGTTCACACTGTCAAATTTTTAATCACGAGAATTTCTTTAATACTCTCTCTCATTTGCGTCTAAATAGAGAAATTATTTTAATAAAATTCTATTTTTTACAAAACAAGAATTAAAAAAAAAACTTTAAATTTAATTTTTATTAAATTAAAATTAAAATTTCTGCAATAAAAAAGTTCATGTTAACAACTACAAATTCCTTACTAATGGCCCTTATTATGAGTTGCATTTGATTTTCGATCTTCGCTGGCTTTCGAACATCGAACATCGAATTTAAATTCATATTATCAGCATTGAAAATTTCGTTGAGCAACGAATATTCTACAGAACAGAATTAATCTTTCGATGATGTATTTTAGTATAAAATTATTATTATAAACGATTGTCTTTTATTTTTAGGTAAGGTTTAAAAATCAGGTTCTCAAGAAAAAAAGTTTGGCGGCCACTGTTGTACCAATTTTGTACTCTTTGCTGATATATGTATATTAAATAGTAATTTCGTCATCCTGGAAGCCTAAATACATATAAAGCGTATAAATAGAATGCGAAATACATCATACAAGTCGTTTTTTTAACAAAAAGTCTTCTAATAAAATGTTTAATATGTAAATCAGTCAATTTCTAGGTAAATTTTTAAAACAAACCTGCGAATTAATCTTATTCAATTATGTTTTATAAATAAAGTTATAAACAATATGGTTCCAGTACAAAAATACTGCCTACGTGCAAAGTAGAAAAGTGTCGAAAAAAACCGAAAAAATTATATTTGGTAAAAAAATACAGGCATATATCTGAAGTCAATATATATACATATATATATGATTTGAAAGGTCTTAGTCTCTACTTTTTAAATTTATTTATAAATTCAATATCGGTTGATATTTAACTTAGTTAGAGGTTGATAAGTGCCAAAGGGTACCAAAAATCGGTTTTTTACCCGTGACTTAAGATTTTGGAGGTGTTTGGAAAACTTCAATTAAAGATTATTGTTATACTCGACAATACCTACCAGAAAAATAGTAGCACGTCCCAGGTATTTCGATTTCATTAAAATTTGTCACACAGTATTATTTATAAACACTTTCCCCAATATTCATTTAAAAATAAAATTAATTTTAAATTCATTTTAGGAAAATTTTTTATGAAAAATTTGAAATAAAATACATTTCAAATTAATTATAAATTTTATGAATATGGGGGTTGAAATTCAGTGTATTTTTATGCAGACTACACTAATTAATACTGAAAGGTCATTATATCAGTTAATGCAATTTTGACTATGTAATTTTCACAACTTGCTGTATCTTGTAAACCTTGGAAACTCTTAAAATTTTTAAAAACGGTAAAAGAAAAAAGCCGCCAAAACGAAAAATTCGCCAAACTAAAAAAAATCTCTAAAACTAAAGTAAATCGGCAAAAACAGAAAAATCGCCAAAATTAAAAAACGCCAAAAATAAGAAACACTTTTTGTTCCGAGATCCATCAGTTCTGCTGCTGCCTAAAATTATTTAAATGTTTGTCTCTGTTCTTCTAATGCACAGATTATTCTTATCAGATATGATTTTGGGTTATTTTATTTCATTATGATGTTTCGTTTTCATATTTTATTTTACTACGTTTGATTTCTTGTGAAATAGGCACATATAACTAATGTACAGTACTGCAGCTCTCTAGTATACACTAAAGGCTAACTGAGCCTTTAGACGACTTTAATGTAATGTAACTGCAACGTAGGAAAAAGCTGGTTGATATTATTATGTGAAAAGTAATGAAAATGGTTATATAGATGTAGTGTAACGTTACCTGCTTTTCACATAAAAATATCGATCAGCAGTTTCCTACCGTTGCAGTTACATTCCACTGCAGTCGGCTAACTGAGCCGTTAGTCTAATTATAAACAAAAAGTTTTTTATTATTTTCCCAAGACAAAACAGAAATTTTTGCAAATGTAAATTAAAAAGACATTTGCTCAATTCACATGCCTTGTTGCATCGTGAAAAGGCAATTGCAAATACAAATTTTCGAAAACGAAAATATTTTACAAATAACTTTATCAGGGCAATTATGAATAAAATTCCGGGAGAAATTTTTTCCCGGGGAACAATTCCAACTAATAGCAAGTAAAGCTAGATTCACCCATTGTTTCCGAACAAAATGTTTCTCTTTTTGAGAGAGAGAGAGAGGAGAAGAGAACAAATTTTGTTCGGAACATTTTCTGCTTCAATTGGTTTACTTTTAATTTTTGTCCGAACTGAAATCGAACTGAGCTGCCAACTATTTTAATTTTTCAGCCAAAGTTGAACTGAGCTGCCACATCATGTTATATGAATAATAAAAGCACAGAGTATACTTGTATTTATTAGAAGAGAAATAAAGGAAAATTAATAATACATACATAAGTATGTATGGAGATGAACGAAACAATTGCATTAAACAATTAAAAATATATGTGTGACATAAAAAATTTTAAAATTTGCCGCTGTGCTGCCATTTGTAAAATTAATACGCATCGTTTACACGCGTATTTCATATGGTAGCTTTGATTTTCCAGACAACATGTTCGAAATGGATAAGTCGTCTTGCAAAAAACTCCCATTAAAAAAATTTTCTCCAGACAAACATTTTGTTCCCAAATAATGGGTAAATTCAACTTAATAGGGAAAACAAAAAATTCTAATTGGAAAAGGGGGAAATTTCTCGCAGAATTTTATTCAGAATTGCCCTATATGTATATATATGTTTTGAGTAATTTTATTTAAACAACGACAATGCTTGTGAATTATGCAATTGATAAAAAATTATATAGATTTCTATACTGTCGTACTTAAACGCGTGTTGTAGGGGGAAAATACCCGCATGTATGTATGTACATGTCTTTATAGCCTGCCATTATTTATCTTAAACATTTTTGTTTATTTCGTCTTTATATCTGTTTAATTATTTTGTTTATTAATTCTTAAATATTTTATTTTCAGTGCAATCAATTCAATTCCGCTAAAAACAATTTTTGTTGCAGTTCTAGTCATCTAACAAAACAATGTTGTAAATATTTTGTTTTTTTTTTATTAAACTGAAATATTTTTTACAATAATGGATAGTTTATTTGAACTTGTCATTTATTAATTCAAACAGTTTTTAATGATAAATAAATTTTTAATTAACACTTACATATGGGCAATTCCATACTGCCGTACGAGACAGTCGTGCGCATTTAAAGTGGAAAAGAGATCAATATAAAATAGATTTTTGTTTTGATTATTAGCGTAAGTTATGGCCCCTGATTAGCTCTATGGATGGTACTAAATTCAATTATAACCAATTTTAAGTTGTTAAAGATAATTGCAAAAAACTAAGAATGCCGTAGGAGACAAAAAAAGGAAGTAGGTTTTGTAGCAAACAATTAAAATGCTTCTTTCAGCGAAACCAGAAGCAATAAATTAATGTGACTAGTTTTAGAATGAGCTGAGTCAAAATTTCTTAAAATGGGCTAGACTTTCCTAAAAAAAATATGAATAGCTTTGTTCTTGTTTAATTTTAATTATAGTCGTACGGGACATATCGTACAGGACATTTTGTTCCATCATGATGTTCAAACATTTTCTGGTGCTTTTTTGTTAAATTATTAATAAAAACTAAAAAAAATTAAATTAAATAAAATAGAGGAATTTAATGTGTTTATTTTAACATAACTTAAAGGAAATGCAGAATGATATGAAAAAGAAAATATATTTCACAAAGTAGGCAAAATTAAATACGAATAGTATTGGCTGCATTAATTATAGTTTTTTTTTAAATATGCAGTTTTAGCTGCTTTCACTTCCTGACCTTTGCAACAGAAGAAGTGCAATTTAGATATGAGTGTATGTGTATTTTTACGGTTTTCTACTTTTCGTTCGTCTAAGTTACATATACAACGAAGAGTACTTCTCAATATCATCGGATGGTATAAAATACATTTTAATCCCTTGATAAAAAGAAAATTCATCGGGTATAATAAGATTTTTTACTTTGCCTTTTAAGTATACGTTCATGCCGCTTTGTCTCTTCAAAAACTTCTTTATTTGCTTCCGCTAAAGCTTTTGACTTTTTCCTATCGTTACGCAATCTTTCTCGGCTTTTTAATTTATAGTTTTGCAATTTAATTTCATTTTCTTTTAATTTGTCCCTGTACCGCTGTTTTTATTCATCTTGATTTAAATAATTGAATTATAGAATACTCTTCTAAAAATAATCAGTTATTAAAGAAAATATTTTTTTAATACTTTTAAATTTCTCAGTAGCGATGTCGTACGGGGCAAATTTTTCACAGACGCCTAGTTCGTAATTCTTTTTATTTTCAAAATATTTTTTTTTATTTTAATTGCAATAAAAATTTCTGTTCGAATCATTACCTGATGAACTTTCTTCAAGCAGTTTCGATGTATGGATACAAAAGGGTGTTTTTCAATGTCGTACGGGACATTAAATTAACGGAAATGCAAAGAACAATTTTATAAAAATGTTTCTTCCCATTGAATCTTATGCATTACTTTCTAACTCCTGATATCCTTACGCAGATCTAAGAGAGAAAAACTCAATCTATAACGATTAGCGCTAAGAATATTTTTCATGATAAAACTTGCTCTTCAAATTAAAAAAAATTTAAAATAAGTTTCACTTGCTTAACTTTGGACTTGAATATCTCGAAATGAGTAATGAATAAATGCAAAACTTTTGCAGATTTATTAAATTTGATGGTTTTTCTTTCAAAATTTGCAACAAAAAAATTTCAAGATCTTTTAATTTTTTTGTCTTATTATTTATAAAACTTATTAAGGCTTTAAAAAGGTTTTCTAAAACAAATTTTCATACAAAATTTTCTTAAAAAGTCTTTATAAAGCCTTAATAATTTTTATAAATAAGGCTGTTAGAATTTTGAAAACTTTTATAAAAGAAAAGGGTGTTGCAATTCGATTTCGACACATTTTGATATACATAGTACATACATACATATGTACATAATTTCCCAATTGTATTTGCGCATGATATATTTATATATGCTGGTAGATTTTATACGATTTATTAATTAGAAGGAATTAACTCTGGTATTGTGTTTATGGCTAATGATTAAAAAAATTCGTTAATAAATTTTAACGTCTGATTGTCTTTCTATTAAAAAATATTTTGGGTTTGAAAATCGTATTACGGTTGGACAAAATCATAAATCTTTTAAGGATAGTCCTGTAGCTCTGTTAATAATTACATATGTAACTACGTATATATTAATGTATGTCTGTTAGTTTAACGCAACAAAAACTTTATAACATGACCATAAATGGGTAGGACATGGGTATAAATTCGTATCCTATACATATAAAATTCAATCATATAATTTATGTGTGCCATAGCAAAGGTAATTAACTGCAATTGTTAATATCTTAAAATTATGCACATTGAAACACGAACATAAAATCTAGCCTATAATAAAATTAAAAAGCAACAACGTCAACCAGTTCAATCATTAGCAACTAAACTAGAAAAATAAAATAAAACTGTTGTTTTTAAAACACTTTATTAAACAGAAAAAAATAAATATGTATAAAAACGAAACATGACTCATGTATTGGAACAAAATATGTATAGATTTTAAAAAATAAAAACATGATGAGTAAAACAAGTCGTTAAGCACCATAAAAAGAAAAATGCAGCATGAAATAACACAAACACAAAAATCTTATAAATTGTATGTACATATCGCTCATTTACTCGAACATCGTCACAACTCGAAATTTTAAATTTTTTGTTATTCATATTGTGTAAATATTTCATACAAATATCTTGTTTAATCAACTCTTGAGAGCAAAATAAAATTTTCTTTTTCCATTAAATCGTGTGTAAATTACACAACTTCAAACTCGTTTTCGGACAAACTATAGTTTATATAGGTAGTTTACCTATAGGTAGTTATTTTTTAAGTTATGACGTTGTTTAAGTATATCGGCGATATCTAAGTATATACATATATACCTAAGTATGTATGTACATACGTTGTTTTTGAAAATAGAAGCACATGGCGTTAATTTTAAATACAACATACCTATAGTTATGTACATATGTATAGGCATACTTTATGCCTAATTCCCGCTTTAAGTCCCTCCATTACAAATTAATAGCGTATTAGATTCTTTGGCTTGAACTTTGTTTAATGTATTAATAAATGTTAAAGTCGTCGATAAGAGAGACGGAAACGTGCAGTAAATACAAATGAAATTAAAAAGAGACGGTGGTGTGTTGACGGTGGTCAAAATTCAAATATCATTTTTTTTAATTTTCATTTTATAACGTTGCCAGCAATTTCTAGGACTACAACTTTTTAAGAGTGAGCGTACAGTATCTTTCAAAACTAAGGACACACCAGCATATAATTAAAGTATTTTTTATTTTTCTTTTTATTTTAAAAACTAAAAAACAAAAACGACTAAAAGCACAAGAGCAAACATATGCAAATAATAAATTAACTCGAAAAATAATGAACTCAATTTCGTATTTGTAGAATAATGCAAAACTAAGGACACAACTGATATATTATGGGTATTTACTTTAACAAATTTAGTCACACTCAATATTTTCTGTCATCTGCAGCATAATTTGTCTCCGATATATTCAAGAAAATCAAATTTACTTAAGATTCGCCTCCTTTTGTTTGTTAAACAAGCTTAGGGGGTCAATTGGAATCAAATCTGGACTTTGAGGAGTTATTTTTTGCTATACAGTGTCTTAAAAAAGACAAATTTTTTGCAATAATGGGCTGTATACTTTGGGTTGTTATTTGCTATGCATAAATAAAAAATAGACAAAATTTTCGAAATATTTGCTATGTATTTAGTTGAGTCATTTTCCAGTGGAAAGTAGTGATCGTTAGACAAACAGTATTTTAAACTTTAACTCCTACAGATTATTCTTAAATATTTATATCTAAACATACACATTCATTTATTTATTCATCCAAAGTGTGTTTTTCAAACGTTTAAGCGGCCAAATGCGTATTTTTTCGATGTCTGATGGTCATATAACTGATAATGGCCGTTTAAAAATTTGACGTAAAGGCGAGGTGATGAGAACGCAAAATATGTATATCGATTTTCGGCGACTCCAATATATTTCACTCAAATAAACCTCGTCACAAAAATTTATTACAAATAGTGTTAAAATATAACGATTTTAAAAGCAGTTTTACAAAGCAGTTGTACAAGCACTTGTACTATTTATTATTATGTTCTTGCCTTCTCCTGTAAAGTTACACTTATTTGAGTTAGGGCCTTTCTACTTGAGACCATCGTTATGTACTTATTAGTGATGTAACGAATGTAAAATTTTGATATTCGAGAATACGAATATTTGAAACAATATTCGCCAATACGAATACGAATATTATATGTGAGTTTTACAGCCATAAAATTGGGGTTATGTTTGCGCAAGCAAAATGAAACATGATAAAAATTTTAGGTAAAAGAACTTCATACTCCTGTTGGCGTACTTTAAAGTTAATAAAAACTACCCAAAATTTTAATGATCGTCATTAAATAGCATTTGAAAATTATACAAAGCACAAATTTCTATAAAAAAATTTAAGGAAAATTTAATTTTAGCCATTTATTTAAATTTCGTTTAGAATTTATGCCATTATTTATTTAATTTTTTTTTTTTTTGAAAAATATTCGTATTCATATTCGCCAAATTCAGGCGAATATCTGTGATTGTGATACACAGCTGTGTATCATACATTTATGTCTGTATGTAAGAATTTATTCCGCATCATTAACTCAAAAATCCTATTTTTGGAATTATCACGTTGTTTTAGCAAATATGCGATATGTACTCGACACTGTAATCTTGAATTTCTTCAATTACAGACTCTGTATTCGACGCAATACCCTTTTTTAATTATGCTTTATTTTTTTACATACATACATAAGTGTGCACGTCATGATTTGGCAAAAGATGTAAGTTTTATGGCCTATTTCCCACCTGAGAAAGAAAACTTTCGAGTTACAATTTATATTAAAAACAAAAACAAATTTTCATATTTTATTGTTGTTTTAAATTTAATTTTTAAGTCGAACGTTTTCTTTCGTAGGTGGGAAACAGGCCATTAGAATTAAAATTAATTAATTAATTTTTACTAAAATAAATCATTAACAGAATTCCAACTCAATAATATAAAAATCTGGCAGCTCTTATATAACCAATTGCATGTCTTTTGATTTGTTTTTGCTTTTGGATTTTACTTTTTTTACTGTGCTAAAAACAACAAATACAAAGTTGACATGAAGTGTAGAAAAAAATCACAAAAGCGCCAAAAAAAACAAACAAAAAAATAGACACGTAATGAAACATGTGAGAAATCAAATATTAATAATTCTGAAAAAAATATTTATTTGGAGGAATTTGTATGCACATGGCTTAAAATCTAACAATATGGTTATAACTATTGGCAAGTAGATGGAACAAAAACAATTTATAAATGTACTTATGTATATACATATGTATGTATGTATGTTTGGTTTTAGTTAACAAAGGTGTAAATTTTTCGAAAATCCATGCGTATGTGCGTATGTATTAATTTATGTACATACGTACTTATTTATATTATTTTATAAGCACCCAGAAAATATATAGATATATTAAAAAACTCCTTCAGCTTCTTTATGATTTGGAAACAGATGTAAAAGTATTTTGTAATTAATAATGCAATATCTTTTCAGGTAAAACAAACTGAACAATACGCACAGACACCATGTACATACATAAATGGTTGTTTCTATTTTTGTCTTTTAGCTTCTTTTCTTTGGAATTTTCTTATTTTCTATGTATTCGGTTGAATGTAGTACATACATACATACATAAATATATACTATTTATATATTTACATATATAATTATGTACATATGTATGGTATATAAATTTAACATATTGAAATAGGAACATGCACAAATCACTCACTTACATGTATGTATACTTGTACACAAATTTAAATAAAAAATGTTAAGTAGGCTTCCGCTTGACTCAAAATTAGTGAAGAAAGTTGAGGATTTTATAAGTTTTTTTAACTAATTAATGCACAAAAACGACACATATATGTACACAATTACTGCACACAGATTTTTTCAACCGAAAGTTCAATACACGAATTTTTATTCTAGAAATATGTATTGCGGGTTTAGTTTTTTTGGCACAAGAACAATATCGTATTAAATTTTTGTTTCTTTTTATTTCTATATGTAAACTTTTGGAAAACCAATAATGGTTGTGATATTACTTGATTCCAAATCGTACATATGTATGGATTTTAATAAACGATAAAACCGCGATAGCGAAAATGTTTTTTAAAGCGCTGGCAAAGCAAATTCTACACAATTTTAGACAAATATAATAAGTACACAATACCGACGAACGTTAAAAACATACTAAACAGCCATGTAAAAATTACAACCGCCCGACAGCTGTGTAAAAAAAGTTATGTTTTGTTTGATAAAACAAATGTGAATGCGAATAATAGTGTGAAACAAATTTGATAAGCATGGGAGAAAAAACCGCATTGAGAGAGAGTGGTGATAAACAGTGTTATCAACTTTTAAATTTCAAAAAGCACTGAAACCAGGAAAAAAGCGCGTAATTTAAGTAAAAAAGCACTAAATAAAAAAAATATATTAATAAAGTTGATATTCATAAATATGTATGTAGTATATAAAAAATATACGAAACTGTTGATCTTGCATTCCAATCCTAAAATTTAAAATTTGAGGCATGCTATACACATTTTAATTATGTATACATATAAGAATCAGTTTTGGTTACAAATAACCAAAAACGGCAGCTATATTCACAACACAATTTTCTGGAAAATTTTTTATGTAAAGCAAAACGCGATCAACTTCTGCGTTTAAATGTTAAATTTTAAGGGTTATATGTCACGTATTTTTTAAACCAAGAGTTGTACAATCTTAGTAGAATTTTTTAAATGCTCCAGTTAACTTAAGCGCTTATGCTTTTTAAATTATAGGTTAGGAAATTTCTCTTCGAATTTTTGGTTTAGTGCCACCGCCTCGAAACAAAAAGCACCAAAAATGAATTTAAGAAAGCACTGAGCACTAACTACAAAATTGTCCGCGTCGAAATTTTCAAAAAGCACTAAAAACGTGGCGAAAAGCACCAAGTTGACAACGCTGGTGATAAAAGCAGACATCATAGTTGTACAATTTAGTAGTGAAATATTTCAAATGAGCGTGTAATTTACAGCGCAAGTTGTTTTTAATTTTTCCGTTATTTTAAATTTCTATACACAATACAGTAATTCGAATTTATATGAAATGCTTTTGATATGAATATGTTAAATTTCTTCAGGCTTTTCTAAAACTCTGGTATTAATTAAAATAAATTGGGGTATTAATTGTCATAATATCATAATGCCTTTAATTTTTTTAATATGCATAATTGGTTTTGCTTTTGTTTTTATTTAACAAAAATCAAGAAAATTATTATTCGACACATATATACATACATATGTATTAGTGAGGCATGAATATTCATATTCGTATTCGAATTGTCGAATATTCGGCCATTTTCAGGCGAATACGAATGTATTCGTATTCACTAAATTCAGGCGTATGCGAATACGAATGTATTCATATTCGCCAAATTCAGACGAATACGAATACGAATATTTTCCCAAAGTAATTAAATAAATAAATGCATAAATCCTAAACGAAATTTAAATAAATGACTAAAAATCTTACTTTGTAGAAATACATTAATTTTTTATAGAAATTTGTGCTTTGTATCATTTTCAAATATTATTCAATGAAGATCATTAAAATGTTGGGTACTTTTTATTAACTTTAAAGTACGCCAACAAGAGTGTGATGTCCTTTTTCATAAAAATTTTTTTATATTTCATATTGCATATAATATTCGTATTCGTATTCGCGAATATCGTTTCAAATATTCGTATTCGTATTCGCGAATATCTTTTGAAATATTCATATTCGCGAATATCAAAAATTGACATTCGTTACATCACTAATATGTATGTATATTCGATAGTAGTATTTCGGAATACATATTATTATTTGTGGATTTTCAAATGGTTTTTGAAAATATGTGCATAAGTTAAGAGGTTTTTAACTGTTCAAATTTGTTCTTGAAGTCTGCTGACGGTTTGTTAAGGCAACAATGGAATGCATATAGACAATGCTTAGTCCTCGTCGAGACTTGAAATCTTTGTTGCTTCAATTTCTTAAAATTCTGCTTTGAAATTGCATAAGTGTCCACATTATGAAATTCTAATATTGGAATTATGCATCGAAAAATGTCTATTACATTTATTTTTGCTATATTTTTTATTTGTCACACAACTGAATAAATAAAATAATAAAAAAACGTCAAATACAACAAACAACTTGATATAAACAATTACGAATTTCAAATCAAAAAAGAATTGGCAAGCACATGAAACTGTGTATCCCACCCCAATCTTCTCACCCCTCTCACCAATAAACTCAAGAATTGCTGCAACAAAAATTGCAAGTCTAAACAGGGACTTAAGCACCAGCGTGAATACAATACCAAATACCAAAAGATAACTGTTATTGACAACTTCATGGTATTTTGTATACCTTAGGGAACAGAAATGGACTGTCAAAAATGCTAAAAAAAATTTATGGTATATTGACTTAAAATCGATACTGTATTAAGAGTGATTGATTTGAAAAAAATATTATTACACTGCCATATTGTGAAAAAATTTATTTGTGATAAATAGCGAATGGAAAGAAATTTAAAATTGCGAATGACAAAACAAAATTAAATAACGGGTGCAAGCAAATATTCTCCCTCTTTCTATTCTTCTTACCTCTGTTTTCTATAAACTCTAGAGTTAGTTGAGCAACTAAAATTATATATATATATATATATATATATATATATATATATATATATATATATATATATATATTATTACTAATACTGCTTTCACACACAGCAATTTTAGTTGCTCAACTAACTCTAGAGTTTATAGAAGACAGAGGTAATCACGCTGATCAAGGCAGATTAACAAATAATACACACTACCAAAACAAAAGCACGTAACAAAATGCAATACGACTTGTTGGCAGCACTTCTTAGAATAAACACACACTTTAAAAATAATTCAATTTGTTGTGACAAATTTAATGTTTCTGCTGGAATGCTAAAGCTTTTTAATACAAGTACTATGCACAACAAAGTTTCTGAGGCTGATAAATCAGAAGATTTCGATTCTGAAGTTTTTGAAATGGTAAGGTTTGGTAAAAATGTTTTTATACTTTTGTATATTAAACTATGTGTAATTTTTTACCCGACTGCGCAAAGCAAAGAAGGGTATTGTGTTTATCAGTATATGTACCTATGTATGTATGTATGTATGTGTATACCTTTGCCTCCTATTGGACCTATTTTGATGATTCTAAAGCCTGGATCACACGATTGCACAATCTACCAATTTTCGTCGGCTAAGAAAACCTGAAGTTATGACACTTGCGATATTAATATAACTGAATCAGAATCGAAATCTTCTGATTTATCAGCCTCAGGTGTGGGAACACGGATTTTGAAATAGTGCTACACTGCATATCGTCAGAGAAAACACAAAACATGCTCATCTAACTCGCGGTCTCCACCTGACATAAAATTACTAACTTTAACATTAACTTCAAGTTAATGTTCAGTGTAGACTGGTCAAGTTAATGCTTTTTTCAAGTTATAACATTATTGTTAGTGTATTCGTTTTAACAACTGAGTTATAACTTGAAGTTACAGCAAAATTTCATGTCAGGTGGAGACGTTGAGTAACAAACAAAACAGAATAATATATTTTATCTGGACTTTTAATTAAAATTATATAACCCTGCGAAATTTTAACTCCTTCAAATAAAATTTTGCACTTGTATATAATATATGTATGTGTGTAAAACATTTCTATTATTGAAAATAAAATAAAATAATGTGTGTACTTGTGTAGGATTTAGCAGAATTCGCTTGCTGCAGTCTTTCTTAATTTAAAAAGAACAATAATGCTGAATTTTCCATCCCTGATATATAATTCTTATCCTTGTTTGAATTGTGGTCATAAGAAATAAACGTTTGGAACCTAGCATAAATAAATCAAATGATTTCACACTCACTCACACACAATATAGGCGGACATATTGAAATGTAAAATATGGAAAAAGATGTTGCAGGCATTAAAGCCAAACACCCTACAGCAGTGTAGAAACAATAATCAGAAAACGGAAACTAAAAATGCAGAAACAACAACATTCATTCATATACAAACTAGACACACACACACAAACACATGCAGACAAAAAATAACGCAAACATTTATCGATACACGTGCCGAGTTCGGTCATTTCAACCATGCATGTTGAATTTTGAGTTTAATTAACCCTGAACTTGACTGTGATTTTCAAAATGCAAGGCAGACAGTCATTGGAAATGCCTTTCAGTGAAAGGAAAACTGCACAGCAACAAGAATATTATTCTTTGCATAAAAATAATAATAAACTTGTAGTATATGAATACAACAAATAGAATAAATATAAAAAAATAAATAAATTACTATACTTGGCTAAAATACTAGAGTAAACTATTAATTTTTGTATATTCGATGTAGTTGTAAAAACATTGATTTTTTCCTTCCGTTCTTTTCCTTTCTCTTTTTTTTTGCTGATGTTTCATTGAGATGGCCATCAAAGTAAAAGCAATAATACATACGAGTATATATGATATTACAACTTACAAACACAGAAAGGAAATGGAATTGTTAACAGTGTAAATTATTTCTAGATGAAATATGCTATTCCGCCTACATTAAGCTTGAAGGGTTATAATTTTGACATTTGAAAAATTTTAAATGAATGCATACAGGAACACAGTTATTTTTGTACAGATGCACATATGTACATACATACACACACATAATTTTAATAAATGAAACAAAAAATAAATAAATAAACATTTAAGGTCGTATTCAGAAAAGATAATTTTCGTATACAAAAGGTTTAACAAACAAATTTGCATACAAAATTTATTTTACAAATCTTTTTTTATACCAAAATTATTTTTTCTGAATACGGCAGATAAAGTGAAACTGCGGATTTCTAAATATAATATTTATTACGGGAATCACAAATATTAAGAATTTTTTTTTTGCGATATGGAGGGAAATATTAAATATTTATTTCAGGAGACGATAGAAGAAGGTATTTGCAGGTTGCGCATAAAAATAAATGTGACATTGGAAGTGAAACATCCCAGTAAAAAAAGAGACTCCAAAAAAGTCATGAAAATGTAGTGTTTGCGATGCGGAAGTAGTGAAAATTTCGATCCGATCTAATGATTTTTACATAGGGTTGTCATTGCAAGAAGTTCTCTTTTTCGATGCCTGGTCACTGAATTGGAAACGATATTAAGGAAAATTCCCTTTTTTGTGTTCTATGATAATATTTTTATCTAGAAAGAATGGTAAATAGTTGCCTTTTTAACAATTCGTTTCTTTTTATACGAATTTAAGCCCGAAACAGTGTTTTCATGTAAATTTAAGCAAATAACTTTTAAATTTTAGACTAAAAATAGTTCATAAATTTCTTTAAAAAAACAATTTTTTTTTTAAATTCTGGTGAGTATTTTCTAACACTATGGAGGAGTTACAAGGTTTTAAGTGACTAAAATAAGCTTCTAGATGGCTTTTTGCTCACTCTCGGCAAATTAAAAATATCGATTTTTTGGAAGCAATGAAAATGTAGTTCAACTAGAATGACTTCCATTTTTTTCACTGGGATGTTGATTTTTATGCGCCTGAACGCTTTTATGCCATGGAACTTATTACGAATCTGGTAATAGATTTTGAGTATTCAAAATGATAAATTCAATATGGCGGTCTATTTCTTGTAATATTATTGGAAGGACTTGAATCTCGCCACTCATTGTTTTCTTTGGAGTCGCTGATTACAAATTTGGTATTCGGTTTAAAAAATCCAAAACTTTTAATCTTTTTTACTTTTTTTCATCAAAAATTTATTTTGAAGTTAATTTATGACAAAACTAATGCAGTAAGAATGACCAAGTTATATCTCTTATAAAAATCACCAAAAAAAAAGCTCAAATCGATTTGTTCGACCCATAGGTAACCTTTTAACTTTCCCTGTCACAAATATATAATAATTAAATAAATGTTGATTGTGAACGTTATTTTTCATCAGTTGCACACAAGAAGTTCAAAAAAAATTTAAGCGACAAAATATTTCTGCGTTAAGCTATCAATCACATTGGCACAGATCCGTTATTGCAAATAGTCATAACTCAAAAAAAAACTTTTTACAGAAAATAACTTTTGAGTTTTAAATTATCTGCAACAAGTCAAAGAATATATGAACTCCTTTTCTTCTCTCAAAAGATGTGGCAACACTCGTTGAATTTACTTTTTCACTCACTCAATAATTATATAGTCAAATAATTAAAACAATTTGAATTAAGGGTAACTCCCACTTCTTTGCTATTGTAATGAAAAAGCAAACTCTTGCCTTTTCAAGGTCTTTTAACATTTTTTCCTTTTTAACATGCATACTTACCAACTTCACAAAAAAAAACAAAACTGAATAATCAAAAGAAGCAAATTTTTACAGATTATGTCATTCATTGCGTAAGGATACTTTCGACTGCAAGACTCAACAAATTTTTAGAACAAACAGCAACGGAACGTAATAAGAAGCTATTGAAAAGAACATGAAAAAAACCAATTGATGGTTATAATTATCCGTAAACAAAAACAAGAAAAGTTCAACAGACATACATATGTACATAAATATGTATGTACATGTGTACACGCAACATCAAAACTTTACATTACACCAACTTCAAGTTGGTGGCCAAATACGAGGACGAACACAAAGTATGTTAAAATAACAAATAAAAACTCAATGACAGCAAGCATGTGCAAAAACACACATACTATAAAACACATCAATAAAGGGTGATAAACTGGCACCAACCAAAATAAAATAATTATAATAACAACATACATACACACAAATACGTATGTATATGTAAATCCCAAAATATATATAAAAATATAGTCGCACATGAACAGGAAGTGAAACACTAAAACTGTAAAACAAAACAAATACAATCAAACAGCGCAATACTGAAGAAGTTAAGATCCGCATTTAATATATATAATAATAATGTAGCACATGTGTACGTATGTATGTATGTACATATTAGTGATGTAACGAATGTCAATTTTTAATATTCGCGAATACGAATATTTCAAACGATATTCGGGAATACGAATACGAATATTTGAAACGATATTCGCGGATACGATCACGAATATTATATGCAATATGATATATTAAAAAATTGTTATGAAAAAGGACTTCACACTCTGGTTGGCGTACTTTCAAGTTAATAAAAAGTACCCAAAATTTAAATGATCGTCATTAAATAATATTTGAAAATGATACAAAGCACACATTTCTATAAAAAAAAATTGATGTATTTGTACAAACTAAAATTTTTAGTCATATATTTAAATTTCGTTTAGGATTTATGCATTTATTTATTTAATTTCCTTGGAAAAATATTCGCATTTGCATCCGCCTGAAAATGACCGAATATTTGACAATTCGAATACGAATATTTTTGCATCACTAGTACATATGTATGTATATTACAGGTGTGCAAAAGTATACATTAACATACTGCCAAAACAAATACAACAGAAAAATAGCCAATATATGCAACTTTTGTAAATTCTGTGCTTAAGTCATATTTTACTGTTTTGCAGGAGAGCACTTTATTTGTTAAGCAAACATCGTTATACATACTATAAGGAATACTATAAGGAATACTATAACCTAAATTAAGCTGTTGTTCCAAATGAGATTACAAGTCTAAAAAAGATAAGTCGCAAGTCATAGTACTATAACTTCCTGAAAGTCACACAAATTAATTGAGACTTTGACCAGGGGTACTATCAAATATGCACATTACAGGGGTACCATTACCTCAAAAAATTCTTATCTCGACTTAAGCACTTTTTCCTTTTTGCCACAGAATTGGAGAATAAGTGCAACAAAAAATATTGTACGCTTTTTGTTTTCGCACACAATATTTTTCTTTTTTTTAAAGGAGCTTTTTCCCTTTCTCTCCCACAAACTTTGCATGTGTAAAAGCCGTCGTAAATATTTCAGTGGTACGTACCGCTTTGAAATATTTCACATTTATAGAAATAAAAGTACTTACATCACGTAAAAATATAAAAAAGAATCAATTTAACTATTTCTATGAACTGTGAGACCTGTTCTTTCTGTTAAATAATATCGAATAATTTTAAGCTATCATTCATTTGACAAATTCAGGTATGTTCTGTATGTTCTGACACTCACATGGTTTTAAAATTGCATATGAGTTTCAAATCGCCAAACTTGTTTCTACGCGTTCTTTAACTCATGCGTTTTGCTTGCTAAGCACATAGTCAAAATGCTTGCTAAGCTTGGTTATAGTATGAGTAAAATTTTATTAGTATGCTTGATGGAAAATCAAAAAAATTTTGATTTTCAGCATACTTGCTGTCACTTGTATACATACATATGTATGTGTATAGTTTTAACCCAACAAGCCCATACAAATTTTCATTATAATATTTCCATTGTGAACAGTTGCAAAGAAAATCGGAATTAAAAGAAGAAAAACATAAATTTGACTGGTGAAGAAAAAAGAAGTGTTAGAACTTTCTTAATTTGCTATTTTTTCAACAGTGCTGCCATTATTGTTATTAAATTTCTTTATTAAGACATTTTATGGTGGGCTATCAAGCATGATAATATCAAGCCAACAATGGAAATTAAATCTTGGATTTTTCCTTTTTGTCCTACTTACAGTCATACCTAAGCAAAAGCGGCAACCTTTTTAGATATTTTTAGGTCAATATATCGATTTAATCTTCATTTATTATTTAAAGAAAATAAGTTGGTCATTACACAACGTTGACGTTCCTAAAGCTTAAATTAGAAGCATTATAACCATAACAAATGGGCAACACTGTATTTTATTATAGGTGACTCCTCATAATACCATAGCCATAAATGTATAAACCAATAGAATTTTTGTTTTGGTTACTCCTATGTCACGTATAAATTTAAGATTAAGGCTCAATTTGGCATGCACTGTATTTGATTATAGGTCATAATGCCATAGCCATAACCTTAGAAACCATTGAATTTTGGTTTTTTGCCGTAACCATAAACAGCTGATTCCTGGTTTGACATATTTGTTTGTTGCACTTTTGAAATGAATAAAGCAATGAGAGCATAAGCAGATGTTTATGCTTATGACAGCAGTAATAGCTTTAAGCAAGTGTATCAGGTACTTTTAGTTTACAAAACAACTATTTAAAAATTAATAAGTACTATTGAAAATGTTGATTTCATTTCACTTCGTCAAGTAGGCCATGTAATAAATAACTAGAATTTTTGATCCTATTCATTTAAATAAAATTCAAAGATACAAATATTTTGTAGCACAGTTTTTTTATCATATCTAATTTAACTGCAGTTATAAAATATTCCTACTGCACATATGTACATACATACATATGTAAGTAAGACCATATGATTTTTGTTTTCATTTTGTATCACCAACAATGTGCTTCTGTGTTGACATTTAAACAATTATCATTGTAGAGCTCACATTGCAGACGAAGGCCTAAACCAAGAGAGTGTGAGAGAGAGAGAGAAAAAAAAGAGAGAAAAGAAGCTCCTTAAACGTCAAAATATACAAGCATGCGCCCCCAACATTTCCTTATATGCGAAAGCTTTTCTTACAGCTTGTCATTATATTTTACATTGTTTTCTTTTTTTGTTCTTATTAATTTTTTAGGTATGTATCATATATTTTTTTGTATCACTTTCACTAATCGAACAATTTTAATATAATGGTTTTCTAAAGAGGTTTCAAAAAATCTTAAGCAAGCAAATCTTTACAAAATGGCTAAAGTAAAAAAAATTGCATACTTTTAGGTACATACTTCCGGTAAATATATTAAACGGGATGTGCATAGTAAATATTGTTTAGGTGATTGCCGTCATTGTTTACTTTGTTTTCTTTTTTTAATGCACGTTTAAATTATAATTAACTACCCGATGATTATATAATACGAACAGCAAAATATGTATCTACATACATACATATACATACGTATGTATACATATATAAAACATTTGCATTATGTATTTATATTTAGAGTAGAGGAGATAAAAGCAATATTTTGGATAAAAGTTTTTCAAAAGTAATACATACTTTTTTTCTTAAAATTTTATAAATACATACATATATGTATGTATAAATATGTACATATGTATGTATGTATAAATATGTACATATTTATTTACATATGTTATATTATGTATTTTTTTATTATTGTTATTGCGACACCCCCAATTGAAATACATACACAATACATACTAGTATGTATGCATGTACACACATATACATACATATGTATGTGTGTATATAGTATACACTATCATAATACTTTATATTTAAGAAGACACACATAAACATTTTACCTTTTACATTTGTTCTTTTTCCAAGCAATAAAAATTATGTAAAATATCCTTTAAAATTCAGCCATATTTAACATCCTAATTCAATATTTGTAACTAATTTTAGTAATTTTTTTTTGCACTTTCACATTTGTTTTTTTTTCTTTTTGCAAAAAATTTTTCTATACTTTTATGCTATGCTGGTAATAGCTTTACATTACTTATTTTATTTAATTACTTAAATTATACATTTATATATTTCTATTCACTGAACTGAACTCCTTGTTTAAAGAGATCTTTTGAGCACATTTGCATTGTGCAATAAGCTTGCTGTTTTCATAAAAACAGCAAATAATTTTATATTATTTTTATGAAAATTAATAAAAATATTTTCATAAAATTTACGCGCTGCCATTTCTTACTAAGACGTCTTTAACAATGACTGAATTTTTCTGTACTGATTAGAAAAATTTTCATGTCTCTACCATTAGCAAAATCTGGCCAAAGTTTCTTTTTGGTGTTTAATTTTAACATGATTTCTTTGCAGATGTTTTTCTACACCAAAAATGAAAAAATTCAACTTTTACTAGGATATTAATGTCAAGTTTGAAAGCTTTCTTTTAACGTTATTTACGTTACATTTCGAATGTTGAAGGGAAGTAGTATAAATGTTGTGCGCAAAAAAGTCTCATCACAATTTGCAGTGATGAGACTTTGCCTTTTTTTTAGTTTAATTTTATATAAACTTTGCTTTGCTTTTATATTTCAAGTTTTCATTTGCTAGATTTTGTTTTGAGCTGTTCGTTTCGAATTTTACAACAAAACATAAACTTAAGTTTTACTTAATTTATACCGAAATTTTGGGGATCACAATACTTTAATTTTTCATTATCTAAAGCAATATTGTCTTGTCATCACAAATATCCAAATTATATTTGTCCTCAAAAGATTTTGAAACCCCCATTTTCAGGGACAAATCCTCAATAGTGCGCCCCTTTAAATACAAAAATCTTTAAAATATTTTCACTGATAAGAAGTCTGTATATTTTGTTATTCAAATACACTACTTTACAGCTCTGCAAATTTATTGTTGGATTTTACTCAAACAGATAATAACCGTTATCTGTTATAATTCGTAAAGCTGAGTGCACAAGATGCTACTGAAGTGTTGAGATAATCTGTTTTGTTTGCTCAGTGAACACGAGGCAACAATTAGTTAATTAAATAATTCAGTTTTGTAAACAAAATTATTGTAAGCATACACTTGGAGAAAGTCATGTTCATTAAGATATGAAAAATTATTAGGATGGAGTATTCAAAAATTTAAGACCAAATAATTTCCTTAACGATATTACTAAAAAGGTTTTTAGACTTAAGAAAATAATATAAAAAAGGGTTGAACTTTTTTAATAAAAGAAAGCGCCATAAGTTTTCTTTGGTTATAAAAGAAAAATAACAACATTAGAAACCTGGATAAGAAAGATTTTTAACAAGTTGATAATGACTATTAGCAAAATATTAGTGTAACAGATTATAAATATGTACATATCAGAGAACAGATTGAATGGCTTATTTTGTTGTTTTGAATGCAATCGCAAAAAACCTGGATATTGCTGTCAATCCACAACATTTGAAATAAACAACGCATGGCACAATCGAAAGAGATGAGTGCGGCGAATTTTATAGCGTGCATTGCTTGTTTTATATAAATGTTCACTGATCTTGTCAAAAGCAACGAATACTCAGTAAATGGTGCGAATGCTTTTTACTATGATTGACCACAATGTAGTCTTTGTACTTTGTGCTTGTATAAAACTCTTACATTGGTATTCATAAAACACGATATAGATTGGAAATGTATTTTATGTCATATTTTATATGAGACAGTTATTTGAAATACATTTTATATATATTTTACATTTTCCAAAATTAATTTTTTGCATTTTCTTTGTTTTCTAAAACTGTAAATATCAACATTTGTTTTTTCTAAAATTTTCTCCCCCACACTGGATTTTTATATTTATACCCATAAAAACCACTTAAAATAAACTTTTTATTTAAACATGATATACAAACGATCAGCGAATACTGAGTGAATGGTATGAAAGAAATCTATTCTTTCATGCTGCATCATTTCATTTTGCTGCTTGTTTTATATCGGCAATGTAATAATAGGGTGCGTATAAGCAATCAACAAATCGCAATGAATGGTATCATAGCAATTACATTTGTTATTATTGTCGAATAAATGCATGGCAATAGCAACCAATTTATGAATTGTTAGCAAATGCGAATGGTCTCATTCTCTTCTTTGGTACATACATATGTATGTATGTAAATATTTAATAAATGCGTACAATGAAAAGGAAAACAACAAACAACTTTATTTGAATATTTCGCTTTAATGAGCGTTATAGATAATTGCATTTAACAAAGAAAATGTGATGCATTGGATTTCAGTGCATTTAATTCAGAACAAAAATTATATTTTAATTCGATTTGATTTCATTAAAATTTCAACATACATATGTACATACCTGTTATGTATTTTTATTTATTTGCATTTCATTATTGTTTGCTTTTAATCAGTTCATAAAATACCCATCGAATGGCATCTGTACTGTTTATAGTTACAATACCCACTGAAGCTGAGGAGGAACGTTTGCAACGTCAGTTTTTAGTTAAAAAATATGATTTGTTGAAATCTGAACATGGTGACTGTTCAGCAGCTACTGATGCCGCTACTTTCCCGCTAAAATTTGGCAGTAGTAGAACTACCACAACAGCAAGTACAAAGGCATTGATCTTAAACACAGCACCAAAAAATTTTGCTGAGTATAATGCTTATAAAAATGAAGTGCAAACTGCTAATGAGAATGCAAAGATCATAAGCACAACCACCCATAATGTTGCCCCTCTGATGAACAGTGCAAGTGCTGTAGTAACTGATGTATCTGGTGCCAGAAATTCTAGTCAAAAAACAAACATTTTGCGAGAACTACCTGCTAATATAACAACGCAAGAATTAGATGATCATAGGAATATGAAAGATGAGGATATTACCACAACCGTAAGTTTGGCAAAAACATTTAGCGGGTAAGATTCTAACGATTTTTTTTCATTACAATTTATAGGATAGTTTACTGCTACCAACGCGTAAATCTTGGAAAGGAATAAAGGATATTTTATCACCAACTAAACATAAAAGTTTAAAAAGTAACGAAGATATTGATTTGGAAATAGCACAAAGTGTTTGTATGGAAGCTGTGTTGAAAGAAATTTTAAAAAAATTTAATATAAAAGGAGCCACATGGATCACAGATATCGAAGGTGTGATGAATCAGGTAGTAAAATTTTTAAAACAAACTATTCAGGGCAATTATGAATAAAATCCCGCCAGAAATGTCTCCCTTTTCCAATTAGAATTTTTGTTTTCCCTATTACTTGCTATTAGTTGGGAATTGTTTGTTCCCCGAGAACAATTTCTCGCGGAATTTTATTCATAATTGCCCTCATTTTAACCAATTATTCTCATGAATGTTTAAATATTCAGTTATTACCAAAAACTAACAACAACAATAAAATTAACAATCAGCGTTATTCTGAAGTGGATCTCACCTATTTTAAAAAATCATTTGAGAACTTATAGATAAAATAAAGATACTGGAAAAAATAGCTAACTAAACTCTCTCTCTCTCACAAGCTTTATTTTTCTTGCGATATATTTACAATACGAGGAATTATTTCATGCTTAGCCTCGATCCAGACTTGCAATTATTGTTGCAGCATATTTTTAGTTTTTTAATAAGAAAGAGAGAGCAATACAAAATGTATATATGTATTTCTATTTCAACAATGTCCCACACATTCAATAATTTCTGCAACAGAAATTGCAAGTCTGGACCGAGGCTACGCATTTATTACATTATTTTCAGTTGACAATCTGTCATAATTCTTTTTTTTTTCGCTAACTTTTATGCAACCAGAGAAAGTTATAACATATCTAATCTTATTTTCGATTTAATGGTAACCGACAAAACTAAAAGTTTTCAGGAGTTTTTTTTATAATACATATTCCAATATGTTTTACACGCGTAAATTGTCGCTTACGATAAAAATTTAGTCAGTTTTGGAATTTTGATCATTCTAAACTATGGGTAGGACCAAGGCTCAGCTGCATTTCCGCTACTACCTGGCGAATGTGCCTTGGGTAGGCCCATCAAATTTTAATTTCAATAAAAAAAAGTTCATTTTTTACTACGTCGCTTGCGATTAAATCGAAAATAAGGCTCTATATCATACTAATTTTAATTTCAGTTGCGTTGCCAATTTGCAATGCAAATGAAGTTCATTTGCCATCCATAATCGAGCGAATAAATTACGAAAATCAAAGCATATAATTTAAGATTTACAGTAATTTTTTTTAAAGATATTTTTCACCGTAGAATTTAATGAAACCTATGAAAAAATAGTAAATAGCTTAAATGAATGGGGTATCGGAGACCGAGTAGGTTCCACTGTATCGGTAATGAGCTGCATTACTTCAAAAACTTATTCTCAAAAGTTTGATAACGATGTGGAAAATGACTTGAGCACAGAGTGAGTTACAAATATTTAAAATCACTAAAATAGAAAACGCCAAAAAAAAAACAAGTATGTATTTACATGTTATTTTTTAGAAATAATTTTACTCGGAAGCAAGGCGCCTGGGATCGTTTCATGAATTCCGTACGCAGCCGTTTAAATGTAGCAAATATAATACGAGATGTTAGACAAGATGCTGCAATAACTTTTGATTTTGTAATACTATTGGTATCAGCAGCGTAAGTGCATTTCTTAGCTGTTGGCGTTTAAGTTGTAATCGCACAGATCATACGTGTATGGGCGTGCGGGAGGCTTAAACAAAAAAATACAGTTTGAATATCTAGAAGCTATTTCACATTCGTCTTAATTTATAAGCCAAAATGATTTTTATTCACAGAATTTTAGCTTCTGTTGGTTTGGTGGAGGACAGTACAATATTTTTAGCTTCCAGCATGTTGATTTCACCGCTAATGGGACCCATTATAGCTGCTATTTTTGGTACAGTCATCAAGGATATTTCTTTGTGTAGATTGGGCATAAAAAACGAACTCCTAGGTATTTCGATGGCTGTATTTGTGGGTTTCCTTTTTGGTATCGTAATTTGCACTATGGATCATCGTTATAGTATTGGGGATGATGGTCCAACGCAAGAGATGATAGCACGCTGTGAATTTCGCTCCCTAATAGTGGGCATATTTACTGCTATACCTTCAGGAGCTGCGGCTGCTATTGGTATATTGGGTGGCAATATTGGTTCTTTAGTGGGCGTGGCCATATCTGCCTCCCTCTTACCGCCTGCTGTCAATTCAGTAATTACAAAAATATAATATGTAATAAGTGCAGAATAATTTTGTTGAACCGCTACCATTTATTTCAGGGTCTTCTTTGGGCTTTGGCTTTTATTTATAAAATTTTTGAAAAAGATGAATTCCGCTTCAATAGTATGGTAAAAAATTTTATTTATTCAAATAATCAAGCAACTGAGTTAGCAATTTTGGGCTCGATCAGCATGTGTTTAACAATTTCTAATATAATATGTATTTATGTCATGGGTATATTGGTGCTGAAAGTTAAAGAAATTGCACCCGTAATATCGCGCAATAATAGAGAATTTTGGAAACATGATATAAAGGTTGCCAGAGACCTCTATCGCAATGGTTTCGATACAAACACAGTCATAATCGATGAATTTACGAATTTAGCCAAAGACGATCAGCAGGCATTGGGCATAAGTTGTGAGTTTTTGCGTAACATACACATGGATGAGGCAATCTATCAGAATAATTGGTCACCCATTGCTGCTCGTCATCCCTTTGAATTCGCCTATGGTCCAATCAAGGAAAATTATTCCACTGTGCATCGCGTAGAGAGATTATATTCGACAATTACACAACAGCAATCACTGAAGGAGAAAAGGTAAAAATAAAATAAAACAAAAAGTTGGGGGAAAAATTTAAATTTGCCATATCTTTTATCTGTATTTAAAGGCACAACTTTTTACAACGCCATCCCACACGGCGTTTAGCTGCATACGAGAATGGCACCTCCTTCAATATTTTAAATGAAAGCGTAAGAAATTTATTATATTTATTTTACAGTGTTCAATAAAAAAATTCATGTTAAGGCTCCACGTTCTTCCATCATACCCACCAAATTGGGATGTTCAACAATAAATACTGTAGTGGCTGATACCTTGCAAAATACTACTACTATAAACACACCTGCCGGCACTATCAATAAAGGAAAACGACGAAAATTTATTGTAACACCTGCCGATGAAGATCCTTTACACTCTGCATATTCGCACAGTGATTATACTGACGTTTAGACGTTTTAATTCCTAATATATGTACATATTGCTCATTTACTTCAATAGTCACAACTCAAAAAAAAAAACTAGTTTTGCAGGAAACGCGTTTAAAGTTTTCAATTTACATGCAACTCAATGAAGATGTGAGGAAATATTCTTCTCTCACAAGGTGATAGTAAAAGCTATTTACATATGTATATGAAATTCCTACACAAGATAAAAACACATTTTTTGAGTTATGACACTATTGAAGTAAATAAACGATATGTATGTTTTTTGAGTTATGACACTATTGAAGTAAATGAACGATATGTATATTAGTTTCCTTTCTTGTTGTACTTTTATAACTTTTTCACAATATCGAAAGAAAGCTTTCAACTGAAATTTTTATATTAAAAACCATAAAAAATATGAAAATTTGTTTTTGTTTTCAATATAAATTTTCAGTCGTAAGTTTTCTTTAGAGAAACAGGCCATTAGCTTAATTTTTTTATATGTAGCTAGTGTTATATTTTGTTCCCTGATTTGTATGTTACATTAATGTTTGGTGCATCTTTTGTCAATGAAAAAAAATGTAAAATATTTTCATTCAATATTTATGTTCTTAATGGAGAGAATAACAACAAAATATGTGTAATTTGTAACTAAAAAGTATGTAAAAGTATAAAAGCCATGAGCTTCAATTAAAAGTCAACACCTGATGGTCCTTGGCGATCGGCTTTGACTTGTGAGCGTTGACGTTTAACAAAAAGGCGTTCCCTTGCAGCTTTTTCTTGCCTATAAATATAATAAGTTCAATAATAAAGTTTTCTTAAATTAATATTATTGTTCAATTGAATTATGTAGCTAAATAAACTCTATAACTTTAATATATTCAATTGAAAATAATAATTAGAACGATAATTTCAGAACGACTTTTTTTTAAAAGTAAAATTAAAAATTTGGCAATTTTATTGTATTATTAAACACCGACTAAGGCAACTTAAAAATTATATGAAGTATCTAAAACCTGACCATGGAGATAGCAGTTAAAGCAATTATTTTAGTCAGGTTTAAGTTTGTCAATACTTCGGTAAAAATGAAAAATGTTTTCAATTCGTATTTAGTTAGTTTCAGATATCGTTGTTTTAATGCCCTATTTATTTAACAATTCAGGGAACTAAACAAAATTACAATTAAGTTATCTCATTATTTATATCTTAATTGTAAGTATTTAAAGTTGAGTTCTATATTTTTCAAACATTTAATTAAATTCTGTCCTTAAAATGAGGCCATATGAGCAACTGTTTTAAAACAATATCTACCACATAGTTTAAAGGATTATATTTGCCTAACTAATGACAGATTGAGAATCAAGCCCCATATTGATAATATTTGTTCCAAGGCCTGCCTGACTTTGCGCAGATTGTATCACTTGAACCTATATTTGCCGTTGCATGTTAGAAAATCTGTGGCGCATGCACTGTTAATGTCACGTGTTAATTATTGCATTGAAGTTTACTCAGGCTGCAACATAGGTAACAGAAAGAAAATCAAGTTCATTGTGAACAAAATCATTAGATTTGTTTATGGTCTTAGATTAAGGGCTCACGTTTCTAACCATCTACAATCTTTTTTAAATCTTACTTTTGATGATTATTTGAAGTTTCGCTTGCTCATTTATCTTTATAAAATTATCAAGTCACAAAGTCCGTTACAAATTGTTCAGATGATATCTTTCACCAGATCGCTTAGAAATCAACAAATATTAATCAATCGCATTGTTAATTCTGTTTACGAGCATTCACTGGTTGTACGAGCTGCTCGTTTATGGAACATATTGCCGCGAAATTTACGTACTTTTGCATTGCCCCTGACTACTTTCAAAAGGAGGCTACTTAATTTTTTTTTATGAGTATAACTAATTAAGCAGCTAATTCTTGGGTCTTCCATAAATTTTGCTAATTTTAAATTTCTTAGTTTTGTGGGAGTTGTTGAATGTTAGGATCTTTAGGAATATTGTATTATTTGTTATTTCTCTATTGATTGTTAATTAATTATACTCATAGTATTTTATACTTGTAATATATTTTTGTATTGGCCTTGAGGCCATATGTATTACATCCATTGAATGAATAAATAAAAAATAAATAATTCCTATCTCATTGAAAATAGGATTGCAGATAATGTAATATATATAAAACCAAAAATTAGTTTAAAAATAAATGCAGAAACGTGTTTTTCAAACGGTCGCGTGGCCACAACGAAAAGCATAAAAAATTGCACAACACATTCAAGTTATATTAAAATATTTTGTAGATCAGTAAGGTTTACTAAGTATTAATAACTTCCGTAGATAATTTACCTTTTTCTTATCTTTTCCAAAGTTTCTTCCGCAGCGACAGGCGCTTCATACTCGTATTCTCTTATTAAGGTCCGTAATTTTTCCAGCGCATCAGCTAAATTCATTTGCTGTGATCTAGTCAAATCACTTTTGATTACATAGTAACCATCTTTGGTGATTTTATTTTGTAACTTAAATTAAAATGAAAACCGCAAATTTGTGAAAAAAAATTCATAGAACTATTGGGTACAAAAATAAACTTACACCTTTCAATAACTTTTCTCTGGTTTTTTCTGGTATCCAATCAGCTTCGGATAATCTAAAGCGCAAATCTACTTTAGTGTTCACAGTATTCACATGCTGACCACCAGGTCCAGAACTTCGACTGTAAGTGATTTCCAGTTTATTTATAGGTATAAATCCGGAAAATTTACCGTCCTTATTACCAGGCTGCAAGCAAATAACATATCGAATAAAGTTCACCAATAAATGTATTAACAATTGCATATATTACCGGCGGTGGAGTATATAGCTGTTGGCGACTTTTGGGGTATATTTTATCGAGAGATAAATCACTTTTAAAAGATAGATTTCTACCAAGGACGGCTGCTGAAATATACGTTTTTTCAAAGCTTGTGGAACTTAACAAAGAAATAAAATTTCTGCAAATCTTATTCATTTCAGAAATTTTTAAAAGCTCCAAGATTATCAATTAAATTCCAAAAAACCTAAAATCTAAATTCAACGTTCTCGTAACACAACTTAAAACCACCTTAAAACGAACAGCTGCTTAATAACAGAGATGCCACTTACTTACCGTAAGCAAGTTGCCATAATAATGAAAATGGTCTCAAAAGGACTGCTGATTGAGTCATCACAATACAAGGCGTTTTCGTATCAGGTGAACTTATCAGCTCGCCTGATTATCAGCTGTTGCAGCAAAATTGAGCAATTTGAACCGAAATGACAACATTTTCTCAGAAATCTTTTGACAAATTGGCTCTGTAGCATAGCAAACTACCTGTTGTTTTTGTGTTGTAAAATTGTGGTACTGATAAGGTCACCTGATATTGAATTCGTCTTGATCGCAATACAAGGGCAATTCAATTAATAACCCATGTAATATTTTGATTATTGCGTGATATGCTTATCATATCGTCGATTGGTTATTGGATTGCTGCAGACATAATGTATTTTGAGTATACTGTGCCGCAAACCACTAACTAACTGACGATATCACGCCATACACATATCCAGAATACTTTTTTTTTACCGGCCATTCTTAAAAAAATTGTATTTTATGAAAACCGCATCATTTACATCACTAATATTTCCATCCATGAAAACCAGCGATGCCAATTTAGCGCGTTTCATGTCAAACGCGACTTTTTTCGTCTTAGCGCGTTTAATCATTTCAGCTAGATATGTTTTTACTTTTTTGTAAATTTCACAATTTTCTAGTATCCAAAACTGATGAAATTTTTGAAATGGGCTAATGATTCAGCTGCCACAAATAAAATTCCCTTGACTTTGATTAGAGTTGAATGGCAAATATTTTGAAATTTCACAACTAATAATATGTACCAGTATAATAACCCAAAAAAAAATTACATAACTTTTAAGCATCTATTACAAGATATTTTTACAAAAGTTGACAAATGAAATTTAAACAAAAACTAAGGAATTTGATTATTTGGAAGGCGATTATAATGCTTTATTAGATGATTTTAGTTATTTAGGCTATATTTTCGCAGAAGCAGTATATAAAAAAATACGTAAACCTTAAATATTTTTTATGAATACTGCAGATAGCGTTTTGGTTATAAATAGTTGACAATGCTGTAACTTAGCGCATTTTGATAAGGTTAATGGCGCGTTTGGATTATAAATAGTTGGCATCGCTGATGAAAACCGCATCACTGACATCACTAATATTTCCATAGCCCTGCAACAAACAAAAAAAAAACGTGCATTTTGCCCTGTTTTGCAAATAAAAGGAATAAATAAGAGCATTATCCATAAATTTTCATTTTTATTGCCGAAATGCCAAGATCTAAGAAACCCAAGGTAGATATTCACAAAAATTTAAATATTTAACTTATTTTTATTGTTTTTTAGACGAGCAATAATCCTATAAAGAAAATAATAGTAAGCGAACGTTCGGCTGAAATTGTGTCTGGAGACAACGTTTTCTATAATCCCGTTCAAGAATTTAACCGTGACTTAAGCGTTTCGGTGATAAATGTATTCTTTAAACGTCTGCTTAAGGAACGCCAGGAGAAAATCGCTAAAAGGAGCAAAAATGTTGATAGCGAAATTGCTCTTAATGCGGAAACTGACAATGAATACGTAGCTGGAACAAAATATGTGAACGGGCTAAGAATTCTGGAGGCTCTTTCAGCTACTGGCTTGCGTAGCATACGCTATGCCCAAGAAATAGCAGGTGTAAAAGAAATAATCGCAAATGACCTGTGTGTAAATGCGGTAGCATCCATTAAAGAAAATGTTAGACATAATAAGGTGACGCATTTAGTAAAACCATACCAAGGAGATGCAAAGTAGGCTTCGATAAAAATTATTAAAATTCAATTTATTTTGATTGTAATGCGTAATTTTTTTTATTCATAGGATTCTTATGTATTTATCCACCACAGATAGTAAAAGATTCGATTGCATTGATTTAGATCCATACGGTTGCCCTAACCGTTTTCTTGATGGTGCCATACAATCTTTGGAGGACGGAGGTCTGCTGCTGGTTACAGCCACAGATATGGCGGTTTTAGCGGGAAATTCACCGGAGGCTTGTTACGTTAAATATGGGTCGGTCCCATTGCGTATGAAATCATGTCATGAAATGGCTTTACGAATCTTACTGCATTCTATCGAAACGCATGCCAATCGTCATGGCAAACATATCGTCCCTTTACTAAGTATTTCTGCTGATTTTTATATACGTGTTTTCGTTCGTGTATTCAATAGTCTAGCGATGTGTAAATATAGCATGAGTAAACACTCTTTGATTTATCAATGTTGTGGTTGCGATACATACACACTTCATCCTTTGGGTAACTTAAAACCCAATCCTTCGCGTTCAAATCCTAAACAGGTGAAATTCGGTATTTCCACGGGGCCGCCAGTAGGCATGAAATGTGAACATTGTGATCATAAGCATCATGTAAGCTTAGCAAAAAAAAGTGTATAAACAGATAAACTTTATTTTTTCATTCCGAATTTCAGATAGGTGGTCCTATTTGGTCCGAACCCATTCACGATAAGACATTTGTACAAGAGTTGCTGAATGCTATCGATGATGCGCCTTTATGCGAATTGGGCACGCAAAAGCGTATGATTGGCATGCTAACAATGGTTCAAGAGGAATTGGATGATGTGCCTCTTTACTACACTTTAGATAAACTTTGTTGTGTTTTAAAATTGGAAGTTATTCCCATATTAAATTTTCGTTCAGCTCTCCTAAATGCGGGCTATAAGGTATCGTTTTCACATGCCTACAAGAATTCCATTAAGACAAACGCTCCTGCATCCGTATTATGGGACATTTTGAGATGCTGGAATAAACTTCATCCTGTTAAAAAAGAACGCATGGTAGATGGTACACCGATAAAAGCCATACTGGGCAAAGAAAGTTTAAAGGAGTACGATTTTCAAAGCATTCATCCGGAAGCGAATCCCAAAAGCAGGAAGCAGGCATTAACAAGATTTCAAGCAAATCCTACAGCACATTGGGGTCCTGGTACCAGAGCCTCTATGACGTAAGTGTTTTTTTTTTATAACTGCAATCTCCTAACAGACAGTTCATATCATATTTTTTCATCGCTTATAGGGTAGGAGAAGATATAATTCTCAAAAAATTCCTTAACCAAAATAAAAAACAAAGACGTAAGTACGAAGAAGATGAAAATCAACAGGATGAACCGGAAAGTAAACAAGCTAAGCTTGATATTGAAGAAACAAATTAATTTAAATGTACATAATTTTATTTTTGTATGATTAAAATGAAAAACATCCGACGGAGTTTTGTTTAATAACGGAAGAAATTACCATCGGCTGGTTGACGGGAAAATCCATTGTTTACCAATTGCGAATGAGGTCCACTATTGATTAATTTAACACTATGGGGTGATAACCTTTCCTTAATGCCACCTTGAAAGAATTCAGCTGTTACATTTTGTTAATGCGATTAGATCTTAAATATTACCTATTTTTAAAGGATGTCCAGTAGGTTCCGGTTTTTCCAATGGTATATCTTGGGTATTTCTTAAAACTCGAAATGTTTGCGGTATCCATTGGCAAGTTTCCACTTGCAGAACGAAGTCAACCTTTTCTGGAAAACGGTCGCGAGAATGAACGTAACGCGATTGTAACTGAAAGTCTAGAGAATCCTTTGGTATTTTCGTCGAGGGCTTAAATCTTTTACATCCTCGCACAGACGATAACGTTTGATGATAAAAGAGTCGTTCGTGTGGCTTTAAATTACTATGCCATATTTTGTGTTTATCAAAGTTCGGAGGTTTTGGCATTGGAAATATAAAATGACCTTCTCTTTCCAAATAAGGTGCATAAGAATAATTGCGTACTCTTAACATGTTGGGGAAACACTAGATGATTAAAGTTGTTTAAAGAAAAATTATAGTTCCGAATAAAATTTGTTTGACTTTTGTAAACAAAATAAAAAATAAATGTTGCTAGGAAATTTAAAAAAAAAAATCGGTTGTAAAAGTAAGCAAAATATGAACTGTGCCTTGCACAATACTTTACATTTGCTTACACAATTTCAAAACGAACAAAATACACCGAGCCCCAAGTTATGTTTTAAAACTGCTTCGTTATAAAAATAAGAACGTTATACATATATTAATATTATAAGAAACATTCTTATTTTAACAATTATTTTTAAAAATTCTACATTTTTAAAACGAAAACGCAAAATTCTTGTTTTAATAATGCTATTTTGGTTCAGTGTATGTATTTGTCGTAGGTTGGTTAGGAAGGGTGGTGCTATATCGCACCTCCACTCGGGAACCCAATTGGTTCCCATTAAAAAATAGACAACTGGCCCGTCAACTTTCCCGTTACCAGTAAAACCTCGTCCGCTCCTGTCAAAACGCCTAAGAGTTGCGTTCATTGCCAACAAGCGCAATAGAGGTGATTAAACTCATACCTGTTGTAAACCTCTTGTCACTAATCTCCTCAGTTTTCCCCTCCTTACACTCGAGTTAATGATTCTGCGATCATCATAACTATCCACACTCCACTAGAAAGTTGTCAACCCAAGTGTCTCCAGCGACTTCCTAATAGCATCAATACTTGTGTTGTTAAAGGCTCCCTCAATGTTTAAGAATGCAGCCAGTGTGTAATCCTTGTACTGCAATCCTCTCTATAACACCCACCACGTCATGAAGCGTACTATCAACAGACCTGTCTTTTCGATAGGCCGTGATTTTCAGATTTTAACTATAAAATTGTTTTACTACTTTTAAGTGCAGTTTATCTCTTCATTTTGCATCTTAGTTCCTAAAAATCTATTTTGTTTTAAATAAAGTAAAAAATACAAATTGTTCAGATTCAATGATAAGTTCGGGTTAGGCCAAACATTGCAAAAATGATCGAAGTTCGGTCTGACAAAAGTATGCCATTTTAAAAATAAACCCCAAAATTCTGCACTTCACGATTTTCTCAATCGATGTAAAAAATGTAAATCAAAGCATAAAAATAATTTTTCTCTCCTCCCGGATAATTGATGCTGGTTAATCAATCTCGGAAAATCGAGGTCTCACAATTAATTAGTTTTCCTAAAAATGTATTATCTGGCAGTAAACCAAAATCGTTTCCATATTGGCAGTAAACCAAAATCGTTTCCATATTAAAATAAAAACACGCAACATTAACTGCTTTAAAAATCATTTATTATTCTTTCTTCAAAAAAAAACAACAAATTTTTATGTATGTATGTGGTTACCAAAAAAGAAATTCTGCAGAGCTGAAATGTCGAAATTAATTTAAAAAGTTTGTCATTTACTCACATGCTTTCGCAGAAGTCCTTACTGCTACAATAGAATATCCAACATTTTATTTAGCAATCCTACGATTTGATGTATGTCTGGTTGCCATTCTCCACATAAACCTGTGCTATATTAATTGTATGTGATAAAAAAATAAAACTCGAAAGCAAACAGCTACTAAACACCATCGGACCGGACCAGCCAGCAAATAATGGCCTTAGGTACATATTTTCCTAAGCACTCGTCGAAGAAAAGGAATAAAAAACTGGAAACCTGCATTTGTCATAGTGAATGTTGAGTTGAATACAGCAAACTCTAGCTAAGATTAAACACAGATCACAACTCCCAACACCACCGATCATTATTATAGCACCACAACTAGACCTGTTTTGTTTTGATGTAAAGTTTACGAGTACGATGAAACGCACGAAAGATATTCATTATTGTTTCTAAACATCACAGCTACCACAACACGATGTTTGCAAAAATAATTTTGGGCGGCATGTGTTTTGTATATTTCAGAACTAGATGAAATATGCAGCTTTTCGTAAAACCACAATACACCGCAAACTGCTGACTACTTCTGCATCGAATGCTGCTTATTGCTTGGTTGATAAAAAAGAAATTTAAGTAAAAAAAATCAAGGCCAGCTTTCACCCAAGAAGCTGTGGGAGCAATTCTCATATAGACAAAATTTCAGCAGACAACATAAACAGCAACCGCTTCAGAATATCTAACAGCTTTTGATGCTAAATTAGCAACAACAGTCGCAGCAGCAGCAACAATAAACATACAGCTTTAATCATTGGTGTTTTTGTGTTATTTCGAAACAGGTCTAAGCGGCACTCTCACATATTCAGCTCACTTACTCTGCGCTCCTCATCAATTACATTTAATTTTCTCTATTTTTACACTGGTTAATTTTTATTTTTTGATATTACACTTTCATCCTGCCTGACTGCTTTCTGCTTAAAATAACCAGCCAACAAACCGCTTTAATGCCTGCATTATATAAAATGGTTAAATATTATTAAAATTGTTTTTAAATTTGTTTTAATTAAATAGCAGCAGCAAATTAAAAAATGGGAATAGATTTTGAAAATATGACAATAAAAGGCATTTTAATAACTATTAATTGAATGGTTGTGTTAAAAAATATAGATCATCTTCAGAACTGAAAAATTTTTACGATTTCAAAATTGTATCGATTTTATATTTTTTATTAATTACACTTATAAGGATTTGGTTAAGACTCTAAGACGATTACTAAATAAATAGTTTCATCAAATAGAATTGTAATACATAGAAATATAAATTACAATTCGTATTTTTTATGATTTAAGTGTATACAGGATAATACCAATAGAATGTATGTTATGTGTAGAAAAGGTGGCAATTATTTTCCTTTTTTAATTTTTATAGATATATGTATATATTTTATACGATTGAATTACTTTCACCTTTCCTTCTGGTGAATTTTCGTTATAATTTTTTGATATTAAAAATTATAAGGAATAATACGGAAAGCTGACACTTATGTATGTATGTATATATTAAAGAATATTTTCTATAGCAAATGCTTAAATAAACACTTTTACAGTTTTTTTTTAGGATTATATAAACAAATAATTTTGCTTTCTAGATTCCAAAATATTTGTTTTGTGTTGACGTAGTGAATTAAAAGTAAAATATTAAAAAGCATTATTATATACCTGCTGATAAGCCAGCAATGTATTAAAAATAATGTAAAATACATGTCTCCAGAAGCCATTTTCACAGACACCTACGAAAATATTAAGAGAAAAACTATTTTTTATAAATAACTTGCCAATACAATGCATATTTGCAATTACCTTTTTGCACATTTATTTTTAAGATCTACTACGGCTACGTGATACGCTTCGTCCTCTATCTGCGGCTGCACCGCTGGCCAAACCAGCCAAACCATTTCGGCTGCCACTGCGAGTAAGTGAACGTCTGACAGGACTGCGTGAAAATTTGTTACGTCGGACTGGTGAACGACTTTGTGCAGAACGTGAGCGAGAGTATGAACGACGACGAGGGCTACGCGAACGGCGACGCATGGGAGAACGTGAACGACGACGTCCACCACCACCACCACCACCCCCGCGACGGTTATTATTACGTCTGTTGTTGTTTGATGGTGAAGTTGGCCGACCATAGCGTGCCATTTGTACGCGTAACTCCCTACCGTCTAATTTACGTCCATCCATGGCCTCTAGTGCGTCTTCAGCATCGCGTTTGTCGTAAAATCTTTATGAGAATATATAAAGTTGTAATTTTGAAAGCTGTCGAATTCGCTTTTTCATATCATATTTATTTATTTATTAACCATGTAATGTTAGACCACATGGCCAAATATAATATATTATAAAGATCTTGAGTTTTTCAGGACAATTATGTAAAAAATATCGCGAGAGATTTTCCCAGGAAACAATTCCAAATAATCGAGAAAACAAAAAATTCTAATTGGAAAAGGGAGAAATTTCTCGCGGAATTTTTTACATCATTTCCGTGTATATAATTTAATATAAAAAATTAATAATTAATAATTTTATACACTTGTAGCTTTCGTACGTATGACACCTAGTAAAAGCTCGTAGGCATCTGTTGCAAATTGAAAACAGGTTGGTTTAGCATTTTTTCGTAAATAACATTTAAAATATTTAATAAAAGTATCACTGAATAAAAAAATGCATGCAGAAATTTCAAAATGTACATACATTTATGATAATTTTTATTTATACTCTAGTACAATACATAGTCAATGACAAGATGTTTGGTAAATCAAGCTCACATCGATCTATAATTTATATAGTCCTAAGGTCTAATTATATTAATATATTATATTATAATCGGCCTTATTACGGTTCCCGAATTTGTAGATTTGACTTCAACTTGAATCGCTAGATTAAAGAAACACAAAATTTTTCTTTAATCTGCTACAAACTCTCGAAGTCGAATAAAAAATTCGAGAACCGTAATAAGGCCCATTCATTTCGACTTTTACTACGTTGTTGTAATACATTAAAGAACACCGCAACATTTGTTCTTTAATCTAAGAAATAATGTTGTAGTTGAAGTAAGCCAACCACAATAAGATAAAAGTATATGTAGCTTTCGTACGTATGTCACCTAGTAAAGAATCGTAGGCAACTGTTGCAAATTAAAAGCATTTTTTATAGCATTTTTTAACAATTAAATAAAAAATTTTAATGTTTTATTTAACAAATTAAAAAAAAATGCAAAAGTATTAAAAGCGCAATTACCAAGATTTTCTGCATAATACGAAACATATTTTAACGTTTTCGATAAAAAAAAAATTACAAGAACGCAATGTACATCGTAGATACATAAGGGTGGAATTTTGTGAAAATGCGAGTACACTCACATATCTCTCTAAACAACGTCATAGCACTAAAAATAATTTTTGAGTATGTTCTACATATACAAATCTGAATGAAAGTTTTTCCATTAGTAATTACGCTTTTTTATGCACCTGTGTGCCAGATGAACTCGCATTATGAAATATCTACACAATATTACACATTAATAACTCCAAAAATGAATTTTTTGAGATATTAATGGTGCAATAAAGGAGCGATAGAAAGAACTTACATTTCAAACCTATAACTTGAAAAAAAAATTAAAGAAAACTTCGTTTCATTTTAAATTTACATACCACAAAAGAAAGATATGAAACATGCCTCATTGTTATTCACTATTATAACCCCAAAATCATTTCTTTTTTATAAAGCTGTTGAATTGAATGATCGAAACCTGTATGTAAACGTGACATACTTTTCTCGGGAAGTAATGAAAATTTACACAAAAAAAATACATTTACGATATTGCAAACAGAAGAAATTTTAATTTTTCACCATCTTTATAAAAGAATTCATTTCAGGTTTTTCTCGTTGGAAAAATGAAATATTTTTGGCAACATACAAATTCAAAAATTTTTTTTCCCGTTTCTTGTAAAAAAAATTACATTTTTCCAACGAGGAAAAAAATTTAAATGAATACCTTTTATGCAATATTAAAAAAAATTAGATAAAACTGGAAAAAAAAGGAACTTACCTAACAAATGCAAAGCCACGACTTTCTCTGGTATAGCGATCGCGCGGAATGTAAATGTCACCAACATCACCGCAACGTTCAAAAACACGTCGCAAATCTTCCGGCGTAGTACGATATGTTAAGTTGTCCACCTAAAAAAATTCCATTTTCATTCAATCGATTTAGTAAGACTCCAACACAAAAGACGCCATTTTGTTTTTAATTGGTGTCTAACCAGAGGCAAAATTAACAATTCATTCATAACCATACCTTAAGTGAAACCATTCCATCAATTCGCGGAGGAGGGCGACCGTTGTTACTATTATTATTATTGTGATTCATCTTTCGGTTATTAATTTTGACGGCTTTTTTTAATACAATTTGGAAAAATTATCTCGTGGCTACTTTTTAGCCTACAAAAATTGCAAATATGGCGGATTAGAAACGCGTCCACACGGCAAGAAAATTTTATGACAAATGGACGATTTTACCGTCATAGTTGCCAGCTCAGAGAAAAAATATATTTTTATATATGGCAATATCAAGGAGAGCTGCCAGGCTGTTTGATCAAAAGAGTCACAAATAGTGTGACCAGGGGGCAAATTACGGCACTATTTATCGAACGAAATTACGAAATATATCAGTAGGGTTTATATGTAAATATTTTTAAATTTCGAATCGCATTGAATGTCGTAATTGTCCCCAGATTTTCAAAATCAAATTTAGTTAGCGGAAGACCAAAGAAAATTTTTTAATATTTTTTAATACATTATACAAGTTCACTGCACAAGTCTAGCACTGTACAGTGCGTTTGTGCAGTATATGGGGGGGGGTTGCGCTATTTATGCAGTGTAAAACTGTAAAGTGAAACTGTGTAGTGCATATTGCAAACGCTCAATTGTCTCGTGATTTTTTAAGATATCAAAACAAGACATGAGCACAAAAAAAATTCTGACAGAATCCATAGAATTATGCAAAGAATCGCCTGCATTATGGTGCATTAAAATAAAACGCACGGTGTACGGTTTGCTTAAGTGGTTGCCAGACACATCAATATTAAACTTCAATATGTGCATAGGTATGTGGTTGTGTGCGTTTGTTTATAAAAAATATTCCAACCAATAGTATATATGTGACTATTTTTGGTAAGCAAACGCACACATAGGTAGCTCGCCATAACGCCATTACCAAGGCATATCAAACAGGTACACGTATCAGGCATATTGCTCATCCGCTGATTTTTTGTTTACAAGTTTATAACGAAGAATTCATTTGACAATTACTTTTATGCCTTGTATGATGCATACAATTTTTTGACAATTACTATGTCTAGGTTCACACACGACAACTTTTGTTGCGCAACTCTACTTCAATTCTCTTTTGAACTTGCTTTTACGTTCACACAGGAAAATTTTGTTTCGGCAATTTTTGGTTTCTTTAGCTTCACCATTAAAATTACGGATGAGATAACAAAAGAAAACTGGAGCACGGGCAATTATGCACCCCTTTCCATTCTCTTTTCCTCCCTCGTCCATAAAATCAAGAGTTGCGCAACAAAAGTTGCTGTGTGTGAACCTAGTCTATGTAAAGCTATGGACCGTTTCACATTAGACTAGGTTCACACACAGCAACTTTTGTTGCGCAACTCTTGATTTTATGGACGAGGGAGGAAAAGAGAATGGAAAGGGGTGCATAATTGCCCGTGCTCCAGTTTTCTTTTGTTATCTCATCCGTAATTTTAATGGTGAAGCTAAAGAAACCAAAAATTGCCGAAACAAAATTTTCCTGTGTGAACGTAAAAGCAAGTTCAAAAGAGAATTGAAGTAGAGTTGCGCAACAAAAGTTGTCGTGTGTGAACCTAGACTTAGGCAACTTTACTTGCGCAAGTATAATTTTCATTTTTATTTATTTTCTTTTGAACTTGCTTCTATGTTCACATTCAGTTCATTTGTTGAGCAAGTTTAATTTTCTTATGCTCGAGTTTTCTTAATTTGTTGACGTTTTGTGGCAGAATTGCCAAGTTGTGGCAGAATTGCCAAGTTCAAGCAAGTCTGTACTCAAATCTCGGCAATTCTTTCCCCTTCAACCGACCTTTCCTCTCACACCCACAAACACAAGACTTGCGCAATTAAAGTTGCCTAATGTGAAAGGGGCCTTAGTGAGAAGCACAGAGTTGCCAGAAAGTTTTGCCTAATGCATGTATCTGTATTAAATGTGCCTTGGCCATTACCATAGCAACCAATTAAATTTTGGTTTGGATTTGGCATTATGGCAATGTCATGCTCTAGTCTAACGATAAAATAACATAGTTAAATGAGAGTGTCAACGTTCTGTCATGAACATGAACAAACTTAACTACTTAAAACTTGGATTATCCAATTTTAAAGCAATGACGCCGCGTTATTTGGGCTTGCTTTATATATTTTGTACGAGCATGAGCAATTTTGACCGATAGAAAACACTTGACACGCTAATTTAGGTTTGGCTGTAAGGGTCTGTCCCACGATTTCGACAGCGTTCGACTTGTGTCACACTTCCATTCAAAACAAAAACATATTTTAAAATTTTGTTGTTTCCAATGTAATTATGTCACTAGTCGGACGTTGTCGACATCGTGGGAGGGGCCCTTAGATGTAATTTTCGATCGCTTCATAAAATTATATACATAAACATAAATGTACCCTACCAAAAGGCTACCAGTCAATTAACTAGTCATTTGACTAGTAGCGACGACCACAACTTCAGTCACTGTCCTCAGTTAGTTTATTAGGGGCTTGGTGAAAAAATGACCAAAACATTTGTGTACGTGTGATTTTTTCTCTCTCTCTAACTTATTAAAGTCACTTAATTAAAACATATATGTATATCTGAACTGCTTACCCTGCTACTCTTTTGCCAGTCACAGATTACATAAGCATTGGTAAACTATGACTAGTCAATGGTTACAAGGCAACTGGTCACCTATTACTAGTCAATATTTACCTAGAAACTGGTAAAATCTAACTTTTAAATAAATAAACACAATTTATATAAATAAACACAAGTAATATAAATATGTAAAAACAAAAAACAAACCAATCCAGAAATAACGTAGGTGGCACCAATGTAGTCTTCCTAACATTTTTTTTTAGCTCCAACACACCTTGCCTTTGGAAAATATCTAAAATTTAAAAACAAAATATATAAACATATAAATGAAATGAAACTTTTAAATTTCTTTTAGACATTATTGTTGTTACTTAACTTTTTTAGCACTTGTATAAATTTTATTTCACAGACCGAACGAAGTGCATATTTTACAAAAAGTTTTGGCATATGTACATTAGATGTTTCCCTATAACATAGAAGTTAGAGAGGAGCAACTATAATAAATAAATGTGTCGGCCATCTCTACCAGTCAAATCACAGAATATGAATATTTAGTAGTCTATGAGTCAAATGACCATCGCCGTGATGAAAAAAAACTTTTGAAAAAAACTTTTTCAGTCACGTAAAAAACTTTTTTCAGAGTTGAAAAAAGGTATAATTTTACGTGTAGGTGTGAGCACGTGCGTTTTTTGAGAGAGTATGTGACAATATTAGGTATCTTTTAATCGAAACATATGCCTACTTAATTTTTAAGCAGCTATAGCTATAGCTACTTAATAAGTTTATACACACTTAAATTTGTTCTGAATATTTATATAAAGTTCGAATAAAACATACCTATTAATACTTTTACGTGGGAAGTGTGCTGCATATCCCAACAATTTTTGATTGCCGTAAAACAGACTAAAAGTATCAACAATTGTGGAAATGACGCAAATTTGCACCTCTATATCTCCAGATATATTCAATATATCGAAAAACTGATAACAAATTTGGAAAGAGGACACATTATTCATATACATATAATCAATCAATAACTCATTTTTTTAATGTTCCATACATCAAATCAGAAACAAACCAACGATTTGTATACGAATGTAGAATAGATAATATTTCTGTAGCAATATTTGAAATATTGCAAAATGCCGGTTTATTTAATTAATTTTTCATATATAATTTCTGGTTATTTATGAATTCAATATTTTTTTAAGTTGTATAATATTTGCTAAATTGCTCATTGCGGTGCTATGGTACTCTAGATTTTCAAATAGTACTTACCAAATTATTTTTACCAACTTTTCCATCCCTGCTATAGAGTTACACAGCTATAAGCTTTTGCATATGTTTTAGCGGTGTGACTGAATTTTGCACTATCTGCGTGGCCATTTTTAGTGATTGGAAACGAATCGTTGTGGTTAACTTTTATAATAATTTGTGTTCAATAAATTTTCATACAATCCAGAAAAAAAGAAAAAAGTTGTTATATTACTTCATCACTTGTGGCACTATTTGTATTTAAATATTTCATTGATTTTAAAGCAGTTTTGGCAATATTTGTCACAAAGTTTCTCTCGTACGGTTGAAATTCCTTTGTCGTCAAACTAGTGAAAAACGTGATTTTCGTGAAACGAGACAAGAAAAAAGAAAGCGTAAAAATATACATGTACATACATACTACATCCATATGTAAAAGGTGGTAATGTAAATGAAAGTAGAAGGGTGTAAAAAATATTTACAAATAAGATCCTGTGTATCAGAGAGACTATTTTAAATAAAGTCGCCGTCTGTTACTACATCCATCAAAGAAAAGGCAGTGGTGGACGGAAAGAGAGGCACATTAAAATTTCGAAGGTTACCTAGTTGGCCGGATTGCGTGAACCAAAAAGGAAAAAGCCGAAGTGCGTTTGTGAGCGTCTTTTGAAAAGTAAGTCGACAAATAAAACTAAATTAAGAAATTTCACAATGGCTCAGGATAATACGGAAATGTCCACAAAATTCTCCACATTAAATGTAAACGCTGCTGAATTTGTACCAAGTTTTACTAGTTTCAGTGCTGCCGCCAGTACTGCTATAAATGCTGATAATATACCGGCAGCTATAATTGCACCCATGGAAACAACCAGCTTGCCAGCTTCTACAAGCGGCACTCCTGCCACCACACCCAATTCGGAAGAATCCGGTTCAGGTTCCATAAATGTTCTCAATCAAGCTGATGTGCCGCCAGCGGAATCACCTATGCAAACATCTCCCATAAAGACTGCGGCCGCTGATGCCACTGTAGAAAATATCAACACAACCGATAAAATTGCAGCCAACAATGGTAATGGTAAGTTTAATTTTTTTCAGTCTTTCCCAAACTTACCAAAAACATTACTTCTTAGAGTAAGTAGAAAATGCACACAAAACTGACGTCATGACAACGATACTAACCCATAAATTATACATGTGCATATACTTATATACAATGTAAACACCTTCGTACAAATGGTTTTGTTTTTCTTGGTCTTGGTATTGTTGTTGTGGTCATTAACCATTTGTTATTTTCTTTGCTATTTAAGGAGTGTTAGATTTTCTTTATTATTTGTACAGTTTTGCATTTTATTTTTAATTCTAACCTCAAATTTATTATGTACATATGTGGTTTTTAAATTTTGCATTAACAAATTTCCTAAAAATTAAAAAAATAATGATACCGACCTAAATAATACTTTTTTGTGGAGATTTGTTGCCAGGTAAATGATAATTTCTAATTTTGTATTGTAAACTAACATTTCATATATGCAATACTGTTGACACGTTAACTATTTGTGAGTTGGTTTTAAATTAGATTTGTTTGTGACTTTTTGAAAGATTAACTACATACATATGTACATACATATTTATGTAAGTGAACAGGTTGTTAATAATGAATACTTTAAACCATTTTATCTCTTACGTTCACCAACATTATTTAACGAACTTTATCTAAAATCTTTGAAAAACCATATGAACGGCTTATTGTAATAATATTATAAGGCACCCGAATTGAAAAAAAAACAAGTTTGTTTTTTTCATATGGGAGTAAATATTATTATTAATGGGTCACAATAGAAGTTAATAATAATGGACCCAACTGGGTCTTCGAGTGCAGGTGTGTGTTAGTAAGCGGCGCTATGGATAAAAATACCCAAAAGAAAAAATATTTGCAGCTGGGCTAAAGCTGGATGCAAATTAAGGCATTCGATCCCGATACAAATTATAAAATATTTCAATATAAAATCTGTTGGAGTATTTCGTAATTTCGTGAGATATCGATTGGCGAAATTTGTCCCCACTTTTATAAAAATATAAAAGTTTCTAAGCTTTTTTAAATGCGTTTGGTGGCTTGCTGATAAGTTGGCAACAACGAACATTTTTGAACTCATATTCATATTGACTCGTTAAATAAATATAAGAAATTGATTAGAAGAATTTAAATTTTTAATTTAACAAATACATATCGTCGGCTTAAAGTGTATTGCTCTTATGCAAAAACGATTGTTAAAGTTAAAGCATGCATTAAAACCGGTTTTGCCATACAAAATTCGTTTTTTAAACCAACTTTAAATTTTCTAATCGTTTTTGCATAAGGGGTAAACCTGTTAACTCACTTTAAGCAAATTTTACACGACAGTCAAAATACTGTTAACATTGCCTATGCATAGCTTAACAAATTAGCCTAATATGTATATTAGGTTTTTTCGTGATAGAGTTTCAAATGAAAATAAATATTTCAGCCGCTCGATGACGCATCTCCTATTCTTTCGAAGGGTATTAATATGTCATTTATTATAAAAAGTGGATTTGGCAGGTTTACACTCTAAGCCGACAATATGTATGTTCTTCAATCCATCTGAAATTAAAACATTCCGAATTGTCATGGCAATGTTGTTATAAATAAATATTTCTACAGTTTTAATAAATTATACTTTTATTATTGCAAATGATCAGAATTTAGGTGTACAGTCAGTCGAATAAAATATTTCTTGTGGTATTGAGAAATTTGCAATTGAAATACCTATAAATATGTTGTTTTGTTATTCATATTTTTCAAGGTTGGCAAACGGTATCGTAGAAATATTGATACCGATTCAAATACCGCTAAAACTAGGTACCGGTATACCGATTCCCACCAAAAATAAAATTTAAAAAAATATATTTCAATTAACTTTCTTTTATAAACACGTTTTTGTTCTTTACACATTCTTATGAAGCGAAATACTAACAAACTGCGTGAGCTGTTTAATGCCTTTAGAAATGAAAAACATATCTCTAGACATATAAATGTTTTAAATTGGTGAAAATAGCAAAGCCGTTGTAAACACATTTATTGTATATGAAATCGCGAAAATTAATATATTGGCTGTTCCAGATACACAAGCTGATACGAAGATTTAAAGTTTTGAAGCGTGATTTTTTAATATATGTATGTATGCACATTAAACTGGTCGCAAAGATATTTTTCTTTAATTGATATAATACATATGTATGTGCGCTGTGTAAAATATGATGTTTGCGGCCATAAATGCCTAGCAAGGCCTAAAGTACCCGATACGCAGTGGGGATTTTGTAAAAATACTCCTTTTTTGAAGTAATTTAATAAAAAAACTGTCTGAACTAATAATTTAGCAGTAATAGGTTTGTTTCTTTAGTTTTTGGGTAAAGTTCGGTAAAATGAGAGGAAACTATAATTTCGCTCAATAAAATACAAAAATGCACAAAAGTACAGGAACGCGAAAATCCAAAATTTTAACACGAAAATAAACGTCAATGCATGTATGCATATACATACGTATACACATAACTAAACACATGCGTGTGTACATACACACGCACATATTTATTTACATGATTCGGCATACTTATATGGGGTTTTTATCTTAATTTCATATAAAAACTTATAAAACTTTATTTACCACTAGTTTTTAAACATTTTTTCATAAATTTTTTCATTTATTTAGTGTTTAGGCAAATGTAATTTTTCTTTGTAATTGCTTATTTTTCAAACAGCTGCTTGATTTTGTGTTTGCCCAAACTAGCACGAATAAAAATTACGGGCTGTTTCGTGCAAGAAGAAGAAGAACATTAATCTCACCAAACCTCTCTCATTTACCCAATTTTCGAGTACGGGAACGCTTTTCGTGCAAATTGGGATCCCGTGGGATCCCAATGTAGAGTAAAGAAGCAAACCTAATATCGGTATACCGGTATTATAAACTCGTTAACGGTATGTACCGATAATACCGATACCGAAATAAAAAAAATACCGATACCGTTACCGATACCGATACCGAAATTTAAAAATTAGTTGTACCGGTATCCATACCAATACCGTTATTTGTATCGGTTGCCAACCGATGTTTTTTTTTATTAAATGCTCTTATTATCAGAAGTAATTCTTCACATAATATAAAACAATACTAAACGATTGCTACAAACTTATGGAAAATAATCTCTTGTAAAACTGGTAAAAACTGCTAAGAACAGAGGTTAGGCAGTATGAAATCTAAAGAATGGCAATATACATATACATACATATGTATATATATGTATGTACTACTATGTCTGAAAATGTGTTAGTAGGTAGTCTTCTTTATTAACGAATGTAATAATTTGTGATACCGGTTTCTTTTTTTTTATCAAATATGCACTATGTTTGCATAGAAATAAAGACAACAGCGAGTTTTTATTTTTATATTTTTTTTTTTGTTTATAAAGAAGAGAATGAATGAGTATTGTTGTTTTATCAGCTGGGGAGCTGATAAATAGAACTTGTAATAATTACTCTGATTTTATTTTATAATAGTTTTATGTTTGTTCGACCTGAGATATTATTAGTACTGTTGTCTAATATTTTTAGTTGGCCTCTGTGGCTTTATATTACATATTTTGTAAAAAAAAAAATAAATACATATGTTCATATTTCAATTTCAATTTCAATTTATTTATTTAATTAATCGAGCCCATAGGGCCATATATGATTAAAATGTACAAAAAGTAATGAACTTATTTCTAATCGCGTGTGTGATACATTTATTGAAGTAAAAGTTAATATAAAAAATATTTATAACTTATTATATTTATATATTTTATATACATATTTATATATGTATGTATATTATATATTTACATACTAAGTATGTACTATTTAATATAATCCTTGACAATCTAATTTATTTTTATTTTATTCTGTGTACTGAAAACTAGATTATTCATAAACTTTGTATAATTTATGTTTAAAGCTAGAGATAGAGTGCTCGAGGGAATATATCCTACATTCTCTTATTAAAAATGATGTTTCAAATGTAGAGTTGTTTATTTTTGGTATTGTCAGTTGGGGGTTGCGTATTGATCTTGAAAAACGAAATATATCAGATAAACTAGAGTTTGAGTTAGCTTTAATAATGTGATAAAAAGCAATCATAGTTTTTATTTTCACAAAGTTCGAGAAGGAACATTTTAAAAATATTTTGGCGTAATCAGATATGCGTTGGAAAATTCTTAGCTTAAAAATATATCTTATAATACGATTAAATATAAGTTTCAAACGATTCATATTTGACGATGAGCAGCCACTATATACTTCAAGGCAATAAATAATGTGAGACATTAACAGAGAGTGTGCTAAATTACACCTAATTTTTGTAGGTAAAGCTATGTACAGACGATTGTCAGGTCTTACAATATTGTCAGATCTGTCAATGTGCTGGCAATGTACTGGCAATCGAAAATTGCCAGTACAATTTTCCTTGTCAGTTCACACGGTGGTAAGAAAATCTTACAATTTGTTGCCAGACGGTTGTATGGCAATAAATTCAGCTGACAAAATCGTCAGTCGAAAAATTGTCAGTTCACACGGTTGTAATATGCACAAATTGTCAGATCTGTTTTCATGCGCTGCCAGACTCAAAGCATTTTTTGGAAATTGTTAAATATCAATCGTTTGTGTTTGTGTTAAATGTAAAAAGTGAATGTATAAATTATTATGGACCATAAAGAAGCAATTGCAATGATTTTGTGTGCATATATTTTATTATAAATCTTTTATTTAAAATCAAGCGTGAGCAGTGTTGCCCATAGAAATAATTATCTTACAATGACGCCATTGTCAGATGCATAAACTTTGCACATCTGACAATATTAAAACGTCTGACAAATATCTGGCAATAATTTCACAGTGTGTTCACACGATTGTAAGATGTCTGACAATTTGTTGTCAGCTGCCAATCCTTCAATGGACTGAAAATGCTTTTTCTGGCAGCGACGTCTGACAAAATTTGTCAGTTCACACGGTTGTAAGAAATTTTGAGCACATTTTACTGGCAATATTGTAAGATCTGACAACCGTCTGTACATAGCTTAAGTGACAATTGACACTATATAACGATTTCAGTGCAAAACATACCTTACCTTCAGTGCAAAACATACCTTAAGCTTCAAAATGACACTTGTTGAGAAAACAAAACAATTGCTGTATTTTTTAATCGAAGTATCGTCACATTAATTTTTATTTGTTTTGTTTTATAATGCACAATACTGCCATATTTTATTTGAAAAAAACCGTGATTTTATTATTTTTAAGAATAAATAAAATCGTTCGGAATCTGAAGATACCAATCGAAATCTGCGACATGCACGATTAGTTGTGATTCACAATATAATTGGTTTGCGTCAAAGTTGGTTCGACTCTCAGACAACTAATTTGAGTTGAGTTAAGAACGACAATAGGGGCGTTAATAACATTTAAAACTGGTAAAAAATAAATATTGCAATGTAAATTTTTTTTTATTATTTTATGCTCTTTTTGTTTCATAAAATGTTTTTTAGTTTTCCTCATTTTGATAACATAATTTTTTTATTTATAATAGATTATGGAATATTTGAGCATACATATATTATGTGTAATAATAATAGATACAAGTTATTTTCTTAGTAAAATTATGCAAATTTTCAAGTATAAAAATTTATATGTAAGTGCAAAATATTTACGTTAGTCTATTTACAATGTTCATACATAAATACACATTGAACATAGAACATTGCCGATTATTTAACTCAAGGATAGTGAAGTTAGTAAGCAGAAACTGTAGTGTTTTTTGCTTACGTAAAAAATTTAAACTATATAATATACATATAAACTCGATTATTTTTCCAGAAAATGATTTGGCAGATAGTTGGGATGTCGAAGATGATCCCGTAATAACGCCTGATGACGACGATATCGAAGAGAATGACGATACTGAAGGTGAGAATACACCTAAAGTATCTAAGAAGAAATTACTAAAAGTTGAGGAATCACGAAGCAAAAAAGAGCACGTAAATGTCGTATTCATTGGCCATGTTGGTAAGAAATGTTGCGATGTAATAAGAAAGTTCAATTAATAATAAACATTAATTTTCCATTTTCAGATGCTGGTAAATCAACAATTGGTGGCCAAATTATGGCTCTCACAGGAATGGTTGATAAACGTACTTTGGAAAAATATGAACGTGAAGCTCGTGAAAAATCTCGTGAAAGTTGGTATCTGTCATGGGCCTTGGACACAAATCAAGAAGAACGTGACAAAGGTAAAACGGTAGAGGTGGGTCGTGCCTATTTTGAAACAGAACGGAAACATTTTACAATTTTGGATGCTCCTGGTCACAAGAGTTTCGTGCCCAACATGATCGGAGGTGCCGCCCAGGCCGATTTGGCAGTTTTAGTTATTTCTGCGAGAAAAGGAGAATTCGAGACTGGTTTCGATCGAGGTGGGCAGACACGTGAGCATGCTATGTTGGCCAAAACGGCAGGTGTTAAACATTTAGTAGTTCTTGTTAACAAAATGGATGATCCGACGGTCAATTGGGATGAAGCGCGTTACAACGAATGCAGAGACAAGATACTTCCTTACCTCAAAAAATTAGGTTTTAATCCAGCTAAGGACTTAACCTTTATGCCATGCTCAGGCTTAAATGGAATCGGATTACGCGATCCTATACCATCCTCACTTTGTTCTTGGTATACGGGGCTTCCCTTTATTCCTTTTATTGATTTGTTGCCTTCACTTAACCGCAAAGATGATGGTCCATTCATTATGCCCATCGTGGATAAATACAAGGATATGGGAACAGTTGTTATGGGAAAAGTGGAATCGGGATGTGCGCGAAAGGGTCAAAACTTGTTGGTGATGCCAAATAGAGTACGTAGAATGTAAAGTTTCTAATTAAATCCTTTTATTTATTATCTTGATACTTGTAGACGCAAGTGGCTGTCGACCAACTTTGGTCTGATGATGATGAAGTGACATCTGTGGGTCCTGGCGAAAATGTTAAAATTAAGCTGAAGGTTTGTTTAATTTTCTATGTGCCTAATATACATAATTCCTATATCGTTGCTATTTATTCGAATAGGGCATTGAAGAAGAAGATGTCTCGCCTGGTTTCGTTTTATGTGACGCCTCAAATCCTATTAAAACTGGCAAAATTTTTGATGCTCAAGTAGTTATTTTAGAACACAAATCAATTATCTGCGCTGGCTATTCAGCTGTTATGCATATACATTGTGCAGCCGAAGAAGTAACCGTTAAAGTAAGCAGAACTCTTAAAATAATTTTTAGTCTTATTTTATTTTAAAGAGTCGGAATGAATACGAATTTAAATAACAAAAATTTACATTTTTAAAAACTTCCGATGTACAGAACCAACCAAGTATAGGATAGAACATATTAGATAGTCACCTTTCAAAAAAAAAAACAAATTAAAATTATTATAGCTTTTTGGGATCTACGGCGCCAAAGACGCACACATATTCAACAAAGTACGTCTAAAAAAGATGTGATATCTTCTTAACGCCTGGAAGATTGTGCACAAACATAGCTTAGAATACTCTCGATTACGTCAGCTTTCAAACAAACTAAATCAAAATCGGTCCAGCCGTTTCACCTGAACACCCCCTTTAGGGTTAAGTACACCAAAGGTGAAAAAAGAACCCTATTGTTTTCGCTACGCTGTCCGTCTGCCCGTCACACGCTATTTTCTCAGGAACCGTAAGAGCTACGGACCTGAAATTTGGACAGAGTGTGTAGAACCTTGGCCGCTACAATACATGAGAATTTAAAATTAAAGGGTGTTCCAAAACGAGCAACGAAAAATGTTAAAATCCCATGTAATATACATACAATTGTATTGACACTTGCAATTTGTAAAATTGGTGTATTTTTATATAGACTACAACAATTAACATTAAAATATTTAAAAAAAATTAAATTAAAGGGTGGTCCATCAGTTAATGCAATTTTGACTATGTAATTTTGACAACTTGTTTTATCTTGGAAACCGTAAGAGGTAAACTCCTGAAATTTTCAAAAACGGTAAAACTAAAAAATCCGAAAGTTATAAAATAGTCAAACCGAATAAAATCGCCAAAACCCGAAAAAATCGCCGAAATTACTAAAAAATCGCCAAAACGAAAAAAAATCGGCAAAATTAAACAAAAACGCCAAAAACCGAAAAAAATCCCCAAAACCAGAAAAGTGCCAAAACTAAAAAAATTGTCAAAATGTAAGAAAAACGCCATAAACCGAACAAATCGCCAAAACCAAAAAATCATAAAAAAAACGTCAAAATTAAAAAAAAATCGCCAAAATAAAAAAATCGCCAAAATAAAAACAATCGACAAAATTAAAAAACCAAAAAAAATCGCCAAAACGAGAAAAAAAGTGCCAAAACTCAGAAAGCGCCAATTAACTAAAAAAACCCCAGAACTAAAAAGCATTTAAAACCGAAAAAAACCCAAAAACGAAAAAAATGCCAATACTATAGTTTATATTGGCTAAAGTTCGTATTGAATTACATATCTCGTGTCCGTAAGGAAACCTTCGTGCGCGGTTCAAAGTTGCACTTCACTGAATTTATTTAATTTGTTTTTAAATATATTTTTTTCCCAAAAAAAAAAAATTAATGTTCTTGCATTGTAAATATTTGGAATTTAATTTTTGTAGGCCCTCATCTGCTTGGTTGACAAAAAATCCGGCGATAAATCAAAATCACGTCCAAGATTCGTTAAACAAGATCAGGTGGCAATAATGAGAATTGAATGTTCCGGAATGATTTGCTTAGAACAGTTTAAATTATTCCCTCAAATGGGAAGATTTACCCTTAGAGACGAAAGTAAGTTAAACAAATTTTATTTATTTCTTTTACATTTAACTATTTTATTTTTAATTTTAGATAAAACTATTGCTATTGGCAAGGTATTGAAGGTGATTGAGTAAATTGAGCCAAGCTTAATTTGTTTTTCATTTTTAATTGAGTGCTTGAAGCCCCGCCTTTTTAATAAAAAAATAAGATCTAAATTTACAAGGCTTTTAAGCCCAGCCGTCAAATAGGAAAAAATTTAAAAAAGAAAGTTTAAATTATTTAAAATCACACACTCACACAAAACCACGACCTATTATTATAAAAATGAACTTTATTAACGAAACGAACGAAAAACAAGGATCATTATAAAATAAAAAAAGAAATAATAATAAAGAAAATTTTCGTATATAAATATATATACATAAATATATATTATATAATTACTATTAAATATTTAAAAAACAAAATTTAAAAAAGATATATGAGTACCATCTTTTGATTTAAGTTATAAAGAAAAAATACTATACAAAACATTAAGAAATGGTTAAAATATTTAGTGTGACGAAGATGAACAACAACCAACAATTAAAATAAAATAGAAAAGAAAATAAAAGAAACTCAATATGTATTTTCACCTTAACAACTGAACTCGAACAAAATGTAAGGTACATATGTATACCAAAAATTTTTTTATTTTGTGGTATACAAAATATATTTATAGTTAATTCAATATTATAATTTTACCATTTTTCGTGTTGTTTTGATTTGTTTCATTTGCCAAAGCATGAAAACGTTAAAATAGAGAAAATAACGTGTCACTATATTACAAAACAAAAGTAAATCTCAAGCAAATTGAAATGAAGAATATGAATTAACTAAAGTCACTAAATAAAAAAAAATTTTAAAACAAATTTATATTAAGCAATTCGCAAACGCCTAAAATAACATTAATTTTTTCATATTCCCTCACTATTTCCATTTTATTTAATCATGCAAGGTTCTGTGTGTTGTCCCCTCCTGATGCTGCTGTTTTTTAATTATATCTCTAAATGAGCAAATAATAAAATTAATGTGAATTCATTGAAACTTTTCACAAATTTTATTTAGTGATTTCGATTTATGGATTTTTTTTAATGGCAATGTTTTCAAAAATTTTTTATTTTGGGCTTGGAAATTCCCAAACACAAGCTTATATGTATTTCAATCACGAAATCGCAGAAATTAGCGATTGCTCAAAGTAATTGATTAATTTTAGTGCTTCGTTTTTGTAACTTGTCAGAATTTTTTAGATCGAGAAAAATCAAAAAAATCAGGATGACTGGCATAAAAACTAGTAAAGCTCAACAGAAAGTTAAGTTTGTTATTATTCTGAGTAATAATTTTTTTTCGACGTAAGAAGTTCTCGCATTCGTTACAGAAACTATTCTCGCAATTTTAAGTGCAAATTCGGACATTCCGAAAATTTTTTTTGTAATATATAACAACATACATACATATCGTTACCTTAATATAGAAAGGCCCTAACTAATTATTTTTTTTTTAAATCGAGATTTTGAAATATACAAAAAACTTGATTTCAAAAAAAATAAATTAGTTGGGGCCTTTCTATATTAAGGTAACGATATATACACTCTCAATCAGAAGATTGTCAGTATATCTTTTTAGATTTTTTTCGACAGCTAAAATTTTACTCCATCGGTAACATAATTTTCTTAAGATAACAGCGTAAATCGAAAAGCATAGAATAGAATAAAAGCCACTTTTACCGTTAAAAATAATTAAAATGTGAAAATTAGGATAAGTTTTAAAATTATAAGAAAATGTTTTTAGTATAATTTGTCGCTTACTATAAATTTTCTTTGACTTTTACCAAGACTTGGGGTAATATAGTTTTGTCTATATCTTTTTAATGAACTTCGTTAGAGACATGTTAGCGCTTTTAATCACAGAATTATTAATTTTTTTGCGACCCGAAAAATTAAGACAACCTATCGCGCGGTAGGCGCATTTGCATCTCATGAATGGCTTTCAAATTGAGGGATCTTGATTGATGGAAATTGAATTTTGTCAATCAAAATATCAGTATTGAAAACGCCTCACTTTATGTACATATGGATGTATACAATTATTTTGATTCGATTAAACGCTTAATGCAAATTTTACCAATAGCAACACCATTAAGGTTCAACTTTCGACCTAAATACACCAAAAAACTTTTAAGTGCATGCAGCATCACGTTTTTGCAAACTGTCGTTGCATATTTTTAAACATATTTAAAATAACTTCATTAAATATTACGAGTATGTTTAGAATGTTAAGAAGACTTTTTTTATTAAATGAACAAAAAAAACAATTTTATGTAATGGCGTTTTCTTTTCTGGAAAAAGTGTAACATTTTTAAACTTTTTATTCAAAAAAATACAATTTAGCGTTCGTTAAAAAAAATATAAACTCGCAAGGGATGATACAATAATTTCTAACAAAATGTATATTTCAGAAAATCATTTTATTGCGAATTTTCATTGAAAAGTGTAATAAGTGTAAAATTTTTTTCCAGAAAAGAATATGCCATAAAATTTTAAACTAAAGTTAAAAGTAAAAACATCCAGTTACAAAACTAGCCCTACAGTTAGTTATTTTTTTAATCAAAATTGGATAATTAAAAAATAAATTAAAATTTCATAAAATTTGTTGTTTTTATTTTATATTTATGTATGTACAGATGTTGAAGTCAAAATATGACCACTTAAGTTCCAGTTGGTCTCGTTGTGTTACCTGAAATATAGTAAAGCAAAGAGGTAAACTTTTTCTAAGTTTCTGAATTTGGTTTAGATAGTTGCGTAAATAAATAAAATTTTTCAAAATTGTTAAATTATTAAGTATCCTTTGGCATTCATCATCCAGTACTCGGTGAAATTGTTTTGTGTATATTCCATGAGGAATTATAGTGCATTATGCAAAACGCTTGTACAAGAATTATGTTACGTTTTTATTCGTGAGCCTCAATAATCTTGAGCATTGAAAAAATTATAATTATAGTAGAGGAATCTCATCTCATCTGATTTTTATGACAAAATTTGCAATTGCTTCGATCCGTCTTTTCCGATTAATCTACATACATTTATTTGACCTCTCTTTCACTGCACCTTACTTCAGTTATTTCACAAATAAATCTCATTTTATTTTTTCATAAATTTTGTTGCAACACTTTCGATTTAAATCTTTGCTTAAAATTTCAAAATTTAACATACAAACCAAACTTAATAATTATTAACAGCTTTAACAATATAATAATAGAACAGAAAAAACTACATAATTCAAAAAATGTATTTATAACCATTTAATAATTAAAACATAAATATATACAAATAATTGGTTAATAAAATTAACTTTAAAACAGCGTGTCATGAATGCATTTTTTTATCCTTAAATGTTTCAACAAATAAGCAAGTATTATTTTAAAACACAGATCTGTATGTCCAAAATAAATGCTAAATTACTAAATTCAATTCCCTACTATCGGAAACCTAAATTCATTTAGTAAACAGAACTTGATCATAGAGAAAAAAACGATTATTTATACACAAATATTCAAAACGAAAAACAAACTAATATAATTAATATGCCTGAAATAGCGATAATAAAAAACAAAAATTTTTTATTAATAAAACAAAAATAATAAAAAAAACAAATATGCATATCTTGGATTTAAAAGATAATTAATTTATCTTGAAAAATGTTAGGTAATAAACTATTTTTTTATTGCATTCAAAAACTTCATTGAAGTAATTTTAGTCACTTTTTGCACAAACCAATTTATTACGTTTTCACTGCCACAATAATGGCAGTCAGTCAAGTCTCGATAATTTCTTTTTTTATTTATTAGTAGAGGCTTCGTACCCAAAATTTTGTTTTTGCTGAAAAAGTAAAATAATCGGGTAGGCACGTTCTGTATTCCACGTGAAATTAAAACGTGTGGAATGGCGAGAGAATTGCTGGAAATATGTATTTATAACAACAATGCTATGGCAATTTCGAACGATTTAATTTCACGTGGAATACTGAACATGTCCGATTAATTTGGGTAAACATAATAGCAAAAATTTCCAAAAAAAAGCGCCAAAAATTGTAATTTGATATCTCTTTAATTTAAAATTGCAGGAGTGGCATCATGCCTATCGACATTGATTAATTTGAAGATAAACTCTGCCAATTCCCGGGAATCGAGAAGTAAAATGTTTTATTCCCGGGAATTTAAAAAACATGAATTTAATTAAATGACCTAAATAAAAAATATAATTTTAAGAAGAAACGACATTTAAATTAAAAATAAAACAACTTTATTCGTTCATTTCAAGATCAATAACACCAAAAACCAATAAATTCATATCTATGCTTTGTGTTATAGCATGGATGGAAATTCCATCTACATCTGCCAAAGACTTTTAGGTTGAAAATATTTCGTAACTCTTGAGGTTGTTGGTTGGAGCCACCTTGGAAAGTTCTATTACATTTGCTTTCATGCTGATATTATGCATCGTTACAGAGTTGTATTTTTAAGAAATAAAACAACGAACAGCAATGTAAAAAAGCAAATTCCAAAAACGTAAATATTAAATTCCCGTTTAAAAATTCCCGGGATTTGTAAAAAAATAATTTCCAGGAATTTTTCCCGCGTAGAAACTCTAACTACGGGCCGTAACGGTTTTATTTAAAAATTACTTTTTAATCATTTTTTTAATGATTTTTATTTATTCTTCAGAAAGTAAGTTATTTCTTAATTTTTATTTATTCCTCACAAAATAAAAGTTACTTTGTGATTTTTATTTAAATAACAGTTACTCTTAGATATCGAATGTCATAATCTCAAACTGAAAAAACGTGATCGAATGAGCTTGTTATCGAAAGCGCTGATTAGACCCATGCATTTTTTGCGTTAAAATTCAATTTATCGCCAGTCTATAAAAAAGTCTTATATGTTAAATTAAATTTAATTTTTTATAGATTATTAAGTTTAAAAATTAATTTTTTTAGCAAAAAATAAAAAACAAAAAGTAACTGTTATTTCTTGATGAATAAATAAAACTCACAAAATAAAAACTTTTATTTTTTTATGAGTAATAAATTAAACTCAATAAATAACTGTTATTTTCTGAGCAATAAATAAAAATGAAAAAAAATCAGTAAAGTTGAGTTTTTTAATAAAAAAATAAATAATAAAAATCATTGAATCTATAGGTAGTCCATGTAACATGGAGTATATTGTGCACATAGCACTGATTAGTCTGATTTGTGCAGTTTAAATTTGGAAAATAATCGCTATTTGCATCCCTGGTTTTAACTTGTTTTAATAACTTGCCAGCGTGCGCATATGTTTTTTACTCCTTATTTTTTTGTTTGTTTTACTCAAACATTAACAAACAATAGCGGTATTCGATGTGTGATGCAAATTGTCTTGCGAATGCGCAAATGCAAAATATCGTAGCTTTTCTTTGAAATACAACAACAAAATACACACAATCCAAAGAAAATCTTTGATATTTTGCATTTGCACTTACGCAATACAATTTGCATCAAACATCGAATACCGCCAATGTTTTTCTAAAAGCGTACAAAACTAAGAAATAAAATAACAGGACATAAATTAACGTTCCTCACATTTTGAAAATGACAGCAAATGCCAGAGATGTTTACTCACCATTCCACACTTGCAACAACTTGTATCAACAGTTTTTGCCACTCCTGAATATTTTTGATTAGATACGGTTTACGTTGCTCAAAGTTAAGGTTAGTTTTTTTATTTCCGTAAAAATAAAAAAATGTTTGTACTTGCACACAAATATAGATACATACATACATTGGGCCTGTTCGTAAGTGCATCACTGCGCTGCAAATGGAAATTGAAATGGCCTAAATTACTTCACTACTGTCGATAATGCAAAAACAACTGTTAAATATGGATTACAAACATGGCTACTACAGAAAAAAATTATCAGCGAACTTGTATTGCATTTTCCATAAAGGTTTGCTATCATGCTGCAGAGCTGTGATGCATTCACGAACAGGCCCATGTACACACATATGTACATATATGTATGTAGATTGTATAGTTCATAGGACTAATAAAAGTATGAAATTCGTTTAACTTATTGCTTACAAAATACTTAGTTTAACAATCCATAAGTTTTTACTTTTTGGCTAACAACGGTGTTATAGGCTTATTTCTACGTTCCCTTTGCTCTAAGCGTTGCGCTTCTCTCTCGCCATACAAGTCCAAATGGCGGCCATGATACCAAACTAGTATATCGAAAGCTACACCAATTGCTGTCAGAGCTGCAAAAATATAATTTGAAATATAGTGAAAATTTTAATATGTATTTAAATTAAAAAAACTCTTCTCTTCTCTTCTACATACAAAACGCTGTTGTATTCACCAAATACCGAAAGGCTGTTTGATCATATATTTGACAATTTCCATTGCCGCTGCAAGTTTTAGTCCACTTCAAACAAGTTGAATCGATAATACGACCAAAAATAATGGGGCCGGGTATAAGAGCTAACAAACTAACCATCATCAGAGACAAACCCTGGGCAAAAGATTTATCCTCTGTTGAAACTGATCTATAGTTTACCAATAGGTTGCCAATGCGACCCGAAGATCCAAACCAATTAACTATCATTGAGGCTATAGAAAAGGTCCAAAAAGCAATGTTGCAACCCTTTAGACAAACTCCAGGCTTAAGCACAATTGCAACTTCATCCATTGCACGACGCACTCTTGACACTGGCATTTCAGTGGCTATGCCACTGATGGTAGTTTCATCATCATTTCCGGGAGATGAAGAGTATGGGAAGAGCAATTGAGTGGTACTATCACCGCTAAGGCTGGTGCTAAATGACTTAAATGTGGTTGGAGCAGGCGTTAAGGTTGTAGTTGCTAATAATAATGGTTGCAGAGCTAATGGTAGGATGGTACCTTTTGCTGCAGGCGATGTTGAAATTGTGGTACTTGTAGTTGTAAATAATTGTTCTGTGCTGGAATCCATCAGGTCTGAGTTCAAACAGGAGCAATTTGAGTATTGCTAACAATGAAAAATCAGGTGATATTAACGGTATTTCGTGTTTGATGCAAGTGGTCTTGCGTAAATACGAGTATAAAAGCAAAATATTGTAGCTTGGGATTGTGTGTATATTTTTTCGTTGGATTATAAAGAAAAGTAACGATATTTTGCATTTACACTTACACAAGACCAGTTGCATTGAAAATTGTGATACACATTATGTTACATACATACATATGTATTTGTATATGGGTGTTTCCATAGGAATGTCAACTTTTTGTAGCGTGAGAGACCAAGCAAATATGCTTGTTAAAAAAACGAATAATTTTTATTACTTCATATATTTGTGTAGGCCGCCAGCAGCTCTACGTTTATTAAAATTTTAAGAAAAATCTAGTCACTTTGTTCAGAAATACAAGTTTAATTGCTTGCTGTCGCACGCGAGAAAAAAGTGGAATTTCTCGGAGAAATGAACATATACATACACATGTATTTTGTGTTAATTTCAATGCGAACAAATTGAGAATTCTATCATACATTGCTTCATACAATATATGCACAGCATGATTCCTGTGACGCATTTGATTGTTTATTACCTTTAAGTTTGAATCCCATTTCTGGCAACCAGCATGGCAGGGTGAGAAATATGTTGTCTCAGTTGCTTCGTGGCAGATAGGAGAATATGGTACATCATCGCAGGCGCAATTTGCATTACACGCCGTAGACAAATTTAATCTTAATTATCAAGGAAATTCAAAATAAAATATACATATAGGACAGATGCCAAATATTCCGACTTACTTGCCACCAACTTGATCTAATGAAACCGTATCTTTACAATACATAAACATATACGATATTTGACCCAGTATATAAACAAAGCCCACTATAACATTCCACATAAGAACCTTACTGGGTGAGGGCTTCGTTTTCGATATAACCAAGCCGGAACCAATTAAACCAATTACCATGCCAATTATTGACACTGGTCCCACAATAATTGTGGCACTTTGAGCAGTTTTATGAAACTGTACTTCCATGTATTTGGTTAAAAAAGTCATGTAACCGGCCGCTCCCAAGATGTAGAAAACACCAGAAATGATATTGTATATTAAAAGTTTGTTGCGCAGCAAGCGCATGAGTGCCTTAGGGAAGTCTTTAAATTAAAACAATTAAAATATAGTATTTTTGTTGTAATAGAGAAAAGTAGCATACCCTTAAGGGTGGGGAAATCAGATGTGCCTGCCGTTGGTGTATCTAGTGTGGTGTTCGAGGAGAAACCTCTACCCAGCGGCAGACCTTCATCAATTTGCAATTCCTCATGTCTCAAAACGTGCGGTATATGGGAGTTATATAGAGGCTTCGTCTTTTTTGGCAACTCTTTGGGAAATAGACCAATAAGACCGGAAAATAAAACCATAAGAGTGCCTAATATCATCCAACCAAACCACCAAGCACCCAACCATCTGGGATCCTTATTATCGATTAAAGGTGTTTTGCTGGGATCGATAAACATGTTTAAGGATAAATACCCTAAGAAAAAATTTTTAATAGTTAATCACATGGTAACAATTTTCAAAAGCATACATATGTGGACAAAATTTACCAATAAAAAATCCCACTATGGGTCCAATCATTCTCAGTGACATGGCCACCGCCAGCATTAGAGGTGTATTAGTTTTCTTTGTATTATCATCGAGATAAGTTTGACCCAGCGAATAGTAAAGAGTATTGCCCACACCAAGTACAAATTGAGAGAGAAATATTAGTATTAAAGGCACCACCGATAATAACGATTCACATTCCTGGTTAAGTTTTAAAGCTCCACACAATTGCTGCGAATTTTTAATGGAGGAACTCTGCATGAAGAATAAAAAAAAATTCAGTTGTTTCATTTTAAAAAGATTTAATTATATTGTGCGAGTATTTTATAATAAAACTTTGTAAGATTTATTATTTTGTTTTGTTTTCTGGAAAAAATATCTTAGTATATACACTCAGGGAAAAGATGCAACTTAAAAATAAGAATACTAGAAAATGTATATTGAGATACATAAAAATAAATAAAATTAATAAGTTAATACTGTAAATTAATACTTTTCCATATTGACTAGACTTTCGTTAATGTTTCTTATTTATTCAATATGGTTTTAATTGATTTTAACTGTTTTTTCTGATGATAGTTTACATCAAAGTTTTTAGTTTAATTTTTAACGGTAAATTATAAATTTATTATTTATTATTATTATTAGTATTTTCGATCTTAAATAATAAAATTTATTAAGGATTTATAAAGGGTTTTTAAAACAAATTTTTGTACAAACATTTATACAAAATTTTTATTAAAAAGCCGTTATAAAGCCTTAATAAGTTTTGTAGATAAGGCTGTAAATTTTCATCAGAACAGAAATGTATAATTACTTTAAATATTCGTCAACAAGATGGCTCTCACGGGAACAAGTAGTTCAAAAAATAGTCGAGGATTGCAAACCTCTTAATTATTATTTCACTTTGCTGGATTTTGAGTCTGAATAAAAAAATAAAAGGTTAACATTTTTTCCATCAGCATTCAAAAACCCATTTTATATGTCTTTTTCTTCAATAAAATTTGTGTAATAGCTGATCTCTAGTCTACACCAGAAGTGAGCACAGTATTGTATTTTTTTTTTCAAGAAAGAATATTGTTTGCAGTGGTGATTGTAATTGAGTGTAAAGCAAAAATAGAGAGCAATGAAACAAAAAACATACAAAACCCATTGTACGACAGTTGAATCGATAGTTGTGTCAAGTGTGCAATATTTTTGTTGTAAACTTCATAGTGCACAATTCTTCATTTCACAAACTCAAAATTTCATAAAATATTAAGTGATAATAAAACTTTTTACAATTATATCCATTGTGAAAGATATTGAATTAATTTGAAAAGTCTTGAATTAATAAATTATAAAACTTAGAAAAGTATTGCATACGAACTAACACGCTCAAATAATCTACGTTGTTTCCCTACAGTCAGACTGGGACCAAATGTCTCTATGTCAACACTAAAATTCTATTAGTAGTTACATTGTATACAATTTCTCTTCTATTCGTCAGTATAAAAGAGAGAGAAGAAACAGATGTGCTGTATTTCTGGTGGATTTTTCAATAACTTGTCAATATAAGTAAATTCGTATGTACTTAAGGTATATAAATGTACCAGTAAATGTCTGGTTGGTATGTCTCCATGTTCCCATTAGAACTTTGTAGTCACTACCTAGTCAATTGTTTTAGTGTTACTATTAGATTTTCAATGACAAGCACATGCTAAATGTCTATAGCACAAAGTATTGTATAGGGGATAAATGTAGACTAGTACTGGTGACAAAGTCAAAAGTGACTCAGTACATTTTCACCATCGACATTTCCCTCAGGGTTGTTTTTTCTTTTACACATACACACATTTTTACACTTGTGTGCTCAATTTATAATTGTCATTCGGTGTGCACTAGTAAAATATGCTTCGACACCACAATACCTTTGCTTGGCAGATAAAAAATGCTTATTGTATACTTTTGCTAAAAGAGAATACCAGTTTTAGTGTTCTCATAAAATCTAGAGCACTAAAAAGAGAGAACAATTCGATAATGTACACCATGAAGATTAAGCAAGCAAACATCTTTTGCTCACCTCTAGTGTACACTTCAATGTATAATGTAAATACATATGTATGTATACACCTTCATGGGTGTAATATTTATTATTTTCGTTATTTTTTAATTTATATATTTCGTATATAAGTTATTCTTAGGTATGTCTTTTAAATAAATACTAACAAAATATACTGTCATAGACTATTTTGTTTTCATAGTTGCTACAAAATTATAACAGTCATTTTCCATCCCTGATTGGTAGTTTGAAAAATCTAGGAGCACTCTTCAATAAGAGTGGATGTTACTGATGATGTTGCTGTTGGTTATGGCGCAGTCTCATTATCAAACAATGTTACTATTCAATTCTTTTTTATATATATATTTTTTTTTTGCAAAATGTCTATAAATGGATGTAAGGAAAAGCTACACAATAACAATAAATTAGATTTAATTGTATGTATTGTAATAAATTTCATTTTCTTTCTTTCGTATGAAATCTCCAAGCATCTCTCCCAAGCAAGTTCAAATTTTGATTGTTTAAAATATGTATACATATATGAGATAGATTATTTTTATGAAAAAAAAATATTTGAAAGTAATTTGTTGAAAAAAAAATTAGTGTAATTGTGTTCACCTACAACCAATGATATCGTCACATTGTCTCCACCCGTATTTTCATAATATTCTTTCGTCAATTCTAAAGCATCTTGACCTGCCCCATAGATGAAGTGTGGAAGAGCCAGTATGAAACAGGATAAGCCGCAAAATACAATACCCCAAGCAATCCAGCGTGGACGATTTCTTTGACCACCAATATACGAGAGTATAAGGGATAATAAAATTTGTGATATTTCATTTCCACTGAGAATTATACCTGTGAAGAAGAGATACAAAAGTGTAATGAAAGTTCACATTCATATACAACAAATATATTCATATATTCATACCCAGCTATCCAAGAGATGTTTAATAGACGATGCCTATTTTTTACAACCCCTAAACGAATCTTCTGATGATTTTTTGGAGAGTGATATTGTGCACTTTATGTTTAACTCTATTTTTTTTTCAAGAATTAACGGTGTATAAAAGGGAAATATAAATTCAATGTGCTTGGTATTTTATATCAAATATTTATTAAATTATTGGAGGCATTTAATTACATATTTGAAATTTTCATAGAGAAAATTCTAACTTTCGCTTTTTTAAGATAGCATTTTGGAAGCTCTATAAGCTTTTTTAAGATAGGTTTTAATCAATAAATGAAAATTTTTTTTTGTAATAAGTAGTGAATAATTTAATTTTTTTTTTGATATTTCGTCGGGTGGTTACTGGTTTGCCGCACAGTTATTAAAAATACATTATGACTGCAGGAAACCAATAACCAGTCAAAATAAAAACTCTCCTAATGGCTCATATAAAATTAACATTGAGGAGTCTCATACGATTCTTAATGTTCTTCGTAAAAGATTAGTAAGATAATCTTTATATAAATCTCAAATGATTGCTTCTACGACTAATGAAAGCGCCTTCCGCAGTTCTCGTACAGAGAAACAAGCCGCCTTAAAAAGTCGGCGGCGGCGGCTTGGGATAAAAAAGTCGGCGGCGGCTCATTAGCCGGCTTGAGCCGGCTGACATTTTTAGCCGATGGTTTTGATTTGCACGCTGAACCAAAAAGTATCTAAAAATAACAATTTTGCGTTTTCGTTGTAAAAATGCTGCATTTTTAAAAATCCGTTTTAAAATAAGAATTTTTCTTTAATATTAATATATAACATTATTATTTTTATAACGAAGCAGTTTTAAAACAACAACAAAAATTAAACATTTTAAAAGGCCGCAAATACATTTAGAAAATATGTGATAGTGTCTTCTGAGCGGGTGGACCGATTTCCTTCAAATATAGCTAAGAACACTCTCCATCAAGTCAGGTTTAAAACAGAAACGTTGGTTCCCATGAAATGAATGAAAAAATCTTTACTCATTCATAAATACATAAGTACTTTTATGTATACATTTTTTGACTTATGCTTATAATTTTTGATTCCATAGTGCATTGTAAGTATGAAGTAATATTAAAGTAAATTTTTAAAAGATTTAATTTCAAAAGGAACCATCGGTAATTTTAAATTTCTTCATTATTAATTAATAAGATTTAATTTTTAACTTAAAAACTCTCCATTATTAATTATTAATGCAACAAGTTTAGAATTTCCTTTTTTTAAATAAAGAAAAAATAAGAAAAAATTAAAAAAAGAAATGTCGACGGCCTTAGTTTCCGAGTTATGGGCTTTTGAAGTTCTAATATAAAATTGTGATTGTACGGTATATTTTCCAATGAACATGATCAATATTGGTATCATTGTAAGGGTCGTTCTTATGTGTGAATACTTTCAAATATAAAAAGATAAAAAAACTCTATATTTCTTTGAGTCATTTTGATGCTGGAATTATTTCTAGAACAAAAAGGCGGTTATATTTAAGACAACCTAGTGGTTGCCACCCCCACAAATAAATAAGCAACCCTGTTCAAGTTATAGAACAAGTTGTTAAAAAAATAAATAGCATTGTCAAATATTTCTACTAATATACATTGCAAGGCATATCAAACAGATGCTCTTACCAACACAAAAAGCAATTAGCCGGCAGAAATTTTGAGTCGACGCTAGTCGCATGCATCGGCGGCTAATTTTGAGCCGACGCTAGCCGCATGCATCGGCGGCGGCTTGAAGTTACATTAAAAGTCGGCGGCGGCTCTTGAGCCGGCTGTGAGCCGATCGGCTTGTTTCTCTGTTCTCGTATATGAAGCGTCCACATGTAACAGTTTCTGTCGTGCGAAGTATCTTCCGCGGCTAACATATGCGCTCATGTGCGATTAAAAATACTCTGGATACGAATCACAAAACACTCTTCTGCGATTGAAATGGCTAGCTGGGCTACGCTCTTAACCGTAGAGGGAATCATTTGAGATCTGTATAGAGATTACTTTTAAGCAAAAACAATAACAAACATTTCTAATCATCGTTCATTAAACAGGATTCAAGGATTAAAAGACGACTGTTTCCGAAAAAGCTTGGAGAAAGATAAAAAGTATAACATTGTTTGTTTTTTTTGTGCTATTCAAATCATTACTCGATTTTTAGGACTAGCATTTCAAACATTTAAAGTTTAAAAGAGCAGCGTTTTAAATTGTTTAAAAAAGCATTAATTAAGAAACAAATTTTTGTTATTGTTACTCGTCAGATGATCATCAGAAGATTCTTTTAGGATTTACATATTAAACACAATCGTCTAACAAATAGCTTATGCCAGCTGGGTATGTTAAATATATGTGTGAGTGTGTGTGTGTTTGTGTGTATACCAACCTGTTGTTTGACTGGGTATTTTAAATCGTTTCTCAATGGTTGTTAACGTGACTATAAAGTACATGTATGACATGGCTTGTATGGTGCCCAGCAAACCATATACAGCCATAAACATTTTTGTGTTGGCATAACGTTGCATCCACATTGGATGCCAATTGGCTAAACCACATAAATAGTGGCCAGGACGTTGACGTAATTTAGTTGCAGGCATTTTGTTTCTAATAGTTGGTCATTAACAAATCGTAGGATATTTCATTTAAGTCTGCACATGAATGCTGTGAAAGAGAAAAAAACCCAAGTTCTGTAATACTTTTTTATGGATAGTTTGAAAAGAGATATTTAACATTAATATTTATTGCATTTATTTTCAATTACATATACACATATTTCTTACAACTACAATTCAAGCTGAAAATAAATCAGCCGATTTAATATTGGTAAAGTAAGAAAATAAAAAATATTTTGGTTATTGAGCTCTTGTTTGAATTATATGATATGAATTAAACTTCTCATTTATGTATTTAAATGAAAGTTTAACATAACAAATCTAATTAAGAGTGTCGTATTTCGATTCGACTACGATGACTTTGTACCAGATTAAAGAAAAATTTTTGGTTCAATCAGACCTGCCATGCCATAACCATAAATATATCTGCTTCACCTACTAGTGTTGCCATAACCATAAACAGCTGCTTATGTTTTATTTTTTTTATTCATTTCAAAAGTGCAACAACAAATATGTCTAACCAGCAAACAGCTGTTTTTGGTTACGACAAAAAAATCTAAATTCAATTGGTTTCTATGGTTATGGCTATGGCGTTATGGCGAGTCACCTATAATCAAATACAGTGTTGCCCATAAGTTTGGCTCGAACAGCTGTTATGGTACGTTGAATTGAACTATTAAATCGTCGTAGCAAAAGTGAAATGCCCATAGGAACTAGCTGCACCCCACAATAATCAATTTCAATGTTGATTTTAAGTAACAATTAATATTTTACTAAAGAACTTAAACATTCATTTTGGGAATAAGTGCGATAAAAATATTAAACTTAAATTTAATAATTCCCAAAAAAGCTCCAAGATACCGAGTATTTATTTTAAATTATTAACTCTTTAAGTGTTTCGCGTTTGTGTTAGTGACATTGATATTTTTTTTGTCGTCTGCATACTTATACCACTGATGATTAAAATAAAAATAAGTAGAAAGAATTGCAAAAAATTACGTTAAATGTGTTAGTTGCAAATGCACTTGAATTTCAATTGTTATGCACTTTACTCTGTTTGCTTGTATTAGGGAAGTCACTACGTAATAAAATTCAATTAAAAATTGAATTGATATTGAAATATTTTTGCGATTCGAATAGGTAGATTTTTTCTTGGCAATTTGTTATATAATAAGATTGCCAAAGATAATCAAATATTAGGAATACAGAAATTAAATTAGTCTCAAGTGCATTCACTCCTGCCTATTTGCCTATTCACTCTTTCCAAAAGCTTACATATTTATTAATAAGGCTTTCATTGTGTGAACAAAGACCAATTGAGGACTTTCTTAGTTAAAAATAATAATGTACCTCTGTTTCCGCAAAATATACAGTCGACATGAGTAGAAAATTTATATGAAATGCACTAATGTTTTCTTGTAATTTTCATTGGCGAGTCACCTGCTTGACTTATGGAAACAGGTTATTAATATTAATATATTAAATTTTTCCCGGGGAACAATTCCAACTAATAGCAAGTACATAATAGGGAAAATAAAAAATTCTAATTGGAAAAGGGAAAAATTTCACGCGGATTTTATTCATGATAGCCCTTATATTGGTATGTTTTTGTGGTTTAATCAAATATTTTTTCAAAATGCAGCACAGTGGTTCCTAAAAAAATGGTAACAAATCTACATCTTCTCAAACAGTGTTCTGCTGTATGCAGATATGTACTATAGTTAGAGAAAGACTTACCCCACGTTTCTATAAGTCAAGCAGACGACTCGTTCAGAATATTTTCATTGATTTGTAATAGCAGTATCAGATTTAATCGGAAATTTAATATTTTTTTCTGAACATATTTTCCTAACTTTCTAAAATATATCAATATTTGTAAATTTGAAAATTCATAGTTATAGAATTAACTTTTTATGAGTTTTTAAATTCACGAAATAATAATAATAGAGATGATATAAACAGCGTATTTTTTAATATAAATATTTTACCGATAACCCATTATGAATAGGTTATATTTCGATTTGAAAATAAATTATTGCATATCTATATTCAGGTAACGATATGTATGTATGTACATATGTCTCTATACTCACATTCCTATTTTAAATATTTAATAAGCAAAATATATGATTACAAAAATATATTTTCCGCCAATGTTAAGGACCAACGGCGTATGAGTGTTGTACTATTTAAATCATATGAATATTACTCATACCTAATACCTTTTAAAGGAGTGAGTACACATAGGCACTGTTGCCAGATCTGCAGATTTCTCTGCATTTTGCTGATTTTTCACTGCAAAAATTATAAAGTGAGATTTGCAAATTTTCAATGCTAAATTGCAGATTTTCTGAAATTCTTGTGTAACATCAATATTTCATGTTTTTCTTTACTCCGTAACTATATTGTTACTATCAGAACCATACACATAAGAAACACTAACAAATAAGTAGTTTTTGACATTTAATTTTGCAGTAACCATACCACCAACTCAACAATGTTAAAAAGAAACTAACAAATCTGTGCAAAGATATACATACATATACATCCATATACATATCGCACACTAACGTGTTTTTCCACAATATAAGCAAGCGACTTGTCTGAAATAAATATATGAAAACCACTCAACATTTCGAGTGATTCCTATAAAAATTTTCTAGACAAGTCGCCTGCTTGCATTGTGGAAACTACACATAAATCATAAACACTTACCGCTCAAAATTATGAAAATGGTTTTGTTTTTTCATGGACGGAAAAAATTTCTTTTGCAGCAAAGTTTTCTTAAACATTTTTTTGCTACTCCTGAACATCTGGAATTTTTTAAGTTGTGACCGTTTATAATTTAGTGTGCGATACACATGTATATTTCTTTGCACAGTTTATGTATGTATATGTACCATTCTTTTAAGTTTTATGTAGAAAATTTGTGCATATGTTTGTCCCTAACTTTTTTTTAGGTTAAGGTTTTGTATAGTACGTGTTTTTGTAAATGCAGATTTTTTTTGCCAATTTTTTCAAATTATTTTTCAGATTTAAAAAACTTTTAGCCAATTTGTGCAGATTTTTGGTAAATTTAAATGGACTATACATACATCGGCCATTTCTTATGCCAAAAAATTTTTATGCAAAATATTAAATAGTATATTTATCGTTAATTTTTTATGCAAAAAAGAAATTCATCAAAAAATATAATGGACTATACATCGTCCGTTTTTATGCAAAAAAATAATCGTCAATTTTTCATGACAAAAAAAATTAAATTGACTATAAATCGTCCATTTCGCAAGCAAAAAATTATTTCATCCAAAAAATATAATAGACTATACATCGTAATTTTTATTTAAAAAAATTAATGGACTTACATCCTTCATTTTTCATGCAAAAAATTATTATACATCGTCATTTTTAATCCAAAAAATTAAATGGGCTAACATCGTCCATTTTCAAGAAAAACAAGTAAATGAACTATAAATCATCCATTTTTCATCCAAAAAAATATTTCATCTAAAATATATAATAGACTATACATTGTAATTTTTATGCAAAAAATTAATGGACCATACATCGTCCAATTTAAATGCAAAAATAAATTTTATACAAAAAACATAAAGTACAAAATGAAAAAAATTTTATGCAAAAAATTAAATGGGCATGATTCGTGAAAAAAAGTAAATGGACGTTAAATGGTCCATTTTGTATGCAAAATATTATTTCATCCAAAAAATATAATGGACTACATATACATCATCCATTTTTCATGCAAAAAATGAAATGTCATACAATGTCAATTTTTCATGCAAATAATTTGTTCATACAAAAATATAATCGACCATTTTTTATGTAAAAATTTATTTCATCGAAAAAATAAATTTTCCTATACATCGTAAAGTTTTATGCAAAAAATTATTTTATCCAAAAATATAATGGAATATATGAATGTATATACATACATCGTAAATTTTTATGGAAAAATTAAATGGACTATACATCTTCTATTTTTCTTGCAAAAAAGTTAGTAGGCTATACTCGTCCATTCCTCATGCAAAAAATTAAATGGACTATGCATACATCGTCCATTTTCCATGAAAAAAAGTTAACGTGTTATACATCGTCAATTTTTCATGCAAAAAATTTGTTCATGCAAAAATATAATTGACTATACATTATAATTTTTTGTGCCAACAATTTAATAGATTATACATCGTCTATTTTTCATGAAAAAAATGGGCTATACATCGTCAATTTTTCATGCAAAAAATTTGTCCATTCAAATCAAATCGTCCATTTTTTATTAAAAAATTTTTTCATCCAAAAAATATAGTGGACTATACATCATTTTTTAATGCAAAAAATTAAATGGGATCCACATTGTCCATTTTTCATGCAAAAAATCAAATGGGATGTACATTGTCCATTTTTCGTAAAAAAATTAATTTACTAAACATAGTCCATTTTTCATGCACAATACTTTTTTATGCAAAAAATATAATGGACTATGCATCGTCCATTTTTTATGCAAAAAATTAAATCCATTTTTCATGAAAAAAACTTAATGGATCGTCTTTTGATTTTTCGAAATTTTTTATTTTATTTTTCTATATGAAAAATATACCATGTAAGGCCATTTAATTTTCTATATGAAAAATGGATCATGTATAGCCTGTATGAAAAATGGACCATATAGAATATTGATTTGTCTATAGGGAAAATGAACCTTTTATTTTTTCTATATGAAAAATGGAGCATATATGGCTGGATTTCCGTTTTTTTTATTTTATTATAATACATACATATATGTATATATGTATATACATATAATGGCTAAAATTTCAATGAAGAAAGAAAAAACTATTGACGGCAAATACTTATTAAATATAATTAATCTCACTAAACATACTTCTTTGTTTGCATGAAAACCAATCTCACAGCACATATTCCCAGTTCATACACTTCAAATTCTGTTGATGAATACCCTATAAAATACCCAACGCGAAAAAGATTATTGATATTGTGGAACACATAATCCCTCCGACTACGCTTCTAATACGACCTTTTTGTAATAGATTAAATAACACTTCATCAATTTTTCTTTAATCTGTGACCAAATTGTCGTAGTAGAAGTCGAAATACGTAAGCCATGATAAGACCCATTTTGAATTTTAGAGTTATAAAAAAACTTGTTTTTAATCTTCATTCAAGGTGAGCCACTCTAATTTGTATATATATATATTTAAGGCATGGCATAATGTTTTTTATTTCCTTTTTAAAATAGTTTAATAATAGGAAAACTTTTTTCTAATAATTGTAATAAAAACTAATTCTAATCTCACATTAAATCAGCACCAATATTTAAGGTATATTGGCATTTTCATAACTAAGATTATTCATTAATATTTTTTGTTTAAATTTTCACATTACTGGCAAAATTAATGTTTAACTGGTTATGTGTTAGCCGTCATGGAAACATATAATCTCTCTATTTTTATTCATATTCTGTTTAGCAGATCTTTGTTTTGCTGATGAAAAGAAATATTTTCAAATACAACTATTATTAATTATTAATACATATATTCACTTTACAAATTAACACACTTCTAACAATAATTTGTATTATAATTAAAATCATCAATCAATTACATAAAAAGCGATTTACACTTGAGGCACTCTTTTCAATAATTTATATGTCTAACTCATAGTTACTTTTAATCTGGAAAATAATCTTTTATTTAACTTATAACTTTACCTATTAATTAATTATTTTTTGTTATATATTTGGTTTGTTTTGTGAAGCGTGTATTGCGCACTACCGATTACTGACTATCACTGAGTATAAATTTATATATATTTTTAATTTTACACAAATAAAATCAATTTTATTTTATCAATTCATAATATTATCTTTTAACGAAAACAATCTTATCAAAAAATCAAAGATAATAAAATTGTTCGTTGCAAACTTTTTTTAAATCGCCTCTCCAATTTGCTAATTTTTATTTATTGTTCTTTTTATTTCAATATCACAAAACTTGGTTTGCGTACTTTTTATGTAAGTAGTAAAAGTTTGTATATAAAAAAACTTCCACACATTAATTTAAACACTAAATTGTTTAATTATTTTGTTAATTAATCACTTGATTTAGATATTTATGACTTTTATGGACTTTCGCTATAGCAATTTTGATCTTCTAACGCGCCGTACCGTCTTTTCGCTTTTAACTATTCAAGCTAAATGTGTGCACAAGTTCAATTATTTGGTCCATTTATGAACTTGTAACTAAGTATTTTATATGAGTAGTTACAATATATGTAGTTTGATTTCTTTAATTTCTTGATAAAGGAAATTCCCACATCTCATTTGGCATCTTTTTACTTAATTTTCATACTAAGAGAACAATACAATAGTTATGGAGCGACTAGCTCGTATATGCGTGTATAGTAAATAATCCACACAACATTTGGAAAATATTTTGTTTGGAAGAGATTAATCACTTTGGATCTTAAAAACTTATTTGCAGATCATCAGGAAATCTCTATCCAAAAATTCTTTAGAACATCTATTAAAGTTTCATTTAAATAAATGAGAAGCCCAACAACTAATATCTATTGTTGAAAACCAACAACTAAATCATAATCAAATCATAATCAATCCTATGATTTTATTTTATTACTTTAGCAATACCACGTAGGTAGAACTTTTCCAATTCTAAGGCTCAATGTCACAGTCCTTAGCTAACTAATGAAGGTGGTTTAACCAATGAAATTTTTAGGGAAAATCTTTAGCTAAACCGCAGGCGTTAGTTAAATATAGGCTGTAAATTGGGACCTAAGGATAATTATTACAACTAGTTATTACAGTTAGTTAAAAAAATAACTTGGCTTGTCTGAACCTGCGATGATCCGACTACAAGACTAATACACTGCCTGCTAGCCAGCAACATACAATAACAATAACAAAACAATAACAAGTTACACAACTGAGCACAATAGTGCATTATAGCTTTTAACAAAGGAAATACATAAGCACCAACACACTTAAATAATATATGACATATGTATTTCCAATAAAATTATTATGATTTTGAATCAAAATTTTTTACATTGGTATTTTTTCTGTGATACATACATATTAACAAATAAAAACATTTACGACTGCTTTAATTGCGCATAAGAGTCGAAAAAGATTCAAAATTATAAAAAACGTTAATAAAAAGTTTTCTGGGTATAAAAGTGAAATAATCACAAAGCTTTTAATGATAAATTTGATTACAGTAATTGAGCACTGTGTGTAGGTGTTAAAGAGTGTGATGAATATGTCTCTCTTGATAATGCGACATATGTAAAGAGAAAATTATCAGATACACTTCATATTAATCTCTTAGTAATACAAAAAAAAAATATATGTTGTATGTACATACATGTCTAACTGATAAATTAATTCTTAAAAGTGCAGTTAAGTAATATTTGAAAGTCTTAAATAAATTAATAGTTTTTCGTTTGATATACATACTTAAATATGTACTCATATTTGAATGTTAGTATTAGTTATCAATACAGGGATTGGCTGCACAAGACAATTTGTTTAAGTTTTGTTTAATTTTTAGAATAATATCTTTTGTAAATAAAGACAGACGACTACTTTGTTTAAAATTTGAAAATATACATAATTCTAATTTCATAAACGCAATAAACTAGAGCACACAAAAGGTTACTAAAAGGTTATAAACTATTTATAAATTTCTTTATTCCGATGGACAGTGAAAACATGGACACTGTTTTCTAGAAATCAATATTTGATGAAAAAAGTCTAAATTAAAAACAAAAATAAAAACGAACGACGAAAGATGAAACCGTTGCAGCCAATTCCCATATTTTCTATATTCAGGTATGTGATCAAAACGATTTATGCTAGGAACACAACTGGGACGAACGACGAATTTTTCGGTGATAACTTTCATCATAAAAAATAAAACACATTTGTGCATATGAAAATGAACACAACACCGCCGTCGAACGAATTTTGTCGTGCGTGACGAACTCTGAGATAGATTTATTTCTATTTGGTACGCTGACGAACGATGAAAAAACAATTTTATCGCTCTTTCTCTCTGTCTTTTTACACACAACAACCCACTTTATCAAATATAAAAGAGGAATTCGCTGAGTAATTTCGTCGTTTTTGTGCTTCACACGACGAATTTACGCTGCGAACTCTTTTCGACGAATTCGTCGACGTGAACAAAATTCGTCATTCATCCCAGTTGTGTTCCTAGCACTAGACGTAAAACAGAATTGAAAACGATAACTATTTTGTCAATCATTTTCAAAATTAGTTTTTATTCGTTTTTTTTGGTAAATTTCACTTCACAGAAAAAAATTAAGAGCCTTGTTAATATTATACGCCATTAGAGTCTGAACACAATCTAACGATTATTTATTGCGGTGCGGTTTTCCATACAATTTTGAAGTAAAAACACGCAGTGCGAAACGGAATAAAATTAAAATCTATTTTATTTTCATTGCGGACTTTGTTATTCTCTCAATTTTTGACACTCTTTCTCTTGCTGATGTTGCCGTAGTTTTTGAATAAATGGCGGTGCTCAGAACATTATTGTAAACAAAGAACATGATTTTGAAGTTCAAACACCTTTGTATGCACAAAAAAAATTAATAAAAATTTAAACAAACAATGATAAGTATTGCCGTCACCGTTGTATTATGTTTATTTTTCTCTCCCGCAACGAGAAATCGCACCGCACCACAAACATTGTGTTTATCCCCTTAGTCTAAACACAATGTTTGCGGTGCGGTGCAATTTCTCGTTGCGGGAGAGAAAAATAAACATAATACAACGGTGACGGCATATATATGATATATTTTTAAACTTTTATAATCTATGACAAAAATTTTTGAACTTCAAAATCATGTATTTTTTACAAAAATGTTGTGAACACAGCCAATTATTCAAAAACTACGGCAACGTCAGCAAGAGAAAGAGTATCAAAAATTGAGAGAATAATAAACTCCGCAATGAAAATAAAATAGATTTTAATTTTATTCCGTCCCGCCTGCGGTTTTTTACTTCAAAATTTTTTTTGGTATGTAATACTTGCTATTGGCCAAGTGGTTTTTGTAGTGCAATATGAAATAAATAAAATAAAAATTACTATTTATAGTTTTTTTTTATTTTATCTAAAACTAAAACTATGCTATTTTAATGAATTTAGTAAATTGTACACAATATGGACTAAATTTTGTAATATGTTTATGCTTATTTGTGTTTCTCAACATTGTTTCAGCAACATTTTAGTTAGCTTGACATTTTCATAGTTGTTATCGGCAAAAACACCGTACGTACACCTGATAACCAAAATGTTTATCTTAACTTAAAAGTATGAACGATCGTAAAATTAGTTGGTATGAGCAAATGATAAGAAACCCAAATATCGTGCATGCCAGGCTGGGTTAGAGAGAAAAACTGAATTGATATAAAAATTAGTCATTGGCCCTAATTCGAAACTACAGTAACAAAACAAACGAAACGAAAGAAAAACATATGCATAGAAATTTTTTATCTTTAAAATTTCCATACAAAAAAAGTGTTAAGAAATATTAATTAAAAAAAATAAAATAAATAAAAAATATTACAAAATGTGTTAAGAAAATATTAGAAAATATATATTTAAATAAATTTTTTAGTTTAAGTGCTTAATATCCAGGAAAAAATATTGTTAAATGAGAAAACATGGTGGTGGGTGGCGAGCGTTATTCTGAGTTGCCCAACATTTCCGCAAACGCAAATATACCCGATGGTGTGTTCATAATGTGAAGATTAAATTAAATAAAATCCTTTTATTTTTAAATATCTATTTTTGTATGTATGTACTTCAATTCTTTGGAAATTTTAGAGAGTGTTGATTGTGGAATACGTGCTTTAGGTTGGTGTCGTGGTCCCAATTGCCTAAAATATGCCCGACTACGCACATTTGTCATTGTTTTAGCTTGTGCTGGTATACTGCAAGGCGCTTGCGAAACATATTTTCGCGTATCGGCTAAACAGGCAGCTTTTGAAAATGGTTGGAATTCACTAATTGTGGGTAAGTTTTTTTACTTTTACTAATACGATTAGTATTTGCAAAAACCTTGAAAAACAAAATTTAATTTTGTTTTATTATTCTGTAAATGCTGATAACAAAATTTTCTTATCATTGAATATCATAGAGAATTTAGTAATACATTAATGTTTATGTGAACGAAAGAGTAAAAAAAATTAATAAAAAAATATAATAACGATGACAAAATTGTAAGTTTGTGTTAAGCGATAAAATTAATACTGCTTTCCTCTCTTATCAATCGATGATATCAATTTTTTAATTTCTACTAAACAGTCATACTCGTACTAGTTTTATTTTACCACCTTTTATGAATAATGACTAATGTTGTATAAAAAACATGTAATATGAAATAAGTGAAAATTACATATCTAATTTGATAAAGAACTTTTAAAAATCAAAGTTCCTTGTAGCGCTTTTATAATCAAAAATACATCACTGCTCGTAAATATTTTCAGAATTTAAAAATATGTTTACCTGAATATTATTCTTAGCCCGAACAGATTTAATATGTATATAGCCCCAAAAAAATATTTAAAAAATGTTGATACACACTTATTCCTCTCAAGGGGCCAACTCAAAGTTTTGCAATGATGATGTAGACTCATTATGTTACTTGGATAGTTTAATTGACAAAACAGAGAAGGATATTCAAACCAGCTTAAGTAAAGCCCGTCAAGGTTTCGACTTTCTGAACCCTGCTAGGAAATCATCATTAATAGCGCAGAAGACAAAGTTAAACCTATTCAAATCGAACGTGAAGGCAACATTGCTGTATGACTTTGAGTTATGGAATGCAACAACTCGCGACTTTTAATCCACCCAGACATTCATAAACAACTGTCTGCTCGAAATTCTTTATATATTCTGGCCTAAACTCATATCAAAGAGTCACCTTTTATGAATAATTGCTAATGTTGTATAAAAAAAGCATTTAATATGAAATAAGCGGAAATTACATATCTAATTTGATAAAAAACTTTTAAAAATTAAAGTACTTGCTATATTTAATATGTATGTATGCATGTGAAAAATATTAAAAAAAAATTTGTATTCACACTTCCTGTTGGGAAATCATTCGCACAAAGGACAAAGTTAAGCCTATTTAATTCGAACGTGAAGGTAACATTTCTGTATGTCTTTGAGTTATGGAATGCAGCAACTCGCAACTTTTAATCTACCCAGTCATTCAAAAGCAACTGTCTGCGCAAAATCGTTCATATATTCTGGTCTATTACAGACCAATAAGCATTTGGTGTCGAAATACGAAGTCGTAAATGGGAATGGATGGGTCATAGCCTGGGAAAGGCAATAGATTATATTGTAAAACAATCCATGGAATGGAACAAGACAGTAGACGAAGGGGCATCCTTCGTACACATGGAGGTGGCAAATCGACCTTGAAGTTGCTACATTATATTATTATTATTATCTAAGTTGGAATTCACTGAAATATCGTACCTTATGTGTAATGAAATCTGGAATGAAAAATTTTACATGCTGTGCATTACTCTATCGTTTCTAATTTCTTACATTTTACCATTTGGTACTAACACTGTTTTCTCCACTCTCTCTCTCTCTCTCTCTCTCTCTCTCTCTCATAAACTCAAAAGTTACCCAGTGGGAAAAGGTAAGGCACAGCAATCACTGTACACTTGGCTATCACAGTTTCAGAAGGCTGGAATAGAATAACCAAAAATAAAACTGTAGAATGCAACAACAAGTAACATAAGACCACTACAATAATACTTACATGAATGTACCGATGGTACATCGAATAAGTAAAAATAATTAATGTGATGATCGTAAAAAGATAAGCAAGAATAGTTAAACATACTCAGGTAGAGTAATATAATTTCGTGCTAACATAAATAGAAAAATTAAAAAAATGGAAAAAACAGAAAATTAATAGTGATACTTATAAATGTGTTTACCAAAGGTAAATCAATTGTATACACAACAATCGTTTCTCATATTCCGTTTCATTGTAAATTTAAGTTAAATAGCTGATGTTAATAAGAATCTCTACCCAAGTAGATAGACAAGGGTGCTGATGAAGTGCGTGGCTGCACAGAAAAGTATCGGTATTTCCCCCAGCTTAAAGTCTAAGTTTAATTTTTCTTCTCTTCTTCAGAAACTCACATTAATTAATAAAAATATTTCATTCAATAAGAATTGAAATTACTGAACTTGAGCCTAACTATGAATTAGTAATGAATTATTTTAATGTGTACGTTCCTTCTTCTGCCGATGTGGTAATGCACATGGTAATCAATGTGAATTCACTGTGTGCTGTGTTCGATAAAATTACCCTCTAGTTTTTAATTAGCCGTCCACACGAGCAATAATCTTGGGAATTATTGCCGTGGCAACTGTCAAATTCGATTGCCGATACAAGATATTAGCGTGTAGACCGTATGAATATATGTCCAAATATATAATCAGCAACAAATGTTAAAATACATTGCTGAGCAATAATCTCTTAACACATGCTGTCAAAATGAAATAATATTAACTTTTTTTTCAACAAAAAAGTAAAAAAATGTTTTCACTGCATAAAATAAATAAAAGTTCAATTTATAATTAGAAAAATATCTATTTATTGATAATTTAAGTGTTTATGTGCAATAAAAAAATATATACATATTTAAATATACTTGTTCACGACCTCTAAATACATTTTTAAACACAAGCAATTTTACGTCATCATTCTGCCGGCGTTATTGCTTGTGTTAAGAAACAACAAATTGCTCGTGTGGTCGTAGTGTAAGGGAATGCATTATCTTGCTTTGAAAAATAATACATTATTTTTCGGATTAGTATGTAATTAATGACCATTTTTCCCGCTGGGTATTCCACAAAAATTGCTAAGTCCAGGTTCAAACCCGGTAGTTTTAGTTGAGCAACTTTTTAGTTCATGGACGCAAGAGGCAAATAGAAAAAGCTCCTCACCTCCCTCACTCTATTTCTATCGCTCTCCCATAAGCTTCGCGTATGAACCTTGTATTTTTATTATATAAATTTCAGAATGGCTTCTGGTAAGCAGTGGAATTTTTCAAGCTGTTTTCGCTCTACTCTTTGCCTACTGGGCGCACCGGCTGCATCCCATAAGTTGGTTAAGTGGAACTATAATTCTACAATCCCTTACGTGTGTTATAGCGGTGATTCCTTCTATTATCAATTTGTAAGTATTAATAATTACTTCTTTAAAATGGCATAATAAAAAATTACTTTCCTGTTACAGTTGCGACAATGTTAATAAGACTACTGCATTGGAAATAAACGAAGAACTATGCAGTTCCAATTGGCCTGCTTCATCAGCCCTGATACTGAACGCGGAGGATAGTAAATTGTTAATACTAATAATGATGTTTGTACTACAATTTGCTTTAGGCATGGGCGCTTTGGCATTTTTCACTGTTGGCCTCACCTACCTTGATGATAATTCAAATTCAATCGATAGTGCAGCTGTGATTGCCACTGCCTTTGGAGCCAAGATATTGGGCTTACAATTTGGTTCCATTCTTATATTGGGCACTGGGGCCACAGACATTGGCTGGTGGCTGGGATGGGTGATCATAGCGCCCGCTGTTTTTATCAGTGGCATCTTGGTGGGTTTGTTTCCGCGAAAACTACCTAAAACTGCTATACATCAAGCAGCCCAAAGGATTTTAGAAGAATCGCATAGCCGCCAATTTGGCAGTCAATTCTCCACGTATATAGATGACACTGCTTTTGGATCGTCAGTAAAAAGAATTTTCGGCAATAAATTGTTAATGTTCAACATTATCAGCATCACGTTTATACAGGGGGCATCGATAAATTTCTCGCTGCAAGAGGAAAGTTATTTGCAGTCGAGATTCTTTTTGCCTTACAGTGAGGAGGATGGTTTATTGCAGGAGTGGAGAGCTAGATTTATATCACTTTTTCTCAAGCCGCCAGCAGCAGCAATAAGCATGTTTTTGGGTGGTCTAGTGATTTCAAAACTTAAGTTGACAGGAAGGTAAGTGGGAGCAGTATAAAATTAGTACAGAACTTTGAACTGATATGGGCTTTTGTTTTTTTTTTAAGAAAAATTGCTGCCATTAATATCGGCATGAGTGTTAAGCTCTTGGCGATATATATTGCCTTCATATTTATTCGCTGTGACGTTGGTCCTATGGCAGGTACTGTCAATGGCAAACTTCAGCAGCCGTATTGCTCAAGGCAATGTATTTGTGCTATCGCTTCGTTTCAACCAGTCTGTCCAGAAAACTCAACTGTGACATATTTTTCACCGTGTTATGCCGGCTGCTCGAATATGATAAAAATCAATAGTGTTGAGGTTGGTACATTTAAAAATTTATAAAAAAAGCAATGTTTGTTCGATCGCAGGAAAGATGTGTAAACATCTACTAATGAAAAATTTTTTAATATTGGCTTATGGTAACTAAAATAAGATATATATATATATATATTTGACTCTACTGTATTTACAAATCTAGGGAAAACTGCATCTATACTAGTGGAATTATTAGTTGGGAGGGTTTGTGGAGAATTGCTCATATGCATGTGGAAAACGTGAAATAAAAATTTTGATAAAGCTTGCGACTGTGGGTTTGCACAATTTGTATTAAAATCTCCACCCATAATAATTGGCATGAGATGGAGATTCTTACCCCATTGTCATGCACCAGCTTCAGTGTAAGGCAGCAATACGTAATGGAAATATGTTATAATATAATATTATAAATTCTTTATAAAGACTGCTATATATCTTTTAAACAAATATTTGACATATAAAACGCTCTTTTATTTAAAAGTTTATATTTTTCAATTTTTCTTACTCAAAATTTGTGCTTGTGTTGTGAAAAAGATTATTACTCCCTAGCGTATAGATGTTTACACATCAAAAATATCTTTGATTTACAAAAGATTTAATAAAAGAGATTTCCAAACAAACATTATAAACATTTTATAATTGCAGTACAATTGTACGGCAAATATTTTCGTAGATATTTTTAACTCGTTATATTCCCGTTGAAGGGTGCTTATTAGACTCCTATTTACGAAGGAGATAAATAAGATTTATATAGAGTTAACATTTTCTTCGTAAGATTTTACATGAAACACATTTTCTACCTTAAAGGATAGGGTTCACTATCCCACAAAATAGTACGACTTTCGGGAAAATACAACCCTGGTATGTAGGAGTTTAAGAACATATTCAAAAGACAACAAGATTCATTACACCAGGTGTGTATTTTTTTCAAAGATAGTAAGTCCTCATCAGAATAAATAAACTTTTAAAGAAGATGCTTCGAAATAAAGCATGAATTTGTAGCTGCAGTAATTCTGTGGCAATAAGAAATAATTGCTTAAGTCATATTTGACTGTTTTGCAGAAGAGCACTTTTAAGAGTTCAAAACGATTTTCAAAAATGTATTTCTTGTACAGATACATTAGAAAATTCTCTCTTAACCTTTTTTTTTTAAGTAAATATCGTTCCACAGACTGTAAATAGTACATTCTAGCTGAAATATGCCAAAATATACAGGGGTGTTCTGTAAATCGCGCGTTTTGAAATTACCAACTTTCAGGCAAGAGCTCAACTAAAAATGTAACTTGTAGCAGCTTTTTAATTGGTTTTAATCTCTTACATCTTTAAGGTAATTTATATGAAATTAACTTTGAATGAATTAAATCGTCCGATCAGCACAACACTGTGTTTTGTTTTTGGAAATCGCACGATTTCAAAACGCGCGGCTTACAGAACCTAAATTAAGCTATTACTCCAAATGAGATAAGAAGTCTAAAAAAGATAAGCCTCAAGTCATCGTGCTATAACTTCTTGAAAAATCGCACAAATTAATTGAGATTTTTACCAGGAGTACTTTAGAATATTCAAATTACGAAGGTATCATAAACTCAAAATCAGCTTATCTCGTCTTACGGACTTTTTTTCTTTTTTTTTCACAGAATTATAAGCGAGTTATTGAAAAATGAGTATAAATAAGGTAAACCGAAGTTTTATAACTCATCAACATTATGCACGATATGTTATATCCGATTTATAGACTTACATATGTCGAATTCATTCAGTCAATAGTTTTTGACACAAATGATCAAATCCATGTAATTTAAGTAGGTTTGATTATAAATTTCTATCAAAGCCATTTAAATTACATGAGTCATCGGTTTGTTTCTGTTCAACTTTTTGAATATATCTGTGGCAATATGGAAAATTAGCTTAAGTAGACTTAAGAAAGCTAAGCTTATTTGTGCTGTATTATGTTACAGTTGGAATTAGCAGGAGTTAAAATCCTACACATGTAAAGAAAGAATCACAAGAAAGTATAATCATGCATGAGAGCCTTCTAATCTCTTAGTGAAAGCGCAAAAACTCCAGAAATGTACTGATTTGCTTAAGTGGACTTAAGCTACTATTCCATATTGCCACAGATATGTATGTATGTATGTACATATGTGCAAATGTATATTTCAGCTCTATGAAGGCTGCAGTTGCGGAGGCACTAACAACTACGACATGAATACCGCCTTCAATATTAAAGCAACTGAAGGTGCCTGCAGCGCCAAAACCTGCGAAAATATGTTGATTGTTTTTCAAACCTTAAGTGTAATGACAGCTTGTGTTTATGGCATGACGGCCATAGGAAAGATAATAATTTCTTTAAGAAGTGTATTGCCTCAAGATAAAGGTTTGGCCTTGGCAATGGAAGTAATGTTTTTGGGATTATTCGCTTATATCCCAGTCCATTTGGCCTATGATGTGGTGACACGTGAGTAAAAATACATACGAGTACTTACATGTTTACAAAGTTCTTAAATTTAATGTTTTAATGTTTTAATAAAGGTACGACCTGCGTCTATTGGGCTCCTGAATATGCGCGCTGTCTGCTGAGAGAGAATCCCAAGCATGGCAACATTTTGAATATACTTACTGCCAGCTTAATATTAGTGGGCTTAATATTCGATATATTGGTTTTCATATACATAAAAGGCTTAAACATCTACAATTGTAAAGTAACGGACATTAATTATACACCCTCGTTGTATGCCTCCGTACCACAAGTTGATCCCACCCATACTGCCGCAGGTGGCAGCCCGGTAACCAATATGACTACTGACTCTCATGAGCAAGCGCCAACGATATCAATTAGACCAGCAACAAAGTCGCATGCTGATATAACAATATTTCGCCATTCGAGTTCAGTAACAAATTCCTCTGCAGGTGGCAGCAGTGTTGTAGAAGCCTCTACCTCCGGCGTTACTTATGCTCAAGTAGTATTTCCACCCGACAAACGCAAGACTAATGACGGCAGCACTAGTCCAAAACATTTAGTACCGCGGGCTGATGTACCGCTGCATCACTTGTCCGAGGAAGATGTAAGAGCTCAATTGGGTGGTTTGAAATCTTTCAAACCGAAATCTCCAACTGAAAATGATTCGGCCGATACAAAGACTTCGAAAGCTATTGAAACAGATATCGATAGTGTAGTGCAACCAATAACTAATGCTAAGCCAGCAACATTGCAAGCTAAAGAAACAGATTTAGATGCCATAAGACCACAAAGTCCGGAGACAGACTTTTAAATTGTTTACACATTGAAGCATATCGCCAACTGAAATCCAAATAGGCAAACTAGCAAAAAAATAATTATATTTTAATTGATTATGATGTACTCAACTTCTGCACAATATTCACCCTTATTCCAGTTGTCGTCATCAACGTCACTGCAACACCATACAAAAAAATTGGGGCTCGCTCTCGAGAACAATTTTGCGCAACTGACAATCTATTTCCGTTCCCTCACGTCTAGAAAATATCATAAACCTGCCAACAGGATTTAGTTGTTTTCGACAACGGATACATGCTGTCGACAACTGGAATAAGGAATAATATATATAATAATGATAATACTGATAAAAGATAAAGAATTGAATTACTGGGTAGGGCACCAATAGCTGTTAAATTACGATTACGATTACATTTTATAAAGTATCGTAAGCAATTTTTGATTATTAATTAGAAAGAACAAGAAAAATTGAACTAGACTTTAGCTACATACAGAGATTGGTTGTTAACATCAGCTATTTAAACTCTGCCCTAAAATTTTTAATACCATATACATATTTTCCTGCACTTAAATACTTAATTAAACGTATACAAATTTTACATTAAATTTATCTAAATAAACAAATAAAGTTAAGAAAGAAGAGCTGCACTTTGAGTTATCACATTTCCATTAACTATTATAAATATTTCTTGCTTTTTCTGTAAAAGATTTGGATTTTATTTGCCGATATGTAGATACATTAATAAAATTCGTACCATCTTATTTTTCGAATCAACATTTTATATAAAATTTATGTGCTGTTTACACAATCCAGTCTAATCTAAAAGTTTTTTATGGAAATCACTCAAAAGAAGAGTATGCTTTTCACTCATGTCGACCGTCTGGGATGTGTAAACAGTAATATTGAAAATCTTACTGTCTTTTAATCGAAGACCATCACAAATTGTCAGTGAAACAGAAACAAAATATGTATGTACTAACATTAATTTTTCCTTCAATATAAGACGGACGAAAACCTCTTTCTAATTGTCTTCGAGTCTAACTGCCAGGACTTTTTGTATAAAAATAAGTTTATTACTAATTTTTTATTAATTTTAATTATTTGTAAATTATTGTAGTTTTTTACCAAATGACTTACCATAATAGGTTTGTTCATTTACTGAAAATTATTACGAATTTGTAACAATTGTTCCTGGAAAGTGTTCATTAACTCAAAAAGTTTGCAAGGAGAGCGCAAAAAGAGAGAAAAAAATTGAGAGACAACCAAATTCCTACAAATTATTACTAGTAAAATTTTTACTTGCAAGAATTATCCAACCATCTGTTGTGTGTTTTGTTGTCAAATAAATTATTTAAAAAATATTTGAAAAAGGAAAACTGAAAAAATGTGAGTTTCTTTATTAAAAAACATGTATACGTATGAAAAAAGAAAGCATGTTTTCTTAATTTATTGTTTTTCCTCCATTAAGCCACATAAATTCAATTTTAATGGCAAATAATTTTGTTTCTTTCTCATATATTATCAGAGATGGAAAGTCGAATTCTTGTAGTTGTCAATGAAATACAATTAAAAAAGTAAGAAAAATGCATAAAAATCGTAAATATACATGAAACTGTGTAAAGTATTTCATTTACAATATCAATTTCTTAAAAAAATTGCAATTTAAAATATTATCTAACAAAATACATCAGAAAAAGTACAATTGTATCATGATTTCCATCCATGGTTCTGATATGAATGAAATTTTTTTGCAAGTTTTTACAAGCAAAGCGTTCATTTACTTTTTCATATTTGGGAGAGTAATTTGTAAATTTCTGCCTTACTCTCTCGTTGCTTGTTTCTGCTGCGAAAGTAAATGAACAGACCTAATATTAACGAATTTTAAATATTATTGAAAATAAATCAACTATAAAAATTTAACCAAAAAATTAATTTCAAAAGAACGAGTTAATTTCATTCCCCTAAAATATTCATCCCAATCATGAATATTCCCTCGGAATTTATTTCTCACGGAAAATAATTTTCTCGAGAAAACATTCCTCCAATCATAAATTCCTTGGGAACAAAAAATAGTAATACGTGGCATCACCGCATTACGAAGCTAGTTATTTTGCTTGTTTGTTGACATTTTGTTGCTCCCTTTTTTTTGATTGAGAGAGTAATCAAAATTATTAAAATTCACCAACTTGAAAAAATATGTAAAAATAAGTTTATAAACGATTTATTTGGTCATTACTTGTGCTTTTCCACATCACATAAAAGAACTATAAACCACAAGATTATCTATACAAAATTTTGTTTTAATGGAGTATTAAATATGTTTTTATGTAAACTCTCTTCTGTTTTGCAAGGGAAAGATTTTTAGTGATAAAAGCAAGTTCAATTGCGTTCTTAATACCTACTTTTTTCCCCGGGGAGTATTTTTATTCCCGCATTTGGTAAAAACAGGGGAAAAAAATTCATAATAGGAGAAAAGTGAAAAATCTCGCGCGGAATTTTTGTTCATGATTGGGCTGATTATCAATAAATGTATGTCCAAAGACACTGTGGACAGTTCATCATCAGTTTTGATTGACCAGACTATGAATAGGTTTGACATTCAAACCAGTATAAAATTAAAAAATTTGATACACAGACATGTAAATTACGAAAATTGAATGCGCTTTATTAATAAAAAGCCTTTTTCTATGGGTATGTTCTGGATTCCACATGAAATTAAAACGAGTGGAATTGTCATAGCATTGTTGTTATAAGTATTATTTCCAACAATTTTATAACAATTACACTCGTTTTAATTTCACGTGAAATGCAGAACATACCCGATACAGAATTTTTAAAATTTTTTCTTATTTAATTAAAAACTCAAATTTATGTTACACACATAATTAAAATATTGTACTTAGGAACATTAATTTGAAAAGAACTACATAAAAAGATACTCACTGTTGAACTTAAGTGGCAGTTCATCATCATCAGTTTTGAATGATAGTTTTGCCTCCCATGACTATCGATCAAATTTCACACTCAAACTGTCATTCAAGAAAAAAAAAATTGGACACAAACATGGAAAATACGAAAATTGGGAAGTGATGTTCATGATGTTGAGTAAATCCGATTTTTCTTACGTTCTGTTTTCTTTTTTATTTTCCTTAATTTATTTTACATCAATATACAGGAGGAGGAACAAACTAAATGAACAAAAGATATAATATTCATACAAAATTTTGTTAAACGCAATTTTTATTTAAAACACTTTACAAATTTAGTGTTATATTAGTTTTACTAATTTTTTTTATTTAGTTTATTAATGGTCTATCGAAATATGTAAAAATATCGATTTCAAAAAATTATGAGTTGGGGCCTTTTCGTATTAAGTTAACGATATTTATGTATTTATGTTTTATAAATAAAATTTTAATACTTCTTGACACTGATTTAATTTATCTCAAAAATCAAGACATATTGTAAGTATTTTCGAAAACTTTCAAATTATCTCCAATTTTGCATAAGTGAAATAGATTTTTAAATAATTATCTGGATGTTGTTAATAATCGATTCCTGAAAAGTAAAAAATACATACATATTGAAATAATTACTTCCACTTTCTTCACTGGGATCTCACACAGCCTTGCATTAAGAAAAATATACGCATTCCGCGTCCAAGGTGTACAGTTTATGTTACAAAAAGTAGCTCTTTACGGTCACTTTCTGGTACATATTTTCAACCGCAAACATTTTTGTGGTTCACTGTTGACTTTTGAAATTGGTGTTGACACTAGTGATGTAACGAAAGTCAATTTTTGATATTAGCGAATACGAATATTTCAAACGATATTCGCGAATACGAATATTTTAAACGATATTCGAGGATACGAATACAAATATTATATGGAATATGAAATATCAAAAAATTGTTATGAAAAAGGACTTCACACTCTTGTTGGCGTACTTTAAAGTTAATAAAAAGTACCCAAAATTTTAATGATTGTCATTAAATAATATTTGAAAATGATACAAAGCACAAATTTCTATAAAAAAATTAATGTATTTGTACAAACTAAAATGTTAAGTCATTTATTTAAATTTCGTTTAGGATTTATGCATTTATTTATTTAATTTGTTTGGAAACATATTTGTATTCGTATTCGCATCCACCCGAATTAAGCGAATACGAATACATTCGTATTCGCCTGAAAATGGCCGAATATACGACAATTCGAATACGAATATTTGTGCATCACTAGTTCACACTATCGATCATCGATCACTCATGTTCGATATTGTGTACTCCGCTTCGGAGACGCATCTGTTTGAAATACAACAGTTAATGTATAGCAGAGTTGCATTGGGCGCAAGATAAATACAACGCTGTAAATAAAACATAATTTTTTTGTTTAGCTTTCTTTATTTATTCTTTATTAATCTGTTAAATACTTGATTATTTTATTGTTACAATGAATTAGGGTTTTTATATTTGCTCTTTAGGTATGTAATTATTTAACTCGTTTAATTTCTGTTTTCAATTTTACACGCACAATAAAGTATTTATAGAAATTACAATGAGTTTTTATTTATTTATTTTTTGTAGTAGTTGTTGTCAATTATGCTGTCCGTAAATAAGTTTTTTCTTTTATAAAAGAACAATTTGTTTGTAATTTTCTGTTATTTATTAGATTTCATGCTTTTCTAGTTGAATAATATTTTAGCTAATCATACATTTTATATACACTTGTTTGCATACTTGCTTATTTTAAATATGTATGTATGTGTTGAATTTTAATAAAGTTACATATCTACCACTACTTAATAAGTAAATCAAAAGAAAAATTTAAAAAAAACAAATTTAAGTCAATGCAAAAAACCAAAAGGTTGTTTAAAAATTTTCAAAATTTGTTTGTTATTATTTTGTCTTTGAAAAATTAATATTGGATATCTTCCAATAAACTTATAGAACTAATAATATGGAACTTGGTTTTATTTGCAACAGACGTTATATAAGTATGTATTTATTATTATGCCAATTGAAAGTCTGGTTGTTGCTTTTTTATAGATCTTAAATTTTTTTTTTCTTCTAATTGTAATATGCATGTAATATGTATGCATGTACATAAGTTAATAACATTATGTATGTATGCTTTTTTTTATCAATTTAATAATCAGTTTAATGTAAATTTAATTTTTTTTTGTTTATTTGAAGATAGTTTATATGTATGTAAGTGCTTTTATATGTATTTATGTATATCAGAATTTAATTTTAAGTTTTTATTAAATTAAAATTTCAACATGCTGTTTTTCTTAATTTTTGTTTTAATAAATTAATAAATAATAAACAGCCTTATATATAAAATTTATTAAGACTTTACAAAAGCTGTTTAAATCAAATTTTCCTAAAAAGTTTTTCCTAAAAAGCCTTTATTAAGCCTTAATAGTTTTTATAAATAAGGCTGAAGAAATTTAAATAAGTTTTTCTTCGTAAAACTCTCTTAAATACATAACAAAAATATTTCGTTGTTCTTTAAGTATTTTAAAATTTTGTCATATTTTGTTGTTCAATGAAAAATGTTTTTGAAACTTGAAAGATTAAAAAAAATGTAATTAAATACGCCCGCAAATGTCTATATGCTGAATGATTTTTTCGATCCTAAAAGTATACACATTTTTTACTTTATTCATATGGTTTCTTGCGCCTGAAAGTATACACATTTTATCCAATGGTGGTATGGCTACTAACAAAATATACCCGGACCTACTTAAGCAATATTTGACGCTATACGATACTCATGACTTTTATACAATCACCCTTTTATCGGTAATAAAATGCGAACATTTTGTTCACATGAAATATTTCCCGTGAACAAAAAATGGTCAACAAAATTAGAAATTAGTATACTGACACAACAACGCAAACATTGGCCATCACAATTTTAGGTCAATGGAACACATTTCACGTGAACTTTTATTCCCGACAAGGATGAATAAAATTTTCCATTCTTGTATTTTGTCAAATATTTGCCTAGTGTGACTATATCTCAACTGCTGCTTCTTAAAATATTGTCGCAATTTAAGCCTTAAAGTATGCTAAAGCTTTTTCTATATGATGCCAAATCTTCTAATTTTTGATGCAACAGATAGTTTTCGAAAAATTATTTTTAATGCAAACTAAAGTAATACTTTTAGGAGTTTGTCTCACTGAATTTTTAAACTATACCTTGAGGTATAGATTTAATTTAAGAAAATTATTCTTCTTTTTTAAATATGTAAATGTAAACATGTTGTCTCTCCGTTATTATGCGCATATTTACTAGAACCTTGTCGATATTGTTTAGCTTATTTTCTACTAAACCCTTTTAAATATTAAATAATGAACTTAATATTATCCAAACTCCATTATTGCATGTATTTTTTCCTCTTTATTGAACTGAGCATTTGTAACGATGATTCTTACAAACAAGTCTACATTTTAAAAAAGAAATTACTTTTGGCAAATTTTAATTCAAATATTTTACAATCAGGACTTTTCTGAAAATCACTTTTTTTGTTGATTTAAATTCAAGTCTGAAAAAAAGTTGCTCATTACATAAAAACTAATAAATCGCGTTATTTTAAAACGGTTACGTAAGCAAATGCGATAAATTTTGAATCGCTTGCTCATTTAGCCGAGTATGTTGTTATGAACTTCTTAAGGCCATGACTCACTATCCTACACAATCGCACGACTTACGAAGAAATACAACCCTGATAAGATGAATTGTTATCTGTCTGTTGAATGATACCAGGGGTTGTATTTTCTCAAAAATCGCACGATTGTGTAGGATAGTGAATCCTAGCCTGTGAGTTTCTTATACACTTCTTTTTATATACAAAAGCGAGCATTGGCAAAAACGAGAAATGTGTTATTAAGTTAAAAACATTACATGAAAGTCTATGGATATTCATTTGTATAAGAAGCCGATTGATGTTCGGTACTCTTGCGGACTACGGTCTAGATTTATATTCAGCCCAGTCATAAACGAAAATTCCGCGCAAGTTTTCCCACTTTTCTCCTTTTATGAAATTTATTTGTCACTTTTTTTTTACCAAATACGGGAAGAATAACTCCGCGTGAAAAAATTAGGACAACTTTCACACACGCACTTTTATGCAAATCCTAGAGAACGGGAGCTCTAGGCTTTTTTTCCCTTCTCTCCTATAAACTTAAGATTTTGCAAAGCAAACTTTGCGTAGGGGTCTAGGTATTATGAACGCAGTTGAAATTTTTTTCATTAAAAATATGTAAACATACATAAGTTATTAAATTTCAATAATTTTGTGAATGCTTGCTTGCACGCAGAAAAGAGGGGGAAATGAAATGTTACACCCTTTTAGACATGGAAAGTTAACTTTGCAGTCTTAATTCAGCTGGGGGACAGAGGGAGGAATATTTTCTCATTTTTACCTTTCTCGTAGCTGAATTAAGACAGCAAATACCCCTTTTAGACACGGAAAGTTTACTTTGCAAAGTCTTAATTCAGCTGGGAGAAAGACAGAAAGATATATTTAGTATTCCCCCCTCTGTCTATCACACAGCTGAATTAAGGCTTCGCAAAGTTAACTTTGCGTGTCTAAAAAGGGTAAAAGTAAAAATTCTGTGTTTAGAATATGTGAAAGCGACTGGCTTCGAAATGCAAGGAATTATGATTGGAGAAATTTTTCCTTGTGCAAATTGTTATCCATAGAAATTAAATCCAAGGGAGTATTAATGATTGGGCTTATTGTGTCATAGTTTTAAAAACTAATTGCATGAAATTCTTTTTATTTCCGTTGAAAAATTTTTATAAAAAAGTTAAGTTTTTTTTTGCAAAACTAATTGGATGAAGTGCAAAGAATCGGCAAAAAGCTTTTAAAATAACTGAAATTGAAAGTGCTGGGATTTTGTTGAATCGGCGTAGTTAGCAGCCAATAAAAACAAAAAATTGCATGGTAATAAATTTCACAATAAAAAGTATAGCAAAATAAAATTATACAGCAAAAGTTTAACAGAAGCACTACAATGTGGGATAGGCGCTTAATCGTTTTCTCAAACCTTTTGGAGTCAACTTTGTAATACGCATTGAAATGAATTTCTCTTGAATTAGAACGTAAATTTATAGAAAATTTACATAAATCACAATCAGGCTTATCAAATAAAATTTCACATGGAAATTTCCGAACGTGTGAACAATTGGTATCAAAAAACTTCATTCGATTGCGAAATATTTTGATAATTATTCACAAATATTTGTGTGTTGGAAAAAGTGGAAGTATGTGAGTTTTTAATTTTATTCGGACATTTTCACATGTGGAATTCGTGATCAAATTGAGTTGTCATATGTATATTAATATTTAATTACAATTTTTCATGAAATATGTTGCATGACTTTATTCATTTACTGATAAGAATCGCGCAGAAGAAAATTATATTAAAAGAACTTTAAAAAATCCTTCTTGGATTTTGATTCTATGTCATATTTATATGCAGCTCTCTCCTGTAACGCTGCTATTCTATTAACAAGTTAGAATATTTTCATGCAATAAATTTAATATTTTGTGAAAAATTGCATGTACCTGGTTTAAATTAGGCATTTTTCATAAAATTACATGAATTTTGTTGCACGTAACTTTTTTTATTTGCTAATATCTGTGGTATAGGAGAGAGTGATATATAAGAATTTATGTAGCATGAATATCTGAAGAATTTCTGGCACCTTTTCAGATGACTTCTCGGGGCCTGCTATTGATAAATGAAAAAGTTTTAATGCAACTTTTTTCATGACAGAATGCTTAATGATGACCTAAATCCAGTAAATTTTACAACTGGACAATTTTTTAAGAAAGAAAATGTGGCGTCTTTTATTTTAGAAGAAGAGACAAGTGCAATTTTTCCTAGAATGCAAAACCTATTAAGCGAAATATTTATTATTTTTTTTTTACTTCAGTGGAAAAATCACAAACAATTTGAGTTTTCTTGTTTTGAAAAATAAATGTGCAATACATTCAATAGAGTTAAGCGAGAGAATAACTGTGGGAAATTTCTTTACAAGTATAAATTCGATATTTTTAAAAAAATTTTATATTTTGTTGGGCAATTTTCAAATTAAGAAACAAGAAACTGTGTTTTTTTTGCACAAGACATTTATGGGAATTTTTTTAAAAAAGTTCTTTGAAAGCAGAACATGTTTAAGGATTTTTTTAAGTATAAAAATGTGGCAGAATATTTCATTGATTTCAATAACATCTTTATAAATCAATCAATTTTTTTTTCTCTTAAAAATATGACAATATTAAGCTGGAAAATACTCGTAAACATTAGCTTTTCATATTTTTATTAATTTGTTACTCCAATTATTTTTCAAAGCCTGGCTGGCTAGGTGATACATTTAAAGAATTTTTGAAATGTAAACAATTTTTGTTCGGAATATTTTTTTTTGTTTGAAGATATCTTTCCAATTATAATAATGTTATTAATTAGCACTTAACTAAAAACGGTAGAAAAATTATTTATAGAAATATAAATATAATATATTGCAAAATCTTTTTGCTAATATGGCCTGTAAAGGCTTTCAAGCAAATTTTTTATTATTATTATTATTATTTGCTTTAAATCCTTAGACAATTAAGAGTCTCTGCAGGATTTTTTCTCTCTGTTCTCTGTGTGTGTTGATGTTTCAGTTCATTTTATTACTACTCCTGGTCTTAATCAAGCATACTTAAAACCATTCAGAATTTGCTGGAGAATACTAACAATTTAGTTATTTTTCATTTTAATTTATATTTTTGTATACATTTTATTTGTTAAATATTTTAAAGCTTAAAAACTATAAATAAAATTAATAATAACTATAATACAAAACTAAAACAAATAAGAACTAAAAATTTAATTAATAACATTAAAAATATGTATGTATGTATGTATCTTAAAAAATATTGAAATTTATTTTTTAAAGAAATTTTTTGTTACAGTTAAGAGAGTCTTTGAAAAAATCTTACAACAGATTTATATATGTAAATATAAAATTATTACTTTTTTATTGCATAATTGTAGCATAAAAAATAGTTTAAAAAAAGGAAGGAAATTTCTTAAAAAATGAGATGCCTTAGAGAAAAAAAAATGTAAATTTCAAAACAGCACGTAAAGGTTTTTTTTTTTAAAGTGTTGGTTTGGCATCACTGCCTGCAGTCACTGCCTAGTTTTTGCTGCTGCTCTCAAAGCATTCTTACTAATTTTTTTCTTCAATTTTTTAATTGCCGAGCTTAAATGACATTTGTTAATTTTATTTGGCTTTCGAGTTTACTTGCATTGTGCATTAGTTACAACAGGCAGCCAGTGCAGTGCAGCGATTACATTTTGAAAAGTTTTATCAAAATTTCTATTTACATTATGTTTTATTTTATATAAAATTATTTTTGCTCTACAAAAATTGCTTTTATTCTGCACTTCAAATTATGAACTTTTCCTTTCCTAAAAATTTTGAATTCATTTAATTTTAAACAGCATATTTGTTCTCATTAAAAAACTACACTTTTCTAGATTTTTTATCTCAATATTTTTAAATGAATTATTTAATTTTGTGTTGTTTTGTTTTTCTTTTAATCATCATCTGTTAATGCATTGCAAATTATCACAATTTTACATTTAATTTTCTTTTAAATAAAATTAAAGAAGAAACTCAAAATAACATTAATTGTTTTTTATTTTCATGATTGAATTTAATTTAATGATTGAATATTTAGTTGAAATTCTACTTTTTTAAATAAAAGTATTAGTTTCAAGTAAGAGTTTCTCTTTCTTTTTTTTTTTTTTGCATGCACTAATTAAAAATTTCGTTCCTTTTTTAAACAACCAAAAAAAAAAATATCTTTTTAATACTTTATATATATAAAAAATAACTTAATAAATTATAAAAATATTTTATGGTAAACAAAGATAATAGTATGCATTTACTTTTTCCACAATATTTTAAAATTCTATTAATGGTTATGTAATATCTTTTAGGGCTTTTCTCCCCTTTTATTTTTTTATTATTATTTTTATTTTAGGAAGCGAGTGTTTTTAAAAGGTGCAGGAGGAGGACTATTTAATTGTATCACATTATAAATAAATAAAAAGAGTATGTTGCAGCAGCATGTTGCATTCATTCATATGTATCTACATTCGCCAGCAACATGTGTGTTTATTAACATTAGCAGTTAAAACTCTCTACGAGTGTCTTCACATTCTATAACATTTGCAGCAGCAGTTTCTTTTTGCTTTAATTTTTATTCAAAAAACCAATTATGAGAGAAAAAGTGCACCACGCAAATAAAAAAAATACGGGAGTATGTAAAAAAAAATATTGCTGAAACTGCTGGCCTTTTACTTTTTTTTAAATTTTTTTTTTGGTGAAAAAGGATGTTTCAAAAATTTTATATTTTTTTTTGCTAAAATTTTTAATTGAAAGAGAAACATTTGGATATATTCTTCTTCTTCTTCTTCCCTTTCTTTCTTCTCATCCTTTGCCTTCTCAGTGAGTTGAAAAAAAATTGTTTGTTTGTGTTTGTTTGTTGTTTTTGTTAATGCACAAAAAACATACATTTTTACAGTTGTGTAATAAATTAGACAACTTGCTTGCGTTGCTATGACTCTGCTTAACGACAGACAAATAAACTATTTTATTTTTGGCAGAAAATTTAGGACATGGGTCCATTGGTGGACTGTGCCGATCCCTGGCCTTTGTCTGCAGCATTTTGAGTTTGATCTGCTGTTACTGTTTTTGGCTGTTGTGTGGTGGGAGTTGCTGTACCGCTTCCTACATTCGATTTTGGCGCTGCGGCATTGCTGCCACTCACGCTAATGGCGGCATTGGCCACTGCAGCGGCTGCTGCTGATATTGGAGCGCCTGCAGCGGCGGCGGCTACAACGGATGCTGGTAGAGATGTGCCCTTTACGATGTTGGTGTTATGGGTTGGCGTTGAACTGGCAATTTGAAGTTGTGTTTCCTTCTGTACCTGCTGTAGTGTCTCTTGGGATACATTGGCCTTCAAAATGGTATTCTCAACTTCCAGCTGATTGATTTTGTCCATGAGTTCGGAGATTTTTTCTTTAAGTACCTCAACTTCCTCACGGACAGCTATCATCAAATGAGATTTGACGAGATCCTGCAATTAAACGGAAATGAAAGGAATAAAAATATTAGTGCTAAGTTAAGAAAAGTATTGCGGTATTGTTTTAAATATCTTTAAAATAATACAAAAAGTTAAAAGTGATAGTTTCAATGTTAAGTTAGTCCCAGTTTAAATGATGACATTTTTTTTCGCCGAAGTCTTACTTTGAGTGGAAGAGGGGATATGCATAGGAATAGAAAGGGGCAAAATAGACTTAGGTCGAACGAAGTCGTTCACTAGTTAATTTTTAATATAAACAGATGAATAAACACAAAACAACGCTGATGATGAAGGTTTAATGGCCTTCGAAAACGGCTGGCTGTTCTGTGTTGTCAGAATATTTACAACTAACTTTGATGTTATTTGTTCATTAATAATTATCACATTTAATTTGGCTTAAAAAAGCAATATGAACTGTAGCCCGTTCAAATAAATCGTAAATTTAGTTTAATTTTGTTTTTTAATTTTCTCCAATATTTTTGCATATTGAAGACGTAGGTAAGTAAGTAACTAATGTTAAGTAGACACGTGGCAAATTTATTATGAAAAAATATGTTATAAACCAACGTGTTTTAATCGTTAAAACAGCTCGCCCATGACAACCTCGATTTTTATGAAAAATCATAATGAGTGAAGAGGCACATTTTCATTTGAATGGATATGTATGTGAATAAACAGAATAGTCGGTTCTGGGCAATGGAAACCCCTCAAATTATTCATCAGTCACCTTTTCATCCATTAAAAGTGTCATTGTGGTGTGCAATTCATTGGATTTTACTTCTTTGAAAATGAAAACGGCGTAACAACGGTAACTGATAATGGGGAGCGATATCGTGATATGACTGAAAACTTTTTAACGCCACAACTGCATGCTTTGGACTTGATTAATGTGTGATATCAACAAGACGGTGCCACATCGCATACAGCCAGGATTACAATGGAATTACTGCGAGTAGTATACCTTTTTCCGGCGGACACCCTATATTTAAGGATTATTATGATTTCATTTGAAATAGAATTTAAAAAGTCTGTTATTGACTACGAACAAGAATTAACACACACACACACACAAATAAACTAAAAATTAAATAAGAAGAATCATAAATGTGTCAGGGCAATATATTCATCATGTCGTTCATGATTTTATATTTTGTATTTAAAAATCAAAATAGATTCTGTGTTCTTTCAATAATTTTTTCAACGCTTTTTTTTAATTTTCAAGTTTATTTATAGATTTTTATAATACGGACATACATATGTACATACATACATAATTCTTTTTGTTTAAATCATGGCAGATATTTACAAAAGAAATTGCTTGCTTTGTCTATATTATAGACTCTATAATAAAAATTTTATTTAATATTATATGCGAAACATACATACATATGTATATATAAATTTCATAAAAGCAAACAATTCCGCTGATTAAAGAAAAATAATTGAAAAAGCCCGCATATTGTTTATTGAAGATATTAAACTTAAGTACTCGTATACAAAAAGGGTTTTTTTTTCTATTAATATTAAGACTTTCTTTAATGATAAAAAATTATTTAATAAAAAAGAAATATGCAATTAAATTTATGACTAATTCGGAACTCTTTTTATGAGTGTCTCTTCTAATAGATAAATATATACAAGTTTATATGCCTATACTTTTTTGGATATAAGCCAAATCAATCAAAAACAATTCCTTTAAATATTCGAAAACAAGTAATTATTTTAAGAAATTTTGTTTTTTAATAATGTAACAAACAAAATACAAAAGTTAAAAACATACATATGTATGTATGTATGTATTTGCGACAATATTGAATAATCGCTTAAATCGACTTAAGCGACATATTTCGCATGATTCTGCTATCGTGTGATCCTGTATGTAACATTGTCAGCACTACAACTGCATAATAAAGCAAAATTTTCATAAGTACCTACTATGTACATACTTCTTTTATATCTAACTGTACATACATACATACATCCATACATATGTATGTATGTATGTATGTATATGGGTGTTTACCTATACCAATTACTTCTGCTAAACACCAATAACCATGAAAATTAACACCTTCATAAAATATAACCAGTTGGAACTGGTATGTTAATAACAGATAGCATAAAAATTAATTTATTCCTAAATTAACAAAAAAAAAATTAAATTAATTAAAAAAATTAAACGCAAACAAGAAAACAAGACAGATATTAAAAAAAAAATTATACCAAGAAAAAAATGTTTTTTTATAACAAGCCACACCAATTATGGCGGCTGACTTGTTTTTTTTTGTTTGTTTGTGAAATAGGCTTGTTTTGGATGAGTTGTTGTTATTAATGATTACTGAATAACAACAACTGTTTATGCACACACACACATAAAAAATTATTATGTTTTTTATTTATTTTTGGCATGTAGCTACTTATGTATTTATGTATGTATGTATTTAAAAGAAGTACAATAGTACAAATTTGGACACGTTGGCAAAATTTCAAAATAAAAACAATATGTAGAAATTTTTGTATATTCTTTAAATGTAGCAATATTTATAATTTTTATCGCGCGATAGAAGACATTATAGAAAAATTAAATTATTAAAAAAATATAAACAAAACATGACTGAATGTCTAGATAATTTTATTAAAATAATTGTACGAGTAATTCAAAAATTTATCAAACCTGTAGTTTATAAAAAAATGTGCTTTTATAAATTTTTCAAAATTTGTTTAGAAAAATCTTATAAATCTTTAAGTTAATTTACTTTTATTAGGTTTTGTTTTATGCCACAAATAGCAATACATTAAACTCCTAGCAACATGTTGCTAGAAACAAAATTTCTCATATATCACTTGTTTACTTAATAAACGTCGTAACGTCATACATTTTTCAATTACATATGTATGTAGTAGTGATGCACGAATATTCGTATTCGTATTTGAATTGTCGAATATTCGGTCATCGTTTCAGGCAGGATGCGAATACCATTACGAATATTTTTCAAAGAAATTAAATAAATAAATGCATAAATCCTAAACGAAATTTAAATAAAACATCATTTTAAAATATTATTTAATGACGATCATTAAAATTTTGTGTACTTTTTTTTAACTTTAAAGTACGCCAACAAGAGTGTGAAGTCCTTTTTCATAACAATTTTTTAATATTTCATATTGCATATAATATTCGTATTCGCGAATATCAAAAATTGACATTCGTTACATCAGTAATATGTAGGTGCCCACAGTTTAATGAAAAAACAAAATTTTATTTTGCTCTCAAGAGCTGAGATATTTAAATTAGGGATGTAACCGATACCGATTCCGATATATCGGCGATATTTTACTGTCGATACGACGATACTTCTTAAATTTTTTTAGAGCTATTTTGAATAAGCAATTCAATTTTCAATAATAAAAGAATTACTCTACTTGAATTTTTTTAATTTTAACTTGAGTTCAATAATTTCAGTATGGGTATCGGTATAGGCGATATTTCTTTTTGAGTATCGGTATAGGATCGGCAAGACGGCGTATCGTTACTTCCCTAATTTAAATGAATAATGAATGATATGACCATTAATTTTGCATTTTTAGCTCAAAAATTCTATTTCTATCCATTTTTTATATATTTTATTACGAAATAAACTTTGCAAACAAAATGTTTAAAAGCACGTTGTTGGGAAAATTTTTATATTAAGATATAATATTTTTTATCTTTGCCTTAGGAAAACATATTTATCTACACATGTATGTATAATTATAAATATGTATGCACATACATACATATGTACATATATACGGAACTTGAGAAATTTATTACTTTTTTACTTTTTTTCAAATAATTTTCTTCGAAAATTCTGTTTGGTGGAAAAAAAACATTCGTTTATTTTTAAGAGTATACAGACCTTGGATATATGTCAACAATAAAATGTAGACGATAGCATATCTGTACATACGTGTGTACATACACACATATGTATGTACATACATATACATATAGTATATATAACATACATATGTATGTATATGTGTAGTATCATGCTTTGACTTTTTATTAGGAAAATTAAATTTTTGAAAAACAAAAATACCAAGAAACATTTTGTAAAACTGTTTGTTTTCGGCACAAGTGACAAAAACTTATTAAAACAAATATCAACACAAAATAGAGATATTTACATTCGAAATATTTTCAATAAAGCAAAGCTTGGTATTTTGTTCACATTTTCATGCGAAATATTTGCGAAATAAACTTGCAAAAGTAACACGCGAAAAAACACGTAAAATGTATGCGGCAGCATGTTTTTCCATGCAAAATCTTTGTAGCATCATTTTTGTTTCAGATGCGAAATAACATGGGCAGTACTTTTTCCACACGGAATTTTAAACAATGTTGCATACATTCTAGGAATAAAACCCTTAAATTTAGTAAAATCGCGAGATGGTACATATAAAATTGTTCGCAAGGAAAAATCAATGTTTTTCAAATGTTGTCTTAAATCCTGGTACTCTGTTCAACATTTCGTGCGAAATGTTGACATATCCAAATAAAAAAATTTACACCAAATATTCATTGAAAAATTTTGCAAAAGTTGTATGAAATGTATCTGGCAACATTTTCGTGCCATCTGTGACTGGCATTTATTTCGTGCGAATATTGACAGCTGATGTTGCTTACAAAAGTCCATCAATCAGTCTTGCATACTTATAACCAATAAAAACCAAAATTTTTTCCGAAAAAGTAAGATGAACAATTTCCATGGGGCATCACTTGTTAGGTTTTACATTTTTCACTCAAAACTAACAATTTTGCTGAAAAATTTTCACAACTTCGCACACTCTGTACCTAGTACCAATATCTTAACAGAAAAAAATTTTTTTAATAAAGCAGCATGTTGTTAACAACATATGTATATACATAAGTTGTATATACATAAGTTGTAATGCTAAAGCACTCTGTTTAAATTTGTGAAAAATATTGAGCAACATTGAAACTATGCTACAATTTCTTATACATATTTTTAAAAACGTCCCATGTGTTTGTTGTAAATTCCTTGCGTATCACTCATATTATTTCTCATGAAAACTTAAAATGTTGAAGATACGTTTCAAATGTTTATCCCAAGATAAACGCAGTACTATTCCTGAAACATTTTTTCATGAACAATTCGTGCCAATTTTTTTTATGTACTTCGGCAGCATTTTATGTGAAATGTTGAACAGAGTACCAGGCTTTACCTATCAAAATCTTGGATTAAAATATTGGATTGAAATCAGACTTGAGCTCAGACAAGTGTGACGACAGCTTAATGAATTTTACGATTATATACATACATATGTGCCCTTAATAATGAAAGTGGGTATAAGTCATGTGCATTTTTGCTTCAAAATAGCAAATAAATCTTAAAAAATCTTCAATAAGTATTTAATAAATGTTAAAAAAATTTATATTAATCTAGATTAGTACAACTCTAAATTAAAATTTTGAATATAAAAATATTTTTCGGTTTGTTCAACTGTAATCTCGACGAAAGAAATATATGACTTAGACCACTTTAATAATTAAGGGCAGATATGTACATATGTAGATGAACTCTTCTCTTTAATATCTACCTTTTTGAGCTAGACTTTTAAATATTCTAAATTAATAATCTGTTGGAAGCTTTTTTAATTTAAAAAAATATATATATTATATTAAAATATATTTTTTTTCTCTAAAAAATTTCTAACAAACAATTCTAATTTTAATTTTCCCTAAAGTGTGTCTGTCGCGTCTCCTCCGTTTAAATTCACATAAAAATGTTTTCTATTAGTGATTAACAGTCTAATGAATCACTTAAATAAAACTTAAAAATATATTTATTTGCAAAGAATAAACAAGCAACACATTTTAAAATAAATGGCACATAAAAGAAGAATCTCTTGAAATGATTGTTAGCAAAAAGAAAGCAATTGATGCAAATAAATTATTAGCATTACACAAAAACAATTAAGAGGCGTCTGTCTACGCTTCTTCGCTAGCAATCTTTTGTAATGTAAAATAAAAAATAATAGATATTTTAACTAAGTAAGAAAAAAAATCCTATCACGTGTAAGAAAATTGACCTCCAACAGTGACGTAATTAGCAGGTAGTATTTTTTATTTCTCATTAGATTTTTCTTAGCCAGCTTTCAAAATTTTAGCCACATTTTTTTTTAATAAAAAAAAAATCAAGTGCATTTTTATCGATTTCCAAATTTGTCCCACACACGCTTAAATATTTTTATAAAATGCATGTGGGTGCTAAGAAAAACTGAACACTTTGACGTCGCATTTTTAAAGTGCTTATTTTTATACGTGGATGCAATAAAATGATGTATGTTGCTTCAATGTTAGATGCAAGTGCTATGATACCAATACATTACGAGTAAAAAGCGCTAAAATAAAATTTAGAATTTATGTGGTTTTCATTGAAAATTTTATATTTAACATTGAGTAGATTGTATTTAATTTGTATAGTATACATATGTGTATGTTATGTATAAGAGAATGTAAAAGTGTTTTCATTAAACACATAATTAATTCACTTAAGATATGCGATCTATATTAAAGTTGATAAAGTTTAATCAAATTACTTGAATGATGGGTAAAAACCGAGTACATATGTAAAGTACTTTTTTTTTTGTTATAAAAAACTTTTCGAAGTGGCTTTAAGGCTAAAGTATTAAATATATTTCAGAGTTCGTAGTAACCGTATTTCACAGTGAATCAGCTGTTATTTGAAATTCCTTAGTATATGTTTATCTTCTTCTATCTATCTTATAGTGTTATCATATTGATATCCCAAGTAATTTATTTTTTATATGTAGATATAGTGGAGTTCGGTTAGAACGAATTATCTCGTATAGCGAAATACTTCTTTTATGCCCAAATTTGACCTTTAGTATATTATACAAATTAGTACCCTGGTAGAAAAAATTTTCACTTCACCAGTTCCAATAATTTTGCATTAATATATTTTACAGGTTGGTACTCGTAAAATAAACAAAATTTATTAAAAATTTATACGCTTGTAAGGAACAAAAAATCGCCAGTTATTGTTTCGAGTTTTACGAATAATTCGAATTGTAATGTTAATAACATACAATATCGAACAGGAGGTCTACTCTGTAATTCGAAACGGAAGAAAATGGCCGACTTTCTAAACGCAAGTTGCAATGCATAATTAAAATCCATACACTTCAAAATCTCGCATAATTTTTATTTTGAATGCAAACATATAAGTTGCATAGCGACGTTCCTAAATGCCGATAAAATGCAAAAACTGTCTCTGCAACGCAAGGTTCCACTTAAGACATACTAATTTTTTTAATTATGCCTTGCAACTTGCGTTTAGGAAGTCGGCCAATGCTTTCGAATTTGTATGGTATTAATATTACAATTCAAACGCATTTGCTTTCGTTTCGAATCACCGAGTAGACACCCAAGTTTCTTTTCGAGTCGAAATACAAAATAACGCCCCTGTTCTTTAGCTCTAAAATAAATAAATACATATTAATTTATAAAGGATATTTTTAACATATACAACTATATATTCTGTATAACAATTTCTAGGTAGTTTTTCCGCTATTCCTCGTTCCTTTATCTCAAGGCGAATTCAGTATCACATGAACTCTTCCCTACAAAAATTTTACAACACAAAAAACAACATGTAGTTTGTTATGCTACAGAACCAACCTGTCAGAAGATTTCTAAGCAAATTTCGACATTTCGGTTCAAATTGCTCAATTTTGCATCAACAGCTGATAATCAGCTGGGCTGAAAAGGTCACCTGATACTTAATTCGCCTTGCTTTATCTTAAAAAATCATTTGCAAACTAAAAATTAAAAGTAAAACAACAGAAAACAAAACAGCTGACTTGGTTAAAGTCTCTCCCTCTCTCTCTCTCTCTCTCTTATTTCAGTGGGAATTATTTCTTGGGGAAGATTAAGAATCGGGCTGATTAAATTAAAAATTATGTTTTAAAACAGATTTTTATTTTTTTTAATATAAAATGCATTTACTAATTTATTTTTAAAAAATTTTCACTCTTGTTATAACAAACTTCGGCTGTAACATACACAAATTCCCTCGGAGTTCATTAGAACCGAACTGTATACTATATTGAATATGTTTTTTTGCCTTTTGACAGCATTCGTCTTAAATTTTGAAAAAATGTTACAATTTAAGCTCAAAGTAGCAAAAAAAATTATTTTTCCAGTATTTTAATTTACAAAAAATATAACTTGAAATTTTAACAATATTTGTATACCTTAAAATTTTTAATGAAATGAAAGAATAATTACTGAGTTGCAATAAAGTGAAATAAATATTACATACATACATATGTGTTTGTAATGACACATGCATATGTATATACATATGTATTTGTTTAATATTTTCCATTAAAAAAGCTTTTCGATTAAAAGCTTTACATTTTGAAAAAATTTATATGATTATGGGATGAAAAAGGTTTATTTTAAATTTATATTATACACAAGTATTTGCTCAAAAATTTTTGGAAAAAAAGCATATTTTGCTTAAGCAATTTTATCAAAATTTTTAAATACATTTTTTCACTTTCTATATACGGAAGTTTTAAATAAAGTTAAAACAATTCTTTTATACTTTCGAAGTTTAAAAACAGCTCCAGGACCAGGGAATACATCTACCTATATTTTCCAATACTTTGTAATTTTAAGAGTTTTTAGAACTTGTTTTAGGCTCAGAATTAATGGTTACGTAATCGATAAATCTAATTTACAGCTGTAGAGTAAATCGAGCGAGAGGGACAGAGAGAGAGAACGAGAACTGGTTGTTTAGTATGATTTATTCACTGGTTAGGCACTAGTTCTTACAACTTTGTCTTTTAGTTAAACTAGGAATATAATTCTCATTAATATGGGCACTACACTACATATGTACGTTTTATTGCAGTAATAAATTTTTTTTTTTTAAATTTAACAGCTGAGCGAAACGTCTGCGATTCTGAATAATTCACTGTAGCCGTCAATAAATTCATTATTATATTTTTAAGAATTGATAACACAAATACTTTACAAAAATTGAGAGTTATTCTTATCAACTTTGAATTTGTAATTCAGTACCAGTTCCGGGTAACGTAATTTCTGGCAAAAGTCAAGGTCATTGCAATTATTTAAAACGATCGATACTCGTATTAGGTTTTCATTAAATTTTTTGTAGCACATAATGTATTTGTAACCCCAGAAAAATATTTTTAAAAACTCACTCACTAATTTTTAAAGCTTAATTTCTTATTTAACTAATTTTTTTTAACTTGTACTCTCTAAAAAAAATCATACTCAACTAGTTCTAAACTTTAGAACTAGAATGAATGATTTAGAATCTCAACCTAATTTATTAAATGAATTTTCTTTAGATTTTTTTGTTAATTAATATTTTTAGATTTTTAGCAACTTTAATTTTTCTCTCTCTTTAGTTAAACTTTTTAGGGAAATTCTTATTAAATTTTGTTTCTACTCTACATTTTTATAATGTTCAATTTTATTTCTTTTTTACTGTTTTAATAGCTTTTCTATTGATTAAAAATATATATTACACATTTTATTTATACTACACAAAAATTGTGTCCCTAATTAGTTTCAATATTTTTTTCGTGTTCGTAGTTGTTGGCATTTTTCTGCACTTTTCCACATTAATCATTTCAGCAGCAGCTGCTGTGAATTGTGCAAAATCAATAAAAATTTATGAGTGATTCGTCGTCGTAAACGAAAACGAAAAAAAAAATTAAATTTAAATAAAAAATATCTATAGGCAAATAATTTTTATATTATACGTACTTTGGCATTTGGCACCATCACATAGCAGGGGCTGTCGTGACCCTTTTGCCAAATTTCGTATAACCAATTTTCTGGTTGACGCAACGACATTGTACCCAACATTTTATGGCGATATACGAGTCTTTTTAAAATAATTTGTTGTAATTGAATTTTTGTTTTAATAATTTATCTCTCACACTGCTGAGATAAGTTTACTTTAGTTTTTCCTTTTTTTATTTTTTTTTTTTTGCTTTGGTTTTTATTAAACAGTCTTTGATTACGAGATTTCTTTGTTTCAAGTAAAACACTTTTTAAAAGTGATATGTGTTGTATTGTATTTTATATAAAAAAGAATTCAATATTCTTTTTCAAGAGTTCTTAATTGATTTTTTTTAATCACAGATAGATTATTTTTCAATTTAACAATGGCCTTTGTTTTGGGGTTGTTTGATATAATTGTTGTAGTATAATTAGTTTTTTATTTAAATTTTTATTTATTATTCAATAATTTCTTGTTTTAATTTTCTGTGCATAATTAATAGGTATGTATTGTTTTTTTTTAAGGTTTGCAGTATAAAATATTTTTTTATTTTTCTTTGTGAGCAAAGGCACCAAATCTATATTGTATGTGAAGTGACTTTATATCTTCTTGAATTTTTTTTATTTAAAAAAAATTTCTTCTTAACTATTTTGTATTAATTTTTAATTTTCTTTAGTGTTTTGTAAGCAAAAGTTTAGCAATAACTGATTTTCTGTATAAGAATGCAATACCATATACATGAATTTTTGTAGCTAGTTATTGAGTTCAAGAGACCGGTGGCAAAAAGCTTTTGTACTGAGCTTTTTAGAGTGCTTTTTGTTGAAACTACTCAAAATAAATGAACAATGAGCAATGAACACTTTTTGTATTTTAAATTAAAGTTCAAATATATTAAAAATACAAATAATTCTAGTCTTATTTTATTATTATGTATATTAAAGTGTTGTCTCTAGCAGCTTTTAATGGCGACTGTTAGTCTGCTACGATTTTAAGAAACTTTTATAAGGTTGCACAATCCGCAAGATACGAAAAACAATTAAATTCTTCTGCTCTCTATTTCTAAAATGAATAAAGAAATACTCTTTTACTTTTCCACTCATTCTCAAAAGTTTAGCAACAAAAACGCCTTTAATAAAAATGCTTTATACTAAAAGCACTCAAATAATGTTGCCAGATTAAATAATTTATTATTATTTGGGAGATTTTTAAAAGCGATTATTTGTGATTTCAATATCCTTATTATGCAAGTTGAAGCCACTCACTATCACATATTAGTCTTGGGAAATATCGTTCATTTGTGTGAATCTGTCATTCCCTTTCAGAAAGGTTAAGTGAAGTAATTCTTTATTTTCTTTAATCTTTCTGAATGTCACATACTTTTCAGAATGAATTGTTTGTCTCTTTTTTGAAATGCTTCTGTTTGCGAGAATTGCTATTTTAAAAACAAAAACTTTTTTATTACTAATTTTAAATTACATTTTCTCGAGACAAATCCATAGTCAGGTAAAAACAGAAATATGGAAGAAAGCAAAACTACGAAAGTAAACAGAAAAATTAAGCCGAAAGATGAAAGATATATAAAGAAAATATAGAATTATTTCATTCTTTTACTTGAAAGAATCTTTCAAGAATGACACAAGCCTACATAATATGTCGCAAAAAAGAAAAAGTGCTTAAGTCGAGATAAGCTGATTTTGAATTAATTTGTGTGGGTTTTCAGGAAGTTTTAGCACATGACTTGCGACTTATCTTTTTTAGACTCATTTGGAATAACAACTTAATTTAGGTTATACTTTAGTATATATCAACTTAAACGTATCACACTTGTAGTTTGTACCACGTATTCGCCTCAATTTGGCGAATACGAAAAAAAAATTAAATAAATAAATGCATACATCCTAAACGAATTTAAGTAAATGAATACAAATATTATTTTGTGGGAAAGCATTAAATTTTTAATAGAAATTTGAGTTTTGTATCATTTTCTAATATTATTTAATGACGATTATTAAAATTTGGGGTAGTTTTTATTAACTTTAAATTACGCCAACAGGAGTATGAAGTTCTTATTCATAGCAACTTTTTAATATTTCGTATTACAGGCGTAAAAAGAACCCCAATTTAAAGTCTATAAATTTCACATATAACATTCGTATTCGTATTCGCGAATATAGTTTCTGATATTAGTATTCGTACTAGCGAATATCAAAAATTGACATTCGTTAAATCACTACTATATACATATTTTCGTTTGCATTGTTCGAGGGCGTATGATTTATATATAGCCTGTAGTCCCTAGGTATCGAAAAAGAAATGTACTTTCGATAACTTGCATTGAAAATAAAAACATACATATTTTAAAATTTTATTGATTTTGCCAATTCGGTATTCGATGTTTGATACAAATAGTCTTGCGCAAGTGTAAATGCAAAATATCGTAGCTATTCTTTAAACTCCAACAACAAGCTACAATATTTTTTGCATTTACACTTAAGGATAGTACTCTGTTCAAATTCGTGAAAAATGTTGAGCAACATTGATTATTTCATACGAATAATTTTACATGTAAAATATATTAATTAGTCCTGAAACTATGCTACAATTTCTTATGATTTTAAAAACGCCCCATGTGTTGGTTGTAAATTCCATGCGAAACAAGTGAAACTCATATTATTTCTCATGAAAACTTAAAATGTTGAAGATATGTACGTTTCAAATATTTATCCCAAGATAAACGAGGTACTATTTCTGAAAAATATTTTCATATACAATTTGTGCCAATTTTTTATGTGCTTTGGCAGCATTTCATGTGAAATGTTGAACAGAGTACCAGGCTTTACGTAAGACTATTCGCATCAAACACTGAATACTGCCAATCTAATAAAACTTGATGAGAACAATTCGTTATCGCAAGCAACCAACATCTTGATGACATTTTAACACTAACATTTTTCACGATTTTTTTTTTAATTTTGTCTGGCAACTATAACTTAATTGGTTATCTTCAGTAACTCAAAAATATTGAGAATATTTCAAGTTTAACGTTTAAACTTGAGTAATTTTCACAAACACTCATTTTAAATCGCTTTGCTTTATATGGTAAACACAATTATGTATCTCGAAAACACATGCGCTGTAAGCAGACTGCTTGTTTGCTTGCAATCTTAGCAATAATTGCCACAAATGTTTTGGAATAAATCTTTCAGTACTCTCCCGAAAAAGAGTGTAAAACAGAAACAGGTAGATAGATACCTGAAATTTTTTACGATACAACGTTAAGCCCCAAAGAAAAAAAAACAAAATATAATAGGTATGAAAATAAAATACAAAATTTAAAAAAAAATGCAAATAAAGGTTTAAAATACGTGTTACCAGTATCTGTCTGTAGCTGCGTGTGCATATGTATGTATGTATGTATGAATGTATGTATGTATATGTAGATCTTCAGCAAGAAAGTAAAGTTAATGTCTATGTACATACATACATATGTATGTAGACCAAACGCTAAACGTATTGGGGTTTGTTTTGATTGTCAGGCCATTTCTATACCAGATGATAACGTCATCAAATATTTATGGTTTCATGAGCACATTATAATCATTAACATTATTTATTTATTTGTTTGTTCTTTCTTTGATTAAAAATTAACATTTCAAAACATTATTTTTTTTCCCCGAAAATAAGAATTATCTAATCTGCAAATATGGTATTGGTTTTCGTCTGAAATTCTGAAAGAATTAGAAATTCAAATATGTAAATGAGTAGGTACATACATATGTATATATAACTAAGTTTCTTTGAAGCATGAATATTACAAGCAGGTATGTATATATACATGTATATACACATGTATATTTGTATATTCAATTATTCGTTACAAGCACCTATTTTACAGGATGTTTTTTTAGAGGTATAAAACTTCGAATTGAAATAAAACACAAGAAAATCGTTTTCATGTCCATCAATTTGGCTTTATTGGAAGGATAATTTTATGCCATTAATGTTTAAATATGATTTCGGGCATGTGGCCGCCGCGGCTGGCTCGAATAAAGCCAATTCTACAGGTCCAATTTTCAACCACTTTTTCGAGCATATGGGGCCGTATGTTGGCAATAACGCCACGAATGTTGGCTTCTAAGTCCCCTAACGTTTCTGGTTTGTTGGCGTAGACGAGCGACTTCACATATCCCCAAAGAAAATAATCCAATGGTGTCAAATCACACGATCTTGGTGGCCAATTGACAGGTCCATTCCGCGAAATTATGCGCTCATTCATTCATTCATTCATTCATTATGCTCACATTCTTGACGGATATTGTCTTTAAGAGCTGCAAGAGTCTGAGGCTTGTTGACATAAACCCGCGACTTCAAAAAGCCCCACAAAAGGAAGTCTGCAGCGGTCAAATCAGGTGATCTTGCTGGCCAGATTAGGCGACCGGGAAATGCATCCTTCAGCATATCGGTTGTGGCACGTGCAGTGTGGAGCAGTGTAGCGTAACATTGTTTATTAACGTGTATTTCGCATGTGTTTACTACACAAATGTCAAAACAGAACTGACATTAGGCGCCAATCGCAAAATTTATAGCATTTTCTGATAGGAGGATTACTTTTGCGTCACCTTGTACATATAGATACATATGAACTAGTGATGCACCAATATTCGTATTCGAATTATCGAATGTTCGGCCATTTTAAGATATTCACTAATACATATACATATATTCACACATAAAAGGTTTTTAAATTTATTTAAATTTTTATATGTATGTAAAACACCCTTTAAAATTAAAACTTACATCACAAGAATTTCGCTTGGCAAAAGCTCACTGCATTTTTTTTTTTTGAGAAATGACTGGGTAATTAACTTCACTTTCGCAGTCATAAACTAGTGACTCATTCTTTGTGTAACGTTTATTAAAAAATGATTTATATGAAACCCAAGTTCACGCAACACCCACACCATAACCTGGATTCAGTAAATTATATTACTACGAGTATAATTCGTATCGCTATAATAAATATAACGAAAAATTTTAGACTTTGGTACCCAGTAACATATTTTAACGATATTCGCAGTCGATTGAAGCAAAAAAAGTAAAATCTCAAACTCAAATAAATTCATTTATTTAGACATTTTGTACGCTCAGATGTCATATAATATAGAATTAAATAGTAAGTTAAGCTGTGTTCACATTACATGTATTTTCCTTATGGAATGTAATTTTTTATACACATGACATGTTCTATGTATGTCAAAATCTGCGTTTTACATGTGGTTTATAATTTTTGTGTTCACACGTTTGTATGCTATGTAAATTTGACATAACCTATAAAACAAATGCTTACAGCTTTAGACACAGCTGCACACTATAGTTAATAGTTATGTTTCACATAACAATATCAATCAGCTGTTTTCTACCGTTGCAGTTACGTACTGGATGTCGGCTAACTGAGACTTTACTTTTATATACATATACATATATTTCTCATTAACGGTAGTTATGCCGGAGGCATTATTCCTACAAAATGTTTTTTACCCAACGAAAATTTTGTATTTTGATGGCTTTGGGGTGGGGGGAGCTAGATTTTGATTTTAGACCCTAGTTTCTTAGGGTAATATTCTTAGAGTTTTGTGTAGATTTCAATGTTGCTTTTTTTCTCACACGAATAAATCGACCCACTCTAGTGTTCATACATATTTTACCTAATGACATATCTCGAAATAAAAAAATAAAAACCATATGGGTTGAACGTTTCAAAGAAGCTTAAGCTTAAATTAGACGTGCCATAGCCATAACCAAACAAAATTCAATTGGTTTCTATAATAAGCGCGAGTCACCTATAATCAAATACCGTGTTGCCCATAAGTTTGAATCGAACAGCTGTTCTCTATGGTTATGGTTGTTATGTCACGTCAGATTGAACCTTTAAGCAACAACTTTTAGTTGTGGGACAACAAATAACCGTGTAGGTAATTCTGTTTTATCACGCAAGTTAGTAAATGTATTTTTTTTCTTCCAATAGTGAAGAAATTATTTTCTGATAAAAAAAATATGTAATTGTGACACATACATATTTACTTATTGCGCATTTTTTTCCCAATTCAAAGTCCAGTCTGCGGCACGTGTTTATGACGCATCAGTGCCAATTAAGAACTGAACTACGGTCAAACACTTTGAAACACGTGTCACACGCATCCATATCAAAATTTTTTAAAAACAACATTTTTTTTAACAAATGCGTAGCTAAAATTCTAAATTCTAGGAACCTACTATAAATTTTATCAGATTTCTTTGCTAATTTTTTTATTATTGTTTTGGTGAATATGCTATTTCTTTTACTTAATTTTTATCAGAAAATAATAAAAACATATTTTCTTAATATGTATAGGAATATACACAACACATACTACATACATACATATGTTTACACACACATGTATACATACATATGTAGAAATGTATCTATGTGTATGCTTAAAAAATATAAGAATAAATAAAAACAAACATCTAGGGAATTAATTAGTGTTATTGTATGTAGAATCTACATACAATAACACTAACATAGTAGAATTGTAGATACACATTTTACTTTAAAATTTTTTGCGTCGCAGTTGATTTGGTGTTTTTATATTCTTTCACTTCACACCCCTGCTATTTATTTCGACATCGAAGTGGTGTTGTTCCGCTTTAGTATTTGTGATATAAGTAAATGTTCTTATACAATATTCTCATCAAAACATATTGGGTGCATTTGAGCTTGGTTGGGTTGTCTGGCAAGTTCAAGGACGTATTTCACACTGAGTTTTGTTGGGTTTTACTTAAATATGTATGTATTTAAGCAGCTAACAGCTGGAAAGCTAAGTAAATAATTACAAGGAGGAAGAATAAAGGCCTAACTATAATGTGCTTATGCTGACTTAAGCTACTGTCAAAAATCAACTTATTGGCTATATTGTACTTATTCAACTTAAGCACTTATTACAGTTAGTTGCAAACATTTGTAATTTTTCAAAACTGTTTTATTCTTTTTTTCCCTAAATTTAAAACTTTTTCACAAAATCTTAGTTGTGCATATCAACTACAAAACCATATTGCTATTTAAAATTTTTAAATAAATTAAGAAGATATTTTCAACATCCACCAAAAATTGTTCTTTTCTTTAAAATTTATAACAGCCGATTCTTTGAGCAAAGTACGATTAGATTCGTTATTTGCTTAAGCAAATGGCACTAGACGAAACTTGACGAAAAGTTTCTTAAGTACATTATAGTTGTATACATTTATTTACAAATTCAGATGTATTCTTGAGAATTGTTTAAGCCAGCATAAGCACATTGCAGTTAGCCCTTGACCCAATGCCTTTTAATTATTATTTTCAATACTCCTGCATATAATGCGTAATTGCATCTATATTAAAAATAACTCCTCATGAGAAATTAACGAATAAAGTTCGGCCTGTCCCACATAACATTAGAAAAGTTGTTGTTGTTTGCAATACAAGTATTCAATCGAACGATTTCTGGAGACATTGTGGGACAGGCCGTAAAAGAGGATTAAATTTTCGGATATAACAAGCAAGTGAAAGACCGTGGCTGCTGAATTAGAAACAGGGTGACCGATGAAATTTTTCAAAAAGTGGCACCAAAAAGGGGATTTATCAAAAAAAAGGGCAAAATTAAAAAAACCGAGAAAATTACACTAAACTTTTTATTTTTAATCTATTTTTATATAATTCACTCTAAAAAAAATGAAGACAAAAAGTGGCAAAAGCACTCGAAAAAGTGGCAAGACAGTCAAAAAGTGGCAATTTGCCAGTTTAGTCGGTCAAACGCTCACGCTGATTAGAAACAAAGAAAATAAATTCAAAGTTAAAAATGGAAAAAATTGAATCTTATTAAAAATCCCTAGCTGAAGCTGAGTATTAAACAATAATTATTGATAAAAAATAATGATTAAATGTATGTAATTGATAATTGATTGCCTATTGTTCTGGTTGCGATATTAATAAATATCAGTAAGCGATGTTTTATATGGAACCAGTTAAGTAAGTACCTCATAAATAAATTGAAAGTTCAGGATTTTTAATCTATCCAGAGTTTTCACCTCTGAAACTTTTAAATAAATAAATATTTTTATTATTATTTTATAAAATTAATATTTGGCAAACTCTAGCGGCCCTATGTATAAACACAAATTGGCATGAAGTTAGCATAAGTGACGAAATTGAATTACGTGTTAACGAGTTCCTCCATACAATTTGACATAAAAAACGGTAGCATTTGTTAATTTTAATTCACCTCTAAGTCCTAGCAGGGTTTTTAATGTGAAGTTTCATTGCAAACCTCTTTAATTAAGATCATGTTCAATTTTGCCACTTATGCTAACTTCATGCCAATTTTTTCTTATACATAGGGCCGTAGCAGTCTAACGGTCTTATGTATAAGCAAAAAGTAGCATGAAGTTAGCTTACAATTCAATTTGATATTAAAATCGACGCATTATGTAGTTTTAATCCACTATTAAATCCTAGGGTGATTTTTAATGTAAAATTATGTGGCAAAACTCGTTAAGATCATATTGTCACTTATGCTAACTTCTTGCTAGTTTTTTCTTATACAAAGGCTGAAATTGTCTAGAAAATAGTACATATATTTGTATATGAAAAAAAGCATTACATTTTCGGAGTAACTTCAATTCGTATTTTCTAGGCGAGTTGACTATGTATTTGTAATATAGAAACTACATTTTTTCTCTGTTTGTTTATACATATTTCTCTTATTATTTCTCATATTATTTAGTTAATAATGATATATATATAAGTTTAAAATAATTATGCAAACATTTTTTTAAACAAAACCTGAGACTTATCGCACAACCTTCTACAAATTAATAATATACTTATATGCATGTGTATGTACATATGTACAGTTCTTTTTCGATAATTTGATACAATTAGCGATTTTTGGTATGGCCCACGATGTCGACAAAAGTTCCATCGACAGACAACTCTTATTGTTTTTGTTTTCAATGTCAGTAATCCATAGCACTTTATCTTTCGATATCATGGGCCGTATATTTTATATTTAATAAATTAAAGAAAATCGATATTTTTTGTATTTTTCCCAAGTTTTTTAAAACGATCTTCATAAAGTTATCGTTTTCAAATTCTTCGACAAACCACATAATCCATTTTATTAAATTTCTGTTAGTAACACTGTACAACAGTGAAAATCCACAGTCTTAACAGTATAGATTCCATAGTACTACCAAAGGGTAGTAAAACCCTACACTCAATTTGACAATTTTTTATGACCAAAATAAAAACAGAAGTTGGTCTCCAAAATCGCCAAACTGAGAATGTCACTCCCGTTTGATAATATAATCGAAGATTTACTGTCCAGTCCGTGTGTTTTTCAAAAGTCTTCATTTGTTACATAATGTAATCAGCAAGTCAAACTGTACATGTTATCAATTCATTTTAAATGTCATTGAAAGAACACATAATTTAGAGATAGATGGGAAGAAACCACTAAAGAAAACTGCAGATTTTCTAATTTGAAACAATAATAAATTAAGTAACAAACCTTTTGTTAAAAAGAATCTTACTAGTGGTTGTTTTATAAAATTTCATTATAAGATTTTCAAAGTTTACAGGAAGGAGGGTTTTGTGACAATTTTTCGCAAGTTTTTTTAATAGTTTTTGCTTTTTATTCTATTATTTATATTTGAATTAAAATCTTTATAAAAATCTATACCGTTTACAAGAACTTTTTTTTAAATAAAGCCCACTAGCTGAAAATTTCCAAAACTACAACCAAACAACTGCCATTTAGCTAATTCACACACCTTTTTAAGCAGACCGTAGCTAATTCAGTAATCTTTTTTTATAAATACGTTTCACGTGGTAGTAAAAAATAATTAAATAGTAATAATAGTAAGAGACAGCAAGATTTAGTTCGAAATCTCGTAAGTACTAGATTTCGAGACAAAGTAAATCCCCTATTAATAGAATTAAATGTAATAATAGAAGCTTATAGGAAAAAAATTTAATAAAAAATTAATATTACACATTTTTATTTGGTTATTCAAATAATAATACATACATACATAAAAAATTTATAAGTTTGTATGAGAGAGCTGCATAAAACCTTCTAAAAATATTTGTAAATAAATTAACTCACTGTCTGTTATAAAAATTAACTCACTTGTTGTATAAAAACTTAGTAGCACTTCAATAGAAAAGATACTTATGTTTACAAAAAAAATTGTGTAAATGTATAAATTAACCAATAATCAGTTGTTTTTATTGTCATTATTTTCTTCTTTCAATGGTTTTCTTGTGCAATATTTATCAATTTATTGTTTTTATTAGCAAAAATTTGGAGGTGTGACAACCTCAAGCATTTTATTTAGTTTTCTGAGTTAGTAAGTCGCAATAATACTACTACAATAATAATAATATAGCAAAAATTTACAGTTTTATTTGCAAATAAGCCGTGCTTATAAACGTAGTATATAAGACTTTTTTCATTACTGTAAAGTAATTCCTACATTACTGTATAGTATGTACTTCCGAGCAACGTTGCAGTAATTGAGAGAAGTATATATTTTAAATTTGAGTAAAATTGAAAAAATTTATAATAATTTGCTTTAAATTTGCAGTATTAGTGCTTGAATTCAGCTGCGAAGTAAAATATGTAAAAGGAAAAAAAGAAACATGAAACTGAAGTAGATTTGGGGTCTAATCTAATAGTTTGCCATAATCTCAAACTAAAAAAACTTGATCGAATCACGGCGTTATCGAAAATGGCTATTAGGCCCTTGAGTTAAATTGAAAAAGGTGGAAAATGTTTTATATTTCTGCTAAATTTACGACTATAATGGTATTGAAATGTATAGAGCAGCTGATAAACTTCAGTTACATTCTGCTTTAATTTTGCCCCAGCTCTATTTTGTTTTATTTGGCTCTTGCTTTGATGTTCTATTGTTTTTTCCTTTAGTAATAGTTTGAATATATAATAATATAATTTATAGCCTTGTTTTTTATTTACCAAGAAAAGTGATACCAATTTTTAATCAAAAACTCCGACAACCATTTATTTTGGCAAGTCACACTTTTACGAGTTACTTAAAAAAAAGAACACATAGCACTTGACTTATGCTAATATAATTAAAAGCAATTTGTCAGATAACAACGTCGTTTACTCGATTATCTTTGCCCATGAATAGAAAGAATATACAAAAAAAGGTTTAAATTAAATTCCACTAAAAGTCTAGTTTCTTTGAATATTTTTTTTACCATTTTCTTGGTTATTCGATCACTCGAATTGTCGAGAGTCTACTGTTTTATTTTTTAATTTCTTTTGACTGAGTTTGGACATTTATCAGACACGTTTTTATGTTTGTTTGTTTATTTAAAACATTTTTTCCCTGTTTGTTTGTCAACTGGGGGTAGCAATTTTTTTTTACTTTTTAAAAAGAATTTGCTTTTTTGTTGGATTGTTTTTCATAATTCTTTTGCGTATTAAATAAATATTTTAGCTTTAAAAGAAACATTCCTTTGCTGGCTGTCACATTTCCAAAATTCTATTATTTACCAGTAGTGTTAAATTACTTTAAAGTTTAAACAATACATATGTACATATGTATATGTACATATGCAGATAAGTATGTACATATGTTTGTATGTATGTATTGTATTTTATATCTATTAAAGTGAACAACAACCAATTGGAATTTTATTAAAATTCCAGAAAGGTTAATAGACTTAATAAAAAAAACTTTCTCGAGTTGTTTGTATTAGCTTAGGTTATTGCAAAAAGAACATACAAAAAATATAAAGGGTGGGCAAATTTAAGTTTAGGAACTAGATTGGCTGTCAAATGATGAAATGTCAAGTATTGAGCTGTCATTTTTTGACAGTTATTTAGTAAGAAGTTGGGAAATTTTAACCATGGAGCGCTACACTCGTGAGCAAAGAATTTTAATTGTAAATTTCGATTTGATAAACGGGGTTTACGTCAACAAACCAGAAACAACTGAAAGATGAAATTCGTAGCTGCATGACGACATAAGCCAAGCTTTATTGGAAAATGTGGTTCAAAATTAAGTGAAAAGAGCGGACGCCTACCGAAATGCTAGAGGTGGACATTTTCCCGACATCATATATTCCATTATTATTTCCCATATTTTTTTTACTTTACATTGGTATCAATAAAACTGAAATTGTCACTTTCGATAACGAACTGATTCGATTACCGTTTTTACAGTTTGAGATTATGGCATTGGCTATCGAACAATGTAATATCGAACGCCATAATCTCAAAAAAAGGTGATCGAACCAGGGGGTCTACTCTGTAATTCGAAACGAAAGCAAATGTTTTCGAAATTTATTTAATTTTTTTTTTTATTTACTTAATACAAGTCTATGGAGAATTCATTGCAGACTACTTATATAGTATTCAAGAGTAGTTTATATATAAATTACATTATTGATTTAAAACGGATATGATATTGCATTTAATAATCACCCTTATTCCAGTTGTCGTCATCGACGTCACTTTACACAACACCCAAAAATTGAGGCTTGTTTAATCGCTCTCGAGAACAATTTTGCGCAACTGACAATCTATTTACGTTCCCTAAAATTTAGAAAATAGCATAAACCTGCAAAGAGGAGTAAGTTGTTTTCGATAACGGATACACGTTTTTTGGTGTTGTGTTAATGTGACGTCGATGACGGCAACTGGAATAAGGGTGAATATTAATATTCAAAGAAAAGTCAATAAAGTGATACATTTCGATGAAACAGCTGCATAATTTTCTCATCGGATCAGCCATAGCATAGTTAGTTCGGCAAGCCGCAATATAAAGTAATATAAAGTGGGTTATAATAGCGTAACGAGCGTTGGGGAACATTAAAAGTTATGTTATTCAGCAAAAACTCAGAATTGATGTTGCCATTTATAAGGTTGACAATAAACGATATGTTAAGCATTGTTCTTCGGCTTTTTAAAGTTGGTAAATTAATTTCTGCTAATCTCAATGAGTAAGGCCGGGTTTACATCTGTGCGCTAAATGCCACACAACCGTAAAAAAAGCGTAAAGCGTACTAATGAAAAATTTTTTGATTCAGAAATGTATTTATTAAGTTAAACAGTTTCATACATAATTAATAGACAATTTTATAGAATCAAAAATGATTGCAAACTGTTTAAATCAATAAATATATGTATGAATCAAACAGTTTTTCATTAGTAATTAGTTGGTTACGTTTTTTGGGCAAATGACACACAAGAAATGCCAGATGTAAACTCAGCCTAAGATGGTAGTGCCAAATGATTTCTATAAACACTTTTTTAGGCAGAAAATGAGAAACTTTTTTTGAACGGATTCTATACGATCATTGTGGATGAAATAGATCGGGTCCCAAACAATGCTGCCGTATTCTATTATTGACCTAGCAAGCGATGTGTAAAGACTTTTTGTGATAAAGGGATCGTCAAATTCCTTTGTCCATCTTTTAATAAAAGCCAGTACGCTACGAGATTTATTTACAGCCATGTTTATATGTTGTAAAAAATTCAGTTTTGCATCAAGTAATATTCCCAAATCCATTATCGAGTTAACACACTTTAAATTACAGCCATCAAGAACGTATGAGTAGGCACAGTGGTTTAATCTTGTAAATTGCATATGTTTGCATTTATTTTAGTTTAATTCCATCATGTTAAGACGACACCATTTATAAAAATTATCTAGATCGTTTTGTAAATATTGCTGATCAATAGGGTGTTTAACACTTAAAAATAACTTTACATCGTCTGCATACATCAAAACATTACAATGATTAACTTCTTCAGGTAGATCATTAATAAAAAGAAGAAAGAAAACTGGACCGATATGAAAATTTGGACCATTGGATAGAGGTGTACCGCCGAAGTTGCGGCGGCTATTTGGCCGATATTTTGTTCCATACATATGTAATTGAACCATACCACATTATATCATAACAAAAGGAAATCACAAAAACTTCATAAATAATTTTTGTTTTGTTCAAAATCAACATCGATCGGCCCTTAAAATTTAACCACCCTTTATGTAAAATATATCTATCTTAAACACCCAACTCTAAGCTGGTTTTCTGTAAAACTAGTTTTTTGTTTTTGAGTTATGACGTTGTTGTAGTAAATGAGCAATAAGTACTTATGTACTTTAATGCGAAGTTATTTCTCAACTACTATATGATAAACAAAAGAGATAAAAACGATAAAAAAAAGAGATAAGATTACTTTGGAAGAATTAGCATAAGACATTTTTGATACACACATGCTTACGAGTACATAATTTTCAAACTGCCCTTGAAATAGTTTAGATTTCTGAATTATTGACAAAAATTTCAGTAAATTATTTATGTAGATCATTGTGTCTCTACATGATCTTATAAATGGGTTTGCTTTGAGAAAATAATTATGTATGTATTTGAAATTTGAGCTTATTAATATGAAATGTAAATAATTAAAATAAATATTTTTCATTTTAGCTTTATTATTACTGTTCATGGGAAATAAACTTGTTGCCTTATATACATACACATATATCGAGCCTTTTTCGATTTTTATGTATACATATGTACATACATACATACTAAAATAAATATTTTATTTACATAATACAAAAATTTTATTTAAATTTAAAATAAAGTCTTTATGAGAAAATTTCAATTGTATACGATTTTTGGGTGACAACTAACAGCAAAGTGAAAAAATTAAAAGTTAATATAAGTTTTACTAAATTTTAATTAAGAGATTAGAAGCAATGACATTTTCACCTTCAATTTGGCCATAAAAAAATTTTTTTTTTTATATTTTTTTAGATGAAAAAATACGCTACGAGCAAAGCATAATTTGCGGCGACTCAAAAACCATTAATAATTCCGAAAAATAAGTGCTAAATAATTTTTTTTTCACAAAGTTCTTAGTTTAATTTAAATGCTCGATTTGGGTTTGCAAACCGAACTTCGGTTAAGTTTTCAACTGGCAACGCAAACGAACTAGTAATTACTATTAATATGGCAATTTTTTCTAGTTGCCTAAAACTTATAGAAAATACGAATTGGTAGCGGAAAATAATGTAAACAAACCTTCAAAATACGAGTAAATATGTACATACTTATGTATGTATAAGAAATATACATACATACATATGTGCCCTTAATTATGAAAGTGGTCTTAGTCATGTGCATTTTTGCTTCAAAATATCATATAAATCTTTGAAAAACTTCAATAAATATTTAAATATTATTAAATAAATTTATATAAATCGAGACTAGTACATCTCTAAATTAAAATGTTGCATAATATAAAATCACTTTTTGATTTGTTCAAATATAATCTACCAAATATCTCAACCAAAGCAATATGTGACTTAGACCACTTTCATAATTAAGGGCAAATATGTATGTAAAAGCTAAAAAAATAGGGAAAAGTACTTAAAAAATTTCCTTCAGAAAACTATAACACAAAAATTGCGACAATAAATTTATAAGGCGAAATATTTTAAATTATTTTCACTACTTTTTTGAGAAAAAAAAACAAGAGATGGTATAGTTAAGTGTCAAGTTTTTCATTTGTATGCTTAAGTGCAATCTTTTTCTTATAACCAACAACAATAATTAATTTTTCCGACCTCGACAAAGAAAACACAATCATTTTTTTTTATTTCTCAACATAATCTCCTTCTAGATCGATACACTTTCGCCAGCTTTATTCAATAGCTTCGATACCCTGCATATAGTAAAAACTGTCTAGGGCCGGGTTTACATCTGTGTGCCAAATGCCTCACAAGCGTAAAAAAGCGTAACCAGCTAATTACTAATGAAAAACTGTTTGATTCAGACATGTATTTATTAAGTTAAACAGTTTAATACATAATTAAGACAATTTTATAGAATCCAAAATGTTTGCAAACTGTTTAAATCGATAAATACATGTTTGAATCAAACAGTTTTTCATTAGTACTTAGTTGGTTACGTTTTTTTGGGCAAATGACACACAAAAAATGGCAGATATAAACTCAGCCTAGGTCCTTAAAATAGCCATAAACCGCTGACTATATCTCTATATTATTGGCAAATCTTTTACCACCGATTCTTTGTTTCAAGTCTGATAATCCGAGGGAGCTACATATGTAAGTACATCTGGCGTATAAAGTGCGTGATGAAGCAATTCAAACCTTAATTCATTACAAATTCATTCAGCTCGTTTTTTTTTGATAGCTATAAAAAATATAAATAAAAATACTAAATAACGTGGCGCCTTGAAAGTTTGCCAATTTTCATCAAAGTAATTTTTTTCAAACTACTGCCGCCATCTATACGTCAGGCCGACTAGTACTGGGGCCGCCCGTTTTTAAGAAATTTGAAAGGGTAGAATTGCGGTATTTATAAAGCATAAGAGTAGTTTCTTTAAATCACAAATATATGTATGTATGTATGTAATACATATTCATCATTATTTTAAAATCGATAAAATATTAAAAAAAAATTTGTCACCATTCCGCTTGCAAATAAATCGCATATCTGATAACAAAACAACCGTATCTAAAACACACACCGCTCAAAGAAAAGTGTGTATCATTTCAAAACAAAATAATTAACAGCGAAAAATTAATTGAAAATCGAAAATAATCAAATGGAAATTTACCATAAAGTGTGAGTGTATGCATATTAGGGAGGATCAAACTGTAGGGTATAAGAGAGAAAACTCGTATAGCAAAATTAAATTTAGGTTAGTTTAGAAATCAAATGTTTTGAATAGATTTGATAAAGCGCTGATTTTATATTAGAACATCAATCAGCTGGTTATCGAAAGCTTACCAATTTCATTCAAAACAGTATCTACTATTATATCAACTTTTCCATTTAGTTTTTTCATTCAAATAAGTAAATAGTTGTTTGGAAAGTTTTCCTAAAAATTTCCATAGAATTAATTTTTCTATACGACATTCACACACATGTAAAATATTAATTTTGAAACACACTTTAAAATATATGTACATATGTATATTAATATTTTTGCTTCGCACGGGCCTTCTCGCAGCTCTTTGATTGTTTAATTCACACAAACTACAATTTTGGCATAAAACTAATTGTTTATTTAATTTAACCTTTCATATTATGCATATTGAATTATAAAAATATTTTATGGCAAAAATATTTCACGTACATTACATACATATCGTTCTTGTTCCCCTAAATGGGGTCAACTCAAAAGTTTAAAACTTTCAGTGAATGCAAAAAAACTGAATTTTAATTATACTCTTATATAGCAAAGCGAGATGAAAGAGCAGAGAAGATGATGTAAGATTTTTACAGTGGATTGATATGAGTACTGTTTATTCTTTCCTGCAAAAAGTGAAAATTGCAAAATTTTTTCTTGATCCTCTTTAGAGGAACAAGTGCGATATATTATATGTATGTGCATACTTATTTATGTGCCCGTATTCATAAACAAATAAAATATATATATGTATATCTTTGTATTTATTTCAAAATTTTGGCAAAAGAAAATCATAATATTTTTGAAGATCTGTCACAAAATAATTTCTAGATATTACAACACATTAACAACTTGAGGATCGTACAAGTGAGTATTTTTAAATATGCATCATGCATGCATATAAATAAGACAGAGGCGTACTAAAAATTACAGTAAAGAACAGAGAATATCTTCTCTATAAAAGAATTATTGATTTTGGAACACACACCAAAATAATTATATAAACACACAGTATATAAAGCCCGATTAGGGAAATTTTCCATGAAAAATAGAAATAATTTTAAACAAAAGAAAAAAATTATATGGAAAATATTAATGCAATAAATTTGAATTCCTTTCTTATCACTGCTGTTCGCCGCCCCCTTCAAAGATTTTCCACAAATTCGAGACACTCGTCTGTATTTTGTTTACAGTGGAAAATTACAAGTGTTTGTTGAATGGCCCATTGAAAATCACACGACAACAAGAAACCAGAAGTAAGTGGTGACACAAGGAATACATACATAGATGAGTGATTGGGTAAATTGTGAAGGTGTCTCTGACAATATCTGGTGTTGTTGTTTTGGCTTGTTTATGCCGTTGTTGGTTGTTATTGTTTTCTCTTTGTAAATTTTATTTACAGGAATCATAACAACTTATAAGTCTACTACTAATACTTTTGCTTTGTTTTCAATCATTTGTATGCAGAGCGTTGCATTTGATTGATACGAGGGCTGTGAAAGCACTAACTAAGGTAGTGATAGATAAATTATAATAGTGTACACTGGCGATTTCAGTTCTAACCAAACTTCAGTTGCATTTCCAGCTTTCACAACTGGCTAACTAACTAACTTATATGTTTTGTATGTGTATTTTCTGGTTTCATGCTACTACACCTGCTTAAGTTGAAATTTAGAAAATACAAATTACTAGTATGAGTTCTAGCATACAAATTTAGAAGAAAAATAAAATGGAAATAGACGATTAAATTTTTTTTAATTTTTTGTTTGTTTTGTTTTGCTTTTACAAGACGTTTTTTATAAGTGAAAAGAATACGACTTTCTTTGTTCAAAATTGAAAACAAAAAAATTAAATAAAAATTAAATCGTACATTACCAAATTTTTATTATAAAACTCGGCTTTTATAATTATTACCTAATTACTTCTTCTGTTCATTTTTCAAGGTTATCACGGGCTTGTTTGGCACCGATAACAACTAGACCAGCATCAGAACGATCTCTGCGCAAAGTAGCGAAAGCTTTAAGTCTCTTAGCCTTCTGGTAACCGAAACTTTTAGGCGGCCGAATGGCAACCGAACTATAGTTTAATACACCCTTAATATTATGTCAAACATCGAGATTTTTAGTCTTCCCTGCAGGAGATCGAACTAGTGTCCAACTGGTATTTTACTAGTACAGAAACCACCACCACCAGTTCCCAACTGTAAACTTTCCTATAACATCTTAATGCTCAAATTAACATTGAGTGTGGTTAGAAAATTACTAGTGCCATTGGTACTACTTTAGGACTAGTTTATTACCAGTTCTTTTTTACAAAGAAAAATTGTATAAAATTGGTGGTTTTATTCCTTTATTACCCAGTGACAACTGCTAGTTAAAATTAGCAATTATTTATCAAAATTCAAAAATACAAAAGGATATTTGTAATTATTTGGTTATAATTATTTTTAGGTGAAGCTAAAACTTTAATAATTGTATAATACTCATTTTCGTACAGTGCAAGGGCTCTGTTAGACAGTCAAAATTTATTTTGCAATGGGGTGCCTTGGAACTACTTCATATACACACAAAAAAGTAATATGAATGATTTTGTAATATTAATTAAAATGTCTGTAGTATCAATTAAAAAATTAATTAAATTTTCACCTATAAACAATTTGATAATATCAATTAAGCTTTTCCACTCAAATTAATTAATACAATTAAAAATTTAATTAATACAATCAATTTCTTAATTTAAAATATTAATTGGAGAATACTTTTTTCTGTGTACTAGTACTCATAAGAACTAGTAATTTTATACAACAACTTTAACCCTTTTTGCACTAGTTCTTGCTGTTCTAGTAATTATACTAGTAACTTTTAGACAATTGATTTATATATGTATATTTAATTCTACTGTAGGTGTGTATGTCACTGAACTCCTCCTAAACGGCTGAATCGATTTGAATGATTTTTTTGCATCCCAAACGCCCTGGATCCATAAATCAGCCTGGCAGATGGCGCATCAGTCGGTATCTAGGTCATTTATCTATACCTCAACTAAACAACTGGATCGACTTGAATGAATTGTTGTGTATGCATTCAAATGGAGGCGTAAGACAACGTTTGGCTTGCTCAGCTAGTTATATATAAAACCTTGCTTTGTTGGAGTTACAACAGCCCTCGTATATACTTATACATATTAATAAAAAGAATTTTACAGTTTTTACGTGTAAAAAGTAAGGAAAGAATTCACTACGCAAAATGACAACACACCTACAACAGAACAACTTGGTGCTAAAAAATAGTGGGCGAGAGGGATGGTGAACCACACAATTTATTAAAAACTGGAAATTGTTAGTTTACGTAATATAAGAAAGCAATACATATACATAAGTACATATCGTTACCTTAATATAGAAGAACCCTAAATCATTATTTTTTTGAAATCGATTTTTTTGTATATTTTGGTAGAGGAACATGTAATGTATCGAAAAATGCAAAAATCTCGATTTAAAAAAAATATGAGTTAGGGCCTTTCTATATTAAGGTAACGGTATGTAAGTATGTATTTACCTATGTAAGTATGTATGTATTTACCTACATACATACATAAAAATATTCAGTAGTTTTCCGTATCACTGTGACAAAACAGACTGCTGACGACCAGCAGTCTGTTGATTTTATTTATTTTTTAATTTTTATTACTTACTATGTACAATTTCATTTTGATAAATAGATAATTAAATTCCTAAATGTATTTAAAACAATAAACCAAATACAAAAGGATTTTTTAGTATTTATTTTTATAGTTATGTTTACTATTTTAACATAAGGAAACTGCCGCCTATTTTTTAGCAGGGAAAAAGACAGCGCTAAAATTGATTTGCAAACACACGTTTGTGTATACAATATTAAAAAAAAATTCATTTGCTCTAGTAATATTAACTTATCACGTTGTTTACTGATGATACGACGAGTATCATTTTGTAGAAAAAACGGCTTTGTTTTCTTTTCAATATTTTTTTGCTTTTATTTAAAAATTAAAATCTATATTTACACGTACTTTGTTAAATCTTAGACAAGATCAACTATTTTTTAAATAAACTATTATTTCTTTTTCTTCTTTTATAAAAACAAAGAGCGATAATAAGTTTTTTATGTAAGTACAATACCATAAGAAACTTAGAAGAAGGTTTATTTTTAAATCCTGGCTTTTCAAGTCAAAATTTATTTAAAAAAAATTGAATTTTGGGATTCTTTTCTAAGCATCGATGATACTTAATCTGGTATACTACAGACAGAGGCAAGTAAATAACGAATCTATTACTCCCAATTTCAATGTTTCTTTGAAAACATCCTGTGTGTCCACAGGTATTCTGTTTCCCTTATTTTATATTTCAATTCTAAAAAAAATCAATTCCCAATAAATCTCGGAAGTAATAAAAATCATTTCTCTACAATATCTGCAATTAAAAGTCACTTAAGACACTCCTGCTTCAATGTCAAATTAAATTTAATATTGACAAAATACTCAAAAAATTTTATTGAAATTTAAATACAATAATTTTGTATGCGAACGCGCAATTATCTATCTGTCTGTGCGTTTTTTTTTTCTTCTTTTGCGTTCACCTTTGAATCTAACAAATTCGCACAATTTTATGAGATATTTTAGTCGTATGTTTGCTTTTTCTTTTTTAGGTGAAGGTTGTAATTATTTTGTATTTAGGTTTAACAGTTTTAGGTAAATTTTTAAAGAGACAGATACTTATTAGTGTTTACACTTTAAAGACTGGAAATGGCCTTAAGAAACGTTATATGAATACACTGAGCTTCAACAATAGATAAATAATTCAACAATATTTTGTAACAGAGTGGGAAGCCAAAAACCCCATTTTGCGACCACTCAATTTCAAAATTCGAATGATTCAGCTTTGTACAGAAATGTTTAAATGTGGAATGTGCATTGATGTTTTTTTAAATTCATTGAGAAGCGATTCACATACATATTACGTAACGATATTTTCGGATATTATCAATATAAATTTTCTAAACCGTAAGAAATCTTTAACACCCCACTCCAGGATGGTTACGTAGTATGTGAACAGCCCCTAAGCCTCGAAAAATTAATTAATTTTTGTTTTTAAATGGGGAAAAAATTAGCCCCAATTTCCCCCAAAGATGTTATTTGTATCAAAGAAAAGTGGGAATGTATTCATTCAATTAAAAGAAGTAGTTCTCAAAAATTTTGAGAACAGAAAAAAACTTAAATTTTCAACTAAAAGTCGCGAAGCTTATTATAGTTTTTTCCCATACTTTGAGGCCAGATACTATCACCGACATTTTTCATCGTTTACTGGTTTCATCAGTAGTGCGATTCAGTAACTTTTAACGATCCGACAATCGTAATTTTATATGTCTATACCTTTTGTAGCTTAATATAACGATTGTGTGATTCTGAAACTTATTTTTAACGATAGTACGCAGCTGATATTTTCAGTTGATTTTTGTCTATAAAATTAACAGCACATAAATTATTATCGCTTAAATGACGACACAGCTGACATTAATATCTTGAATATCTTTAAAAATGTTACTGAATATCAAATTCGATAAATTTTCGTTATAATTATTTTAACGATGCGATTATCGTTAAAAAAGTTAGTTTCTACAAAATCAGTAAAAAAATTAGTATTTTCCATACAAATTTTATACTAATGTAACAGGGGGTAAAATGTGACGATGGAGTGTCAAATGATGAACACAATAGCCGTATTAAAAAATATTCCCGCTTATTGCGAATGGCGTCATCGACGTCACGTCAAGACGGCAGTAAAAATTGGCACTTGTCTCTTTGTCGACAACAATTTACTACTATTAATATGTTCCATTAGTTTACAAAGCCTTAGAGATTGTTAATAAAATCCAATTGTTGTCGATAAAGAGTATATAAGTGTAGGGATGAAATGATACTACTAAGTACCATAAAAATCGCCAATAAATTCATTTTTTCGCCAGAAAAAAAATCAAAAACTTAGATTTAAACAGAGTGGAAAAATCGCCACGTTTGGGCTGGACTGGAGCATAAGATATAGTCGAGATGACGCGTGTAAAAAAAATTTTACAGCTCGCCGTTTTTTATAAAATATTTGATTTGGGTGGTCCCATTTTCACGAACTTACTCTAATATATATTCTAGATATAAATTTACATTTAACACGAACAAATAAAATTGTGTTAAACTGGCGTCATGTTCAACTTTTTCGTAGCCAATACGAAATGAGTATATTTGACCGATACGAGTACTTTTTACCGATACCTACTTGGTAGTCGGTAGTAGAGTATCGATACCAAAAGTACTTGGTTTCTAAGAAAAAGTATCGAGTTTTTTCTTGTATTTACTCGTATCGTTTCATCCCTATACAAGTGCAAATTTTTACTGTCGTCTTAATGCGACGTCTATGACGCCATTCGCAATAAGGGGATTATCTATATTATTTATGGGGTTTGTGGGTCTATTTTGATGCAAATCGTGATGTCCTTTTTTTCTAGAAAGTGTATGTATCAAATTTTAAAAATTCCACGTAGATGGAAAAAATTGTATGCGAAAAAATGAATTTGGATTGCATGGGCGGTGGGCGTAGCCAATTCTAATGAAACTAGAAATGCGTATTTTTGTTATTTTCAAGAGTGTGTGTACCAAATTTAGAGACTTCTGATTGGATATGAAAAAATGTATCTAAAAAAATCCAAAAGTGGAGACTTCTGCTTCGATAGGAATAATTTTATAAGAGAAAGAACATTCCATTTGGAGGGTGAGCATGGCTGATTTTGTCAAAATTCCAATTTTTTTTTTAAATTAAGTAAATATGTAATCTATGACCACTCCTAGTTATACGAGTACTTTTGGAAAATGTATGAAGTCATACCACAGTGTGACATATATCTGTGTCAAAAAGGCAAAAGTGCTTAAGTCGAGATAAGCTCATTTTGAGTTAATGGTACCCCCGTAATCTGCATATTTGAAAGTACCTTTGGTCAAAATCTCAATTAATTTGTGCGATTTTTCAAGAAGTTATAGCAAAATTACTTGCAGCTTATCTTTTTTAGACTTCTAATCTCATTTGGAATAATAGCTTAATTGAGGTTATACTTTCGTATATTTTAACTTAAATATATTACTTATAAGGTGTAGAACGATGTTTGCTTGAAAAAAATAAAGGTTAACAGAGAATTTTCAAATTTAAATGTAAAAGAAATAAATTTCTTAAAATCGACTTTAACGCTTTAAACTGCTCTCCTGCAAAACAGTAAAATATGACTTAAGCACTTTTTCCTTATTGCCACAGATATGTAGATGGCGAGAGTAGTTCAAAGAAATTCATATACTTTGGTGAAGAACATGTGCTTTAAGTTACAAGGAGTTAAAAACCAAAGGGTCACAATGAATTTGTAAATAATTTGTCTATTTGTTTATATTTTTATGATTTTAACGGGCTAAAGTTCGTATCGCTTTTTAAGCCAAATTACATGTGATAATTATTAATGAACAAATAACACTAAAGTTAGTTGTAAATATTCTGATTAACACATAGTTGAACGGAACAGCCAGCCGTTTTCGAAGGCCACTAAACCTTCATCATCAGCGTTCCTTTGTGTTTTGTCCACTGTGTGTGGTATCAGTTGATGTAGATTTCTGCTTTATATATGGAATATGTGAATTGTTGAAAAACAATTCATTGCTTCATCGTATTTCAATTTGCTGAAAGCTTTTTGTAATGAAAGCTCAATTTTACCATCTCTAAATTTAGAGATGATCTTGCCATTGTCTATTTTTTATTCAAGCCAATGTGCTCCATTAAAATAAATTAAAATTTTCTTCCAAGAACTGAGTTAAAACAATCTTTTAGTTCTAAAATCACCCTCGTAGTTCTTGTTTTGAAGTTTTTTGTTTTGTTTTATTTATTATTATTTTGGTTAAAGCAGTTTTTTCGTTATTTTTTTATTTAAGTTCTATTAAATAAATTTAATATAAACATTGGGCTGCTCAACACGTTATCAAAATTTGTTTAAAAGTACAAAAACAATGCTAGACGAAAACAAATCAATCAGTTTTAAGTTAAAGCCAAATTGAAATTGATAATTGAATACATGTGTACATATACATATGTACATATGTATGTATATGTATGCATATACATATATAAAGTATGAACACGTATAGAAATAATTAGGAGGCAAAGAAATATAAAATATGCAAAAAAAACAGGCCGTCTCCCTGGTGTACAAATTAGAAAAACAAGACAGACAGACAAACTCACACACCAAAAAAAGCACGCAAACAAAACACTTAAACCATAAGCGCTGATTATTAGTAATAATGACGTGTTTTGTTTTTTTTTTCAACAAAATCAGTGGGGAATAATAAGTTAGATTTCTTATTTTAAAAATGTTGTAATATTGAATCGAAAATATAATTTCGAAAGTATGTATTGTGCGTTATAAAAGTTCGTGTACTCTTTTCAAGTTTCGTATATTATACAAACGAGCACGTGATTGGTTAGTATGATTTGCAGCAGCAGAAATTAACAGCCTGGCCCACGATGTCGACAAGAAAATTTCGATCGACAAGTTGTATTGAAAACAATAAAATTAGAGAATTTGTTATTGTTTTGAATGTAAGTAAGCGACAGAAAGTTTATTGCCGACATCGTGGGCCAGGCCCTAAGATATTTTTGCTATCCTAGAAATTTTCGAATTTATGTTCGAATTAGAGATGGGCAAAAAATTTCGATATATCGATATATGAGAAAACAAATATCGATATATATCGCCGATATTTCAAAAACCAATATATCGATATATTGATTCTGATTTATGTACGTGTATCGGGTTTCGATATTTTTAAGACCTCTATAAATTTTAGCTGTTTTTTAACTGTACGATATTGGCATCACTGCTAGTGATGCGAAAAATAAAAAAGAGAAATTACATAATAACATTCAAGGCGAATCTATTAGGTGACAGACCCCACTTAACCAGGAGACTTTTATTTTTTGAATAAGCTAAATGTCTAGTTTGGTTTGTGTGTAAGCCTAAAGGCAGAATTAGTTTTTTTCTGTTCTATTACGGATCAGCTGACTTTTTTTGTTTATAGAAATCTTATACAAGCCGTAAGTTTTTCGCATTCGTTCTATTCTGTTTCGTTTCAAACTGTGAAAATAAAAACTGTTAAGTAATTGTAATTGACAACATACTTAATTCAAATAAATACATTTCAAAACATAAGTTGTGATTGTGTTTTATGAATTTAAAAAATATAAAACTATATTTAAACATAACAAAACTCATCACTTTAGTGCGAAACTGTGGTCAAAAACAGCAGACAATTTATTACAGAAAAAGTAACTATTAAAATTTAGTAACAGAACGGCACAGCAAAGAACAGCAATTATAAAGTAAAGGCTAATGAAGCCTTAAGGAGCTACAGTAGGTTACGTATAACTGAACATATGTATGTATGTAGTTCTTTGAAAAATGGATTATTTACGATCGCAAATGATCGATTTTGGCCAAAAAATTAAGTTCGAAAATCACTTGAACTTTTTTGATGGTTACTCGTATCTATGGCACGATATGTAAGTGTAATAATTTTAAATTTGGAATATTTTTGCAACATTTATAGACAATGTTTTAAAAATATATCTACTGTTCAATACGATATTTATCGATACATTTTATTCAATTACCCATCTCTAGTTCGAATAGTAACGAATAACAGAAATTTTCAAAACATGTACTGTAACAAGGCATTTTAGCACGAAATTCGAACTCTCACTACCAACTAAAGGTTGGTTTAAGGGTTTTAAGGGCCGATGTTGACTGTGAACCACACCTAAACGTCAAGTTTTTTTCTGCATTTAATTTGACATTTCTCAATTTCAGACTAACTCAATTTGAACCATGGCAAGATACACAATCGAGCAACGCGTTAAAGTTATTCAGGCTTATTATGAAAATGGGCGTTCACATCTAAATGCATATCGTGTACTTCGTGATTTTTGATGAGGCACATTTTCACCTCAGTGGATTCGTCAATAAGCAAAATTGCCGCATTTGGGCGAATGATAATCCAAAAGTGATTGCCGAAAAACAAATGCACCCACAAAGAGTGACTGTTTGGTGCGGTTTATGGTTTGGCGGCATCATCGGGCGGTGTTTTTTCCAAAATGAGGCCGGTCAGGCAGTTACTGTGAATGGTGTTCGCTTACGGGAGATGATAACAAACTTTTTATGGCTGGAATCAGAAGATATTGATGTGGACGATATGTGGTTTCAACAGGACGGTGCCACTTGCCACTCAGCTAACTAAATAATGGCACTTTTGCGAGACAAATTCAATGGCCGTGTTATCTCACGTGGTGGCGATGTCAATTGGCCGCCAAGATCATGTGATTTGACACCATTGGACTTCTTTCTTTGGGGTTATTTGAAAGAAAAGGTGTAAGTCGATAAGCCAGCAACAATTCAAGAGCTAAAGGATGAGATAATTCGGCACATTTACGGCATAGAACCTCAATTATGCCTCAGCGTCATCGAAAATTTGGACCATCGGATAGAGGAGTGCCGCCGAGCACGCGGCGGCCATTTGGCCGATATTTTGTTCAATACATATTTCAACCATACCATATTATCATAATAAAAAGAAATGACAATAATTTCCAAAATAATCTGTTTTATTAAAAATCAACATCGGCCCTTAAAATTTAACCACACTTTATGTTGCAAAAAATATTTGGTAGCAGAGTTTAAAAGGAACCACATCGACAATTACAATTTCAGAAGACAATATTCAAAGACAATACATAAGTTGCAAGATGGAACAATTATCATTAAAGAAATCAGAGGTCTAATCACCTCTTTCGATAACGAGCTGATTCGAACACGTTTTTTAAAAACGCCATCGAATCAGCTCGTTATCGAAAGCGACGACTAGACCCCACAATACATAGAGTACATGCTCCCGCACTTCTTATTTCCGTAAAGAAGGGGTCTAACATTGAGTATACCCCCAGCTTTTAAAGAACAGAAAAATAATAATTGTTAACTTTTTTGCAATGTTTGTACAGCCAAATTAAATTTTTTTTCAAATTAATAACATCCAATACTTTAGCTTGAATTAAATTTGCAACCAGATAATAAACAAATTGTCTACTTGCTTCAAATGCTCTGTTCCATATGTCTTCTGATATTATTGGAGGAGACGGACAAGAACGCTATAACCACCTCCCTTGAGTATTTTTTTTTTTGCTTTTCTATAGCAGGTACATGAATATGTAAATATTTAAATAGAAAACTACAAAATGTTTGGCCTCAACTGACCCTTGAACAAAATACTGCACACATTTTTAGCTATTAGTCATGGACTGGTCACCAGTCCATTATAAAATTTCAATTTGTAGGGTTTCAGCTTTTTCCTTTTTTTTGCACATGAGTTTTATAATTAATTTTTTTTAGATATTCCACATATTAAGTTGTGCATTCATTTCATGTTATTGTTCATTAATGATGTTATAAATATTCAAGAAGTTTGTTCAATTTAATTTTTTATACGAGTAGCAGCCACACATTATTATCGTTTGCAAATTGTTTAATTTTATATTCAAGAAAATGTTAAGGCAATTTATTTCGTTTATGTATGTATGTATTTTTTAAATATTTATAAAATAATGTTATATACTTTTAATTAATTGTAAAAATTCATTTTTAAATCAAGCAATAAGAAATCAAGAATATTAATGCACGAAAACTAATAAAGTTTCACAAAAATTTTCCTCACAGGATTTTACATAAAAGTCGATTTATGCTTATCCTTAACAATGTGAATAAGTGGAACTTTCACCCCCTTTTACGAGTATAATAGGTTCAGAAACACACTTTGGAAACGTCTATAGTAGCAAATTTATCAGTTCATGGAAATTAATTTTGTTGTTGTTGTACAATGTAATGTATAATAAGATTCCCATTTGCTTTATATGGTAATTAATATAAGTACATATCGTTACCCTAATATATAAAGGCCCTACCTAATTCATTATTTTTTTATATCAAGATTTTTGTATTGTATTTGAAGTTTACTGGCAGTTGATTAGAAATTACTATTGAAATAATGATTGATAGCTGGTAGATAAAATTAAAAAGTCATTTTTTAAAATACTAAATCTGCCTATAATTAGGAAGTTTTTTAAATCACAATTTTTAGTTTCGAAACATTGGTTGGCTTTGCAAAGAAACTGTGAATAAAATGAGTTGCTTGTGGACTCGTATAATTCTAGAGCTGCCAAGACTTTCTTGGATTTGTTTTTTGCTATTAAACTTGCTATATTTAACATAAAGCAATTTTGATTTTATTTAACACACAATTTTTGCAAATTAGAAACTTCGAAATTAATTTCGAATTTTCGAACATTTGTTCGAATTTTTTCGAACATAGTAAAAACATGTCGTTGATGTTTAGCTTTTAAAAACAAATGATTTTTTGCATTAAAATTTTTTTTTCGAATTTAAGAGTTTTATTGCTTGACATTATACAATTTTTTTTAATAAAAAATCTTCTCTATACTCAATTATCTCCATATAGGTATACCAGTATAAACAATTATTTGCTTATACAAATTTAAAGTTGCAAATTTCATTTAAAAATTATTTTTGCAATGAACAAAAATAATAAATAAACTTAATTTTGTTTATTTATTTTTATATATTTATACAATTTGTATAATTTCTTTTCGAACTTTAGTACTCCAACAGTCTATTTATTTATGTACTTAGTGACAAATATCTGCCAAGCTTTTCGTATTTTAAAATCCATAAAAATAAACATTAAGTAAAATGTCGTTAAAACCGTTTAACTGCCGCAGTCATGAATATTACTCGTACAACAAAGTAGTATCTGCTGCTAAAGTAGAAATTAAAGAGTTGATGATATATGACCCTTAATAATCCAGCCCCCTTACAACAAACTTTAAGGTAGTAAAAGTAGTTATTATATTTTCTTTAGTGCAATATATTGAATATTTAACGATTTCTTAAATGATATAAACGTGAAGTTGACGTAGGAGTCTCTACTGGCGAAATTAACGTCAGACAGTCATTATACAATTTAAAAACCTTGTGAACAGCGATCGCTGATCATATCGAGCCTTTTGCTGGAATAGAGTCATAAGTAAAAAAAACTGATTTTTTATTTAGTATCGTTTAAAAATTTCATACAAATATCTAGCATACTCAACTCTTGAGAGAACAATAAATTTTTTTTTCTGCAAAACAAGTTTTTTTGAGTTATGACTCTATTGAATCAAAGGCTCGATATATACATATGTAAATATATTTTGGTAACCGAGAGTGTTTCTTACATCATACGATAATTATAAAAAATTATTTTATGATTAAATAGAAGTTAAAATTTGAGTCGTTAAAATTTAAAAAAATGCAAATTAATTAATGAATTGATCTCAAAGAGATTTTTTTTTCAAATTACGTGGAATAAATTAATGTTGAATAATATCGAGAACCAGGATTTGCATACTGGTAAATTTACAACTTCTAAACAACTGGTCAGATGTTTTTGAAGCATAAATGTCTATCTTCACACATAATAACATTTTAGAATCAGCTGGCTGCCTATTTTACAAGTATGGACTAGGTTAACAGACCCTAAGGGAGAACAAGCTCTAATAAAGAACGAAAAGTAGTATGTACCACTACATCTTATGGATGCCAGAGCCCGAATTCGGGCTCTACAACTGCAACAACCGGACAGATTCCATCTAAATATTATTTTTTACTGTACCATTGACGGTCATTTTAAATAACTTTAAGGTTTTTTTTATAAAACTAGGATACATTTTGCTGCACTTGAATCAGTCTATTACAAAAACTAACGTAAAAAATCTGATATTAACAACAAAACTTTTTAATTTCACATGCTGTGACTCAACTTTGTTAGGTTTCTTTCTTTTTATTTAGCCAGAAATTTTAGTTTCTATAAAAAAAAATATATAAGGTGATACAATAGAAAGTATTGGCCCCAGCCGCCCCACCTTTAACCGCACAGAATTTTATAAAAAAAACATTTTAAATTTAAATACAAGAATCAAATCAAAAAATTGCGTCTTATTTTCAGGGCTAATTAATTTAATACAATTTTTTATTTCGCCAACCAAATTTTGTTACGAAAAAACAATAAAATCTATTGAATTCAAACAGAGAATTTTTAAATTTAGTCGTTCTTAAGCACGCACGTCAAATGAATTTATTTTTAAACGCTTAAATTTTAACCAAAATAATAAACATAATTTTTGGCGAAATAAATCTCTTGAATTTACATTCTTTTTTTATTAAATTATAATGACACTCATAGGATTAAAAATATTTAAAAATATTATTGAAAGCGTGGAAGTGTGCTTTATTTTGAAATCTTTTTGCTTTCAGTTTTTTGTCTTCAAATATCATAATTCGAATTTATTAGGAAATTTTGGAATATTCTAGCATATGTATATTCGAAAATAATTGCACTGGATTACAGAGTAAGCACAAAAATTTTGTAATATTTTTTTAAATAAAGAAGTCATTCGTGCTTTCCGATATACATACATATATGCAGTTCTCTTTAAAGCGTCGTTTAGGGTCAAAGGGTGGGTCGAAAATTATAACTTTTCTGGAAATTTAAATGCTTTTTTCCCTTAAAGCCGATTTTGGTCTATAATGGCTTACAATTTTTTAAAATAAAATGTAATATTTAATAGCACTTTGTTGTCCCGAACTATTGAAAAAAAAATTACATACTTTCATACTGGAGGACAGCTTTCCAATTTTTTTTAAATTTGATTAGCGGGATAATATAACTGTTTTTCAAGCTTAAAATTTCAGCAGATTTTTACAGTACGTTTTTTGAAATTTTCGAAATTATGTTCGAATTTTCGAACATTTCCAAATTAATGCAAATAATGAAATTTTGGAAAAATCAATATGTTAGAAAATTTTAAACATACTTTTCAACAAAAATTAAAAGAAACTACGGATGTGCAGTATTTTATAAAAACGACATGGAAACACAACGTTGAAATTTGCCTTAGAAACCCATACATATTCTTCTTCTTCTTCCAGATAAGTTCTACGAGCTTCGTTGCTTATCAAATATCAACCTGTCGTATTGAAATTTTATAAGAAATTTTAGTTTTATAAAAAAAATTTTGTTATATAAAAAAATTTAATTTTATAAAAAAAAATATTTTTATTGTTTGGTTAAAATTTGTTATAATTGAAAAAAGTATGTGTAGCAGAAATCTTCTTTATTTTTATAATTCAAATATTCACTCTTATTCCAGTTGTCAACAACGACGTCACGTCAACACAATAACAACAAATTGGGGCTTGTCTACTTGCCCTCGAGAATAATTTTGTGCTATTGACAGTCTATATCTGTACCCTAAGGTCTAGAAAATAGCATGAGCCTGTCAATAGCAGTTAGTTGTTTCCGAAAACGGCTAGACAGCCACATTTTTTTAATATTGTCTTGAAGTGATGTCGATGTTGACAACTGGAATAAGGGTGAATATAATTTTTATGGTTAAAAATCAGACTATTTTAGTTTTTTTAATGAAATATTTCTATAATTTTATACTATTCGATTTGATTTCATTATTTTTTACGAGTTGCTTCCACAAATATTCGCTTAAATCCATAAATATACTTTTATAAGATTCGAACATAATCAAAGTTAGAAAGTTATCGAATAATTTTGCTTGATATATTACGCAGCAATCTTTATTATTTGATATGGAAAGCAGTTCTCAAACCCTTATCAAAGGTGGACAGACGTTTGTGTAAAAACATTCAGATTGAAGATGATTTCAATATTAACATTGAAAAACTGACTACAAGTTTAAAATATAAGAATTTCTTGAGTTGAAAATAATCTTGAGAAATATCTTATTCTCAAATATATCTCAAGCCCTTTGAAGTTTTATAATTTTAATATTGATTGATGATGATGAAAATATAAAAATTTTTAACATTTTTATTTTTTTCATGTTCATTTCTCACATAAAAAATTAAAAATAAAGATATTCATTTCAAATTACATTTTTCATTTTTCCAACAAAAAAAAAACTGAAATGAATACCTTTAATTTTAATAATTTGTAAACTATTGAGGAGAACAATTCCATACAATAGCAAGTAATAGGGAAAACAAAAAAATTCTAATTAGAAAAGGGAGAAATTTCTAGTGGAATTTTATTCACAATTGCTCTCGTTAAGACATAGTTTTTTATTTCTAATATTCGAAACACTAATCTTAAGTTTTCTGAGAATTGAAATTATTCGCATCTAACACTTAAAACGAAATTAATAATGAATTTTAATTTTATTACACTGCATTAAAAACACTTTATTAATATTTTCTATAGTTAAATTTAAAAATCTGCAAAAAATCTAATAAAATTTTTATAATGTTCTTAAACTTGCCAAAATAATCGTAAACACTTTTGAACAACTAATTAAAATCTTATGTGTTTTTAATGTTGACACAATTTCACGCAAAAATTATTTAAATTCTTAAAAAAAGTACCTCACCACTTTCATTCAGTGCATACATACATACTATACAGAAATCACAATGGACCCAATTGGGTCTCCGAGTGAAGGTCCGGTGTAGCACCACCCTTCCACCCACCACCACCCTTCCTTCCTAACCTACTATACAGAAATTGAGAGAAAATTTATGAAAAACTTACGTAGTCAAGATTTTGAAATACATATGTATAAATATTTCGTAATGAAATGCGTTTTGCTTACCTGTAAAGAAAAGAAAATGATAATAAAATTAGCACAAACTTTCCACCATTAAAAACAAATAAATAGAAAACATTCAAATAATTAAATTTATGATATCACATTAAAATTTTTCTCGAAAGTCGCCAAAATAATATAAACAAATTCCTCTGTTCTTACGAAAATCATTATCACAGCAATAAATTTGATTTCAACTTATACACATGGCCAAAAACTATAAAATATTTGAAATTTCCACCTTTTCATCCACACTGACCAACAATAATAAAAATATATGACTGATTCTATATTTACTTGTAGTATCTAGTTTAAGAGACCTAAATCTGTTTTTGCATATTTGCATCAGATACGTAATTATATTTTATTTTTCTCGAAATATTTGTAGTTCAGAAATTTTTCCATTTCAAAATGATAAGGAAGGATTCCTAAATAAATAAACATATAATAATATACATATTCAGACTTAGTTGAAACATGGAATATCTCTAGAAAGACTTACGATCAGTGTTGCCGCAAGAATAATTCCCATTATTATGGTTGTCGTTTTTCGACTTTGCTTACAATGGTTTTTGTAAGCGATTAAAGAGCATCGCTAAATTTTTTCTTTCATCTAAAACCAGTCATGTGTGAACCAGTTCATGTGTGAACCAGTTCATGTGTGAACCAGTATTTGAAATACGAAATAAGGCGAGAATAGCCCAAAATATTTTTTGCTCACACAGTACCAAAAAATGTCATTTCACTGATATTTTTGGATTAGTCGAATTAAAAAATAGAACAAAAAAATTAGTCTTCTAAGTATTTAATTTTTTTTACATATTTGCCACACAAAGCAATTATAAAGTATTCAATCCCGCATTTTATGTTGCTTATGTAGAACATTTACGCAGAATTTGTTTTAGCGTTTTAAAATTTTATCATCATAATTTTCTGGCAACACTGATGTTATGAAAAATTTCCTTCCATGATTGAGGGGAAGCAAGGCACAGACGTGCCTGGCAATTGATTGAAAATTGGAATCACTAAAAAAATTGGCTGTATGAAATAACTCCCAACCTCCCAAAAAATACTCCCATACATTGTCAAAATTTCTTCAATAGGAGTTACATACATATTCATATCAGCTGTTTCCTACCGGTACAGTTATATTGCATTATAGTTAGCTAACTGAACTTCTAGCCGAACGTCCACGTCCCTTAACGAAACCACTGATTATTTTAAAAATATGCAAATGCTTCCCGAAATCTATTGTCACGTTAACGGCACGTTTAATTAAAATCTCTATAAAGCAGATGTTCATAAGTGATGGCACTATTATATATCGAATGGAACTGTAGCACAAGTGGCCCTAGTAATAATATAAATGTCAAATATTAGTGAGTTTGGATTTTTATATTTGTTTGTTCCACTTTAAAAAACAAAAACGGCTTAGATGGATTTATATGAAATTTGGTAAAAGGGTCCACATTAAAGTATAGGGTGCTTTTTGGGTAAAAACTGGTAAAAATTATAGTAATTTTTATGTTTTTTGATAAACTTATTTTTTTATAACAAAATAAAACACGATCCTTGTACAATGTGGTACGTTTCTTTGACGCAGGTCAAGCTCTTAAATATGCCATAAGTACACAAACGTTCTAACGTTACATTATATTTCGGGATACTCACAAAAACTTTCGGCTAACGGAGGCTTTTATGTAATTTTAGTAGTGTAACGATCTTTTGTACTAGAGAATGACAGAAGTATTGTTTTAAGTACTCTTTGAGTATTGACCGAATACGTATAACTGTAAATATTCAACAACTATGTTTATACAAAGATGTTAAATTACGCAGAGCAAACAACTAAATATAAATAATATTTATAGACTATATGAGCTACAATCATAGGCCTGAGTATAAAAATACTCTGACTATTAATCGGATACACATGCGTATATGCAGGGCTATTTTATTTACACATATACACATATAGAGCATGTTTTCTAGCAGCCATACACACACCTAGCCATTTTACATTGCATTTTATGTACACAAATGTATGTATACGTTGGCGAATGATGAATAAATATCCCGAGTATCATGCGTATATATTTTATTTTGTACGATTAAATATTCATTAGTATAATCAGGCTATAAGTATAAGAGAGAGTCAATACGCTTAATACGCATGTGTCTTTTTATTTTTAGTTGTAGCGTATTTTAGTTTTTCGCCTAAACGAAGTAGAGATATATGCTCTTGTATGTTGAAATCGGCTATAGTCGTATTTGCGTGAGAGAACATAGGTGAGCATACGAACTGCTTGCGCTACAATTATGAATATACGCAGTTACTAAAATTAAGACTATTAACTTATGTATATACTTTCTTTTAGCACTCATTGTCATTCTCTGATTACTACATACATACTTATGTACATACAACAAAAACTAGTTTTCTAATTCCCAAATGTGTATTTTTGTATCGGCATATTTTTCCATATTATTTAATTTTATAGGTATATTTAAATATATTTTTAAACTTTTAACATGAAAGTAGTGTTTATAAAAAATTAGTTTTTTTGTTTTTATTTAAATTTAGATCAAACAAATAAATAAATCGAACCTTTTTTTTTGGTTAATTTTGTTACATTTACTAATTATTTGATATTGAAAAGTAACTTTTCGAAGACAAACAACAATATGTGCATTCATTGGCATGGATAAAAAAATAATAATACTTAAAAAAATATTTAAACTAAAAAAAATTACAACTCGTATTTTTGATATCTTTTAATTTAACCTTGAACGCATGATTAATGATTTAAATTTAGTATGCGTAGTAAAAGCTTTAAGTTTAAGCAGATTTTGAATAAATTTATTTAAATAAAGAGACCTATCTATGTTCATACATATCGTGCCATAACCGCCAAAAAAAGCTCAAGCGACACAATTTTTTTAAGCCAAAATTGTTTATTTGTAATTGTGAATAATCGATTTTCTTAAAAAAAATATGTCGGTTAAGCATTTTCCACGGTTATGGCTCGATATATTCAGGGGTGTTCTATAAATCGCGCGTTTTTGAATCGCCTAATTTCTAGGAAAGAGCTCAATTAAACTTATTGACTTATTTAATTGGTTTCAATATTTTAGATGTTTAAGACACTATATGTACGAACTTAACTTCGAATGCACTAATTTGTCCGATCAGCAGGACAGTTTTTCGTTTTGCGATTTACAGAAACACCCCTGATTATTTAAGAGCATCTGTTGGTGGTTTGAAAATTTTTAGTGGGGTTGAAGTTTCAACTTTTGCTGATTATTGTGGTGTGTTTTCAAAACAAAATTTTCTCTATCACGTACTTGTTTCAGAACATACAAGCACTTTTTACTTCCTTCAAAATGTACTTTATTCGCAAGAATCAAACTTTTCTATAAGGTACAAATGATATTTTTGTTACTTTATTTTGTCACTCAGCATTTGTAAAATTTTTTAAGTCGTATTTAGAAAATTAATTTTTGATTTTTAAGTCAAGGGCCAAGTTACGGCATTCAATATCGAACAAATATTCATAAAATTTTAATTGTGTTTTGTGTGGAAGTTTTGACTGATATCGAATGCCCAAATTTGCCCCCTGGGTCCAAATTCTTGATCGTATCGGCAATTGTACGAAAACAAATTAAGCATACGTCAATCGTATAAGCTGAATGGGATTTCAGTACGTTCACGTATGTCATAATCCGAAAATGGTGTTTTCACGTGGCGAGTTGTACGTTTACGGATGTGAGGATTCGACTACAGTTTTCCATACAAAAAACATTTTATAAAACAAAGTTAAATTTTTATGAATAAGGCGTATACCGAGGATTTTGGAGTAGATTAAAGAAAATGTTTAGAATATTTCTTTAATCTAGCACAAAATCCTCGTAGACGAATAATCGACTGGGCATACCCAATACGGATGAGTATTTTAAGTTTTTTTTTAATAAATATTGAATGATAAATTTAATCTTTAAATAAAGTTTTTCTTGTTATTTTTTACTCCGTGAAACTAAAAAAATTAATTGTACAAATTCCATTTAAAAAACAGCTGCTTTATTTAATTTTTTTTTTCATAGACTGTCTAAAAATTAGAACAATGTTGAAACAAAATTTGTGTTGGTGTTGTTTTTTTTTAAAGCCAATAATATTAAATCGAATTAATTTTGTTTTTTGTTGTTTAAAATTTGTATTTGCTCAAATATCATGTTTGTTTTTCACTTGTCAAATCAGCAGTATTTTTATTTTTTATATAAAATTTAATACCCGTAAATAGCAACACAATGTACTCTAAGAGTTTTATTTTTTATTTAAAATGAAAGTCTTTATTATATTTTAGAAAATGTTTTTATTTATTTGTGTATCGGTTGTTAATTAGGTCAACATGTTATTAATGTGTGTCTCCTCTGTCTATCTGTCTGTCTCTCGCACTGTCAGTTTCGGGTGTATTTTAATTAAGAATTTGTTTTCATTCTTTTTTTATTTTGACACAAATTGATATTTCTATAATTTATTTGTGCATTTAGAGAGCGGCGGCGGCGATGGGTATTAATTTCAATATTTTTTTTTGTTGCAAAATTTGGCTATTAAAATACATCAAACAAGACAAATGATTGTCAGATTTAAGTTGTATTCAAGAGTGTTTGCTCATTTGTTTTTATAAAAAATTATTATAATTATCATAATAATTAATAAATACTTATATTTTTTAACAAATTAAAATCTCCATTTGTTTGTATTGAGACTTAATTCGCCTTGATATTTTTATTATTATTTTTTTTGTGCATAGACAAATAAGTTTTTTTATCACGCTAATTTTTATGTGTTATAAACGTGTGTTGGGGAATCGTTGAACTTTGTGTAGAACAGCATATACTTCCCCAAATGTTTCCAAAAAAAAAAATACTAGAAATCACAAGGCCGCTAATTTTTATTAGCAAAAAACAAATTAAATTAAATACTCGTATCTGCAGTGTATAATAAAAATCAAATGGGAATATAAGAATTAGAGGAAATTGCATGTAGTCTTTAATATTTATGAAGTCTGAACTATTTTTTTTTGAAACATTAAAAATTTTTCTTTAAAGAAATTGTTTTCTTAAGTAAATAATATGTTTATGAAGTAGTTTTATGTGATTTTTATTAATGTATTTTATTGTGACTTTTATCACCAGTTATGTATGTCGTCAAATCAACCAGAAGTATTTTTCTTAACCTTGATAGAGTTTGTTGTATATGTAGAAATAAAATGATATTTATTATAAGTAATAAATTAAAAGTCAATTCTGTTTTTGCTGACTAAACAAATTAAGTCTTCCGCTTTTATTACTTTAAACATTAAATAATAAATCGTTAAAAAAATATATTTATTTCGAGAAATTTCTAGAAAAATAAAAAATTTAGCAGACTTTAAGAATAAGCACTTAAAAGCTAAAGATAATTTACGGGCTGTCCCATGTTGTTGGCATAGAAAACATTCGGTCGACAATAAAAAAAATAATTAAGCAAATTTTTAGTGGAAGCACTTCCCTACTGGATTACCAACTTAATGATTTTAACAAAATAATCGATTCTTGAGAAGTACTTACTTTTTTTATCTGTCAACATGTTCACGTAATCTATTAAATATAAAATAATCATTCTTCCCATTTATAAACTTGCACAGCATTTTTTAAGTTTCATGTAATGTGATTTGTAAGGGAGTAATGAAATGAAATTTGGTAATCTGAAAAGTAAGTCATTATATGGCAAGTAGTTCTCATGGTAATGTGTAATTTTTTTTTGCTGGGTTGCTTTTGTTTGCAGTATACTAACTTTTATTTTTAATTTTTCAAACGCAAACATCAGTGGTCTCGCCGACTTTTCTAACTGCAAGATTTTGTCATATTGCGAGCTCACGGTGTGTGCCAGCCAAGTTTTCGAAGAATTGAATATATAGCAACATGGGAAATATAACATAGTTTTAACGGGCGTGGTCGGCCCACTTTATTAAGCTCAGGATTATGTCATTGAAAGAGCTTAAGATCTCTTAATAATCGGATGAGCAGAGATACAAATAAAATTATACTAAACTTTAATAGGCGTAATCCCGCCCACTTTTTCAAATACAAGATATTGTCACTTTTAGACCTCAGGCTGTATGCCAAAAGGGAAAATATAATGATAAATTATATTAGGTATGCCCCCGTCCACTTTTTTAAATGCAAAATCGTAACTCTTTCATTGCTCAAGGTGTGCACCAGTGATCTGCAATGAACCGTTTTTTCACTAATCACAATGACTCATGAAATTTTAAATATAAATGCGTAGACATCGTTTAAACTCAACTACTCTGATGTATGTACACTCACAATAAGATTGATTTATAAGTATAGGTTGAAATAAATATGAATGCGACGTCGCCATTCATATTCATATCACACTCACACTTATAAATCACCTCAGTTTGATTTCTAATTTCAGGAAAATACTGGTACTACTCACATTAATTCAACTCACTTAACTCATGCATGTATGCTTATTTAAAAGTTTAAACAGTTTGCAAGTAGTATACAATATTAGTAAATAGGGTTGTTTTTTAGTTGCTGCAAAAAAAACCACAAAAACTCATGAAAACTTTAATGTTCGTATGCGAAGTTCGCATTGTGAATCATAATTATTTTGTATCGTCCGTGGACATTGAGTTAAGCAGAGTCAAAAACAACAACGTCATAAATGTTGCTAAGTATGAGTTCGATACGCACTTCAAACTTTCGAGTGAATTGGATTCATAGACAACATTACAATAAGTATGAGTGCGCATAAATACAAGAAATTAAAAGTCGTGATTCAACTCTACTCACTTTTTCTCTACTCATTTCTATTCTCTGGTGTGTACCAAGTTTCGTAAAAATCGCTTAAGTAAAAGTAGGTGAAATATAGTATTAAATTTCAATGGGATGGTTTCGTCTACTTTTGAAAAATCCAAATTGTGTCGCTATGAGAGCAATCAAATAAGCAAAAGAATGTACATAAAATAAAAGGAAAACAATTATTGGGCGTGGTTCAGCACAATTTTTTTGGCGAACGGGAAGTCTATACATCTCATACAAATTTTTTTTTAATCTCTCTAAAAGTTATGTGTGGCCTAATCATTTCAAAATAAAACCCTTGATATTAAAATATTTAAATCACCTCGTGAACATATTGAACCCAAGTGGCCAAAACAAATTAATTTAAAAAAACTGTCAAATGAACTCTTTTTTTAAAGAAAAGTAACACTCAAGCAATCAATACCTATTACTATTAGTAGGTGTTAGTTACCCTTTGGGAAAGGTATAGTGACAGAGAAAACAGGTGGCAAAGGAAGAGATAGAGGAAAGCTTCATTCATTAATTTTTTTAATAATGCAGAGTAGCAGCGCCTCTGGTGTCAATGAGGCGTATTAAATTTTCAAAACTGTGTTTTTAGTAACCATTTTATTGGTTATTTCACCTATGATTCTGCTACACAATACCGACGAAGGAGGGCCAATGAGAAATTCTTGAACTCGTTAAAAAAATTTTACACGCTAATATTCCAATAATTTGTCACTCTTTTCATTTACATGTTATAAAGTGAAGGTAATTATACGCCAACTAATTAAAGTAAGATCCAAAACTTTTATATTCCCCTAATAATTGGAATATGTATTTATGTATGTATGCACACATCCGCATTACAAGCTCTCATTTATTATGCTCATAAAAAAAGCGAAAAATGTATGTTGTATATACAAAAACCCGTCTAGTAAGCGATATAAGTAGATAAATAACAAAAAAAAAAGAATTACAGAAATCAGCACTCTCGTGACCCACTTTTAATAGTTCTTTCTGGCTGAAAATCGTACAACGTTTGTTTATTTGTTAAAAAGAGTATTAGTAGGCTTTTTATAAAAATTTTTTTTACTAGCAAAATTTATACGAAAATCAAAACATACATACAAACAAACAGAGTTCATAGAATGTGCTATAATAATTTATTTTTTTTATTACATACAAGAAACCAGAAGAGAAAAGAGAATATATGTATACAATTCGTATCTAAATTAAATACTGCAATATACTATTGCAATAATTAAGAACAATGCATATTCAACAACTAAATATGAATACAATTTCGAAACTTTTTTTATACGACTATGTATTCGTATTGTAAATAAAATTGTGTAATAATGTTTAAAATTAAGAATTAAATAAAATATAAGCAGAAACACGAACGTTTGTTTCTTTCTATACGCTTTCGCTTTGAACTAAAATTTATGATACAACGAGTATTTTTGTAGTCATATTAATTATACATTCTGCTGGTTGTATATAACCAGAGAGACAGACAGACCAAACACATTGTGAAGCTGTAAAACTTGCCACAAAAGTAATTGTGGTTATTTAAGTGGCACGTGTCACAAATTAACTACTATTCGTTTCAAGTCCGCAAACAACACTAGTCATGGGGGGAGCAGCAAAATGAACTTGATAACAATATTTTTGGTCTCATAGACATGCCAGTGGATTGAAGCTCAAGTTTTTTTTTTTTTTTAAATATTAAATGGTTTAACACTTCATTTTGTAAATATACAATATTTTACTTGCTGAACTACAGTGGCTCGGTATCAAACAAAATGGTGATAAAAAATGTTTAGGAATTTTGGTAATAAGTAGTAAGGGATTACAATGCAATGGATATAATTCCGCCATATTGCAGTTGTCAACATCGACGTCACATCAATGCAATACCAAACAAATTTAAAGCAGGGTCAACAGATGGGAAGCAAATTTTGCAACATTTGAAAATGTTAAACTCATTTAGATGTAGTAAGATAGTTGACTAATTCTTTTACGTAGATTTCATTAATTTTAGAAAGTACAATTTTTATAAAACTCAAGTTCAAAATCTAACAGCTCTTAACCTCAAAAAGACACGTCGTTTGCTGCCAATATGCCTAATCGGTAGAGTAAAAAGTTTTAAGAGCTTCAAAAGTCAAATTAGTTTTAGAATTCACTGATTTTTAACATAAAATATGTATCGGTTGCGACAAATTTGGTCGAAATCTGTAACTTAGCGGAGAATATCAGGGATTGAATGGAAGGTCAATCGAGTCCCAAATTTTTTAGCTCAAAGTACACAGAAAAATTTAAACTTAAAGTCTACGTATACAGGGTTAATTTAACTTGATTTTATTTCATATGTGTTTCATATTAATCTAACATGATTTACAGTAATCTTCAAAGAAAGGTTTTCCTTCTGAAATAATTTTATTTCATGTTGATTTAAAATTTCCGTACTATTAGACCAAAATTAAAAGTTATGCCGAATGAATATTATTTGAATTTGGAACAACGTAAATTCGATACTGAAATAACACAAATAACCATGTTGAATCAAACTTATGTCAAGTTGAAACAACATGAATTAAATTTAATGTAGTCATTGTATTTTATGCATTATTTCACTTACGTGTGTATATTGAAACAGGCATCAGAAAAATGTTTGTATATTTATAATTGGCTTTCCCGGCCATGATTTGAACTCGGAATTTATCACGTGATAGTCAACGCGCTTACCGCTGGATCCACAACAACCTTAAATATTCTTTAAATACACAATAAATATACGCCATAATGATTTAAACTTTAATTCAACATAATTTAATATGATTTCAATTAAAAATTTTAGCATGATGATTTTATATTGGTATTTTTTTCTGTATAAATAAAAAAATGTAAATTTAATTCCACTCGAAAGTTTAAACTGCGCATCGAACTCATACTTAGCAACATTTATAACGTTGTTGATTTCGACTCTCCTTAATTTAATGTCTACATATGTAAGATGCAAAATAAGTATGATTCACAATGCGAACTTCGCATACGCACATTAAAGTTCTCATTATGAGGTTGTGTTATTGTTTCTCTGTTGCTTTTTATTTTGTTTTTTTTTTTTTAGGAATTGAAAAACAACTCTATTCACTACTATTGTATACTGCTACTTGCAAACTGTTGAATTACTAAACTCTTAAATAAACGTACATATGTACATGAGTTAAATGAGCTGAATCAATGTTAGTAGTATAAGTATTTTTCTGAAATTAGAAATCGAACTGAGGTGATTTAAGATTGGGAGTGTGGTATGAAAATGAATGTCGACGCCAAATTCATACTTATTGTGAGTGTGCAAACATCAGAGTAGTTGGGTTTAAACGATGTCTACGAATTTATATTTAAAATTTCATGAGTCAGTGTGATTAGCGAAAAAACGGTTCATTGCAGATCACTGGTACATATTCGCACATAGACCGAAATCATCTTATTTAATGCCGTGATTCACTATCCTACACAATCGTGCGACTTTTGAGAAAATACAAGCCTGGTATAATGGAGTTTATGAAAATGTTCAAAAGACAATAACAATTCATAAGATCATGGTAAGTTGTGTGATTGTGTAAGATAGTGAGTCTCAGTCTTTACTACCTTTCACTTATCACTGGAAATTTTCCCTCAAGATCAGCTTTAGAGCAATCTTTTAAAATCTTCAAAAAGAGAATTATACTTTAACTCAATAATGTTACAAGAACTATTGCTTAACTATACCACCCAACCTTAGATGAAATCTTAAGTTAGTAGTCAGCCATCAGAACTGCAGGGCAACAAGCCATGTTGCTCTAAATGAGTTGTTGTGGTTGGCATATTGTGACGTTTGGCGCGAAAAATTGTGTTTTTTAAGTTTTTGAAAGTACGTAAGTGTAACAGCTACCTACAACATGTAAAACGTACGTACATGCTTATACGAGCGTATATATGAATGTAGGAATTTAAAAATGAGAGTTTGCATTAGGTTTTTTTCGCAACCATGTGTACAACATAAAATATACAAAATAGACTGACAGACAGACATATGACATGTTTGTTGGTTTAGTGAGATTTGCTATGTGGTGTTAGTTTTTCATGAATTTTATTTTTTTTTATAGAGGGTCGGTATTTAGTTTAGAGGTTTTTATGCCAAGTCTAAAAACATATTGTAAATTGCAAAAAAAAAAATTAAGAAAAAAACTAGAAACGAATATATGTATGTATGATGTTTGCCTTAATGTGTAGGAGCCTGTAGATAAATACATATGTATATGAAATTTAGCTTTCAGTAAAGTTAATTAATATTAAAAAAAACACAATCTCTTTACTTTAAATTTTGCTCTGAGAATTTGACATAGATTTTTGCTTTCAAGAATTACATTCTACTTGGTTAATCACTAAAGATAGTTGACTGACAGTCAGCACATTGGGATAAATGAAACGGAACGTTTTACTAAAATAATAAAAAAAATAATAAAAAAAAATTAAAAAAAAAACAACACTGAAATCTTAAATTTATTTTAAATTTTATGTACCGAGTATTTGCTAATTTTACTTATATGATTGAAAAACTTTTGCTTAGGCATTTTCTTTTCAAAATTATTGACATTTCCAACCAGGTATTCATTCAACAGTGATTCAAACAAAGATTTTGGCGATTAGATACATAAATTATTTTTTAAATTTTTTTTCTTTTTGGCAACCGACATAGGCTGCAATTTATAAAATTTAAATGTGGCCAAAGAAGTATGCGGAAACGTTTTAAAAAATTTTTTTTATATTTAAGTTTTGGTTGATAGCAAAAAAAATATTAAAAACGATTCAACTTAACTAGGACAGACATCCATGGAAATTCCAGCTAAAGTTAGATTTACACGATTGAATGCATTTTGAAGTCTTATCAAAATTTTAAAAATTTATTTTGATGTTCTATTTACACGTTTCAAAAATTTTATCAAAATATTCTTTCAATATATTTCAAAATATTTTGATAAAAATTTGGAGCTAATTTACACTATTGATAAACCTTTTATTTTGAATTGAATTGATGAGCTGTTTTGCTTCTTTTTTGAAATAATTTATTATTACAAAAAAAAAACAATTAAAAAGTATGGACGGCGACACAATCATCATAGCATCAACAATTTTTATATTGGAGGAAGAAGGAGCTGATAATAATGAACATTGAGTTCCTTTTGTTTTTTTTTTTGCATTATTATCAGATTCTTCTTCCTCCAATATTAATAATGTTGATGCCATGATGATTGTTCCGCCGTCCATACTTGGACCTTTTCTTTACATTGCCACTTGCCACAAAGCTGATATGTATTGAATCAAAAGAATGAACATGCTGTCAAATTATTTATAGTTATCAATATTGCCAGATGCGATTTTGATGCTATTTACACGGCATCAATAAAATCTTCAAAAGTTTTGTTCAATGAATTTTGATCAATAGATTTTGGAGAAATTTTGCTGTTTACACGAGTTTGAAGCATTTTGAAGAGACATTTTAAGGAAAATTTCAATGGTGTAAATGTAGCTCAAGCAGAGAAATTAAAATAAATTTCCCATTTTTTTAAGACCACAAAAGAAAGCATTATGTTCGAAAAATTTTCGACAAACACTGAATCATTTAGAACGAATTTATGGCTTTCCAAGCAGTTTTTCCAGTTGAAAAAAACTAAATGAACCCAGAAATCCGAACATAACTTTTCGAAGTTATCTAAAAAACATTATCTTCGAAAATTTTATATCATATCACTAAGCCGGTTTAAAATAAATTTATGGCTATAAGGCAGTTTTTCTCGTTTAAGAAAAAACTAAATGAGCCAAGATAATCAATTTGCTCATGCCTTTTACGAGTTATTACAAAACCATCCCCGTATTGCGTATGTCACGTCGAATATTCGTCTACGAGAATTTCGTACTAGATTAAAGGAAATGTGTACAAGGTTTGTTTAATCTCGGACAAAATACTCGTAGACGAATATTCGAGGTGACATACGCAATACGGGTGATTATCTTCGAAACTTTTTCGACAACAATTTTACTGAATCAAAGAATTTTTGGATTTCAAGGAGTTGATCAAACATTTTGAGAAATGAAATGCATTATCTTCGAACAATTTTCTACAATGGATTTTGAGGAAGTTTTTCAAGTAAAAAAACTAATGCTAGAGCATTCTGTTCGTCGACAAGACGATACAATGTCTTGTCTATGAACGAAAAAAAGACGCAGTTGTGATTCTTTAAAACAATTATTATTTATTGTCTATGCTAGATGATTAGTGTATTTGCTTTATGATTTTATTCCCTCTCGTTTTCAAAAAATTAATAAAGGTCCTGCAGACGTGTTTAAAATCAAAAACGATAATTTTCTTTCAGATATGATATTTGAGAATCTATATAATAAAAAAATTTAAAAAAATTAACAAATTTTATCCATTGCCGGAGTTAGTTTTCTAAAATCGTGCGAGTTCAAATCGATCGGTTTACAGAACAGGCCGATTATTTCCAACACATTATTTTTCAAACTATTGTATAATACTTTAATTTAATTTTTATGTTTTAAAAACATGACAATAATATTTTTATTTTTCATTATCAAAGACAACAAAAATGTTTGAAGAAATTAATTTAGAGAATTCAAACACAGGAACTCAAAAGTATTTTAAACAAAAATGTCATAAATGTTCTTACTGAATTAACAGAGAAAATCAATTTAATCAGAAGTTTTAGGAGTTTTTTTTAAGAGCATTAGGGGCATTCACATACATATTACGTAGCGCTATTTTCGGAGTTTAAAAAACCTACATGAACCCAGAATATCGATTTGTTCAGATCACAATTTATTGATTAATGGCTTGCGAATACTTTTTTTAATAAAAAAAATAATGAATCCTGAAACTGGATTTGATAAGGATTTTTAGAGTTATAAAAAAAACACCGTAGTGTTTTCGAATTTATATTTTTCGGCGCAGTTTTTCAAGCTCAAGAAGTAAATTATTCCTAAAAATCAAAGATTCTTGAGATTACTAAATAAAGAATTATATTTTAAAATATTTGCGGAATTCTAAGTTTTTTTATTTTAGATCTTGAAAAATTTTTAATTTTTTTTTATTTTATGTTCGAAAATTCCAAAACCAAATTGTTTTATTACAACAACACGGACTCTAAGTGATAATGTTTTTGCAATATAATTAAAAACCCTTAATAGTTTTTATAAATAAGGCTGAAAATAAAAAAATTTAATTTTTAACGCAACATACCTACATACATACATACTAGTGGAGCACGAATATTCGTATTCGAATTGTAGAATATTCGGTCGTTTTCAGGCGAATACGAATGTATTCAAATTCAGACTAATACGAATACGAATATTTTTCCTAAGAAATAAAATAAATAAATGCATAAATCCTAAACGAAATTTAAATAAATGACTAAAAATATTAATTTGTACAAATACATTAATTTTTTATAGAAATTTGTGCTTTGTATCATTTTCAAATATTATTCAATGACGATCATTAACTTTTGGGTACTTTTTATTAACTTTAAAGTACGCCAATAAGAGTGTGAAGTCCTTTTTCATAACAATTTTTCAATATTTCATATTACATATAATATTCGTATTCGTATTCGCGAATATCTTTTCAAATATTCGTATTCGTATTCGCGAATATCGTTGAAATATTCGTATTCGTTTTCGCGAATATCAAAAATTGACATTCGTTACATCACTACTACATACATACAGTAGTGTACAGATAAAGATTACCATGAAAAATTTTTTAGAATATTTATGTAAATTTTTTGAGAGATTTTTTTCAAATTCTTATTTTAATGTAGGGACATGTTTGTTCAGTTAATGAAACGTTATAGTGTAAAGTGTGTGGCTATGCTTTTGCAAAAAAGAAGAGTGCTTGCAAAAAATTTCAAAGACATTCAACGCTACTAAAACTAGGAAGAATACCCAGGGCTCAATAGTCCAACCAAAATACTTGCAAACATTTATATGTACAGATTTTTATTTTAATAATATATACAATTCTATTCTGAAAAAAAGTTCCGCAGAATTTTTTTCCTACTCCCAACTGGAAGGAAAACAGCTCATTTGGAATAGTCTTTTCTCCTTGGAAGAAATAACTCAAATATAACACCAGAGGTTAAATTAATACAAAATTTTTAAAATTTTTTCAAAATTATCTATTATTCTTAGCAACTGTCTTCGGTGATTCAAACGAACTAGTTATCTTTTATCTACTTCATTATTTTTAGCATATGTGTATGTATATATATCAAAAAATAATTTATTAATGAGATAATTTTTATTTAAAAAATTCAATAATTTATGGGCTCAAAATTTTGTAAACAAATAACTAATTTATTTATTATTAAGTAGTTTTTTTTTCTGTTGTCTTGTCTGGGATTTTTTGTTTTAACATCAAACTTGTTTATTTTTTAATTTTTTGTTTTTTATTTTGCAGGGAGAAATCGCGTGCTGCTTCTTTTCTTCGAAAGCCAAAAACACAATAATACATACATAAATAACAATTTAAATTTGCATAAATTTAAAGTAAACAAAAAATTATATGTCTGTGAGTAGCACATCCAGATTTTAGGCGCCACTCTCCAAATAAATGCTTTGCCTACTTGCTAAACAAAATTATAATATTTATGACGTGGATATTGGTAAATGCATCAATTTATAAACAATTACATATGTAGTCATATCAAGGATATAACGTTACTTAAAGATCTTCCAAAGCTGGAAATATGCTACGAGTACATTCTGCAATAATACAATAACAAGACATATGAAACTAAGATTGCATTTAAACTACACAAAAAAACATTAATAACTGGTATGTACATGCAAATTTGCTTGCAACGCTGAAACAGCTGTTTATAAAATCAAGGTGGCAGCCCCGTCATGAAAACAGCCGCCAGACGCTTAATTAAATTTTAGAATTCTAAAACCATTTCTTTCTAAAATTCTTAGTAAAAAATTCAATGAAAATATAAAATGTTGCAAAAATGTAGATATTTGTTTCACGTAAAGCTTTTGGCGGCGGCAATGAAGTTCAAATATTGGCAGCGGTTTGCTCAGTTCATTATATTCATAAAATTGGAGATGTGCCAGAAGACTTAAGAGGAATGATCTAAGAATTGATACTTTCTTTGAGAGCGGTTTCTTTCCGCGAGTTTATACTTTATTTTAACTGCGATTTCTTCTAATTGGGACATTTTACAAAAAAAATATCTCAAGGAGATACTTTTTGCTTTAATGGAAACCTTTTTAGCAAAGTAATTTTTCAATCGTTACTATGTTTTTAAACATACATACATATGTATGTACTTCTTAATTATTATTTTAAAAATACTTTTAGCCGTTGATTTTAAATTTCTTTTTCAGGCAATTGTTTGTTAGAAATTTAGAAAATCAATTAAATAGAAAAAATTACAAGATTACATTAGATTAGTTAATGTTAAACAACAACAGTTACAACCCTCTGACACATTTACCTCATTTAAATCAAATAAATAAAATAAAATGTCATAATAATGAACAATGAATTTAAATAATACAATGTTATTTCATACAAGATATGAGCATCGCTCACGTTATGCACGTGAGTAATTTGCTTCTTTGAAACAGTTGAGTGTATGTGCATCACTGCATAATAGCATGGCCGTTAATATTTATTTTATTTCTTATATTCCCTACTCCCCAAAATCGGTTCAGTTTTATGTAAAAAATATACAAAAAAAATTTCAGAGCGATAAGTTGTGTTTTAGGGGTTGCGTCCCTATGGAAAAATCTCCATACAACTAACGGCCACGCTACTGTATAATAGTCCTTTTTGGCATGGGCAGCATTTCTTTAATTGAACATTTCTGAAATGTCATATAAAGTTTCAAAAAACAAATTGAAAATTCTATTACATTTACATATTTGACAAAAAAAAATAGTCTTTCAAAAAATGTAGGGTAACTTTCAATGGTAAAAATGCATAAGCCATTTTATTTATTTTTGGGGAGGGCATATAAAGGCAGTGAACTTCGCACTCCATTGAGCATAACCTAAATATGAAAAAAAACAAAGTGAGTGAAGTGAAACACATTACTGATGATCCCATCTCATAAAAAATCATATAAATAAAATTTTTCCTACACTTGCCTTTACAAAAATGCAAGGAAAAGCAAAATCTAGCAATAACAGTTCAAACCTTAGAAATGCGTGATAAAAAAACACAATGAAGAAAAACCTGACCCAAACTTTGTTTCAATTGTATTTAATTTGATGACTTAGGAGGAAAACCGTTTAAAGCTCAGTTAGTTAGAATGTAACTGCAACAGTATGAAATAGCTGTTCGACATTCTTACGTGGAAAGTAATGTACACATTCTTACATTTCGGTTACATCGTTATAGTGATGTATGATTTTCATTACTTTTCATATAACAATATCGATCAGCTGTTTCCTACTGTTGCAGTTACATTCCATTATAGTCGGCTAACTGAGCCTTTTTCTTATTGTTACAGTTACTAACAGTAACCGAACGAAGTAAATTTTTTAGGCGGATGCTGAAGCTAAGGTTCTGCGTAGCACGAATTTTACTTCGGTTTGTTATTTTTGAAAAATGTGAAGGTATTGCCAGCGTAATATGAACCCTTTCTAATGCCCCTATTTTAAATCACACTTTTGTATAATTTTTAACTAATTCGTGCTAATTTTTTTTCCCTTTTGAGAAATAGCACTCAGAACACTATAACAATTAAATTTTAAAATGTCGATCCCATTGATATCACACAATCAAAATTCTGTCATGTTGCCGAATTTCTGAACTAAAAAATCACTCGAACTCCAACAAATGCTCCGATTCCTTCAAAATGCACAATCACACATGCAAATTTTGTAATAAAAGCCGTATAAACTACTCAATGTATTACTATTACCTCATATTTTTTAAAAATGAAAAATGATTCAATACTTTATTAAGTAAAATATCTGAAACCAAGCAACTTGAAACATATTTTTAAAAATTCTACACTCATTAGATAGATAATTAGCGCAATGAATCTTAAAATATATAGACAAGTATTTACATACATATGTAGATACATGCATACATATGTATATAGTATAATATAACTAACGATCAAATAGTAATTTAACAAAGCTTAAAAAAATTACTGTTTAATATTACATTTAAAAAATGTATTCGTTTTAAAGACAATGAACGTAATTTATGAATTTTAAAAATTAAAACTTTTTTTTACCAGTCGTGATGACGACGTCGTCGTTTGACGTCAAACCGTTTAAAAAAATAATCATTTCAAACCTGTTTGAACTTTTGCCGCTCATTTGAGAAAGAAAGAACTGTTATTAAACCTAGAAATAATAGGAGACTAAAGCAGAAGTAACAGCCCTCGGACAAATGACATTTAGGAAATAATTATTGTGATGAAAAAAAAAAGAAAATATGTAAGTATGTGTAGAATTGTGACGTTTGTTGTTAATTAAAAACATGGCCATTATAATTATTCGTCACTGTTAAAATTACTTATTGGTCAGAATAAACCAATAGGGTATTCGAGGTGTGGCTAATAAGTCTTTGAGATATAATTTAATATGATTTTTTTTTTAATTTCTTGTTTTATAAATTCATCTGTAAAGCATATGCTAATATCTGCAGTCATACCTTTTAAATGAGCTTAGAAATAGCCCTACATCAAAATATCCCAGCAAAAAATTTCAAAAATGCCAAATTAAACATTTTTGGTGAAAGCTCTTCCCAACTGGATTACCACTTAATGATTTTAACAAGGCATGAGACTAAAATAATCGATTCTTGAGAAGTACTTAGTTTTTTTATTAGGCAACTTGTTCACGTAATCTATTTAATCTAAAAAAATTATTCTCATTTAGCAAGTTGTACGTAATTTTTTTTATATGTTAGATAATGTGATTTGTAAGCGAGTAGAGTATGGCAAGTAGTTCTGTTGATATGTGTAGTTTTTTGCTGGGATGATGAGCTTCAATCAGCATAAGATCGAAATTGATTGATTGCACAAATTATGAAAGCAAAATTGTGCAAAATATCTTATTAAAATTCTGGTTCTGTAATCAGCGAAAATGTGAATTCATACTTAAACAGTAATAATAATAATCACCTCAAGGGTGAGATTTTTCGAAAACATAGATACGCTTATAAACTTAAAAAGGAGATTTCATTTGATCTGCAAACAGCTGCAATTGGTTAGTGTTTGGCATCACTTTAGAAAATTAAACTACACACATATTTGCATTCACCACAGACACGTACATACGTATTAAAATTGTTTTGAAAATGTTAACACGATTTTATGCGAAAATTTATGCAAATCTAAATTGCATATTTATACAAATTATAATAAATAATAAAATCTGGTTTATTATAATTTATTTTGTGGATGAAAAAAAAAATGGCTCCAAAGTCTTTAGTTTTAAAGTAAGTGACCAAATATATAAGAAAAGAAATAATAAAATCTAAAATTTATAATAAGTATTAAAAGTAAATTATGGTTATGCATTAAAATAGATTTTTTATGGATATACATACATATATATGTAGCTACATTAGAGTGGCCGTTAGTTGTATGGAGAATTTTTTTGTTTGATTTCTTATATTCTCTCCTCCAAATCGCTTTAAAAAAATTTAATAGCGATAAGTTGTGTTTTAGCCCATATATACAATACAGCCGGAAATTAAGGATTAATGTAGGCATGTTAATACTAAACAGCTGTTTGCTTTACACTTGTGCACTTAACTTGTGTACGTAACGTGTGATGGTGTGACAGTCGAAACAAATGTCGTTAGATTTCTTTCTGGTAAAGTATGATGAAAGTCTTTATACATGTATAATAGTCTGAGTGGCTCTTTAACTCGTAACGGCTGATACTCTATTCGAATATGCGACAACTGTTGAACAACATTGATTTTTCCATGCCAAAAAATTGACATTTACAAAATGTAGCCCATTTCGCGACTTTGTTAAATTTAATGCTTTTATTGCTTGAAAGTATGCAAGATTGTTTAAAATTCCGTGCGAAAAAAGTACTGCTCATTTTGTTTCGCAGCTGAAACAATAATGATGCCATAAAACATTTTGCATAGCAAAACATGCTGCCAAATAAATTTTACGTGTTCTTCGGAATAATAAGTAAGTTTATTTCGCATATATTTCATACCAAATACTTTTACATGTAGTTTGACGGAATTTCGCACGACATTTTGAACAGAGTACCAGGCTTAAAGCAGAAAGATCACAAAAGGCGTTTTTGCGTCAGCGATTTCTATATCATTCGTATTTTTTGTACATTCTACGCCTTTCTCTATTGGAAGTTACCTTTCAAGCTTCTCAAAACAACTTTACTAACATTGAAAATTCAATAAAACTTGGCATCACTGAGCATAAAAATCAGCTGATTAGTTTTCAATGTTGCCGAAATGCAACAATTTGATTAAACTAGCGCACACTAAAAAATTCTTGCAATACATCATTTAAAACAAAATTTAATACCGTAAGTGCCGCAAAAAAAATTATACAGTGACAATAGTTGTGGCAACGCTGTTACAATATTGTTAAAGCTTGTGGCAACACCAAGAACCATCTTTTGGTCTAGAAGGAAACTTATTTTACTTTTACTTCCATAAGGATGATTTGTTCTCTGAAAAAGGGAAATTCATCGGTTTTAATTCACCCTTATTCCAGTTGTCGATATCGAACACAATAGAAACTACTAACGCATTGATGAGATAAGCAAAGCTTTGTTGCAAAATGTGGTTCAAAATTAAAAAAAGAGCGGACAGAGGTACGTAAACATTTGCCCGACATCCATATTCCATTATTAATTCCCATATTTCTAATTTATATTAGTATCAATAAAATTGAATTTGTGAAAAAGTCTGAGAACACACTTTAATTCACTTGCTAATCTTTGTAAATGTGCGCACAATTAACAAATACTTTGACTCTCGGATGCGAGAAAGTGTAGAACGCGTGATATAGATTTTCAGCTTAAAAACATGTATCATATTTCTCTCGAAATTATGAATTATGTATATGAACATAAATATTTGTGTGCATATGAACATATGTTTCAATTCTTTTAAATCAAAAAATTTCCAATGAATGTCAATAAAAATTAATAGTATAAAATATTAAATGAAAATGTGTTTTTTTTTCATAAATAAGTATTGTAGTATTATATAATTGACGTCATTTTACCATAAATATTTATTTTAACACGACTTGTAAGATAAAAGTATGCAAATTATTTTTACCCTTCAAGGTTGTTTACTTAAACACATTTGCTAGCAATACTGTCTGTATTTACTTAGAATTAAGTAAGTGGACCAGTTGAATTAGATCAGGAATTGATATTCCATTTAAAGCTTAATTACACAGACGTAATATCATAAATCTTATTATATAAATGTTTGAAATTTGTTGTATGCAAATTAAGAAATACTATAATACACTAAAAATATACTTACATAAATATAATAATAATTTACATAGAAGTGAAACAAATACAATAATTTAAGCCAGAAAGATGTGGAAATTTTAAATAGTATATAAATAGCATATAAAAAAATTGTTCGAAACATATTCTTGATTCAAAAAATCAGTTCTAGTTCCACCTGTTGAGACGGGGCCAACCGACGATGGCAGTTTTTCTGACAATTTAAAATATTAGTATGAATTTATATTTAGTATTTTTTATATACATACATACATACATATGTATGTACATATTTTTTATTATTTATATATTATTTTTATATTATTTAATTGTTTATCGCAATTGCATTATGAAGTCATTTAGCAAATATGCTTCTTATCAAAACTAGTTCCTTTGTATGACTCAGTTATTAGCGAATATTTTATTCAAATAAATAAGAATTTATTAATTAATTTTAGCTCATAACATAAGATTAATGTATTGAAAGATATTTACAATAATCCCGCTGAATTTTCAATCGAAAATATAATAAGATGTTATAAATTGTTTAGTAGAAATATAACAAAAAATTATACTGTACAACATATAATAAAAAAAATTATAACAATAATGCTGTTAAATTTTTTCATCTGAAAATGTTTAAATTTTCATAAAAACAATCTTTTCCGTCTAAATTCGCCTAAAAGACAATTTGGGAAAATTAATTTTTTTTACCCTTTTTCCAAAAATGAAATTTGTCTTAACATCGCTTTTTTACATTTCATGATTTCTTGGGAATGTCTTTCTTTAGTGGGTAAGCGTTCAGCTTTATTATGTACGAGTATAATAAAGTTTGTTTCATTTAAACCTAATAGAACTTACGAAGGGCTTAACAGGTCAAACGAACCTGCGAAGCGAAGCATGGTGAATGTATTGATGTTCGTGTATATGAGTGCTTACAAGCGATGTCGCGAAGACTTTGTTCCTAAGAAACACTCAAAAGAAGTAGTGTTGATGCGTGTATGCTTGTTATTTTGCATATTGTACGTTTAAATGTGTGTAACATGTAGATGGTAAGCTATTATGTGTTTAAGGCTGGTTTTTAAAGTAAGCACCTACAAACTAATGTCAATCCATGTGCGCTTTTGTATGTCATCAGAGCATACACACAACTTATGTAGGTATGTATGTATATGCATGACGTTTGTATACGTTACGAAGTATTTTCTTCTTTGCTCCTATACATGCAACAACTGAAACAAATGTCGTGTCAACAGTGTTGTTTAGCGTTTGTTTTAGAAGACTTCGCTGCAGTAAAGCACTTGAAAAATCTCTCGTCTTAAAAGTTCTTGTAAGTGGTCTTTTGCAGGGGTATAATTAAATTTTCCGTATTTAAGTCCCCAAAGTTTCCAGTAAAAACAACAGTTCCTGTAACAACTCGGTTTTAAATGTTTTGTTCTGCTTATCAGTTGAATAACCCAGACATGTCAAACATACACGCACACAAAAGCTTGTTTATACACAAAGACTTTGTGTGATTTCAATATTTAATTTAGCATTTTCTTTGTTGCAATATTGATTTTAGAAATAACAGCTGTAAGAACACTAAATACGCGTACGTACAACTTATCAAAACAACGACACAACACAAGGAGGCGCCAATTGCTTATGAGCAAAAAAGGGGCCTGCAATCTAAATAAAATATATAATTCTTTAAAAAATTATATTAAAATAATATAAATATATTAAAATATATTTAGAAAGACTTTTTGTTAGAAAAAAAATAAAATAAAACTCTTCACGGCATATTATCTAAAAAAGTTTTTTTTTATAAAAATAAATAACTTAAGATTAGATAAGTTAATGTTTTACACATTTAAGTATATTTTATGGTTATTTTGAAATGTTGAAAAAAATACAGCAATAAAACAATAAAATGAAATAAATAAAGTCTTAACAAAGCTTAGTGTTAATATTTTGTTTTTCATTTTCGTAACAAAACAGATAGACTTAGTGGCTATTTGCTGATTATGAATTTTATCAGCAAATAACCAATTTTCACTATAAAGTTGGCAGTTAATGCATTGTAATTTCATGGAATTTCAATTAACAAAATTTTGTTGGTTAATCTAGCCAAGCTGGATTTGTTATTAGGGTTCCGTACACCAAAGGTAAAAAAGGAACCGTACTGTTTTCGCTACGCTGTCCGTCTGTCCATCACACGATATTTTCTCAGGAACCGTAAGAGCTACGGACTTGAACTTTGGACAAAGTATTTAGAACCTTGGCAACAAATACATGAGAATTAAAAATTAAAGGGTGTTCCAAAACGAGCAACGAAAACTGCTAAAATCTCATGTAATATACATACAATTGTATGTACATATTAGTGATGTAACGAATGTCAATTTTTGATATTCGCGAATACGAATACGAGTACGAGTACGAATATTTCAAACGATATTCGCGAATACGAATATTTGAAACGATATTCGCGAATACGAATACGACTATTTTATGCAATATGAAATATTAAAAAATTGTTATGAAAAACGACTTCACACTCTTGTTGGTGTACTTTAAAGTTAATAAAAAGTACCCAAAATTGTAATGATCGTCATTCAATAATATTTGAAAATGATACAAACCACAAATTTCTATAAAAAAATTAATGTATTTCTACAAACTAAAATTGTTAGTCATTTATTTAAATTTCGTTTAGGATTTATGTATTTATTTATTTAATTTCTTTCGAAAAATATTCGTAGATTCGTATTCGACTGAATTTAGCAAATACGAATACATTCGTATTCGCCTGAAAATGGCCGAATATTCGACAATTCGAATACGAATACGAATATTCGTGCATCACTAGTACATATTTACATTGACACTTGAAATTTGTAAAATTAGTGTATTTTTATATAGACTACAACAAATTAACACTAAAATTAAAAAATTTTAATTAAAGGGTGCTCCATCAGGTAATGGAATTTTGAATATATAATTTGGAAACCGTAAGAGGTAAACTCTTGAAATTTTCAAAAATGGTAAGACTAAAATATACAAAAAGTATAAATTCGCCAAACCAAAAAAAAATCGCCAAAAATTTAAAAAAAATTGCCAAAACGAAAAAAGTCGCCAAAATTAAAAAAATGTATAAGACTAAAATAAATCGCCAAATTCGAAAAAAAACCAAAATAATTGTTTATATGAAAAAAAAATTGCCAAGATGAAAATAAGTCGGCAAATTTAAGAAAACGCCAAAAACCGAAAAAAATTGCCAAAACGAGAAAAAAGTGTCAAAACTAAACAAATTGCCAAAATGAAAAAAACGCAAAAAAACCGAAAAAATCGCCTATATGAAAAAAAATTGCCAAAATTACAAATATGTATTGCCCAAATAAAAAAAATTGCCAAAATTAAAAAAAAAACGTCAAAAACAATAAAAAAACGTCAAAACGAAAAAAGGGTGCCAAAACTAAAGCAGCGCCAATAAACGCAAAAACCTTAAAACTAAAAATAAGCGCTTAAAACCGAAAAACTCCCAAAAACGAAAAAAAAAATGCCAAAACTATATTTTATATAGGCTCAATTTTTTTGCGCTTTAGATAAACAAATATTCACCTAATGCAGGAACACAACTGGGGCGAACTACGAATTGTTGGCTGTCAATATTCGTAGCCAAAAATTAAAATTTGGGGCTCCCAGATGTAAGCTTTCGAAACACCTAGTCACCTATATAATTTTATGCCCTCTGCCATAATTACTCATTGTTTTTTTTTGGTGTTACAGTTTTACAATTCAATCAGTTTTGTTCATTTATTGCTGCACAAAATATTATTGTTTTAATTAAAAATATATATTAAATTTCTAACACAAACATTACAACTTCTAAAGGAAACTAAAGCTTTCATAAAAATGTTAATAAATAATTCCTAACATTAGCAGAATATAACTATAATACAATAACAAAAAGTAAAATGGTAAAACAAGATACATATACAACCAACAAACACTTTTTACCATTCCAGTTCCATATCACTCAAAATGATTTGTTATTGCAGCAATTGTGATAAGATATTGTAAAGTAAACAACAATTGCATTTCAAATGCTGAAAAACAATATTGTTTTCCATTTTTTTCTATTTTTTTTTAATTCTATAAACAAGCGCTTTTGTAAAGTTGGAAAAACAAAGAAGTTTATTGTTGCTTTCCAAGTAAAATATTTATTTCCATTAATGGCCATTTAAGAAAGTAAAACTGTTTTCATGCTTGTGTGTGGCAGACGAGACACAAGACATCCTCCTAATAGACAGACAGACAGACAGATGTATGTATGTATTGCAATAACAATTGCTGCTCAATTTCACTTCAAGACTGTCATCATAGAATTGTGACCCAAATCGACAAATTTGGTAGTAAAAAATATACACTTACGTATCATATATCTGTCGTGTAGCAACAGCCAGTTGTTATTGATTGAACAGACAAAAACTAAATATACATATTTATTTAAAATGAAAATTCAACAGACAATAGAAAGTTACAATTGACTTTTCAATTGCTTGTTAACGCAATTGTCATCCTGCTGAAGTTTATACACAAGGAACTACTTTTTAATCACTCATTTTTCAAGCTAAACCCACTTACTTTTTTATAATACAATAATTTAAAGCGCTTTTTAATGTATTCGTTAACCAACTTATTTAACAACTACACTAGTAGCTCGTTTGACGCGGAACTGTGAGCATGATCTATGTATTTTGCTTTCTAAAACTAAAAATATTAAAAAATGTAAAAGAAAAAGAATCAATAGGATGCGCTAAGCCGTATGAGCATCTTTTAATCTTCGACTGAATTCAAAATTTATAATGGAACAAATATTCCATTTGAAATCTCACGATTCTATGGTATAGTACAGTATATTATAGTATAGTATAGTATAGTATAGTATGGCATACAGTGAAACAAGCCGAGGCCTTTTTATCGGCGGCGGCTGCCTGACCAACAATTGCCGGCGGCGGCGGCTCGTTTAATGTAGTATCGGCGGCGGCTGAAATTCGGCTTATGGTAGAATTAAAAACACACAGGCACAAACTATATCCTCTGTGATACATACAGGCGTGTGAAGGAAAAAGAAAACGCAGCAATTTTGTAAGTTCTTTTTAATGCCCTTTTAATGTATTTTTTTTTTTTTTAATTTTTGTTATCAAATTCTGTTCAATAGAGAAATTTATATAGAATTTTATAGCAACATTTATAATATTGAATTTAAATAGCATTGAAAAGAATTCGACTGTATTTCAAATAGAGGTGTCGAAAAAAACACCAGTAATCTGCAATTCCATTTGATGTCTTGATTTGGAACACTCTTTCACCTCTTCTTTTTTTTAATGAGTTGCTGGTAATATTTTATATCTTTTTTCACACCAGCAAATTCCTCGTCAGAACTGGATGAATCTGATTTAGGCAGTTCTTTTTCTTTTTTATTAAAATAAAACTTTAAACCTCTGCATTATTTAATCACATTTTGTTTCACTTATTAAAATGACTTCGTGAAAAATGGAATAAAAACTAACGGCACTTTCATAGTTGGCTTTATTTTTACATACAACAGAGATGTAAAAATTGGTATGTACAAACATTTATGCCAGTCTCATTCAAAAAATTAACGGCTGAGCTGATAACAACGGCGGCTCTGATCAAGCCGGCTGAGCTTTTGAGCCGATTTTGGTCGGCAGCGGCGTGGTTTATTAGAAATACACCAGCGGCGGCTAGCCGCCGAATTCGAGCTGGTCGGCTTGTTTCTCTGATGGCATAGTATAGTATGGTATAGTATAGTATAGTATAGTATAGTATAGTATAGTATAGTATAGTATAGTATAGTATAGTATAGTATAGTATAGTATAGTATAGTATAGTATAGTATAGTATAGTATAGTATAGTATAGTATAGTATAGTATAGTATAGTATAGTATAGTATAGTATAGTATAGTATAGTATAGTATAGTATAGTATAGTATAGTATAGTATAGTATAGTATAGTATAGTATAGTATAGTATAGTATAGTAAAGTATCGCAATGTGCAAACTAGAGGATATCAAGGCTTCGTCATGGAATGGCGTTTTTTTTGGTACATTATGTGTTAGTTTTATTAAAAGGGACAAATAACTTGAATTAACAATGGACTCAGTTTGGGTCTCCGATGCACATATGTTATAGAATTACTACATCTGCCATATCTGCACCAGGAGTTTGCAAAGAAGAGTGAATCCCACTTATTTTCAAACTAAAGAAACGATTATTAGAATTCAACGAAAAACTAAAATTTCTTTACAGATTTATAAAAAACGGTCGACTGTGCAAAGTAGCCGAAATGTCAAAATATTTCAATAGAGTTTCCATAGAAAACTATTAAAATTTCATGCGATATCGAATGTCGTAATTTGCCCCGTTGCATTTCATTATTTTTTTTCTTAATTTTTTTATCGTTTGTTTTTATAGAAAAATTTCACAACATTTACAACTTTAGCTTCGTGCAATTAAAAGTCATTAACATTTTCCTGGCACACAGAGACTGTTAATAAAAGACAAAAAGAAAATAAAGCTCTTAATGCGTCTAAAATTAACAGTGAGCGACCACATAAGTGAAAAAAGGCTGTAAAAACCATATTTTTATTGTGAGTTTTCAATTTTTGTAATCAAAGAAATTGCATGGATATACAAATGAATGAATGACCTTTGAACTAACGTTCGAACAAAGCTAAATTCAAAATTTGGCTACTGAGAACTGCAAACGTATAAAATATTTGGAAACTATTAACTGCTCAATTAAACAAAAAAAAAATTCTTTATATGTGCATGAATTATATATATTATATTATATATATTTTATTATTATTATTATTATAGTTTTTCTTATTGTTTAACACTTTGTCTCATAAATAAAGAAAATTCAATTGAAGACAAATCAATTAAATAAAAATCAACATGAGTTATTTTTAGCGCTCAAGTACTTAAAGTTTGTGCCATAAAAATAGATTTCTGTAAAGCGATTTTAAAATTTACATAATATATACATATGTATGTAAGTATGTACCATACACATATACGAGTACATACACGACAACCATAAATTGTATGTAATTTTAAATTGAATTTAAATTGAAGTACGTTATACAAAACGTTTGAGAAAATTATGCAATGCAAGCTTCTCGCAAGGAATTAAAATGTTATGGTTAAATTTATTAAAGCACAGACAAATAAATAAATAAACTTGTTATTAAAGTGATGACCAGCAATTGTAGGAATTAAAAATAGAATGGGATATTCCAATATTTTCTGGAAAAATGTAGTAAATTTGAATTGATTTACAAGTGCCAGAGGAAAAACTTTTGCTGCTTTTACTTAAGCACGAAATGCAGTATGATGTTGCTAAAGCTGTCTTTACACGGTAATACAAAGTATTACGACTTTGTAGAATGAAAATCTTATGAAATTCCCTCCGTATTTAAAGAAAAGAGAACAAGAGTCTTTTGTAGGTATTTTTCGTGTTTACACTGATACTATAAGTAAAATGCAAGCAAATATATTGAACTGCTAAGTTAATAAAAACTTGACAATTGCTCAAAAAAATGTGTACTAATAAAACTGAATATTGAAGAAAACATTTTATTATTTCAATGTAATTTTACTACAAAATATAATTTTTTTTACATAGGTTTGTTTATTGTTTGTTTGGTTTTGCTTGTACCATCAGGTACTTGATGGTTGCAGTTGTACAATATTTACAAAAACAGCATGAAAATTTACTGAGTTAATTTTAGTTGCTTCTACAAAAGTGTTAACACCTTAAATAGATACCAATGTTTACTTTGAAATACACCTCTGGTGTGATGAAAATACTTAAGTTTCTAAAATGGTTTAGAAAACAAAACATTGACCGACCGCTTCTTAAATTTTCTATCCGTATTCTCTCCTATTCGATACATTTTGCGTTTACATGATAAGATTTTGTATAATCTACAGGATTTTTTGACATGTCGTAATACATTGTATTACCATGTAAAGACAGCTTAAATAGTGTGGCTCTAATCTTTAGAAATTTTTTTTCTAGCCTAAAGGTGGGAAAATAAATTAGGAATGTATTTAAATTGTATTAATGAATCAAAAAAATTTACATATTCCATTTTCACTGAAATGTATCTATTAATTGGCACTGTACACGAGAAACATAATGATGAAGATGTAACGTCACTCGAAAACAGCATGTTGTTCCGTTATGCTAGTGTTTGTCAACATAATTAGCCTGTGGAAAATTTTGTGAAAAATTATCCAAACGTACTCGTCCTATGACTTGAGAAAATTTGAGTGCTACCAAAAATAGGGAGCAGTATATAGTGAAAAAACATATATTGTGTAAATGGTTGCATATTCACTATTTTCGTGATTTATCGTATTAATCTTTAGTCAATTTAAGTATAATTTTAATTGTTCCCTCCCATAAGACATTTATTTATCACTTATATTATTATAAACCTATTAGGTCGATGGCAAGTTACAAGGTGCGTACAAGGTATCAATTAATCACATTCTAGGCCATCTATTTGTAAAGTGTTTGGTACGCTTCATAGGAAGTGTTAGAAATTGGACTGGTCCCTATCACTGAGGGAACGGTCGCGTGGCTAGTTCCCTTACAGCGGGGTACAATGTCTTTGGTGTCATTTATTCCTTAAATATTATAGTTATACAATTTTGCTATCGCTTAACTGTATTAAATAAAAAAATAATTGGTTCGACCAGCAGTTAAAAACTAACAAAAATATATACATATACAATTTATGTACACAAATAACTCGAATTCAAGTCATTAAAGGAAAGTTATGACGGCTTTTGGAAGATAATAAATTAATGAAGAAATGGAAATGATATCTCAGTTCCTAATGTTTTGACCACTACTGTATGTTCCACATTGAAACGAAGGGGAAAATACTTTTGAAATATTTTTGCAATACCTTCAGTGTCTTTTTAATCTTTTTAATCAGATATTTTATCTTCTTAGAATTTTTGCCTTAATTTTTTCATAAAAAAAGTATTAATTAAAAAAAATAATTGTACTCACCATAGCTTGTTCAATTTTATTATCAATAGCAACTGCATTTGTTCCAGATGCACTAGAAAGAAAAGAAAAATAAAAATTAATTACATGCATAAATAAATAATAATATTTTTTATACAGATACATATTAACAAAATTATTGGGTAAAAAAAATTTATATCATCACAATTCAAAAAACGATTTAAAAATCGTCAAAAAATTTTAAATTTCCACTGAATTTAACCTGCAAATTGCCAATAAATTCAATGTCAATTTTACAATTAAAAGTAATTTACTTGCTGCCTTAAAACAAAACTATTATTACAGCCATTTATTTTAATTTAAATCGTCTCTAGCAGGAAGTACAAGACAAGAATAAAAAAGAAAAGAAACAAAATATTAATTGAGGCATATACAGCGGATGCCAAAAGTTATGCAAATAAGGCATACTATTAGGTGTTTTCAAAAATATAATAAATAACTAAAAGAATTTTAAGGTCTCTACTACGTATTTTTCGAATTAATGTGATAAGTTATTACAAATACATATCGTCCACCCAGAATATTTTTGCTCCACCGACCATTCTTAAAGAAAAATGAGTTAGTTATGGAAGTCGACTCCGCTTTATTGGAAATAACCAAAACTCAATTTTTTTTTATTATACGATTTTTTCTCTAAAACTTATTTCGGATTACTGAGATTTTTTACACTTAAGCGTACTGCTTAAAATCAGTACAATATAATAGAACATGAATCAAAGAATACAAGATTACGCATTCAGCTTTTGAAAAAATTCTTTTTCAGCGCATGTACGTCACATTAGCCGATAAACATAAACACAGTCACACAAACACGTGTATTTGGTATAGGGCAATTTTGTTTTCATTTCAAGTTCTACGTCATTTTGACGTCACACCAGCCAAATACGAGCACGCTCAAGTTAACAAACATGCGCAATGCGTAATCTTGTGTTCTTTGATTCATGATAATAGAAAAATACGTAAGAGCGAAAAGGACAAATACATTTTGACATTAAATTTTTTAACGGACAAAACATGCTCAATTTTTTCAGCCTTAAGTTATGCAATCGATTTCTAATAAATAAATTTGTCATTGTTTATTTTTTCACTAAAGCGAAGTAAGTTTCATACAAAACGTAGTTGTGGGCTTGCTTTTCGTTTTCACTAATACGATATTTTTAGTAAAGCGATGTTTCGCTAAAGCGAAGTGAATAAGACTAACTGCGTTTAAAATATGTTTGGGGGGTTTGTATCGCTTTCAGTAATCCGATTTTTTTCAGTAAAGCAAGCAATAAACAAATTTAGTAATTAATTAAAATTAAAATTATTATTTATTATTTAACATGATTGTTGATAATCATAATTAATACTGCGTTTGTATTATGGAACACACACACACATACATACTCGTACACGTACATACATATGTAACTTTTTTATGTACATACGTTGTGCAATCTAACGCTCTTTAGTTATCAAAAACCATTTTCTTGTCTGTCATTGTTGTTATTGTTGTAATTTTAAGTGTAATTTGTTTTTATTTATTTTACAATTGTTACTATTGTTGTAATTTTGGTTGTTGCCAAGTACGCCAGTATTCATATACATATGTATCTGTTCAATTGACCTGAAAAACTTGTTCAATCAATTGTATAAAATAATTTTGTTCATATACTAGTACCGCGCGCGTATTTTTGTTCAATTTTTTTTAATTGCCATGTTTTGTGTTTGTACTAGTATTTAATTTATAGTTTTACTGCCTTATCGTGTTTATAATTATGTACGAGTATCTCAAATTACACGATTTGGGGGAAAAATAAACTATAGACATGCAGAGAGCTACATGTTAAAATCATCAACAATAAAACCTAAAAATATACTCACTCATATGTTTTATGTTTTTTGTTTTTGTTAACAACCAAAATATATTTTTTTAGTATGTATTTATTATATATTTTTTATTATTTTCTTTTTGTTTTGTTTGTTTTTCTCTTCATCATATTATATAAAGTCAAAATTCGTATGAACAAATTTGTTTTAGACATATTTTTTTGCAATTGAAACTACAATAGTGTAGGTACAGTGTGCCACATTCGCATATATGTATGTATAAATATGTATGGAAGTATATTTATATAATTTAGATACAATATCAGTAAGAACTCAAATAGTAAATATACACGTTATCAAAAACTATCAGTTGATTTCCACTTCTTTTTATAATTATATATTTTATAAAAATTCCTTATAAGGGAAATTTTGCATGTTGGGCAATATACTCGTATTAAAATTTATTATGGGCTAAAATCTTTTTTCCAATATTTGGTAAACTAAAATTTCCTTTAGAACAATTTAAAAAAAATTCCTTCAGAAGGAATTTTGTCATAAAGCTGGGATTTTTTTTTTATTAAAAAGCACTTTAAGTCATATTAATTTAATGTAATTTTTTAAATTCTGTTCAAATATAAAATATCCTTGAAAGGGAAATTTTTTATACATATATTTTTTTTAAATTATAAAAATGTTTTTATTGTTCATTCATTTAATATTTTATCATTCATAAAATAATAATGGATTTCAAAATATTATTTCTAATATTTAGTAAACTATAAGACAATTTAAAAAAAAATTCTTTTAGAGGGAATTTGTTTCATGAAGCGGGCTAATTTGTACTGCTTAGAAAAGCACTTTAAGTCATATTAATTTAATGTTAAAAATATTTTTTTTTAATTCTAATCAAATATAAAATATCCTTGAGAAGGAAATTTTTTTATCAAAGGGAAATTTTGTTTAATTTAAAAAAATGATTTTATTGTTAGTGCAAACATTGTTTGAAACAAAATATTTAGCAAGCTAAAATTTCCCCTACTAGGCAATTGTTATTATTACGAAACTCATTAAACATTTAACGTGAACATTTAGTTCAAAAATGTTCATAATTATATAAATGAGCCGTGAGAAGAGTTTTTGCAAATTATTTTCTAACAAATTTTATAGGAATTAAAAATAATTTCAGTCGAGCTGAAAACTTTTGTGAGCAACTGTATGTAATCATAGCTTTTTCTCCCCGCCAATTAAAATCCAAATTGCATAATTTGCAATAAGTGATAGCAACATAATAAAATTTAATAATGAAAATGCTTAATAATTCACCCGAATAACACAAAATCTTTACCATTATGAACACATAATAATAATTTGTAACATAATTAAATGCGAAAAGTGAAACGAAAAAAAAACATAATAATTAAGGAAATATAGACGTTCATATAAGAGAGTCTACCAAAACTTTTTTTCGTAATGAGACTTAAGAAATTGATAACTGTGGTGTTATACAGCAACTGTACGTATGTACACGACTGTATTCGCCAGACAAGTTAAATAATAACAAATGAACAATTATCAAATTAATAAATAAAAGTTGTATCTCACTTTTCTATATGAATCTTAAAATGCTGTGGTTTGAGAATAGATAAAAACAATAATAGGATAATGATAGCTCCAAAATTATGTGAGAAATATAATGTAAAATCCTTCAAAGAACCAGCCTTTTTGCAAGAATTTGTTTAATAACATAAAAAAATTATAATAATATTTAAAACAACTTGCATACGAGGTCTGATCAATAAGTCTGTGACTATTTGAATAAAGCGCCGGTTTTCTTTTTTTTTTTTTGATAAAAACTCATTTTGAATTGACATTGACAGCCCAAAAAATTATCCTTACTAATATTATAAATATGAAAGTGAGTATGTTTGTTTGTTTGCTACGCTTTCACGCGCAACTAAACCGATTTTGAAAGTTCTTTCACCAATAGAAAGCTACATTACCAGCGTCAAACATTGACTATTTTTTATCCGGTTCGTAACAGGTTTTTTTATATATGACACGGATTTTAAAAGCGCTGAACCAATTTTGAATATTCTTTCACCAATAGAAAGCTACACTACCGTTTCGCAACCGGTTTTTTAGATTTGGTTCGGATTTTTTCCGAAAAGCATCTTTTTGAAAGCATTTTGAAGCATTTTTTGTTGAAACAGTTTTAATACCGGTTTTTATGCTATTTTATAATTTTTTTATTGCCTTTTTGTCGGTTTTTAGCGTTTTTTTTTTAACATCAGTGAGTAACAAAACATTCATAAAGTATAGTTTCCAAAACATCAGATCAATGCTAGCGGAGCCGCGGGTAAAAGCTAAAAGAAAAATACGAATTTTACAAAAAATAATTTTATTATTCATCGAACTCTACTCTGTCCAAGGTTTTTCCATTTTTTTAATCCCTTGTCAGATGATTTCATCATCAAATCGGATAGATCTGTCAGGTTTCCTAACAAGAAATAGTCATTCGGACCTAAAATCCAGGCAACAAGGCAGATGAGGAAGCTACTCGTAGCCCAAGTCATGGATTTTTGCAATGGAAACTATAAATGTGTGCACACTTAAATTTTTTTTAAAGATAAGTAACACTCAGGCAATGCATGCCTAGTACTATTACTAGCCGTTACCTTCCTTAGGAAAGGTATAGTGATAGAGAAGATAGAAAAAAAGCTTCATAATTTTACAACTCTGCTTTTTGCAGTTTTTTTTAATAATGCAGAGTTGAAGCGCCACTGTATTAAATTTTTGAATCTGTGTTTAGTAGCCATTTTATTGGTTAATTTACTTTGCCGAGGATTATGCTACACAGCGAAGGAGTTAGATTGGAATTAGTATCTGCTGAAGTCGTATCGTGACCAGTAACTATGTCTTCATCACCGGAACTTTCCTACAACAACGAATACAAAGGGACACTAATGCATATCAGAAAAATGCGTGGTGTTGTTATTTAATGACGGTTGGATGGATACCTGGCTCGAACCCAGGCTTAATTTTTTTGGCCAAATGCGGTAGTTTTTTCTTAATGCCCCCCCCCCCCCTAAATCGACCCAAAAGGTCGCTTTAATATCCACCATTGATTGGATTACCCTTTTGAGAATTTATTTGGCGACCATTTACCTCGAGAAACGTATTGTTTTGATTGCAGTTTGGTCTTTGGTGTGTTGAAGTGGATTCATGCATGTATTACGAAACGGCGCAAAAACTCAACCATATTGGGGTTGAACAACACCAAACACTTTTGCGAAGTTGCCACACCATCCCGTTTGTGATTGATTGTGAGCAAAAATTCGATAATTTAAAAAATTATTTTGTATCTGCATACACATGTATGTATGCATTTTAAATAAAAATTGTAGGAGAATAATGAAAATAATAGATTTCCTATAGAAATTCATACATTATTTTCCTGTTGTTTTTTTTTCTTTAGAAACTTTCTAAGACGTCATAAAGTGAACTTACAACTGTCGGTTCATAACTTTTATGGTTCCATTTAATACACACAACATTATGCTCCAAAAGTTCGCAATTAATTTCTAATTGTTGCACATTCAAATAAAATTTTAATACTATTTCCTTGTTAGAGAAACAACAAATTAATAATAATAATAAGTTAATCTTGTTATTGGCTTCATTTGTAAAACATTTCACATACATAATTTTTGTTGTTGCAATCAATTATAACTATAGTATATTGAAATGAATCTATAAACACAATTTATTTATTTTTTTTTATTTTTTTTTGTATTTTACGAGTCTGCCATACAAACATCTGCCGGTCGCCCGTAATCATTATTGAAATGTATGCCAAGTCTAAAGTATGATTATTTTTTCTATTCAATACAATTATTTGTTTAATTTTTGTCTAAGCATTTAACTTGCATGTACATATGTCCTTGAGTTCAATTTTTTATTTACAATGTACAACAAGTATTTATGTACGAGAAAAATACATAGTTGTTTGGTTGCTTTAAGAAGTACTTGAAAAGTTACTGAGAAAAAAATTTTAAATAGAATATTTTGTGTTATTTCTTTTTTTTTCTTTTTCTTGTCTACGTTTACAGTTTTCAAGTGTCATGTACACACGCTCTTTCCTTTCATCTTTGTCTTTGCTATACTACAAGCACTTGACAACAACACACCACAAAATTTTAGAAGGTGTTTTAGTTTCAGCTGTTTATACACTTATCTGCATTTTGAGTGGTTTTTTACGAGTTATTTGATAATTAATATTTATATGTTTTTAAAAAGCAGTTTTTTTTTCAAATTTCAAGTTATGTATATAAAAAATGTCAGTTAGCTCTCAAGATATGACCTTGGCTATTGAAGGTACTTTATACCCGCTATTAATCGTATCTTCAAAGAGTTTAGACATCTGGCAACATCAGCTTTTATGTTTCCACTAACTCTCTAATAGATGGCACAAGAAAAGTCAGCGAAGTGAGCTGCAGAAAACATTGCATTTATTTAATGTGGTAATTAATTACGGACTAGACAGATTTAACTTTAAGTCTTAAGCTATGTACGTAGTCAGATCTGGCAATGTGCTGACAATGTCTTGACAATCAAAAATTTCCAGCACAAGGTAGATTGTCAGTTCACATGGTTGTATAAAATTTGTCAATAAATGTTACAAGTTATTGCCAGACGCTTGCATGACAATAAATTCATCTGACAAAATCGCCAGTCGAAAAATTGTCAGTTCACACGGTTGTCACATGCACAAATTGTCAGATCTGTTGTTATGCGTTGCCAGACTCAAAGCATTTGTTAAAAAGTGAAAATATAAATTTTTATGGACCATAAAGAAGCAATAGCAATGATTTTATTATATATTTTTTCTTTAAAATCAAGTAGTGTTGCCCATAGAAAGAATTCTCTTACAATGACGCCATTCTCAGATGCATAAACTTCGCACATCTGACAATATTAAAATGTCTGACAAATATCTGGCAATAATTTTAAAATGTGTTCACACGATTATAAGATGTCTGACAATTTGTTTTCAGCTGCTAGTCTTGCAATGGACTGACAATGCTTTTTCTGCAAACGATGTCTGACAAAAATTGCCATTTGAGCAACCCAATTTCGGAATGAGTCTTTGGAAAAAAATTGGCAAAGTTTTGATGGTAAAAATGAGGAAATGGTTACGAAAAATTAAATTGATTTTTTTTTGCGAATGGTATGATAAGCTTTCGAAATCGTGATATATATTATTTTGCACTAGAGCCCTGCGTAAACATTTTGGTAATGTAATGGATGGATGTTCGTGTATATACCTTAAAAATGGGTATAACTCAGGAACGGCAGGAGCAAATTCAAAAATTATTGTTTTTAAATTATTTAGAATTAATTTAACTTTTAAACTACATTATTGGTTTTTTTTAATTTTTATTAAAATTTAATTTAAAATTAAAATTTAAAAATGTATAATTAAATTTAATTTAATTATAAAGCGTTATTTACAAAATTTATGGAAATATTACGAAAAATTTTAATGTAGGCTAGCTACCTAAATGAGCAAATTCATTGCAAAAAACTCAAAGATTTTGCACTCAAAAATAAAGCTGGGACACTTTCCTTTTAAATTGTTTCCTCAAAAGTGAAGAAAAATCGTGGTAATGGTTAAAGTTATGAAGAAAACAAAAAAAAAATGGCAAAAAAAACTCAATTTTTGGGGAAAAAAAACTGTTCCGAAAACTCAAAAAAAGAAATTCATAAATTCTTGACCCTATAAGCTTTTAAATTAAGCCATAAAAATAAAAAAAATCGTGGGACAATGCACACGCGCACATTTGTAGGAAAAAACATGACAAATTCTTTCGTCACAAAGTATTTGCTTCTTTACTTCTACACCTACAATAACTGAAACAAATGTTTTGCAAACAGTGTTGTTCAGTGTTTTTTTAAGACGTCGCTACAGTAAAGAATTTAAAAAATCCCTTATGTCTTGAAAGTTTTTTTTAAATGGTTTTGTGCTGGGCTCTATTTTACACTTGTGTATGTGAGCTTTCATTTTTTTTGTGCTAATGAAGGTTCATGATAGAAAATTTACTCACTGTATATACTAGTGGTGCACGAATATTCGTATTCGAATTCGAATTGTCGAATTTTCGGCAATTTTCAGCCGAATACAAATATTTTTCCAAAGAAATTAAACAAATAAATGCATAAATCCTAAACGAAATTTAAATAAATGACTAAGGGCCATTTTCACAACTCACCTTTAGCTAAATGCAAGATTTTGTTTGCCTGCTAAATATTTTTGCGTTGTTTTTTATTGGCATTATTATCAATAATAATAATATTTAATGGATGAAAAAATAATAAATGAAGATTTTATAGTGCAAAGCCATTTATCGGGCAAACAAAATCCTACCTTTAGCTAAAGGTAAGTTGTGAAAACGGCCTTTTTATTAACTTTAAAGTACGCCCATAAGAGTGTGAAAGCCTTTTTCATAACAATTTTTTAATATTTCATATTGCATATAATATTCGTATTCGTATTCGCGAATATCGTTTCAAATATTCGTATTCGTATTCGCGAATATCAAAAATTGACATTCGTTACATCACTAGTATATATGTACATACAAATTTCAAATTCAAAAAACTTTATCTGGGGGCATTCGATAAGATTCGAAATTTTAAATTATTTCCATATAAACACTATTGAAATATTTCGTAGCTTCGCTCGATAACGAGTGCCGTAATTTTCGCACTGGTATAACAAAACGACTGATTGAGCCTACTACTCAAAATGGGTTCCATCTAACTACATATCTGCAAAGCTTATCGGCTTATCGGAAATAACAAAATCAGATTATTTCGTTTCTTGAACTGTAAGGTTTACAAAGATTTAATATAATGCTCGAAAAATTTAATAAACAAGAGAATTAATTTTTGTTGACCAAATTTATACATACAGCATTAAAAATTGCCTGAAATACGAGTACTTAAAAGCTTTTAAAAACAGCAATTTAAACAGGAAGTCATAGGGCTTAATTTTTCCTTCTTGTTAAAATTTTAAGTCAATAAACTGACGAAAAACATTATTTCAAAACAAATGTTGTTGAAGATCAGCGGAATCTTTTCAATTCTCATGAAAAATTCAAATGTTGCAAACAAAGTTGTATCAGCTACGTGAAGTGCATACATATAATTAGCAAAGCTTACACACAAATAAAAATAATACATATTTAAAATGACAACACAATTAATTTTTTGTTTTTTATTATTTTGTTTTGTTTTAAGTACACATTTTTTTTTATGAGAGCATAGACGATTTTTTTAATAAATCAATTTATACATTTCGTCATTTTTCTAGTACTAAATTAATAAAAAATAAATAAAAACAACATGATGAAAAGTGAATGACCGACCCGTTTGTATAAAGACACGCTTCATCAAAAAAAATATATTTATTAAAATAATTTTTTGTTGGTTTTCATTTTTTTCGAAATAAAAAACAATAAAAGCTAATTTGTTCATTTAAGGAATGATGAGTTTATTCTTATGTTGTGAACGTATTTGTTCAGTGCTAATAAACTTTGCAAACAGGGTATTAGTCGCAGAGGGTTGGTTGGTTGTACGGTCACACTACCGCAAAGCAAAATATGCCTGATTAAATTTTCTGTTCGTGACAAATGTAAAATAATAAAATATTTTTTCCCTGTAAGTATAAGGCCTTTTGTCACTGGAGACGAGAATGCAACATTTTGTTTTTTCCCCGAAAAAAAAATAAATACAATTTCTTTAAATGTAATGACATAAACATTTAAAATTAAAGGCAAAATTAATCATTAAAAAATGCCTGAAATGGTTAAAAGTAAATGTGCAACATTAAATATTTTTTATTGCTTTTAACGCTTCATATGAAATGCACACAATGTACAAAGTCACAAAATCATCAGGCATTGGCCCTCATAATAATAATAATAATAATAATAAATGCAAACAGTTCTAGGGAAAGAGACAGACAAACACATTCATAAATATAATTAAAAGTAAAAATTATATATTTACATACACATACATATATATTTTGTTCATATATCGCTCATTTACTTCAATAGTGGCACAACTCAAAAAAAAACCAGTTTTGCAGAAAACGCGTTTTAAGTTTTAAATTTGCATACAACTCAATGGAGAAATGAAAAAAAAAATCTTCTCTCATTAGGTGATGGTACAAGCTATTTATTTGTATAAAGTTTTTGCACAAGATAAAATACGAAATGCCGCATCTTTCTGCATTATTAACTCAAAAACCCCATTTTTTTGAGTTATGCCACTATTGAAGAAGTAAATGAGCGATATGTACATATAAATTTCATATGTAGATGCGTGCATTCGGTACGATTCACTGAAATAAGGAATTTTATTTTAGCAATTTTTAACCATTAAGGGCCCTTTTCACAATATGCAATTAAAAGCTAACAGGTTTTTTAACGGCAAGTTTTGTATGAAGAACTTTCAGTTAAAGTTCACGTTAACTCTTAATCATAAATTGTGAAAAGGGATTTTTAAACTCCATATTCGATCTAACTTTTAGTTGGGTAAAAATTATGAATACCTCCACAAGGACCCAGAGCATATAAACTTAAGGGGGTTTGCATTTGAATATTGTAAAGGGTTATAAAAAGCCATTCAAAAAAGTATATATATATATAAAATGTAAAAGAAAGTACATTCATACAAAAATAGGACATTTTACAAAAAGTTATTTTTTTCTAAAAATAAATTAGTATTGTACATTTTAAAAAACAAACTAACATTTTATAAAAAGTTCCATTTTATAAGAGTACAATTTTTATAAAAAAGTACCATTTTATAAAAGTACCATTTTTATACAAAAAGTAAAATTTTTATAAAAAAGTAACATTTTATAAGAAAACTAACATTTTATAAAAATTATCTTTCTATAAAAAAGAAAGTGATTAAAGAAAGTATCTCTTTATAATTAAAATTACCCTTTTATAACAAAGTAAGCTTTTAATAAAGAAGTAAATTTTTATAATAAAAGTACCTTTTTATAAAAAAATACCCTTTTCTATATGTATGTACTTTTATATAAAAAAGCGTGTATACATATAGTCGTCTTAGAGTGTAAAACTGCTGACTCATTTTAACCAAATTTTACAGGAGAGATAAAATACTGTTAACATTTCCTATACATAGCTTAAGAAACTGTCCTAACATATTAAGGTTTTTCGATATATACAGAGTTTCAAATTAAAAGAAATATTTTAGCCAGTCGATGCGGCTTATCTTTCTCTTTCAAACGGCATTAAAATGTCATGTTACAAAAAGCTTATTTAGCAGGTTTACACTCTTAGCCGACGACATGTATATGCACCTTTTCACAAAAAGGGAAAATTTTCTAAGAAAAAATTAGTATGAACATTTTAACAAAAAAGTACCTTTTTACACAAAAATTATCGTTCTATATTTCGCAACATTACGAGTATCTTTATAAAAAAATTTCAAAAGATAAACTTTTTAAAAAATTACATTTTTAAAACATAGCACCTTTTTAAGAAAGTACCTTGGAAATTTCTTTTAAGTAGCTTTTTTTTTATAAAACAAACCCTTTTTGAACATATATGTATATCTTAAAAAAATAGGTACTTTTGAAAAGTACCTTCTTGAAAGAAGTTTATTTTTGAAAAAAGTGCCTTCACAAAACTTACTTTTATTGAAAAAAGTTAACGTTATAAATTTAAAAATAAGAGTTGTGCCTTATCCATACAACAACTCATGAACACAATAATTAACATCAATCAATACCCAATAATTAATAAACAAATATGACGAGTGAGTGTTAAAATATTTTTAAACTCAGGAAAAAAATATATTAAGATATGATATTTTTAAAAATAAATATAACACTCAAGTGTTTTTGAAGTACATACATATAAAAAAGCAAGATATTAAAAAAACTGTTAACACAAATTAATTTAAAACAAACAACTTACTGCAACAGACTGGCAAGTTATGATCCCACCAAACTACACACGAGTAATAAATTAAATATAATTATAAATTCAAATAATGTATGATTACGAGTATAAAAACCTGCACAACAACAACACATATAAAGAATAAACAATATAAAATTTAATTAAAAAAAAAAAATAAATAAATAAAACAACAATGAGATCATGAGTTAAATTAAGTTAAAGAAAAAATATGCAATTCTAAAAATCAACGTTATCATGTTGAGAATTATTGCCAAAACAAGTAAAATCAATCAGCAACCAACAACGAGTTCACAAAACGAAACATTACATATTTAACAAAAAAGCTTAAAAACAATTTTACAAAAAAAAAGTAGAAAAAAAGAATAACATGCTACAGGGCATGCATGACATGTGGCATGATGGATGACACGTGTTTCAAAGGTGATTTACGAGAAATAAGAGAACGAACGAGTATTACATGAACTGTAAAATAAATATTAAACAAAAGCGTCAGTTGGTAAAAAAAATTAAATAAAAATGTGTTTGAAACCAGAACTAATCGATACACCAGCAAGCAGCAGGTAGTTTAACTGAAAGTGTTTGATGAGAGTTAAGTGACATTTGATCAGATGGATTTTTAGTTCGGTGTTTTTCGTGGAAACTTATAATGCACAATTTGCACTTTCATTATTATCAAGTATTAAATGACTATGAATTTCATTCTTGAAAGATTTAAATATACGAGGGCGGAACTTTTTGAATTTCCCGCCACTTGATTGAAATGCCAACACAGCTCCTGTCAAGAGGCAACTGTCAGTTGACTCCTGTCTAAATTTGAACAAGCCATGTCATTTAGTTTGTGTTTGGCAGCCGCTGATAACATACTACGAGTACCTCGCCTTTTCAGACGAAAATGGAAAAAAGTGAATTTTGTGTGCTCATTAAACATTAAAGGTATTCACGTCAAAAGTTGCACTGGTGCGAAAAAGCAAAATTTTCAAAAATTATAACAACAACCACATAGAAAATTATTTTGCACAAATGATGCAAAATTGTCAGGGTCTGAGTAAGTGCAAGATTATCAGGGTAAATTTTGCAAAGTTGTGCAACTTTTTATGGCATTGCCAATCCAAAAATATGGACAAAAAGTACTTAAAAAATCAACCATACAGCAAATTACAACGCAGAAATGCCTAAATGTTTTTCTTTTACATGAAAAAACAAGTGAAAGATATTTTCGGAACAAATTAATTAATTAAAAAATTAGGACAAAAAATTTTTAAAAAATTCTTAGCTATAAATATATATAGGAAGAAATATAAAGAAATCTTCAAATTCGATTTTAAGATAACAAGTACATAATTTTGTTATTTTCAAACGACCTATGGCTTAAATCGTTATTACAATTTTGTTAAATAATACCAAAACTATTAATATTGATATTTTTTTTAGTGAATTAATTACAGAATAATTCAGCATTTAAACAAACTCTTTTAACAATTAAAAAACATACGGGTACAATATATTATTGCACATATTGTGTTGCTTGATAAACAACTAAACAAAATGGGTTGTTCACGTCAGAAAGTGCAATTATGCTTTTTTGCACAGTTGCAAGAGTTGACGTGAATACCTTTATTATTTTTTGCGAAAAAAAAACCGTCAATCAAACCAAGGAAAAGCTCGATAAATACTGTGGGAACCAGAGAAACAAGTTGACCGGCTCGAAGTCGATGGCGCACCGCCGCCGGTTATTTTTCTGTGTATTAAGCCACCGCAGATTGTATCGGTTCAAATTAGCCGAAATTTTATCTGCTCAGCAAGACAATTTTCGGAGAAAAAATTTTGAATATCGATTTTCAGTTTCAATTTTTATTTTCTCTTTTTTAAATTTTCATATGCTTTTTTGATCCGCCGGAAATTCTTTGGGCGCGCAGCCGCCGGTCACAAAACTAAACTAAAGGCATTTTGTAACTATGGATGAAACATGAATCCATTACTCTAATCCTGATACCAAGCAGCAGTCTAAACCTGCTCCGAAGAAGGCAAAGGTGAGTTTTTCGGCCAATAAGGTGATATCAACAGTTTCTTGGGATGCACGCGATTACCTTCAAAAGGGAAAACAATAAACGGCGAATATTATGCCAACAATTTACTAGACCGATTTAATGAGGATTTAAAAATAAAACGACCCATATGGACAAGAAAAAAAGTTCTCTTTTATCAAGATAATGCATGAGTGTACATGTGTGCAGTCTCAATGGCAAAACTTCATGAATTGGGCTACGAATTGGTACTCCCCGCCATATTCTCCGGAGTTAGCCCCTAGTGAATACTTCGTATCTCCAAACCTAAAGAAATGGCTCGGTGGAAAGATATTTAGTTTCAACGATGAAATTATTACCTATTTTTTTAAGCACCTCGAAAAGTCCTATTTTTTGGAAGGGATACAAAAACTGAAAAACGTTGGAATAAAGATATTGAGTTAAAAGAAGAGTATGTATGTATATTGAAAAATTATCTTTTGTTTTGCAAAGAAAATATGTTTTATTACAAAAGTCACGGACTTTTTGATCCACCCTCATATAATAAAAATTTACACAATATGTAAATTGATTTTCTAAAAATTTTTTTTAACTAAATTTTATTTATTTGTGATTTTTTTGTGCACGAAGCTTTGCCTAAAGCAGGAATTCTCACCAACTTCCTGTTCATGGACCGCTTTTGGAAGACTAGGATATATGTATGTATGTATGTATATATTTTTAGGTTGAATTAAAAATGCCAAAAAGAAAAAGATAAAAATGTATTTTTTATTTCGATTAGAAAAGCTCTTAAATATGTTTAAAAATACACAATTTTTATTTAAATGAATATGTAAAGCCAAATTTTAAATAAAATAATCTTCTAAATATTTTCTTTCACGTGTTTAAGCTTCACTTTACATTCTATCAAATTAAACGAAATGGCAATAAAAACACTACCAGCTGTTTTTTATAGTCATTTTTACATTAAGCAGTGAGGAGTAAAAGTTCCCACTAATATAAAATACAGACGAATTGAGAATCTCGTTTTTTTAAATCGGTTAATAAAAACGAGTTTAAAACAAACTCAAGTTATTTTCTTTGCAACAAACGTTTACGAAATATTTTGTATGTTTTTATACACTGGTGCCCACTACCCCTTGGGTCACGTGCCACATTCACCAGTTAAAATAATCTCAACAAATTTATCATATTAAAATTGCATTTCCAAAGTAGTAGGGAACTGCCGGTTCTATGGCAATAAAAATTGTCAAATTTGGGTAATTAATGTCAAAAATTTTGTAATTTATGGGAAAATTTTAAAAAAATGTCAAAGGTGTGAAGTGACGAGGGTTAGTTCACTTCGAGGGTATGTTGGGGCGCATGCTTTGTTTGTATGTATGTTTAAGATTTTTGTTTTAACCAAAGGTGTGAAGTGACGAGGGTACTCGATGGTTTGTAGATGTCTGTCGGTTGATGTGCATACTCGCAGTTTATTATGTTGGCGCGCATGCTTTGTTTGTATGTATGTTTAAGATTTTTGTTTTAACCAAAGGTGTGAAGTGACGAGGGTACTCGATGGTTTGTAGATGTCTGTCGGTTGATGTGCATACTCGTAGTTTATTTTCGTTAGCGCGCATGCTTTCTGTGTATGTATGTATAAGATTTTTGTTTTAACCAAAGGTGTGAAGTGACGAGGGTACTCGATGGTTTGTAGATGTCTGTCGGTTGATGTGCATACTCGCAGTTTATTATGTTGGCGCGCATGCTTTGTTTGTATGTATGTATACGATTTTTGTTTTAACCAAAGGTGTGAAGTGACGAGGGTACTCGATGGTTTGTAGATGTCTGTCGGTTGATGTACATACTCGTAGTTTATTTTCGTTAGCGCGCATGCTTTCTGTGTATGTATGTATAAGATTTTTGTTTTAACCAAAGGTGTGAAGTGACGAGGGTACTCGATGGTTTGTAGATGTCTGTCGGTTGATGTGCATACTCGTAGTTTATTTTCGTTAGCGCGCATGCTTTCTGTGTATGTATGTATAAGATTTTTGTTTTAACCAAAGGTGTGAAGTGACGAGGGTACTCGATGGTTTTTAATAATTTTTTAAAATGTGTGCAACGTCTTTCACGTTATGTTTTTTTTATAGGGAAAGCAATACCACACAACAAGAAATAATTTCAAAAATGACAAACGTTGACACTAGTACACACTGTTGCGATGTTACAAAATATCATAGTATGTACTCGGCATTTGTTTTTTTTTTTGTAATATTCTTTTTAGCTGATGGAGCTGGAAGGGTATTTATAGAAAGAAATTATGTATTCTGGTGAGATATTAATGTTTTTGTTGTTGGTTTTATTTAGTTTTATTTATTTTTTGTTTTTTGTGTAAAGAGGCTGACATTTGTCAAACAAACCATGCACACTTATATACATACATACATTGATATTTTTGAGAACGAGATAGGTGAATGTGATGTCATTCCAAAGAACCAAATGGCATACTTCTATAATGGAAACTTCCAAAATGAAGAAGAAAAGTTTATGGTAGATGAAGAGGACGATGCTTTCTTCATACATATGTATGTTGTAACAATGTAAGAATAGAACGTAATTCGTATAAATTGAGACGTTCTCTAATCTAGCAGCAAGTACAGCATTGTATCTAGCAAGTGCATCATCATCATATAAAATCTTAAAAAATACAATACATTCTATAAATTATTAAAATGGTATATAAATGTAATATGTGCAATAAGATATATAAATATCAAAAGTGTTTCTTGGATCATATCCAAAATCATGGTGTTGAGGACCAATATATATATCCTCAACAACAGCAACAATATCAATATCCTCAACAACAAAAACAACAACAACAACAACAGCAATACCAATATCTTCAAGAACAACAAAAATATCAATATCCTCAACAGCAACAACAATATCAATATCCTCAACAACAGCTACCATATCCTACGGCCATGCAATGGTACCCAAATACTGGCCAACAATTGCAATATCAACTACAACAACAACAACAACAACAACAACAACAACAACAATACCAATATCTTCAAGAACAACAACAATATCAATATCCTCAACAGCAACAACAATATCAATATCCTCAACAACAGCTACCATATCCTACGGCCATGCAATGGTACCCAAATACTGACCAACAATTGCAATATCAACTACAACAACAACAACAACAACAAAAAGAAATGTATTGGCAACAACCCTCTACCTCCATGCAATGGTACACAAATACTCATGAACATCAACAACTACAGTATCAACCACAACAACAACAACAACAACAACAACAACAACAACAACAACAACAACGAGAACTTCAAGGAGCGGATGCTTGTGGAGGTAATTTAATAAATAATACCAGCATTGATGAAGAAACGCAAGGAAGACATAAAGATAATATGAAATTTTACACCATAAGCAAAGCGTTCAAAAATAATATTGTAACGTATGGATTAAATAATAAAAGAGATGAACTTTTACTAGAAGATTTCATTGGTGAAAATGAATCAATTTTCATAGAGATGCTTGAAAGTCATTTACAAAGCCACACTGTAATAAAATTTAATATGAGTATTGTGGCAGAATATGTAAAAATTGTGGGAGAGGAATTGGAGTTCAATATTATTCATCACAGAGCTAAAATGAATTTGTTGACCAGAGGAGATGAAATATATGAAGTATTTTCTAACCAAATTTCAGAAATTCAAAATAAAATGAGTGAATTTCAAGAGAAGGACTCTGGTTGGACTTTGATACGCATAGTCCGAGCAGAGCTAAGTATTAATAAAGCTTCTCTAGTTAAAGGAGCAAACTGGATGAGTTTACCAGAAAAACTTCAAAAAAGAAAAGCTTGCATCAATGTAGAAAACACCGATCAATATTGTTTCAAGTGGTGTCTGATCGCCGCAGTAGATACTTCTCAAATAAAGAGTAAACAGCGATGTAGCTCATACAATATTCATGACATAACTGCTGACATCATTTGTACCCAAAATGGTGTAACGCTAGATTTTAAGAATTTAATATTTCCAATATCTTTAAAAGATATTAAAATATTTGAGAAGCGGAATAGTGGAATCAGCGTAAACGTATTTGGTTATGATGAGGAAAATAATGTAGTTGTTGGTCCGTATTATATAACAAAGAAGGAAAAATGTAATCATATCAACTTATTGTTGTTGGAAAATATCGTTGGTCATCATTATGTTCTAATACAAAATATGTCTAGGTAAGCTAAAAGTGTCAAGTACTAGGGAATATATATATATATATATATATATATATATATATATATATATATATATATATATATATATATATAACTTTTTATAATATTTATTATAAATGATTTCATTTAAATTTTTTACAGATTATTAAGCGGCCAAACGACAAAACACGAACACACTCTTAAATTGTGTAATGTATGTCTGCAATTTACTCACAGTGATAGGATCATGGAGCAACATCAAGCAGAGTGTGGTAAAATTGTAGCCCAGCTACCATCCTATAATAACGCTACACTTAAATTTAAGGACCACCAACGACAGATGGATGTGCCTTTTGTTGTGTATGCAGATTTTGAATGCATACTTGAGGACATCCAATGTATAGTAAGTAAAAAAAATAATTTAACTAAAAAGCATACTCCCTGTGCTTTTAGTTATAATATTAAATATATTAACCATAATATAGATAAGTTTAGAATATATACTGGTAGGGACGCTGCAGAAAAATTTGTTGCTTATTTAGTTAAGGATTGTGAAGATATATATACTAATTATTTAATGAGAAAGACACAAATGGATTCTTTATCCCCTTCAGAAATATTCAGTTTTCGAAATGCTGTAAATTGCCACATATGTGATAAATTTTTAGGTAGTGATCGCGTAAGGGATCATTGTCATGTAACTGGCAAATTTAGAGGTGCAGCTCATAATATGTGCAACTTAAAATATCAACAACCAAAATTTATCCCTATTTATTTTCATAATTATTCGTCTTATGACTCACATCTTTTTGTTAAAGAGTTAGGAGAAAAGTCTGACAACATAAAAGTCCTTCCGCTAAATAAAGAACGTTATATATCTTTATCAACATATACAAAAATGAATGACGATTTCAATCTTGAACTTAGATTTCTAGACACCTTACGTTTTATGCCCGAAAGCTTAGAAACTTTAGCCAATAATCTTACGGATAACGATTTCTGTACAATTAAAGAGCAATTTCCGTCAAAAATAGAGTTTGATCTGGTTAGAAGGAAGGGTGTTTTCCCTTACAACTATCTCAATTCCTTTGAAAAATTAAATGATAGTCAACTTCCAGCGAGGGAAGACTTTTTCAACACACTTACCAATAGAGAATGTTCACATGAAGATTATGAGCATGCAAAAAAAATTTGGTACACATTTGATTGCAAAACTTTACAAGACTACATGGAGTTTTATTTAAAAACAGACGTTCTATTGCTAACTGATGTATTCGAAAATTTTCGAAAAGTTTGTAAGGGAATATATAACCTAGATCCAAGCCAGTACTATACTGCTCCTGGACTGTCGTGGGATGCTATGTTGAAGTACACAAATATAGAATTGGAGTTGTTAACTGATATAGATATGTATAATTTCTTTAAAAAAGGGATACGTGGGGGGATTGTACAATGTAGTAAAAGGTATTCAAAAGCAAACAATAAATATCTAGAGGATTTCGATAAAGAGAAACCTTCAGAGTTTCTAATGTACCTAGATGCCAATAACCTTTACGGTTGGGCTATGTCCGAATATCTTCCATATGGAGGATTCAGATGGTTATCAAGTGATGAGCTAAATCTGGATCCAAATCGGATAGACAATAATTCAAATGATGGTTATGTGTATGAAGTTACTTTAGAATATCCCTCCATTTTACACGAATCGCACAATGATCTACCTTTTTGTGTGGAAAATAAAAAACCTTACGGAAAGAATCAAACTAAATTAATTGCTGACTTTTCTACTAAACATTCATATATTATTCACTACAGAATTCTTAAGCAATGTTTAGAGTATGGTTTGATTCTAAAAAAAATACATCGGATTCTCACTTTTAAACAATCTCCATGGTTAAAATCATATATAGACTTAAATACCAAGCATAGAGCTAACGCTAAAAATACATTTGAGAAAAACTTCTTCAAATTGCTCAATAATGCGGTATATGGTAAGACTATGGAAAATGTAGATAAGAGAAAAGATGTTAGAATTGTAACAAACTGGAACAGAACGAATTGCAATCATTTGGGAGCCCAAGATTGGATATCTAAGCCCAATTTCCATAGTTTGTCTATATTTTCAGAAGACATGGTGGCGATTCAAATGAATAGGCTCCAGACATATTATAATAAGCCTATTTACTTAGGATTTTGTGTGCTAGAACTTTCCAAATGGAAAATGTATAATTTCCATTATGGCTACATGCAGCCCAAATTTAAATCAAAATTGTCATTAAACTATATGGATACTGATTCATTCATATATACAATACGGACTGATGACTTCTATGCTGACATAAAAATGGACATACAGGATGAATTTGACACATCTGATTATCCTTCAGATAACATATATGGTATTCCTCGTTTAAACAAAAAGGTGCTGGGTATGATGAAAGACGAAAATTGTGGAAAAATAATGAAAGAGTTTGTTGGGTTGCGATCTAAAATGTATTCATTTAGTGTTCAAGATCAAAATGATGTAAAGAAATCGAAGGGGGTCAAGAAAACCATTTTAGATAAGTATAGCCTAAGTTCATATAGAGATTGTCTGTTTAATAAATCAAATGTATTTGATAATATGCTTACCTTTAAGTCGAGTTTGCATCAATTATATACTATGCAACTACATAAAATAATACTAAGTTATCAAGATGATAAAAGAAAAATCAAAAGTGATGGTATAAGCACATATGCATGGTACCATTCAGCAATAGAGGAAACCAATCCTGATTATGAGCTTGACATGCTATTAATGGAAATTGATAGACTTCAAGAAGAAGAAGAAGAAGAAAGTTAAAATTAATGTAAATTTTTGTAAAGTTTTATTATTAAAATAAGTGTAAATATTAGTTATTAAAAAAAAATTCTTTTGTTAAAAAATAAATGTAAATATTAATTATTAAAAAATTGTATGAAAAAAACAAAGAAAATATAACCAATAAAAAACAATAAAACATATATTCTTGTGTACATTTTTTATTTATTTATTTATTTATTATCCATTCTTAAATATAATTTATGAATTTTCACATCTGTTAGAATCTTGTGTTGCATTTTTTCCCCAATCTCATAACAAAGTCGTGTCAGTTCAATCTTTACATCCCTTTCATGTATTCCTTGTATTTCATTGAATTGGAGTTTTGTTTTGTTTAAAGTGGAGCATGTTGGTATATAATATTCATAATAGAAATGAAGAATTTGTTTTCTTAGAATGTTGTTCCAACATAAAATTGATGTAAAAAATACTCGAATTTGAGTTAATGATCTCCAAGTGTCAGAATCGATTTTTATATTAGAGTTTCCTTGTTCGATAACTAAAAAACAAACACCCCTTTTATATTTAAACTTATATTCAACATCTCTCTCACTTTCATTATCAATTATATTTATAGAATTTAAAAAATCTCGACGATTAAGCATATCATGAATATAGTCCTTATAGCACATGAGGTGTAACCACTCTTCCCGGTCCAGTCCAATGTATTGCTTATTTTTATAATTCAGCCATATCATTGGCTTAAAACCAAAAGCTGTTGAAAATCCACATGAAATCTTCAATTTCCAATTGAGCAAGTATTCAAACTCAAAAACCAAATCATGTATTTGAGGTTTTCGTTCTTCATTGTGGTGAAATATATTCTTTAAAGTACATTTATCCATCCTCAATGAATATAATATTTAAACTAATAGTTTTTCGCTCTATTAATCTATATATATATATATATATATATATATATATATATATATATATATATATATATATATATATATATATATATTAAAAAAAACAATAAAAAACTAAATAAAACCCATACACATACATATATATTCTATATTTGTTCATTATTTATTTTTGACAAATTTTTATAAGTTTCAATAATCTTAAAAATAATTTTTTTCCTTATGTGGAACATGGTGCATCTACATGTGTCGGGCCCTTCCTCGCATCCTTGGCTATACCAGGGGCAGCTGGCAAAATGCCCACTATCAGAGTCCTCTTGTTCTATAACTCCATAGTCCTCATTTTCAGTGAGCATGGAGACGAAAAAATTGATGGTTTCTTTATGCTCATAGAGCAATAAGTCCTCAAAGGATTTAAGAAAATCAAATAATCGTTCACGTACTTGGCTCATTTTTTTTATTTTTATTTTAATTTTCTTTTTTTAAAGAATACTTTTTTCTTGAATGCTATTTTTATACTAGTACTTTTGAAAGTTTTACATTCTTATTTATAGTAAAATATTCTTGTAAAATTAAAATGTTACAAACACTTTTGAGTGCTTTTTGAAATATTTTGTTCCAGTTACACTTTAGAACATCAATATAACTATCTCTCCGATCTTTGTTTTGCCATTTTTTGTTTCAGTTACGCTTAAGAACGTCAATATAACTACTATCTCTTTCACTACAATTCTATAAGTATCAAAAAATATTTTACATCAAAAATAATTACAATATGAGAAAAAGAGATAGTTACGATACTGATCTTTCTTTTAAGAATTATTTTTTACCTATTTAAAGATTGGTAGAAATATTTAATACATCAGTTTACAAAAAACAGATTGAGCTATCTGTCAAAGAAGAAAAAAAATACATATAAAAATTAAATTTAATTAATTAATATTGTAATAATGAATCCTCCAGATTTGATCACAAAATTCAACACATTAAATAAAAAAAAATTAATACATATAAAAGAGCTCCAGGACTCAACTAAGTATGCAGTTAAAAACGCTAAGCGTGTGACTAGTAAATATGGCACTACAATTCAAATTGAACTGGAAAACAACATAATGTTTCTACCAAATCGGTACAACACGCTATCGGATGATGATATAATAGAACTGGCATCCGGGGTATATTGTATATGTAAGCAAGGAGACAGTGGCTTAAAGTTGGATACTGCTGCTGAATTAAATATCTTTTTAACAAATGCTCAATACCCACAGTGGGAATAATATGTAAAAAAAGTATATCTTATAAACTTTTTTTATTAATAAAACAAAACAAAATTTAAAAATTGTTTGTGTGTTATTTATTTATTCTTTTCACTTATTTTGTAAAGAAATTGAAGACATAAATGTCCACATTTAAATGAATCGTAATCTTGATATTGATTGTAATTATATTTTATATTTTTACCTAGATATTTAACTAATTCTAATGGAGGTTGTAAATTTCCAAAACTGTCGAAATATTCCTTATGTTCATTGTTTTTATAATATGCTACCCAATGGGTTCCAGGACCTCTTGATAAATCCAAATTAATGATTCCGCATTCTCGATTTCTCGATCGTTTTGGTAGTGTATCCAACATGAAAACTCCTCTAAAGTATGGAATGTTTGTTGAAAAGTTTCTCAAATCAACATCAGATAGGGGTTTATTGGGCAGCTTTATGAAAAATTTGGTTTTTGTTTTTCTTGACAAACCAATCCATATCCTTTCTTATATGGTTTAAGGTAAAAACCTTTCCCCATTGCTACTGCTTCCATTGTTTTATTATGTCTGGTTGCTTCATCAAGTTGTTGTTTGGCATTCTTAGCAGCATTTATTGCTTTTGCTATAGCTGCTCCGCCAGTAGAAAGACTACCAATTGCACTCAGAGCAGTAAGAATAGGTACCAAAGGTAAGAAGCCACCAATCTTTGGAACATTAATTACGCGTGGTATTACAACTTGCGATTTCTTCCCCCTTAACGACTTGTTGATAATCTTACGTGCAATCCTAATGGCAGAGTTAATGTCTTGAGGTTTTTCCTTCTTCAATATTTTTGTTGCAGTTTTAATTGATGTACTGAACAGCTTTTTTCCATTTTGTTCACTTTTTTTTGCAACCTTCTTCTTCAACCCCATACCAAATTTTCTTTTGACTTTCATTGCGTTAGTAACCATGTATGCAAACGATTTTTCTGCAAGACTGCTATCTTTTGAAATAACTCGTTCCCAAGCTTTATTTTCAAGAATTTTATCAGCTTGATGTCTACTATTTAAATCATTTGTTTTGGAATAAGCAATATCGTGATTTTTACATGCAGCGTCTAATACATTAATTCCTTTGTCACCGCGATCTAAACGTTTTTGTAATTTTGTTCCGGGTCCACAAAACTGATATCCAGGAAGGTGTAATTCAACAGGCAGAGAGTTAATTACTCTATTCAATAAACCTTTTCCAACGGCTGGTTTTTTATAACTAAACGTTTTGTTATAATGTATTAACATCTTATTTTATTTTTTTTTCTATAATAAAAGTAACATTTATGAAATGCAATTAGTTATGAGAATGCAATTAGTAAAACAACATAAAAATATTGTGATTCGCAATATTGATGCTTCAACGAAAATCAGATCTAAAATAAAACATAGCTCTCTCTTACCAAATTCTTTTCGTGCTCTAATAGTTGGACCATCAAATTGTGGAAAGACTAATGTTATGATTAGCTTGCTAGAAAGTCCTAATGGACTCAAGTTTGAAAACATCTATTTATACTCAAAATCCCTTTATCAACCAAAATATGAATACTTAAAGCGATTAATTTCACCAATTAAAGGGATGGGATACTACACATTTACAGATAATGAAAAAGTTATTCCTCCTGAGGAAGCGAAAACTAATTCTATTATGATCTTTGATGATGTTGCATGCGAGAAGCAAAATAATATACGAGCATATTTTTGCATGGGACGACATAAGGATGTTGATTCATTCTACTTGTGCCAAACTTATACGAGAATCCCCAAGCACTTAATAAGAGACAATGCAAATGTGATTATAATGTTTAAACAAGATGAGACAAACATGAAGCACGTTTATAGTGATCATGTTTCCAGCGATATGAGTTATGAAAAGTTTCATGAAATTTGTCGAGAGTGTTGGAAGGATAAATATGGATTTTTGATGATAAGCAAAGATAATGACTTAAACAATGGTCGCTATAGAAAGCAATTCGACTATTTTATAACGATATAAATTACTCTACATAAAAGTAAAACATTAGTACTTAATTTGGCCTTGCGCATAGTACATCTACTTATTTCCTAAAGTATTTACCATACCTGATCTGAAAGCTGATCTGTTACCAGATCTAATAGCTGATACCTGATCTGATACCCCAATACCTGATCTGATAGCTGGTCTTATACCTGATCTGATAGCTGATCTGATACCTGATCTGCTAAGTGATACCTGATCGGATAGCTGATCTGATACCTGATCTGATAGCTGATACCAGATCTGTTGTCTAATAGTTGAAAATGGACGAAAAAGTTTTAAAAGAGCTAATAAAGACAAGAAATGTTTTAAAGAAAAAATTTCGTAGTATAAAAGTTGATGAAGCAGATACACATGAGCAATTCAAAGATACATTTAAACCAATAATAGAACCATTAACAGAATTTGTGAACAATTCTAAAAATAATAAAAGAAGTATTAAGGCAGAAAGAGATGAACTTAAAACGAAAGTTTATAAAAATTCAAATTTTCCATTCAACGACCAATCAGTTAAGTTAGAGACAAGTACTCCAAAGAAACTTGTTGAAGAAACGTTATGCAATAAAAATATCTCACTTAGTAATCGAAACGCAAACAAGGTTGATAATGTTGATACTGATGATGATGATGATGATGATGACAACGATGATTTTTACTCTCAATCGGAAACTCTAGACAATTCAGATAATAATAAGAGTTATACTGACCTAGCACTCTTGGAAAGCAGAAATGAATTAGACACTCTATACGGTCCACATAAAGGTTTTAATAATGAATGGAAGTTTGGCAATAGTAGTATTAAACTTACTGAAGATAAAATAGTGATTGGAAATCACATATGGGCTTTTACACCAGGTTTATTTTCTTTACTGTTTCACAAAACACCAAAATATTATGATAAACATGAATTAGATATATATAAGAAAATTTTAGTGAGCACAAATGCATACAAAAGAGATTATAGACCTGATGGACAAATCAAAGGAACGAGAGCATATAAATATAAGCATATTATCAGTAAATTGTTTAAGAAAGAAAGTGAAAAAAACTCATCAACTTCGTCATCACTACATGCAATAAAAAGTCCTTACAAGGGTAAGGGTTTGATGATACTAAACCCATACAAACCTAACTATATATACTGGGATGATCCTAATGAGTTAGTAGATCGCCTTAGGCTATTGCTAGCATCACAAGGTGCAGGTCATACTAATCACAATAACGAAATTGTCTCAATTATCGAAGAATTATATGAAGCAAAAATTATAGAATAATATTTATATACATAAATCATGTCTATCGATAAGTTTGGGCACTATCTTAATGATACAACTGGAAGAGTTTTTGTGAAAAATGTTCCTAAGCTGCTGGGCTTCGTTATGGATACAACTAATAACATTGACGTTCAAAACAAAAGAATCAAAAACGTGGCAAAAGCTTTGGAGGAAAACGACGTTGTTAATAAATTGTTTCTGCAAAGTCAAATTGAAGAGGTACGAGATGAAATCAATATAATTTTAAGTCAGAAACTAAATGAAATTAGGGAAACAATTTCAAGTATGAAATTATTCTTTGAAAAAGAAATTAGAAAGATAAATGAGTTAATTTATGGGTATGTAAGAAATATGATGGTCAACAGTACTTAAATGAACTCGCACTGAACTCAACTTATCCCGTCAAATTCTAAATACGTTAAATAATGACTTCAAAAAGAAATTTAATAAATGAACTACATAAGCAAGCACGAAAACATTTTCCACGTCGAAGAGTTGTTATGAAAGGAATAGATGATCTTTGGCAAGCTGATTTAGTTGAAATGGGGAACTATTCTACAGACAATAGAGATTATCGATTTTTGCTGACTGTAATTGATACATTTTCAAAATTTGCTTGGGCAGTACCCTTGAAAAGAAAGACTGCATTGGAAACAAGCCAGGCTATGCAGAATATTTTTCAACTGGGACGAATACCAAAAAACTTGCAAACAGACGATGGTAAAGAGTTTTTCAATAAACACTTTGGAAAATTGATGAATAAATACAACATTAATCACTACTCAACATATAGCAGAATGAAAGCATCAATAGTAGAACGATTTAACAGAACATTAAAAGGAATGATGTGGAAAGAGTTTAGCTTTAATGGGTCTTATAACTGGCTCGACATTTACAAAGACTTGATTAATACATATAATAAAAAAATTCATCGCACCATCAAAATGCCACCGATTCAAGTTAACTATAAAAATGAGAAAAAATTATTAAACAGTGTATATAACCGCTTAAAACTATTCAAATTATCAAAATTCAATGTGGGAGATCATGTGCGCATAAGTAAATATAAACATGTTTTTGAAAAAGGATATACACCAAATTGGACCACAGAAATTTTCACGATTAAAAGAGTTCAAAATACATATCCAGCCACATACATATTAGAAGACTATCGTGGTAATCCTATCAAAGGTGGGTTCTATGATGAAGAACTTTCAAAAACTAGATATCCAAATACATATCTAGTTGAAAAAGTTCTTAAAACTAAAGGAGAGAAGGCATATGTTAAATGGTTAGGATTTTCCAATCAACATAATTCTTGGATCAATAAAAATGAAATATTGTAGTTAAGTGTATATATAAGTCTATATTTGTATCTAATATATTAAATAAAATATAAACTTCCTTTTTTATACAAAGTGCTGTGTTTAATTTCACTTATTTGTAATCAGACAACCATAATGTCAATAACACTTACTCTTAGCTCAAACTCATCTGAGTTATCTGCAAATTACTTTCCTCCTATTCGTTTGGATGGTGAATATGAATGTGCTCTAACTGATTTTCATTCATATAATAGCATTCCCAATGTAGATGATTATAACAATATATTTCATATTGGTGAACATGTAATTAAAATACCAATAGGATCTTATGAATTGAATGATATAGTTGATTATATTAAACATAACTATAAGCAGTATTGTCCGGAAAATAAAATTGATATAGAAGCTAATAACAATACAATGCAAGTTAGAGTTAAAAGCTCTAAGGATCCCATATACTTTAACAAAGATAACACAATTGGAAAACTTTTTGGATTCAATAAGAAAATTCTAGCTCCTAACCAAGACCATTACTCAGATCTACCAGTCAATATTTTCATGGTGAATATCTTGCGTGTTGAATGTAGTATAGTCGTTAACACATATACGAATAACTCACAAGCACACACATTACATGAATTTGCGATCAATGTCCCCCCAGGGTATAAAATTGTTGAGATTCCTCGAAATCTTATCTATTTGCCAGTTAACTGCCGAGAGATAAGTTCTCTAACTCTACGCATAGTTGATCAGAACGGTGATTTAATTAATTTTCGAGGAGAGGAAATTACAACACGAATACATTTGAGATCTAGCAAATAATGATAATATACAACGTCAAGCAATCTAAGGATAAAATTGGATACACTCATAAAACACTCTTGCAAACCAAACCACAATTAAAGAGATCATTACACAAAAAATATTTGACGCAAGAAAATAAAAAATTTTTAAAGTCTCTCAATTTAAAGTTGACAAAGAAATGAGTTACATACTAGATGTTCTAGAAAAACCTCAATCAGACGAGAGTATAATTAAAAAGGACTATCACACATATACACCATACCTACAATCCTTCAACAATAATGATGAGATTCGAATTTCAATACAAAATCAAGACTTATATGTGCTACCCAGCGAAAGCTACATATATGTTGAGGGAAGTATTGTAGATGATAATAATAGCAAAATATCTTCGTTTTTAAATCTAAAATTAAAAAATAACTTTGTGGCACATCTCTTTGACGAAATTCGATATGAACTTAATGGCATAGAAATTGATCATACAAGACATTTAGCGATTACAAGCAGCCTAAAAAATTTTGTTTCTTTATCACCAACAGAAAGTGTTGGCTTGCACAATGCAGGATGGAACAAACTCGATGATTTGGATATTTCAAATGGACACTTTAATTTCTATGTACCACTGAAACTGTTTTTAGGTTTTGCTGAAGACTATAATAAAATTATACTCAGCGGTAAACATGAATTAGTTCTCATACGTAGTAAGAACGATGAAAAACTCGTATACTCAACTGTTGCTACTGACAAACCAAAAATTAGTATCTCAAACATCTCATGGAGAATTCCGCATGTACAATTATCCGATCTGAGCAAATTGAATATGATTAAAATTATTAACAGTGGTGCTTCTATACCAATGGCATTTCGCAGTTGGGATTGTCACATTAATCCTCAACTAAATACAGGAACTAGCTATATATGGAATGTTAAATTGGCTGCAAATAGAGAACGACCCCGTTTTGTGTTGATTGCTTTTCAACAAGAAAATAAGTTTGTTCATTGTAATTTAAACAATTTAAAAGTACATTTAAATTCCGAATCGTACCCATATGATGATCTAAATGTAAAATTTAAAAATGGTCGGGTTGCCATCCTATATGATATGTATCTGCGGTTTCAACAAAGCTACTACATGAGGGAATCACAACCGCTTCTAACTGCTCAAGAATTTAAAAATAGTGTGCCGATAGTGGTAGTAGATGTCAGTCACCAAAACGAAGCCCTCTCTAACGGTCCTGTTGATATAAAAATTGAAATTGAAACGGACTCCAACATTCCTACTGATACATCAGCATTTTGTATACTCATCCACGACCGCATAATAGAATACATACCCTTAAAAGGTCAAGTTCGTAAGATAATGTAAATAAAAAATAATAAAATAAGATGACTGGGGATAAAGTTTTCATCGATATGCAAGGATTTAAATCCAATTCAAACATCTTCATTGCAAAAGAAATAGCAATTATTTTTAACAATAAGGAGCACATAAATTTTATTATTAAACCACCGTTTAGCTTCAAAAGATTATCAATAGCAAAACAAAGAGAAGCGAATTGGCTAACGAGAAACTTTCATCATCTGAATTGGAATGACGGATCAATATCATTTAAGAGTGTTGTAAAATTTTTAAAATCCAATTTAAAACATTATTCAATCTATGTTAAGGGTGTGGAAAAGAAGAAATGGTTTGAAAAACTACTTCGAATTAGAGTTTTCAACATCGAGGATTTTGGTTGCATCAACTTTAAACAAATACAACTTAAATATCCGGAATATTTTTACTGCAGCTATCACAATTATGGAGTTTGTGCCTTAAGAAATGCATATTTACTTTATCAGGAAAATAACTAAACAATTTATTTTAATTTTCTATTCTTACATTGTCACAACATATATTTACGATATTTTTTTAAATAAATATGTAGATTAAAATTATAAAAAAATTTTTGTTCAATCATTTATTTATATGCATATGGTTTGTACAAGGACAAAGACAAATGTAAAAAAGTGAAAATAAAAATCTGTTTACACATTTTTTACGTTTTAAGTAAATAAATTTGAATTTGTGTTTACAAAATTAATCAAATTAAAATCTTAAATTTACGGTCGCCAATAATGCATCCCCCTCTTCGTCTTGCATGAAAATTTTGGTTATGTCATCTTTATCCTCATCTTTTGGCATATAATCAAACGCTGCCAAGAAAGCATCGTCCTCTTCATCCAGCCTAAACTCTTCCTTTTGAAAATCTCCATTCTTGAAGTATGCCATTTGGTTGTTTGGAATTTCATGATATTCATCTACCTCGTTCTCGAAAATGTCTCTAATGGATACATTAGGAGGCAAATCGTCGTCCGAAAACTCTATTGACAGAGGGCTTACGGATACCTCTTCCCGGCTGACAACGCTCATCTCTTCCCGATTGCCGGAGAACAATCTCACAAACTCATCTAGCGACATTTGTGAGCCGTTCAATGATATTAAAATTGGGCTGCTGCTTAATGTGTCCATTTTAATAATTTATAGAATGTATTGTATTTTTTAAGATTTTATATGATGATGATGCACTTGCTAGATACAATGCTGTACTTGCTGCTAGATTAGAGAACGTCTCAATTTATACGAATTACGTTCTATTCTTACATTGTTACAACATACATATGTATGAAGAAAGCATCGTCCTCTTCATCTACCATAAACTTTTCTTCTTCATTTTGGAAGTTTCCATTATAGAAGTATGCCATTTGGTTCTTTGGAATGACATCACATTCACCTATCTCGTTCTCAAAAATATCAATGTATGTATGTATATAAGTGTGCATGGTTTGTTTGACAAATGTCAGCCTCTTTACACAAAAAACAAAAAATAAATAAAACTAAATAAAACCAACAACAAAAACATTAATATCTCACCAGAATACATAATTTCTTTCTATAAATACCCTTCCAGCTCCATCAGCTAAAAAGAATATTACAAAAAAAAAAACAAATGCCGAGTACATACTATGATATTTTGTAACATCGCAACAGTGTGTACTAGTGTCAACGTTTGTCATTTTTGAAATTATTTCTTGTTGTGTGGTATTGCTTTCCCTATAAAAAAAACATAACGTGAAAGACGTTGCACACATTTTAAAAAATTATTAAAAACCATCGAGTACCCTCGTCACTTCACACCTTTGGTTAAAACAAAAATCTTATACATACATACACAGAAAGCATGCGCGCTAACGAAAATAAACTACGAGTATGCACATCAACCGACAGACATCTACAAACCATCGAGTACCCTCGTCACTTCACACCTTTGGTTAAAACAAAAATCTTATACATACATACACAGAAAGCATGCGCGCTAACGAAAATAAACTACGAGTATGTACATCAACCGACAGACATCTACAAACCATCGAGTACCCTCGTCACTTCACACCTTTGGTTAAAACAAAAATCGTATACATACATACAAACAAAGCATGCGCGCCAACATAATAAACTGCGAGTATGCACATCAACCGACAGACATCTACAAACCATCGAGTACCCTCGTCACTTCACACCTTTGGTTAAAACAAAAATCTTATACATACATACACAGAAAGCATGCGCGCTAACGAAAATAAACTACGAGTATGCACATCAACCGACAGACATCTACAAACCATCGAGTACCCTCGTCACTTCACACCTTTGGTTAAAACAAAAATCTTAAACATACATACAAACAAAGCATGCGCGCCAACATAATAAACTGCGAGTATGCACATCAACCGACAGACATCTACAAACCATCGAGTACCCTCGTCACTTCACACCTTTGGTTAAAACAAAAATCTTAAACATACATACAAACAAAGCATGCGCCCCAACATACCCTCGAAGTGAACTAACCCTCGTCACTTCACACCTTTGACATTTTTTTAAAATTTTCCCATAAATTACAAAATTTTTGACGTTAATTACCCAAATTTGACAATTTTTATTGCCATAGAACCGGCAGTTCCCTACTACTTTCCAACAAACAATGCGAACAAATTGCCTCAAACTAATAATGCAAAAAAAAAATACACATAAGCAGGGAAACCGGAAATATGCAATTGCATGTTTTTTCTTGTCTGATATATCAACGCGGAATTAAGATATTTAACCGTTTCAGCAACTTTTTCAGCCCAATCATGAACAAAAATTCCGCGCGAGTTTTTTCACTTTTCCCTTTTCTCCTATTATGAATTTGTTTTTTCCCTGTTTTTACCAAATGCGGGAATAAGAAACTCCCCGGAGAAAAAAGTAGATATTATGAACGAAATGCTTTTTTCACTTAAAATCTTTCCCTTGCAAAACAGAAGAGAGTTTACATAAAAACATATTTAATACTCCATTAAAACAAAATTTATATACATAAACTTGTAGTTTATAGTTCTTTTATGTGGAAAAACGCAAACAATGCCCAAATAAATCATTTATAAACTTATTTTTACATATTTTTTCAAGTTGGTGAATTTTAATAATTTCGATTACTCTCTCACTCAAAAAAAGGGAGAAACAAAATGTCAACAAACAAACAAAACAACGAGCTTCGTAATGCGGTGATGCCAAGTATTACTATTTTTTTGTTCGCAAAGAATTTATGATTGGAGGAATGTTTTCTCGAGAAAATTATTTTCCGTGGGAAATATATTCCGAGGGAATATTCATGGGCTGTTTATGAATTTTGGCATCGATTTTTTGATTGCATATTTTACCCTTTAAAGCATCTTTTTTGCATATTTCAGTCTAACACGCATATTTTGAGCATTTTTCGAATTTTCAGAGCATATTTGGCGTTTTTAGGGCATATTTTGCTACTTCTTAAATTTTTTATATTTTAGTATTACAAAATTTTTTTTTGGTAAAAATATCTACTTTTTTCCGTCGAATTTTTTTTTTATAGTGAAAGAAAAAGTAGTATGGGCAAGCAATATTTTGCCACCATTATGAAGTTAGACTTCAAAAAAAAAGACATTTTGTATGATCCGGCTTCCGAATCGATTTCTTGTGAGTTCTGATGTTAAAAAAATGCTACACGTGTTTAAGTTGAAATTTAGAATATACTAATTATTAGTATGTCTTCTAACATCCAAATTTAGAAGAAAAAAATTTTGAATGAACGATTTTAAATTTTTAATTTTCACTCACTTGTAAACAGTCTTGTGAAAGAAAAGCGAAACAAGAAAATTTAAAAATTTTAAATCGTTCATTTCCGATTTTTTCCTACTAAACTTAAATGCTGGAACAAATACAATTGATTTGTATTTTCTAAATTTCAACTTTCATCCTCACTGGACGTTAATTTCAATAAAAACTTGGTTTGGCAATTGTCACGAACGCTGCCCCGATTACATTAGTTGAGGTTGAAAAAGAAAATTTTCAATATATAAAAGTTTGTTTAGATGTGGCCAGGCGGCAGTTTTTATTTAAAAAGCTAAGTGAAAAGTTTGTGTTTATTGCAATAATAATTATAAATAAAAAGCTTGTCTTATTTTTCAAAATACAGTTTCAACGTTTCAATTTTGATATCGTGATCGCTTTTGAAGTAAAAGTTAAATTTTTGTTCTTAATTTTTTTTTATTGTTTCCTTATTCTGTTTAAATTATTTTTTCTTGATTTATATGCAAATTTTATTGAGTTGCTGAATTAAAATTCGATTTTCATTTCCAACTAATCCAACTTATGTTATTTTTAAGAGCATACTTTTTTTAGTTTTTAGTGCATATTGAATGCGCATAAAACACTTTTTTGTAGCATATTTCTGGTTTCCCTGCACATAAGTTATATTAAAAAAAAAAGATCGCAAAGATTTAGCTGGTGGCTACATTAAATCCATTATTACAACAACATTAACATTATCTATGAACAAACTAAAACGTGCAACCATTGTTGTTTTACAAGGTTCATTGCAATATGATAATAAAAAAAAAAGAAATTCATTCACCTAAAGAAAAAAAACGAATTCAGGAATTTGTTGTTGGCATTTAAATTTATTTTATTTTTTGTGCCAAATTTGCCAATAAATTTTAACAATGAGTTTCGTAAGAAGAATTTCTAAAGAAATTTCAAACATTTTCCTTCTTTTGGGTTGAACTGTGCATGCATTTGTCATTTATCAACAATTTTGGCAAAAAATTTTACTAGTGTTGGATTTGAAAAGGGAATGTTCTGATATTGATGGCATTTGAAATTTGTTTAAAAAACAGTTATATATAGATAGAGGGGGCAAAAGAATCTGCAACTAAGAAACAAAATATGTATGTATATGAAGTAAGCATGTTATTTTATAATAATTAACGTTTCCGGTAACGGCACAAATTATATACATACATATGTACATGCAAAATAGTGTATGTAAGTGTTGTTTTATTACACTGAACAACACAAAATAAAATAAGAAAGCAGAGGAGATCAAAATAAGATACGACTATTTGTATGGGATTTTCAAGAATTTTTGGCTTAGAAACATATTAAAGGGGAAAAGTTCCTCTTGTTCATATTATTATGGCGAGTAGTCAGTCGAAATCCTTTAATATTTACATTTCTTAAGATGTGCTCAGCAGATTTACTCGTATTTTACACAATGCGACGAATATTTTTGTGGACCACTTCCATGAATGGGTTTTTTGGATCCCTTTCCTTAAAGAGGTCTGACAATTATTTATAAAAACGAATATATATATTGGCTTAAAATGTTCTACAAATATATTTGTCCTACAATTCTACTATTAGTCTCAAAATTCAACTTAAAAACCGCCCAGCAAAAAATTACGCATTACCATTAGAACTACTTGCCATATAATGACTTACTTTTCTGATTACCAAATTTCATTACTCGCTTACAAATCACATTACCTAAAATTTAAAAAATGATGTACAACTTGCTAAATGATTTTTTTAGATTAAATAGATTACGTGGACAAATCGCCAAATTGTAACAAAAGCAAGTACTTCTCAAGAATCGATTATTTTAGTCTCACGCCTTGCTTCCACCAAAAATGCTTAATTCCAAACCCGATTACCTTTTTTTTTTTGATTTTTTTTGCTCTGCAAAAATAACTCAAAATTTAAAATGTGTTTTTATATTCATTTTTTTTCTACTTAAACACCATTGTTGCTGCTTTGATGAGATGTTTCGCTTCTGAAATATTATGGTAGGTTAAATTTACTCTTGATATGAATCTAAGGTTGATTTGGTCAAAGGAAATTGCTGTTGTGAGCCACATAAAAAACAAACTATTTATGTTGGTCAATCTAACCAATTCCGGCTCGAAGGACCATAAATAAATATATATAAGGATTATCGTAATGATAAATCCTTGGCTTATAATTTCTCAGGGGATGAGATGATGTTGAATATATGTATGTAGATTAAGAAAAAACAAACCAAAGGAATTAGTTCGATTAAATAAGAAAATAGAGCAGGAGATGCTTACCAGTGAGATTGTTTTACAAGAGTGAGTTTATTGTTATCTTTTCATTACCTTAAAGGTCTTTTAGTACATTAACTTATGTTTTAATTCACTATGTTTCAATATAATGAAACACCAGTATTACCAACGTTTTGGAAATACAATATAATAAAATTCATAAATTCAATAACTATAATTAATACAATTCAATAAGATATATTAATAAAAATAATAAAAAATGAAAAGGTCTTTCTGCTAATTTGTACAACTGTAAATCTTAATTATTATTGCGATTTAGTTGATCAAACCAAGTTTTTCTAGTAAATTTAATTAATATGAGTTTCTAGTATTTTGTTGGTTAAAATAACCAACTTAAATTATTAATGCACTGTCATGCAAATTATTGTAGCACAAACGTTCAGATTGTATTGACTGACATGTTCACACAGTTGTCCAGCTTTACCATAGCTACAACTTTGCCAAATATTGTTAGCAAAAAAATGAGGAGTCCCTTTAAGTTATTCTGAAAAATGAATAAAAACATTGTTTCATTATTTTTGCAAAAAGAAGGTATTATTTGTTTGTCTTAAAATATTAATAAGATTTGTTTGGTGGACTCTTAGCTACATTATTTCCATATATAGTTTAGTGCCATCATCAAATCTGAATTAGCTGTTGGCCAAAAACAGAGGCTGCACTGATTTTCTAAATCTTTGGAGACACATAAAAAACAATTGGTCAGTATATGGTTTTACTACCGTTTGATAGTACTATCGAACCTATACTGTAAGACTGTGTGAATTTTTTACTGTTGCTCAGTGTATTTAAAAGCACATATCGCGCACTAAATAATAAATCGTCACAAGTGAAAATTATGAAAATGATTTGGTTTTTCATAAAACAGTTCCAAATTTCATTTGCAACAGTCTTCCTGGATATGTCCATTTTTTTTTAATTGCCGCTGTGCATCGTTTACTTTAGGTCCCACTAGGCACCGTCGGATGGAGCTAAAAAATTAAGGCCGCATTTATGATAGCAAACCTCATATTTTTGATAGTGCAAATATATCAATTAAAGAAAAAAATATTACTTTTCTTTTTCCTATTTAATTTTCGGGCTTTGAAGGTCATTTGTTGGTATTTTCCAAATTCTTAAAGGATTCTTTATTAAAATATACGAATGATCTTTTTATAAAACAATTTTGCATTTTCAAAAATATAACAGATTTTGTATGTGCAAAGAGTACGAAACACAAACACAAATTAAGAATTGTTAAATTACAAACTAAAATATCACAGCCGTTTTAATTATTCTTTAAATCGTCGTTACGATATTGATATTTTAGTTTGCAATTTTAAATTTTTTAATTTATTTACACAAATGCCTTGAAAGCCCGAAAATTAAACAGGAAAAAGAAAAATAATATTTTTACACAAATGAAGAGGTCGGTTTAGTAACAAAAAAAATTTATAAAGAAAAATATCTTTGCGACCGACCAGTCTAATGTAGATCCTAAAATATTCGTTCCATTTTTTTTACTGGGAGCGATTAATTTGCTAAATATTCACAATTGTAAAAATATTTAAATACATTATATTGGATACAACACTGGTCCTTATTTTCAAAAAGTAAAAAAAAATATTGTGTAAAAATCCTACCAACTGCCCCTGAGGGGCAGGAGGAGTCCCTTCTCGGAATCACACTAATAATTTTATTACGTCTTCTCATTAGTTGGGCTACCATAGACAATTAATATCTTACATATGAATGTTTACATATTCGTCCTAACTAGGCCCATGGTGCCTGCCTGGTTTAAATAGATCCAGATCTTGCTGTTTTTAACATTGAATTCATCCACATTCAATTTAAAATTGATTTATTGATTTATGTTATTTTTTCCAGCATAAAACTAAGACTCATCATAAATCAAGAGTGATTTAAATAAATGATCGTCAATATAGATTTTATTAAACCGGAAATACAAAATTCATTAAGCAATTTGTTTTTTTAGTTTTTTTTTTCTCTTTGGTATGCTGAAATCAAAACAAAATTCCTGTAAAGTCAGCAATTTCAACGTAAGTAAATTTAGAGAAAAAAAATAAACGAAAATGTTCATTTGTTGGCAATTTTTACGAGTGCGAGTAACTTTTAGTAGTACATTTATATTTTTATTTCGGCGTATTAGCACTTCTGAAATTGTTTTGATCGCACAGTGTGTTGAATGATTTCATGGCACATTCCAAAATGCAATAATGCCTCAGCGTAAGCAATCGGTTGACAACAACAACTTGCATACATAAACTAGATACTATTTGACGATATACATAAATTAAATTATGTTGGTTGATATTTTAAAAAAAAAGGAAATTTGGTATAGCAAGACAAATAAAAAAAAATAGTACTGCAACAAAACAATGAATTTGCAAAATGCAACAAAGTATTATTTTACTGTCTCATACATACACTTTATTGTCTTTTTAAGACTATGTTATGCAGTCGTAGGTATAAAAGGAAAGAAGACTGCATATAAATTTTTCTACAATTATAAATTTAAGTGACTTTACGTCATTTAATTGTGTATTTGCCTCGTAAAATTTCTAAATGTAGCAGCAACATGCTGCCATTTGCGTGAATATTTACAGAATAAATACTCGTACATATGTACGTTCAATTTTTTATATTTTTCTTTATTGGCACTTGTTTCTTCTAACGGCCTCAGCGACTTCTTGTGCATTTAAGAACGAGCAGTTCTATCTTGTCTTGTAATAAAATAAACAAGTTGTGTCTGGTTTTTATATTTTTTTTATATTTATTTCTAATGAAGAGCGTCTGTGTGCAATGTGCATTTTTCTGTTTTCTGTAACCCAGTTGACCAAGACTTTCGTTATTGATATCGATTTCGAATATATCTCGAACATTTATCGTGTAAAACTATGGAGTCAAAAATTAATCCAAAGAAGTTCACCTGTCGCTCAGTTTTGTCCCAGAAACTTTCGATCTCGAAGTTTCGCCAGAAATATCAAAAGTGAGGGAATATCGAACTAATTTCGATATCACAAAAAGGCAGCAGAAAAAATAAGAAGTAATTTTATTTTTTTATTTATTTTAACTTACTTATTTTATTTATTTTTTTAATACCTTACTTAACTTAAGCTGCAGGACAGACTAACACGCATTAGGCTATCGTAACAAATTTTTTTCTATTAAATTATTGACATATGTATGTACTACGTATGTGTTCTTATTTTATTTGTTAACTTGCAGTGATGTCATGCATCGAACTTGGTACCTCTAGACTAACAGTCTAGCACACATCCACTCGGCTACCGTCACACATTCGAAAAACTATCAAGAGAAGTTCGAAGCTCGAAATTTAGCGAACATTCGAATTTTCTTAGATTAGCGAACAAATATCGAAGAATTTTATTTCGAAATTTCTTCGCTTTAGTGTGCATTCTTTTTTTTATCGAATCTCAGGTCAATTGGGTACTGTTGCTTATGTTTTTGAAAATGCTTTTGATATATTGTTTAGAAATTCTATTTCCATGTAACCTATAGAAAGTTTTTTTTTAATCATATGCACACGCGGCCTGGGCTCATTTATGTATTTATTGTTCGTAGTTGTAAAAATATCTTTAATCTTATTTTATTTTAATTGTTACTATAAATACGTACATATGTATATACAATTTATTACAACAAACGCACTTCAGAGAACTTTGTAATTGTTGTGTGTAAATATTAAAGAAGGAGGAGGTGCCATTAAACAAATACTAAACATAATTGGGCGGTTAATACGAGTACATAATTGCATTAGATATTTTTTTTTGTTATCCATGCTATCGATATGAATTAAAATATCTATCTAGCTTTCACGACTGTGAACTTTGTCAATGTATTTAGAACCAAAAACGGTACAAACTGCATTATACAAAATCTTTCATTTTATCCGTTCAAGAAAAACAAATTATTCTCACGATTAAAATTCATCTTCATGGACCAGATTGTGCTGTTAATATTACTGGCGCAAATCAATAAAGCGTAACAAACAAAGTTAATTTTGCCTTCGGTCAGGCAACGGGCGGTCGGACAAATGAACTGCAGGACAAACATCGTATTAGAGACCTGCGTAAATAGTCTTCAAATGTAAATACGTTTTGTTTTTTAAATGTATTTTCGTGGCATGTATTATACTAAACCAATAATAAATGCTGTCATCCCACTTGACCTGAGATTCGATAAGAACGAATGCTCACTAAAGCGAAGAAATTTCGAAACAAAATTCTTCGATATTGGCTCGCTAATCTAAGAAAAATCGAATGTTCGCTACAACTTCGAGCTTCGAACTTCTCTCGATATTTTTTCGAATGTGTGGCCGATGTGTGCTAGACTGGTAGTCTAGACTTACGCCAAACTAAAAACAGCGTCAATACTGAAAATCAACAAAATCAAAAAAAAAATCACATAAAAGAAACAAGCGTCAAAAGTGAAAAGTTCGTATAGTATGACTGACATATCGCGCCATAAACTCCAAACTTATTTATTTTTACTAAAATCCATTCTTCTCGATCGTAGGTCGAGGTCCAAAAAATATGTCTGTTAAGCTTTTTTGGCAGTTATGGCTCAAATGTCGAAGTCGCACTTTAATAAATTTATTATATTTGCTGAATGAATTTTAAAAATCGGTGGTTCCGGATAACGATCGCCACACAGTATATACGTACATACATACATATGTGCTCTTAATTATGAAAATGGTCTAAGTTATATATTTCTTTGCTCGAGATATTTATGTAGTAGATTACATTTGAACAAATAACCAAAACCAAATTTTTTTTCAGTTATCCGATTATTTCTCTAAAACGTAGTTCGGATTACTGAAATTTGCTACAATTAAGCGTACTGCTTAAAATCAGCCATTTAATTTTTTAACGGACAAAACATGCACAATCTTTTCCGCCTTAACTTATGCAATTAATTGATTTCTAATAACTAAATTTGTCATTGTTTATTTTTTCACTAAAGCGAAGTAAGTTTCAAACAAAACGTAGTAGTTGTGGGCTTGCTTTTGGTTTTCAGTAAAACGATATTTTCAGTACGGTGATGTTTCGCTAAAGCGAAGTGAATAAGAATAGCTGCGTTTAAAATCAGTGCGAAGATTTGTATTGCTTTCAGTAATCCAATTTTGTTCAGTAAAGTTTGTTGCGCTAAGACGCATTCGACTCGATCTTTATAAATTTGTTTAATATTTTCTAAATTTTTATTGAGGCTTTTTAAAGATTTATTTAATATTTCGAAGCAAAAAGGCACATGACTTAGACCACTTTCATAATTAAGGGCACATATCGCCACTTCGCGAAATCTACCGCCATTTTCAATACGAAATCACTATAATTATTTTCCCTATTATTTTTCCTTTTAAACCAGCCTTAATACTCTAAAACTGATCAACTCGAAAAAAATGTATCTAAAGAATCTGCAATATTTTGTGTATTTCTGTGTGTTTTTTATGGCTTAATTTAAACGATGATCTCAAGTACATCATGACAAAATTACTTTTACGTATTTCTCTCTGTACATTTTCTGGATAAGCGATAATCTCAACAACATCATGGCAATATTCACCCTTATTCCAGTTGTCGCCATCGACGTCACTTTAACACAACACCAAAAAATTGGTGCTCGTGTATCCGTTGTCGAAAACAACTGACTCCTGTTGGCAGGTTTATGCTATTTTCTAAATCTTAGGGAATGGAAATAGATTGTAAGTTGTGAAAAAATGTTCTCGAGAGCGATTTAACAATCCCTAATTTTTTGGTGTTGTGTTAAAGTGACGTCGATGACGACAACTGGAATAAGGGTGATTGTGTTTATGTAAAGGGTCCGCCAGATAACTTTTTTTTTTGAAAAAAAAAAGCTACTGAAGCTTTGGCTGTATGGCACGTAGCGCCGTGTTGATGCAACCAAATGTTGCCAATATCCTCCTCTTCAATTTTTGTGAACAAAAATTCGTTCAACATGGCCCGATAACGATCCCCATTGACTGTAACGGCCACTCCTTGCTCATTTTGGAAATTATGCCTCTGGACCAAAATCCGCACCAAACAGTGACTAGTTTTGGGTGCGTCGGCTTTTCAATGTATGCGTTTGCCCCAAATGAGACAATTTTGCTTTTTTACATACCCGCCAAGATCAAACTAAGCTTCATCTGAAAATACGATTTTTTTTTTTTTTTGCAAAATCGGCATCTTCTGTAAGTCGATCGCAGGCTCTCTTAGCGAAGGGAAAACGTATTGAATGGTCAGTTGGCTCGTTCAGCGTAAAGATAAAACTAATTATTTGTCAAATCAGACATGAGCTAAGTGTTACCATTCACGAAATAAGCACCAGTTGAAAAAAAAACGTTAGATAGCGGACTTTTTTCTCCCTCTTTTCTACGTATTACTGACAAGATTATCTTTATTTATTTCTCTCCGTGTATTTTATTGCTTAATCTAAGCGATGATCTCAACTACAGCATAACCAGATTATGTTTATCTATATTTGAGACGTTTAAAAGATTCTAAAGCCCATAATAATTATAAATCATCGATTTATTTTTATAATTATTAATATTTAAAAAATAAAATAAAACTCGTTTTGCGTATGGATTATGGCCATGACACATATTTACTGATACCAGGCTCATTCATACATTTAAGATTTTCAAATTAAACTCATAAATTCAAATCGAAAATAAACACTTTTTTCTAATGCAAATAGATATGTATGTACATAAGTGCGAGCATAAATAAAGATATTATAAAATTTAACAAATTGCCAGCAGCACGTAAAATATCTTTTATATCGCATTTTGTTGTTGTAAAATACTTATAAATTTTATTTGCTTTTCTTTTGCATGCTTTGCAAGCGAAATGAAAATCAAGTTACGTTTTGCCAACAATTATTGTTCACATTTGTTTCTTAATTTGGCCATTAAGAGTTTAAAAAATAAAGAGAGAAAAAAAAGAAAACAATTGGTCAAAATAGAAATGAAAAGGAAGTAAAATTAAACAAGTACGTAATTTACGATTTTTTTTATATATATTTTATTGAATTAAATGGTAAAAACTGACAAGGCAGACACAAATTCGAAGTGTGTTTGCGGTTGAAACTCTTACTTATGTACATACACCTACTGCGTGCGGTTGGCTACTGTTTGTGACAGAAATAGAAAACTAGTTTGCTGCTGAAACGTCAGTCCAAGTATGACCACGACAGTTTTCAAATGAATGCAAAACCCAAAAGAAATTCTGTCTGTTTCTTCTTTTTTTTCTTTTGCTGTTGTCAAATAGAAAACAAACAAATCAAAAGTTACTTTTTGTTGTTGGTTTACATATTTGTAAAAATATCGGCAACTAACGGTATGTTGTCTTTCTTTTTTTTCTCTCTTTCATAAACAATTCATTGCCCCCATCTCTGTATGTGATTAAACAAATATGTGTGCTGTATCTCTCCGTCTATGGTTTAGGCCTACTTTTCAAACAGCGCACAGTGGGATATTAATAGAAAACTAAATATGCAATTTTTAGACGGGCTGTCTGTCTCTTTACATCGGTGTTAGAATTACAATTTTGTCTTCTTTAAATTTTTTTCGAAAACATCTTAAGAGAAAGAAATTCCTTTAAAATTAATCCCGGCTATAAAATCCTTCTATTCTAAAGAGACGGCGGAGAGTCTAAAAAGGAAATCAAGGGAAATAGAAAAAAGCAATGTGAGTCAATTCACAGGGGAATGTAAAATGTAATGAATTTTTTTTTTATATTTGCTTATGGTAACTAAAATAAGATATATAAATTTTTAAACCCTACTGTATTTAAAAATCTATTAAAAACTGCAACTATAGTAGTGGAATTATTAGTTGTGGGGGTTTGTGGAGAATTGCTCATATGCAAGTGGCAAACGTCAAATAAAAATATTGATAAGTCTTGCGACTGTGGGCTTTCAAAATTTGTATTAAAATCTCCACCCATAATAATTGGCATGAGGTGGAGGTTGTTACTCAATTGTTGTGCACCAGCTTCAGTGTAAGGCAACAGTACGTAATGAAGATATGTTATAATATAATATTATAAATTCTTAATAAAGACTGCTATATGTATATCTTTTAAACAAATATTTGACATTTAAAACGCTCTTTTATTTAAAAGTTTATATTTATTTTATATTTTTCAACTTTTTAACAAAATTATTCTCACTGGCAACACTATTACACTTCACAAGAAATTTCTATTAAAATTAACATTGCTCCTGAAGGTATGCTTTAAAATTCGGTTGAGTGTATTTCTAATTACACTAATACACTCATACATTGCTCACACCGATTTGATAACGCTTACCATCTTACTCAAAATTTGTGATTGTATTGTGAAAAAAATTTTTAGCCCCTAGCGTATAGATGTTTACACATCAAAAATCCATTTATTTCCCACTGTGCAGCACATCACATGCATGTGTGCAGACACCACGTTTACATTAATAACAAATTTTTCTTTTAAGCTTTTCTTTTAAAATAAAACTCAAACATGAATTTGTATGAATTAAATTATATGGACAAATCCACACATTTGCAAATGTGTGTGAGTATGTGTGTGTTTTCTTTAGCTGCACGAAATATAAAATTCAGGTCATCTTAAATCATTGAACAATGTGAAAACAGAAATGTTTAAATTTCAAAATTACCGGATTTTCAGTCGATAGTCTGCTAACACATCGCTTTCTTGCATTATTTACCCAATTCGTTGCTGTCATGACAGCTTCATGATGTAATATGTACTCGTATTTTACATGCATTCATTTCAGGATGCTTGTTTTTATTTATCGATGTCATTATTATTAATATATTTAATTATTTATTTGCATTTTTATTTTTAACACAAAATTGTGAAAAACCTGATGGGGAGTTTTAAAAATAGTTTATATATACTTTTTGTACGAGTACTATAGTAAGACCTCGAAATATGTAGATTGAAGATTTGGATAGGTAAAGCTTTAGTGAGTATGATTTCATGTTTCCAACATGTGGATTTTTTTTCTCTAAATTTCTGGAAAATACCACAAAAATGTTTACAAATTTCTTTCACATTGAAGCTAAAAAATACAATAAAACTTTAGCGCCGCATAATCAGTTAAAAAAGCTAAAAAAGCAGTTATAAAACTATTTATGTAATATTTATATTCCCATAAAGATTGTGGGCCTGTCTGTCCCCCGATGTTGACCGAAAACGTTCGATTGACAACTTGCATTGAAAACTACAATAGAATAAGCAAATTTGTTTTTAAAACCATAAAAAGCTGATTTTGCGTTCACACTAAAGTTTAATAAATTCAGGTTTTAACACACAGGTTGTCTAATCAATTTGTTCAAAATTAAATAAATTTGTTATTTTTTTTAATGAATTATTTTCCTTTAGCTAATAAGGCCTATGAGGATTTATGTTAATAAAAATTTGTTATTGTTGCTGTAGTTTTTAGGGCTCCGTAAACCTATTGTTTTCGCTACGATGTCCGTCCGTCTGTCTATCTGCCTATCACAGGCTGTTTTCTCCAGAACCGTAACAGCAACGGACAAGAAATTTTCACAGAATATATAAAACTTTTCCGCTTCAACAACAAATACTATCATGTCGTTAAAAATTAAAGGCTGTTCTAAAGCGAGCAACAAAAAATTTTGAAATCCTATCTAATATACAGACAATGTATTTTTATGCAGACTACAAAGTTTAGAACTCTGTTCAAATTTGTGAAAAATATTTATCAACATTGGATTAATTCGTACGAAAAATATGACATGTAAACAATATTAACTGGCGCCTGAAATTATGCTACAATTTCTTATGTTTGTAGCAACACCCCATGTGTTTGTTGTAAATTCCATACGAAACACATGGCACCAGTGTTGCCATTTTGGTGCTTTTCAGGTATTTTTTGGTGCATTTTTCCTTTCTAAGTACCCGCGACTTTATTAAATACATGTTTCCGAAAAACGGGTATTTATAGTGATTTTTACAATTTATCGCAGTGCTTTCTAGTGCTTTTTCAAAATCAAAACTTATGCAGCTTAAGCAAAGGAATTAAGCATACGCTTAGACTTTTCTCAATAATTTTTTTTCATTCCTTATAAGAATTTTTTCTTATTCATTTGTTACGCAACGATTTTGCTATCCTAACTCGCATGCGTGAACGCAGTTAAACAACAATGGCTTTCTTTAAGACAGAAAAACAAAAATATAGCAAAAGTTTGACAGAATTATCGACCAGCAAAATATGCGTGTTCATTTGATGTAATAAAATAAAAATAAAGACTTATTTACATAAAATACAAAAAACAAGGCTTAGAGCTTTTTTAACCGTAATTTTTTTAATTTTTACCCTTTTATTATATGCTCACAGTGCTTTTGATGATCCAAGAGTTGGCATCACAGAGTGGCACTCTATTTATTTCACACGAAAACTTAAAATGTTGAAGATACACACGTTCAAACGTTTTTCCCAAAATAAACACGAGTACTATTTCTGCAACATTCTGTCATGAACAATTCGTGCCAATTTGTTTTATATGCACTTTGGCAGAACTTCGCGTTAAATGTTGAACAGAGTAACAGGCTGGCTTAACACAGAAATTTAAAAAATCAAAATTAAATTAAAATTTTGAAAAAAAAAATTCCGAAACTAAAAAGCAGAAAAAATCCCCAAAAACGAAAAAAACCAAAACTAAAAAATCGCTTTAAAACAAACAAAATCGTCAGAATTAAATAAAACGTCAAAACCCGAAAAAATCGCATAAACGAAAAAATGTCCCAAAACTAAAAAAAATCATCAGAAGCCGAAAAAGTTAGCCGGATACTTAAATTTTTATAATGAAAATTTCTACATCAGGTAAAATATTCCATTTTAATAGGAATAAAAAGTTCGTATAGTATTACATACAATAAATAATAATGGCTTAAGTTGACATAAGTGTTTTTTTTATTTTATTATATGTATATTCCTATTCTATTTTTCAAGATATATCACTGAGCTAAATGTCAATTATAAAATGTCATTATTAATAAAACTATACGAATTTATATATTTTAACTTAAGTATTTTTGGAAAATAATACGTAAGCCATAACAGCTTAACTCAAGAATATGAAAATGTTTGAGCATTAACACTTGTACCCACTTAAGTTCAATAACTAACGGGCCTATTCAAATTATTCCTCATTAAAAAAAAACCTTATATTTAACTAAGCTCTTAAAAAAATATCGTATCTGAGGTTTTCCGCATTTTTCAATTTAACATAAAGCACTTATCTCGACTTACTATCAATAAAAATTATTTTGTCTTTCAATATAGTAGCTTAAGTTCACTTAAGTTTTTATTTTTCTGTCATAACCTCTTAACTGAACAATAACGAATATTAAATAATAAAACGTTTTTGTTTTTTTTTTTTAAATTTGTAAACGCACTAATAATCCCAAAATTATATTTTACTTGTTCAGTAAAATATTTTTTAATAAAATACCTTGAAATTGATTATTGAGGGGTTTAGCTGGCTCCTATGCGCATTTCACTGTTGCTAATGCAGATCATCAGGGAACCTTTACCCAAAGTTTCTTAGAACAACTAGAGTTATTATGTTATAAACTTTCATTTAAATAAATGAGAAGCTCAACAACAAATAACAAAGTTGAAACAAGAACTCAATAATCAACATGTTTTTTATTTTCTTACTTTACCATTACTACACTGGCTGACTTTTTTTTCAGCATCAAATTGTAGATATAAAGAGTATGTAAAAAGAAAATAAATGTAAATAACAACAACAGCTATTCAAGATAGAGTGTTGCCACACAAGTATTTTTTGACGGGGTGCAGTCAAATTAATAATTAGTGTTTTTATGGGAATTTTTACAATTTAAGTTTAAAATTTGTAAACGCACTAATAATCCCAAAATTATATTTTACTTGTTCAGTAAAATATTTTTTAATAAAATACATTGAAATTGATTATTGAGGGGTTTAGCTGGATCCTATGCGCATTTCACTGTTGCTGTTTGTTTTTTTTTTATAAAATTAAAAGTTTTGTTCGAAATAAATGTGCGTCTGTTTCGGTGGCAAAATTTTTTTTATAAAAACCAAACACAATTTATTTTAGACAAAAGCCTTAATATATATTTCAAAACCGAAATTTCGACTTAAGCCATTATTATTTATTGCCACAGATATGTACATATGTAGTTTCCGTACGGAACTTTTCATGTGCGAGTCAAAGTCGCACTATGTATATTTATTGGAATTTATTTCTGCTTTTCACAATACTTATTTGACAAACTGTATAAAAGCTGTTTTTGTTTGTATGAAAAACTCAAACATTTTGCAATGCCGTCCAGCGGGACCGTTTGACCGACTAAAGTGGCAAATAGCTAATTTTTCGACTGCCTTGCTACTTTTTTTAGAGTGAATTATATAAAAATACATTAAAAAAAAAATTTAATGTCGTTTTCTCGTTTTTTTTAATTTTGCCCCTTTTTTTTGATAAATCCCTTTTGGTGCGACTTTTTGAAATATGATGCCCTCTAAAATGGAAATTATTTTATATTTTGTGTTAAGAGAAATTTGAAAGTTCTTTGAAATTTTAAAGTCTACAAATCGAAAAGTATTCGTTAAACAAGGGAAAATCCATAATTCGTATTTACTTATGACTTAAAATGTTTTTTTATTAAAAAAATAATGATTTATATCTTTGGTCCTAATTTACACTGTGCAAGTCTTACTGCTAAGCTGATTAGTTTGTTAGGAGAGAGACGAGGGGAAATGAAACGGTTCTTTCTCCTCGTCTCTCTTTCCCACAAACTAATCAGCTTAGCAATGACACTTGTATAGTGAAAATTAGGACTTAACAAAATTCCAATATAACAAATTCTACTTACTCTGGCAAAAAATAATCGATATATTTCATAACAACTTCTCGCACCACATCCTGCTGTTTACCCGACGAAATACTCGGATACATATCGAAATCCATTTTGCACGGTGAACTATTTGCTGGGAGCGTGTTTGTTTCAGTTTTCATGGTCACCGTGAGCAGCAGAATTTTGTTAATTTTCTTTTCCAACAATATGAACAAGATTTTAAAATAGAGTAATAAACTCTATTTTGCAAAATTTCAATTAAAAATTACACAAACAAATAACTCTTGAGCTTTAGCAATTACGCGTTTAAGGGGCTTGGCAGGTGCCAAATCAAGACACTTGAAAGTTAAAATTAAAAAAGAACTTTTTGTTTATTTCTTAGACTTTCAAGAGGAAAAATAATATTTAAAAAAAATTAACTTGTTTGTACCGTTATATAGAAAAGCTTCGTGTTATTTTGTGTGCAACGTTCGTTCTTTACGATGCCCGCGACCAGTCACAAAGCAAAAACTATTCCAGTCACTGTCGTTTGCACACACACACACAGACAATTTGGAAAAACTTTGGGGAGGTCGTGTCAAGTGTGGTGGTTTGTTTATTATGTTTGTATTGCTCGTAGTTTTTCTAGTCGTTTTGGATTTGTTTTATTTTTCTTAATTTTTTTTAATAGACAATTTTGTTATTCCGCTTGTTTTCTGTGTTGTTGTTTTTTTTTTGTTTGTTTTGTTATAATTAATCTTTTATTTACACAAGTAAGTTGCAGTTGTTTTTCGCTTGTTATGCTTAAATGTTTTATTTCAGTTTTGATTAGTTTGTTCAGTTACAGAAAATATGTTATTTGTAATAAAAATAAATGCCTGCACGACGTAGGGCTGACTGGGGATAACTTTAAATTGATGAATTTGTGCAGTTTTTTTCTCAAGTGATAAATCAAGCAAGTGTTTTGTTTTGCAAGTTTTTCTCTATAAAGATACATACATACATGTACATATGTACATATGTATTTGTATATATGTATGTACATATGTGTGTATTTTATATGTTTAGTTATTTTTTATTTTGTTTTTCTGCTTTGCTTTAATTGTAGTCGCATTTGAAAAATTATTTTCAGTGTAACAATTATGTAGATATGTACATGCATATGTATGTATGTATTTAATACATTGATTTTTAATTAAAATTTATTATCTTATTGCCCCTATTTCGTTAATTTTCTAAAGGTTCTTTTTCATGCATTTTGATTGATTGGGAGCAATTTTTTTTATTTGCAAGTGTGTATTACCGGATTAAAAAACTTGTAACTTTATTTTTCCAATGCTTGTTGTTGAAATTTTTTTTTAATTTTTACAATGTTAAGCTTTTTTCAATTTTATAATTAGCACAAAATCTGCCAGATATTTATTTAATTTTTTTTCGCGTTTCTCTTGGAACAAATCTTGTTAATGTGATATTATTATTATTATTATTGAGATAACATAACAAATAAAAATTAATGTTTTAGAGGATTTTCAAAGCTTTTATTAATACATATTGAATGTAATTGTTTTGGGGTCAATTTAAAGTTAATATAAAAAGTTTTTCATTATTGCACAATTAAATTAAATTACCAACCCTATTATTCGATAATTCGCTAAAGCTAAAGCTAAATTCGATCGCTAAGATGCTGAAACACACACAAAATTAAAGATTTTTCGCGATAGCACAACACACTAAAGGTTTTCACGTCAACTCTTGCATTTGTGTAAAATGTATAATTGCACCTTATGCTGGGAGCAAACCATTAAAGGTGTTCATGCCATCACCCCTAGCAACTTTATAAAATTCTTATGAAATTGCTTTTTATGACGTGAGCAACGATTATTCTACTCGTATGTTTTTTTCATTATTAAAATTAATTTGTTTGTTTGTTTCAGAACTTCGCTGATTAATTCTGTAATTAACTCAGCAATAAAAGTATCAACACTAAAAAAATTCTATTATGTAATTTTTGTTCACATTTGGAGACAAATTGTTGACAAGAAATAATCATAAGAAATTTATTTGCTGGTGGTTCAGCTTTGTCTACATGCATTTCATTTTTGGTGTAACAAAACATCAGTAGACTTCAACCACACATTTTGAATAGTAATCTGAATACCTTTACTGACATTTTTGGCGGATTAATTTTTTGTTTAAAAATTGCAATCGTAGCCGAAAATCGACTTTATAGAATTTTAGCGATAAAAAATTAGCTTCTGCGACTTACAGAATAGGGAGACAGGCATGTAGGATAAATTTGCTTATATTGCTGACCTTAAGTTAATTGGAATGATTAAAAAATTTTTATACTTCCGATAAAATTCTACTTTCAATGCTACTAGCTTTGTGAGAATTAAAAAAAATTGAAATGAATGAAAAAAGATCACGTTAACTATTTCGCATTCGACTGTATTTTGTAATATAATACATACATACATATTTACATACATATGTATGTATCTACATATTCATGAACATATGTATACACAAATAAAATCATATGTATTTACAGATGTATGCGTATACATACATTAGGGTGGCGTTATTTTAATTTTTTTGATTTCTTCTACTCTCACCCCCCAAATCGGTTCAGTTTTATGTAAAAGAAATACAAAAAAATTTCATATCGATAAGTTGCGTTTTAGGGGGTGCGTCCGGCGCTCAAAGTTGGCCTTCAAGCCAATTTTTCAATGTAAATTTTTGCACATGACTATCTTTTTAAAATATCATTTTACAAGAATATGACATATGGCCATACTTTAGCTCTTCAAGTCAACAACATTAGTCTCAAAGAAAGTTTTTTGCTAAAATTAATATTTTAGAAAATAACGAAAAAATAACCAACAAAAATACCAACAATTTTACGTAACAAAATTATATTTATATGGAATTTTTTTATTTTAAGTATCCCTGCTAGCATTTTTTGAAATTTTTAATTAAATTCGATTCTTTTTTAATACTTTTAAGTGATCATAAAACAAGAATATGCGCTCGTTTTCTGAACATAAAAGATAGTTTTGTCGGTAGAAAATGATACCCTACATGCGACTCTTCTTGAGGAGTATTTTATTACCCGCCTTTCTGATCAGTTTCGACTCATTTATGACTCATATATTTTAAAATAAATAAATAAATTACTTTTAAAGCATAAGCACGACTCATTTTCGAGTATTTTTTCAAGCGCGCAAGTGTTTAATCAGTTTTTAATCGTCAAAAGTACTCGAGAGGAAGACTTAGTTAGGTGATTTTTGATAAAACAATCTTCCAAATGCTAGTAGGGATGTACAATAAGAGCTTATATACATATGTATGTGTATTAAATTATTTCATACACATACAGTTGCCCAATAAAGTCTACATACAGCGCCCCTATTTAAGTTGTCTTTTTATTTAAAATATTTTATTTAAGTTTAAGTTAAACAAATATTTTTATTTTCCAAATAAAACTTAAAAACGATAAAATACTCATTTATTTTTTGGCTTAAAATAAAGTAATAAAAGAAAAATGCAAATCAATCTGAAACGATAGTACAAAAAAGTGTACATACAGCAAATCCCATCACTGAAAGTATTAAAACAAACACTTCCCAAAGTAACGGTACATGATTTGTTGAATGCTTTCTGGATAGTAGAATATCAAATCAAAATAATTTAGCAGCTTAAGTGAGTTTTTCGTTATTTGTTCTTTAAAATGTCGCAGAATTTACAAAAACGCAAGGAAATTTCTCTGGAAATCAGAAAATTAATTGTTAAGCTAAGAGTTGAACAAAAATCATATGGAGAAATAGCGAATATAGTTGGAGTAAGCCGTTCTACAGTTCAAGCTTACTGACCGTGAAAAACGAAATATTATTAGACTCGTGTCCAATGATCCAAGAATAAGTGCAGTAAATATCGCTAAAGATCTTCAAAAAACCAAACAAATTAGTATTCATCCCGAGACTGTACGCAACGTGCTGAGAGAAAATGATTTTCACAGTCGTATTCCAAGAAAAAAACCACTTATTAGCGAAACCAATTTAAAAAAACGCTTCGAGTTCGCAAAATTACATAAAAATGATGGAATTGATTTTTGGAAAAACGTAATATTTAGTGATGAATCTAAATTCAACATATTTGGGTACGATGGTAAACAAAGGGTATGGAGAAAACCTAACACGGAGATGGCAATCCAAAATTTATTACCAACTGTGAAGCACGGTGGAGGATTTGTAATGGTTTGGGGGTGTATGTCCTTCGCTGGTGTAGGAAATTTGGTATTTATTGAAACTACAATGGACCGTCATATTTATTTGAATCTTCTGAAGGCAAATTTGAAGACGTCCGCCAGCAAGATGGGTCTTTCTGAAAAATGGATCTTCCAGCAGGATAACGATCCCAAGCATACATCTCTCGTTGTAAGGGAATGGCTTCTTTATAATGTCCCCAAACAATTACATTCTCCACCTCAACCGCCGGATATGAATCCAATTGAAAATTTATGGGATGAATTGGACAGACGCGTGCGAAAAAATAAAATATCTAACAAAGATGACCTTAAAAAAGCACTAACAGACGAGTGGCAAAAAATTGGATCAGATATAACAGAAAAATTGGTTTCGTCAATGCCTAGACGCATACAAGCATTGCTATATGCTAAAGGTGGCCCGACAAAATATTAGTTTAAAGTTATTTTAATAAACATCTAACAAATCAATGTCTAATATAAGCTGTATGTACACTTTTTTGTGATACGTTTTAAGACTGAATTACGTTTTTATTTTATTACTTTATTTTAAGCCAAAAAATAAATGAATTGTTGTTGTTTTTAAGTTTTATTTGGAAAATAAAAAAATTAGTTAGGCTTAAATTTAAATAATTATTTTTAAATAAAAAGAAAACTTAAATATTGACGCTGTATGTAGACTTTATTGGGCAACTGTATGTACATATAGTCTAAATAAAACTAAAAAAAATACATTGAATATATGGGCTTGAGGGCCAACTTTGAGGGCCGGACGAACCCAATAAAACACAACTTATCGGTATAAAATTTGTTTGTATTTTTTTACATAAAACTGATCCTTTTGGGGGAGGGGGTGAGAGTAGAAGAATTAAAAAAACATGTCTCCATACAATTAACGGCCACTCTAATATACATACATACATACATACATGTACATACATATATACATATGTATGTACACTATATTCGACATTTTTAGCAATTTTTGCAAAAATTACGAGGGTGTGGCAGAAGTACAATTGCACATGATTAATGTTTTTTATTACTTATTTATAGATACAAAGGTGATGAATTCTACTTTAATTACGAGTTTACATTGTCATCGATAACATGGTTAAACATGAACTTAGTTATCAGAAATATGACACAAAATCGATGACGATAACATAAATTAGTGCTAAGATACATACACCCATGCACACAAACAGGTAGATGCATAATATATATATATATATATGTATATATACATATGTATGCATACATATGTATGTAAGTATGTATGTACATCCAAACATACATACATATTATGCATCTACCTGCGGAAAACTTAAGTACGTGCAGTGTCATACATATTTATACGTCTTTACATATTAAATGTACATATGTATGTACGTATGTATGCAATGAAATAAATTATTAAAACATTTTAATATTCTTCAAGTCTAGTTATGATTCTAAACTTTAGAAAATCTGCACATTCTATCCACGGCTTTTATCCTTTGTTACATACTTATTCATATGTAGGTATACATACATACATTCATACGCAAGTTTTTGCTAATTTACTTTACTTAAATTTTTACTCTGTTTTAACCTTACACTTTTTATTTATATTATACACATTTAGGACACACGAATTTAATTAAATTTATTTCACTCTAAGTTTTGTTTGGATTAATAAATTTAATTTTAATAAAATTTTGGGATATGTTTTCTGCTTGTGCTTATTCTTACACAACGTTAACAAAATATGTATGTATATTCTTTAGCCAATAAGCAAAGCATTAAAAGAGATTGAGAATACAAATGGGGTTTCCTTAATTCAGCCATAACATTCGTGCAAACTTAATAAATAAAAATAAAAGTTTTATGTTAACTTTAATAACATGAGTAGCATTTTTCTGTTAACTTAGTGACTACTGTTAAAAATGCTGCTGCAATTATATCATATTCCTAGGCAAGATAACATGTCAAGTACATATTAATGTTATGTTATGCATGTTAACATTGTGAGTAGCAGGAAACGAGCAAAACTTTGTGTTAAAAGCAGAGAGATCTTAATAAAATACAGCAATGGCTGCTGGTGAATATACATAAAATTTTTAGTGAAAAATTTTATATTTATTAATTAATAATGTTAAGCAATGCACCTTTAACTTAATTTGTATGCCTATTTCAGATGTACACGTTGAAACTTTTACAATTTTATTATTTTTTTATAGGTACAAAATATCAAGACCTTATTTTTTAATGTACTATTTAAGTACCTAGGTAAATATAATTTAACTTTTTTTAGATTGTTAAAACTTTTAAAAAACGACTGTGTGAATACGCGTTTAATCAATTTCAAATAAAATAGTTTAAAAAAATTAAGCAAGCAAATATAAACTAGGTGTAAGTAATTTTTTATTAATTTTTTATATATTTTTTACAAAGCTACAACAAAAACTTTACAAAACGTGTTTTATTACCGAGAGCTCTTCAGCATTACTAAAAACTTTATTTTTCATCCAAGATTTTTAGTTTGTATGAAAAACAACAGCATGAACATTTTAAATGTACCCTGAAGGAAACGTGGAGTTAAGTGTCCCCAAGTCACCACTTTTGTCGATTATTTTGGTGATACTATTGTCAAAGGATTGGAGCGTCTATTAATATTGTTTTTGATGTGATGAAACATTTTTTAGATACACACAAATATGCTTCTTCTTAATGTTTTATTGGTTTGTTGAAAATAAAAGAGAGGTCAAAAAAAATATAATTGTTTATAAAAATTAGTGTAAGAAATCAAATTAAAAGGTTGATATATATAAATGTATTGAACAATATCTAAAAATTAAAAAAAAGATATTAGAAAAAACAAATAAAATAACAATCCATATTCTATAAAAATAGAAAATGTGAAAATTTAAAAATTTTAATAACGCATTTACACCTCCACAAAATCTATCAGATTTTAATTAAAATCTTTATGAAAATCTATACCGTTTACAAGAAGTTTTTTTAAATGTACATATGTATAAAGACTTTTTTATCCAAAACAAAACCCATTAACTGAAAAATTTCCAAAACTACAATCAAACAACTGCAATGTATCCAATTCACACAGATTTTTAAGCAAATCGTATCTAATTTAATCATCTTTTAAATAAATATTTTGTAAAAATAGAATAAAAATATTTGATTTAGTGTAATTTCCTACAAATCTACTTGCAAACTAGATTTTGTTTTGTATAGGAAATCCAGTACAAAGCAGCTGGATTTAGCTCAAAATCTCGTATGTACTAGATTTCGAGATAGTCTAAATGCCCTATAAGTGAAAGATGTCTTCAGATTTATAAGTGTTTGACTTTTTCTATTCAAAGAAACATAAAATTTTGATTAAAATACATACATATCGTCACCTAACTACACCTTTATATATTTTTTTACAGGAGAAACAAAAAACGTTACAAAAACAATAATAATAAAGTATTCTTGAAAATTGTCTTCGAAATTTACTTGTAGCATGGATACTTATATTTAATCATTTATTTCCTTTTTATATATATATTTAAGCTCTTATGTTAGTTACGTTCCTTGCAATAAAAATTAGATGCACTCGTAATTACGTCCATTTGAATTTCTTTAATAAAGTCGTAATTTTTGATCGCAGAGGTCTAAATATTTGTGCGCACATGTAGTTGGATAAAATGAACTATAATCAATCAAAAACTCGATTTCCAATTTTAGTGTAGTTACGTCCGTTTGCAACTAAGGTGACGATATGTATATGTTGCTTGTAATATGCTGAACGAACGAATAAATTAGTTCCTCTGTTATTTGATGTTTTTTATTCATAAATTCCGTTTTTTAGATATTTGTTTAATATAACACAAAAATGTAAACAAAATATGCAATTTTATTATCAAAAGAGTACTAGTGATTATCTGTTTCCAATGTGTTCATATGGTCCCTAAAGAACTATATAATCCCTAATAGAATCAGGGAAAAGATGCAAAATGTATATTGAGATAATTAAAAATTAATATAATGTATTTTGTTTTTTGACATTTTTAATTTATTTTTGTATTTAATTTAATATATAAGAACAAGGCCTTTTTATATAAATAGCAATTAACAATTGTATGTTTATTTCTTTTAATTCTTATTGAATGAAATATTTTTATTAATTAACGTGAGTTTCTAAAGAAGAGATATTTTTCCATATTGAAATAAGAAATTTAAACAATATAGTGGATCACTACTGATTCACTAGTGACATTTCCTACAGGGTATATATGGATGTATGTATGCAAACATATCCACACTCATACACGCTCTTTTTCCATCAGACTTCACAAAACGACAACTGCAAACACAATTACATACCACTGTACAAACAATGAACTGCAAGCAAGAGCAGCAACATAAAAATACAAACAGAACAACATTTCTCGTATTCATTAGCAGGCACGGCACACCGTCCCAGAGCAGTTAGTCAGAGTGAGACGACAGAAATACAACCAACAACATTAACTATTACATATCACGTTATTAAAGTTCGACATTTAGTGCATTTTTAGTCACTTTTCAGCACTTTTAAGTTTATGTTAAATTTTAAATGATTTTTTGCTGGCGTAATGAAAATTAACTTTTTGTTGTTCAAAAAAAAATCATTTAAGCAAAAAAAAATTTTTTTTTGTAATTGTAGCAACTAACAAATTCAGTTGGTAATTAAAACAGCAATTATGGAAAATGTCATTATAAGTATTATTTAGGCCTATAAATGTAAATATGTATGTATGTGTGTTGAATAAAACTGTAATACAGCAAAAAAAAAAAAAAAATGGTGTTGCCGCGTTGTCGCTCTATATTACAAAAAAATGCTACAAGGGCAGTTCGCAAAATTTTTGGCGGGACAAATAACCAATGGAATTTTAAGTCAAATTTGAAAATAACACAGCATATTTAAATATTTTATTTATTTTTTTAGATATGTAACGCCGAGCGTTTTGTTTTTTTAGAGGTATAAAACTTTAAGTTGGTGGTAGCAGTTGGATATGTGTGCAATAGCGAATCCTGTTGCATGTTTTGTGTTTATTTTGGTTTACCATTTCAGCACAAGTAGAGCAACTTCTGTAGAAAAACCTGATTCAGTTCAAGAAAATCATTGCACTCGTCTTCCGTTTTACAGGCCCGCGTAATAGTTTGTCAGAGCAATAGATTGCTTTAGCACCACATTTGCTTTACAACACAACACGTATCGTATAGTGTTTGCGTGTTATGTCCATTGGGCCGAATCTACACGACCATTGGAAAAGCATTGATTTAAAACTAAATTGCAGCCAAAATATGAGTTAACTCAACATAGATACTAACGGCCATATATATAAGCAAAAACTGGCATGAAGTTGGCATAAGAGGCAATATTTAACATGTTTTAGAGTTTTGCCGTGAAACTTCACATTAAAAATCACGCTAGGACTTAGTTGTGGGTTAAAACTACGTATTGCGATCATTTTAAATGTCAAATTGTATAGGGGAAGTCTTTAACAATTTCCTCACTTATGCTACGATTTACGTGTTTCAAGACAACATTTACCACGTGAAAATATCATTTAATTTCTCAATACAGATTTTTTTCTACTTATTTGCAAGATATAAAAAAGGTAATTTCTTATACCATGTTCACACTTATGGTCTTAGACGTATTTCATGCAAGTGTTTTCAAAACTAAACACAACCGTTCACATTACATTTGAGATGTTTAAGGTTGACGTTTTGTCAGTAAAATATTGTATTTGTAAAAAATTACGAAGAATAATGCTTTTTTATTGGTTTATTATTTTCAAACAACAAATGGTTTTGTAAATAATTTAGTATTTTCTAACTAATTACTTGTTTACCAAATAATTTTTCACGTAGCGCCATTTAATAACATCACAAAGTTGCCAGAGTTATAAAAAAAACAGACCCAACATACAACATTTGCGTGTTTAAGGAAGTGTTTAAATCTTAAACACTTAATTTGAGATGTTTAACAACACAAGTCAATGTATGGTAAAACATCTCAAAATCGTCGTGTTTAAGCTCTTAAACACGAATGAGGCGTTAAACACGTAAGTGTGAACATGGTAATACATACTTTTGTTCTTTATTTTTCTCTGTCAAGAACGTTTTCCTGTTCATGATTGTGTTGTTGTGAAGTGGTGAAATAATCAACATCAGAGCTTCTTTTACATCATGTTTTGTCTAACAGCAATTATTTTGCTGTTCAGTGCAAAAACTTAATTTTATATCGTATGATTATTTACGAAAGTCATAAAACTCTCATAATATGTAAGCATTTTACGTATGTATACATACATACATATATGTATATACATAAATATATTGATAATAAGAGAAATTCATAGTTGTTTAAAGTTATTGCAACTGTTGCAGTTTATGCAGCTGGTACATATGTACATATGTATGTACTTATGTGGTGTTGTGGGATTTAGGTTCGTAACAGATGTACCTAAAATCTTGTAGGTATTGACACCAGCTTTTCAGATTATTTCTTAAAAGTATGGATGTGTAGGTACATGTGGATATATTCATACATAAGCACGAATTATTAATTTATGAAAAAATGACAAGTTTTCAAAGAAATAGATATGTACATAATTGGAACATCTACTTACATATGTACATACATATGTAGCAATAGTAGAACTATTTCAAAACTTTACGCAGATAAGGCTAAATAAAGCTCTGGTCAGACAATATTATGAAGCACATCAGTATATATGCATGCATGCACAGGTATACATATGGATATTACATACATACATACATATGTACATACATATGTAGGTATGTAAGTATGCGTATTTATTGGCATCAGTTTTGTTTGCAGGGTAGTTCTTTAAAGCACTCACAAAAGTCTAGATATTCAGCAAAATTTGTGTTTTGAAGCCAAATATCACAAAAACACCCTCAAAGCTTAAGGGTTGTTTTCAAGCAAACATTAAAAAAAATAAACAAATAGGTAGGCAATTGGAAATACATATGCACATATGTATGTATCTATACATACATAAGTATGTGTCTATGCATCTATAAGGTCGCAAAATTTTATGGTTTAAAAGCCGACAAAATACAAAACTAGTTGCACAAAAGAGAAATAGGTAGGTATGTACATATGGGCATTTCCACTGAAGAGACCACATTTTGTCATGTGACGTTTCTTGCTAAAGTAGTCTGATTTTTATAGAAAAATCTATATTTCAAATACTTTTTGCATGTTGGCGTAGAGCGTTATTAGCTCTACATAGAAATAAATCGAACAGCATTGCTCCGAAATACAAGCTAAATTGCTTGGTGACGTAACGTGACAAAAAGTGGACTTTTCTGTGGGAATGCCCATATGTAGATAATAAAAAACAATAGCAAAAAGGTAGGTATGTACATAAATATGTATAAGGATGTAAACTTATGAGGATAGTACCAATGTATCTGCCAGATCCACACATCCATACATAAATATGTACATTTACATATGTATGTATGTACATTGTACATACATATCTACATTTGTTTTTGGCTTAAAAACAAAATTAAGCTAAAATATGCTGTATGTAACACTGTCAAATGCAATTGCATACTCATAAAAATGCGCATTAATAGCATCAGAAATTTCCCAACTTTTTAAATATCTTCTCAACGTGTTCTGATATTTTCTTTTATACCTATTTTGCTTCAAAAAAAATTAGCACCAAACCAATATTTTCTTCCTCTGTAGCCTGTCTGCTAATATGTTTGAATACCTGCTGTTTTTTTTAAAAGCTCCATTCAGCATAATGTGCTGAATTCGCAGCTGACTTGTTCACAATTTTGTATGTATTGTATTTTTGTTGTTTGCTCTGTCCATGTTGTTGTAGTTGGTGGCAGTAACAGCATTAAGTGCATATTTAACAGTCAAATGGAAACCATACAAAATCCCTGTTAATATTTGCAGGGTTGGAAAGAATATAAGCTTTAAAACGGAAACCAGACAGAAAGGACTGTGTACACATGGATCTTTTAATACAACAAAGATATAAGTAAAAAAAAGAAAACGGAATTTTTGAGCTAATAATGCAGTACATACTCACATTATTATTAATATTGTCTAAAAATTTTATACAAATATCTAGTATGCCTACCTACTGTTTAAAATTTTCTTATTACTTTAATTTGTGTTTTTCATTGATAGTTTAAGGTCGTTTTAAGTCAAAATTTAAGTGTGAATCCTGAAATTTAGGGCCTTATCTTGCAAAATGCTACGCTAAACGTTGATAATTTTATTTTGTATTTTATTTTAAAGCAGAAGAAATAAGAATTTGTCATTTTTAGGTCTGTGATGTGATGATGTTGAACGGCTTCTCAAATTTGATAGCGCAATACTTTCCATGCCTGATGCAGAATAAAACTTTTATAAGCATAACACTGGGAGAGAGTTTTAGTTTACAGATATGCGCTGGCTTAACATAATGTAAACCTATTTTATAACAATAAGCAGAATATTTATTAAGTATGGGAATGTTTAACTACATGCTACGTCACTTTTCTGAAAATATTTTTTTTTTTTTGTATCGAAATATACACAGAAAACAGAGAAGTTAATAAACGAGTTTTTAGCTTTTAGTATTCATAGCCAGTGTTTTCAAATTAATTATTATTGTTTCCCGCTAAAATATCTTCCATGGAAAATAATGTGCAGTTTTCTGATCAACATTAAGTTTCTACAACATTCAATTAAGGTAGGTATGCTTTGCGACTCCTAATGGGTACAAATTCGTTTTTGGGGTTAATAATCCAGAAAAAATTGTTATATCAGGCATTCTCTGGTGTAAAAATTTTGTATAAAAGGCTTCTCTTGAAAATATAAAATATTTTTATATCTTCATTGGTAATCAAATTTGATGAACCAGAAACCATTTAACATGTTATCTGACACTGCCCGAATCTGTAACGTCATATGCTTAGATGGCAGAGCAGACGTTTCCATGAGAGCAATAATATGTATGTACATACCTATATCGGGAAGTGTAAACTAGAGGACATCAGGGGGTTCATTATGGGAATGAAGTGGCTTAGTGACGGATAATAGGGTCATTTCTGGATAAAATGGTGGGTAAATGTTCCTTTTTTTTAATGGGCAATAGAAGGAAATCACAATGGAACCAATTGGCTCTTTTATTAGTTTAGCAGCTATTAGGTATATAAAAAATAATTATATGTATGTATGTAGTTACATATACGTTTTGACAGATGTATGAATGGAAACTCTGATATATAGACGTAGGTATGTGTTTTAAAAACGATATTATTTGAATTTTTTATATAATCGAAGTTCCAAAAACATTTTTATAACACAGCAGTGAAATGCGCATAGGAACTAGATCGTGTGCGCTACCAGTTTTAAGGTATTTTAAAGAATATTTAAATATGGAAAAATAATCTTCCGTCAAATATTATCTATTGAAAATGTAGACTTTTAAAAAGACGAAAAATTCGTTCTATATGTAATAACGAGTCTGTAAAGCTTTAAGCCTGGTACTCTGTTCGAAGTTGCGAAATATCTTGATTATTTCGCATGAAAAATTAGATATGTACTAAATTTAGCAAAACTAGCGGTTTTTTTATAAATTTGTTGCTTTTTTTGCTTGAAAGTGTGCAACATTGTTAAAATTCCGTGCGAAAAAAGCACTGCTCATGTTGTTTCGCAGCTAAACTAAAATGATGCCAGACTAAATTTGCATGGAAAGACATGACTTTACGTGTTTTTCACAACAAGAACCAGAGTACTATTTTTGCGAATTTATTTCGCAAATATTTCATACCAAATACTTTTATATGTAGTTTGACAGCATTTCGCACGAAATTGTGAACAGAGTAGTACCAGAATTTAGAGGAAAAAAGTTTGACCACAATAAATTAAAAAAAATAACATTATTAACAAACAACAATAAACCACATTCCTATTTTGCGTAATGAATATTAATGTCGTTTGATCTCTGACCAACAATGCATACATATGTATGCTTAAAGCCCTCTCGCTGGAAGTATTCGAAATCGAGGAAAAATTACAGTTTCACTACTGTCCAATAGGTCTACGATTTTTGGAAAGGCCACCAAAAATAAAGCACAAGGCAACACGCTCTTAATGCCTTTTTTATTTCTTGTTTATTTGATTTTCACAAATGGTTTTTTAACTTTTATTTTAGGATTTCTGAATTTATTTTTTTAAATAATAGAAAAATATTCGTCTTAATATCTAAAAATGGCTGAATGACAAAAAATTACACATAACCATCAGAACTACTTGTCATATAATGACTTACTTTTCTGATTATCAAATTTCATTACTCGCTTACAGATCGCATTACCTAAAATTTAAAAAAATTATGTAGAAATTGCTAAATGAGGAGAATGAGAATGAGTAGGGAAGGGCTTCCATCCACCAAAAATTCTTAATTCCAAACCCATTTACCTTTTTTGAATTTTTTTTGCTGGGTATGTTCGCATCGAAAGGATAATTATGTATATAATTTTCGCGTTGAATTTTGAAAAAGTGTCATTATTGTAATTTTTGGTTTTCCTTTTCTTGCAAATAAACTTGGAAAATATGTACATGTGTATGTTGTATCAATGTATGTACCTATGTATGTAAATAAAAATTGCCCTTCATATATAAAATTGCACAAGAATTGGCAACACTGCACTATACAAACAACACAAAGCAATAACAGCAGAGTTGTTCTGGCTGATGTATTGCTCTTCCTCTTACGTGAAACTTGTTTAGTAAACACATCAGTATTTTCTGTATGCAAAAGGGGGTGGGAGGGCGAGATTTTATGTACACACATATTTATTTTTCTTTCCTTTTATATTTTTAATGGCGCGCTCATTCATTTAAAATAAACACATGTTTTTCCTGTGGCATCTCGTCACGGTAAAATAAAGAAACACGCACACACATACACGTAAACAAGTACACCAACTTGCAGATTGGTCTGGCATGCTTCAAATGGCTTTGGAGACGTTGATCAGCTGTTTTCACGAAATATGTACGTGAAGAAATGTTAGTTGCTATTAAAATCCCCCCACATGTTTGAATACATACATACATATGAGCACAATCACTATTTGCGCACATGCTTTTGTTTGAAAACAAAATGTGTATTTTGTATTTCGTCCGACTGTTGCCATACTATTAATTTTACTGAAGTATTTAGTGGAAAGTACTGGTAGTTATTTGCAGCTGAGTGTGCAGTTGTAACTAAAATTTGAGCATAACGTCTGTTATCTTATTTTTGCTACTTCCAAAGTGAAACTGCATGCAACTGTCAGTTAATTTTGAAATATGATATGATATGCAGCAGCTACGAAAAAGGGATTGTGTTGGCATGTACATAAAAAAATTGTTCATAAACAAAAGGTATGAAAAAAATAATTTTATAAAGCAAAAAGAAGCTCAAATACATGTAAGAGTGAGGTTATTGGGTGAATGACTGAAGCCTGCATCCTCGTCGCTCGGGCGAATCTTTATATTTTGTATGCGGCTTTTCCAGTTTTGTAAATCTATAAGAAAGAATTTTGAAAACTCGAATGCCAGTGAGATAAAAAATTGCAATACCTGAGGAAGCACTTAAGGTAGAACGCGTTATAAAAGAATTTTCTATCAGCTGTTTTAATATACTATCACAACATTTATGAATATTCCCGGCGATATTTTCTTTTTCCTATCATTTGTTCCCGAGGAATAATCCTCCTATTCTAAATAGCCGGGGAATAATCAAATACGGGAAAGAGTAAAATCTGGATCAGCTGATTAATGTTTACATATTTTTCTGCACAAAGCACGAGTTCAGCAATAGATATTTAATAAAAGTTTTATGTTTTCATTGCCAATAAGATTGTGTGTTAATATAAACATCTGTTTTTGCTTAAATAATAACTTTTAAATTTTATAAAGTTTTTCTTATCGATCTTGATAATATTAGAGGGAAACAAATCTTCCATTTACCTATTATGTGATCGATCTTGAAGGAGGTGTACAAAATTGAAGGTTTTAGTATTTTTTCTGATGGCAGAAGTAGTTCATGTTTTTAAAGTGCATGTGCGCAGGACTTGGATAAAAATGCCTAAAACATACTTATTCAATACTGGAATTTTGGTTACTTTTTCATCGATTAATTAAAAAATTAATTTTTGACTCTTTGAATACGTTTTGGTACTTTTTTTTACATTCGAATACTAACTAACAGCGAACGGATGTTTGATACTTGCGCAATTCTTAAAATTTTATACTTTTTTGTAAACCAATAATTTTCTAAGGGGGAAAAATTCATTTGGTAAGTTACTCTTAGAATAGAAAGAAACTCGAATACGTTTTCGGTCTTTTTGGACATACAAACATATTACGAGGTAAAAAAATTCACATTTTATCATACATACTTATATCTAAATGAATTTGATTATTAGCTTCTAGCCCTCAAAAAAGTATCTACATACATACATATGTACGTATGTATGTATGTCTTTCAAACGCCAAAACGAAAAAATCGCAAAAAAGAGCAAATCGTCATAAGCGTAGAAAGACCATTGTGGGAGTTGGGTTGCCCCCTCCCTTGAACTATTAAATTTTGCATTCAATTATTTATTTTAATACTACTCATGAAAATCAACAGTCCCCTTCCAGGAAAAAAGTGTCTAGCTACGCCAGTGCAAATCGTTGTCATGATAAAAATTATCAAACGATAAATAATTATGTAATAATGTTATATTAAAGTTTTATTCATAAAAAATAATTTTGTTTTATAAAGGGTTCATAGAACAAATTTTATATTTAAGCCCGTTTTTTCAAATAAACTCCTTCAAACCAGAAAAACTGCAATGGCAACACTGTGTCTTAAATCGTTTTTTGTTTTAATTTTACTTCTTTCCACTTATGTTTGCTTAAAACTTTCCTTATTTCCACTGCAAGAGGCAAAGAACTTACAAGAAAACCACAATAAGAACGGGAATGACGTTGCGTTGAAAAAAAATGCAAGTCCAACGCTGAAAAAACTATTTTCTTTGTAAAAAAAATAAATCATTACATGTAATTGCCCTTTTATGTTGCAATACGACATTAACACTATTTTTGTTTAGTGATTTGAAAGTTTTAATTCCCCACGGTATTTCACAAACACTTGTTTGTTTATTCCGAAGCATCATTCATTCATGATTGCTGGATTTTTGTTTTTGTCTTATTATTGCAAGAACTCGTTGCAAAAGTAATTTGTTTTGTATTTAACTGATTGAATTATTAAACTTTACTTTATAAAGTTGATAGCGCTCAGTTGCTGAAATTATGAGCAATTTTTTAGGATGTATGTATATCGGATTAAGTTTTGGAAAATTGGGAGTTCTGAAAACTCTATATACATAAGTGAAGTTTTTTTTTTTGATGTGTAAACATCAATACGCTAGGGAGTAAACATTTTTTTCACAATACAATCACAAATTATGAGTAAGATCGTAAAGCGTTATCAGATCGGTGTGAGCTATGTATGAGTGTATTACTTAATCACACGAACAAGTACAGATAAACTTAACAGATGCATAGAAATACACTCAACCGAATTTTAAAGCATACCTTTAGGAGCAATGTTAATTTTAATAAAAATTTCTTTCTTGAAGTGTAATAGTGTTGCCAGTGGGGATAATTTTGTTAAAAAGTTGAAAAATATAAAATAAACAATATATATATAAACTTTTAAATAAAAAAGCGTTTTAAATGTCAAATATTTGTTTAAAAGATATATAGCAGTCTTTATAAAGAATTTATAATATTATATTATAACATATCTTCATTGCGTACTGTTGCCTTACACTGAAGCTGGTGCACGACAAATATTCAACAATCTGCATTTCATGCCAATTATTATGGGTGGAGATTTTAATAAAAAAATAAAAATTTTGCAATCCCACAGTCGCAATATTAATCAAAATTTTTATTTGACGTTTTCCACTTCAATATGAGCAATTCTCCACAAGTCCCCACAACTAATAATTTCACTACTATAGATGCAGTTTTCCGTAGATTTTTAAATACAGTAGAGTCAAAAATTTATATTTTATTTTAGTTACCATAAGCCAATATTAAAAAAAATTTATTACTAGATGTTTACACATCTCCCCTGTGATCGGACTCACATTGCTTTTTTTTAATTTTGCGTTTTCATTTAGAGTTACAAATTGGATTGAAAATAATTATGTTTGCATAAAGACCGTAATACACTAATCTACACATGGAATCTATGACCATTTTCAAAAGACAATAACAATTCATCAGATATCAGGGTTATATTTTTTTTTGTAGATCGTGCGATTGTGTAGGATAGTGAGTCATGGCTTTAAGCCGCACATAGCATTTGCCGCTACTGCTTTATATTTAAGGATTTATTATCATTTTAATTGTAATAATATCTAAGTTAAATATAAATAAAAACAAATTAGGGGGCAAATCACGGCATTCGATAAGACTCTTAATTTAAAAATATTTCCATATAAACTCTATTGCCCCCAGATTTCATTAAAAAGCTCTGGTAACATTATGTAAAAATTTTTGCAATTTATTTTTGAACTACATATACACATTTCATATTGACCGAATATTAGGTTAGTTAGATTTCGGCCTTGGAAAACCGGTTTCTGTTGGTCCTTACCAATTCGTCAAATTCCATACCGGAACATTTTTGGTGTGTCAACTTTTTTTTCATTTGTTTCTTTTCTCTATCAAGTCTGTCGATAAGTTTTTCTTTTGGATTTCTACTATCAATTGCTTTGTTTTGCTACTTTATTTATTTTCATTATCTTTTCTTATATTTTTATTTAATTTTTATACGACAGAGATTATGTTGTGAATTTAATTGAGTGGGTCGCCGGTGGCTGACTGACTGTTTGGTAATTGAAAGAAGAGTGAACAAAATTGTGTGTTTTTATTAAAGTGTGATTTTCTTTACTATACATACATACATACATATGTATAGTATATGATTTTGCATTTGAAGTTTGAATGCGAAGAATTATTTGTTTGGATTCATGAAATAAACAAAATTGCGCTTTTCACAAGTCCGGACTCCGTTAGTGTTGTTGCTATAAATCAGCTGTTTGCGTGATGTAGACAAAAGGTGTCCGAACAAATTTTTGTTACTGAGTTTTCTGAAGCGCGAATAGCACAATAGCAAAACGTTTAATTTTTCTGCCGAAAACATATAAAAAACCTTCATTGGTTAGATCAAGAGGGTTGAAATCAGTACGCATTTTTCTTCTAATACGTAGCACATCTATAATTGTGACTTCGTTTTGGTTGTCATAAAATAAATCAACACATATTTGTATCCATTTGATATGATTTCTTTGAACTAACACAAAAAAACAATTTTTCTAAAACTTGTTTTTTTCTTGTCAAACTTGATATTTTAAGTTGGCAACGCGATGACAATTTCAACTAAAAAACAGTCGTGGTTCATAATACTAAAACACAGTGCGGTCGTGTGTAAGTTTGGTCTACTCCTGGGCGACCAAACTGAATTTAGTTGAGAACCCCGGTAGGGGCATTAACCTATGGGCAGCTCAGTTCAAGTTTGTCCGGACAAAATATAAAATTAAACCACTTCAAGCTGAGAGTTGTTCGAAAAATATATTTTTTCTCTCCCAAAAAGAGAGACGTCAAACTGCATATAAAGAAAAATTTTTGTTCGGACAACATGGGTGAATCCATTTAAAGACCGTTTTGTTTTGGAAGCAAAATAATAACATTTCACATTATATAGTGAAATATATCAAATTAAAATGAGTTTTATGGAACATTTCGAAAACCATGCTTACACACATGCATACCAAATTAACTGTTTAATTTTTGGTAGTCCTCCATACATTTTTACCAAAAGACTATTTTTGAAGTGCGACAGTATGTCTACTGTCCGTAAAGAATCTTCTGCGGACGTGCATAAGAAATGCTCATTATAGAACACGATACAAAGTCTGTTGGGCTTAATGGTAAGAAAAGTTTAAAAACTTGAAATTAAAACAATTCTACATACATTAAAATTATTTTTTAGTAGAATGCATATCAGGCGATTTCAATACTGCAGCTGATGATCAGCTGTTAATTTTTCTTGTTTTCTTGTGTTAAATTAAAGCAAAACTTTCGGAAATTGCGCAATAATAAAAATATACAAGGCGAATATGCAGAGTTGCAAATCGCCTTCAATGATTAGTGCAGCCTAAGGAGATTGAAATTTTCATGGAACATCAATGTCATCCAGAATATGACGTGCTTATGGTATTCAAGCGGAAATTGATATTTCATTGGTACCAGGTCCAAATATTTCGCATTTATAAGAAGAAGAAAATAAATTTGTTTCAATTTCGGTATGTTCTTTCTGTTAAATAATATAAAATAATTCGAGCCATCATTCATTCCACATTTTGTATTATATTGGCAGCACATATGTACATTTCCGCCAACAAGAATAGAAATTACATGAATTGGTCCACAATGACATAATCAGCGTGGACAACAACCTTGCCCGCTATGTTGCCTTCCTGTCGTCTAAATAATAATGTATTTTATGTATGTACATATTTTACTCTTCACATTTTGAAGTATGTAGCTTGCTGTGGTGAATGTGTTTAATGCTTAAGTCAGCTGATATTCAAAACAAGATAATAATACAAAGTAATAGAGCAATTAAATGCAACGAAAGCACTTATTCATTATTCCCACACATACTATGCCACACACAGCCCGCACTCCAAGCACTAGTACACCAAATAGCAAAAAATCACTCTATAAAATTTTTAATTTTAATTGTTTATAATAAAAGTGCGTGTCCTCAATACTTTGTGTGTGTGTCTGTCTAATTGTTGTTTAGTTTTCCAGTCTTATTTTTGTTGTGCCATATTATCATGTATATGTGTATCAGTGATCTGCATGATAACGAATCAAACGGCATTATTTTGCATTTTCTAAAATGAATATTGAGCTAGCACTTAACATTGAAATAATGAATGATGCTATTAAATGATTCATATCAATGAGACTGTTGTTAATAAATGCCTGCCACTGATTGCAATCTCTTTTCGTTCATATGATTCACTAAAGCAATGAATCAGTATAATTGTTTTGTATACTTCTTAAAACCCCTTCCGACGACTTCAGTTTTATGTAATATTATAAAAAAATATAGCTAGCCCCATTTTATTTTATAAATTGTTTTAATACGAGAACAACTATTAATTAATACGCCATGTTTTATTAACTTAAGACTTCATCTAGTCAACATGCTTTTATGAGTTATTTGATTGCTATACAAAACAATAAAACAACAGTGAGAATTTTTATTGATTTTTACTAACAGCACAAAAAAAAAAAAATAAAGAGAGTGAGTTAATGACAGTCAAGCAATATCATTTAGATATTGATGTTAAAAAACAAAACAAAAGCATTGTAAAAGTGAGTTGACAGCGAAAGTGAATCAACTCATTCAGTTCTCTGATGTGTATACACATGCATACATATGTTATCTACATAATTTTATATTTTTGCAAACCATAAAAATACGTTTAGTAAATTGTTATTGCGTCTGTTTTTATGCTTTAATTTTTGCCGAAAGCATTTTTAATTACCCACATTTGTTTTCATAATTTTTTACGTTTTAAATTTGTTGCCTGGTTTGGAGTTTTTCTAACGTTTGTACTTAATATATTGTACATGTATGTATGTATTTTTTGTTATTGTAATTTGTGCAATAATGTTTTACAATTTGTTTAACAAACTAAAGAATCGCTCATAAGCAATATGTGTGTTTGAAATATTAAATAATATTTATTATTATATGGACATATTGAGAGCCTATTTTCAAAAGACGTTAACTCAAATTTGGTCAAAATGAGTTTCTGATGGTAAATTACTCCTCTATGCAATATTCATCTGTCCGTCGATTCAGCTTTACTGGAAATAACCAAAACCCAATTTTTTCAGTTATCCGATTTTTACTCTAAAACGTAGTTCGGATTACTAAAATTTGTTACAGTTGAGCGTACTGCTTAAAATCAGTACAATATAATAGAAAAATACAATAAAGTGCGTAAGAGCGAAAAGGACAAATACAATTTGCACAATTTTTCTAATAAATATTTTTATCATTGTTTATTTTTTCACTAAAGCGAAGTAAGTTTCATACAAAACGTAAATGTGGACTTGCTTTTGGTTTTCACTACCACGATGTTTTCAGTAAAGCGATGTTTCGCTAAAGCGAAGTGAATAAGACTAGCTGCGTTCAAAATCAGTGCGGGGATTTGTATCGCTTTCAGTAATCCGATTTTTTCAGTAAATCAATCAAAAAAGCCTATTTTGAATTTTTTTGTTGTTACGGCCTTTCGGATTTTAGGTATCGATATACTATTAAAACGTTTTTTCTCTAACAAACGAGGAATTTTTTTAAAAGTTTTGTTTTACTCAAGTCTCCGAGCGGAAGATTGGGTCTATTTCACCGAGACCAAAATAATAAGATCGAATTTATATTGGTATTCGTAATAATTATGTATATTATCATTGTAGGTTAATAGAGATACCAATAATTTGACATGGTTCAAAAGCTTTCTTAGTGAAAAGAAAAATTTTTATAGAATAGAAAAATGTGTTTATTCTAAATCATTTATTGCTTTAATCGTAATGAAATCCATAAAAATAAAAAGAAGAGAGGTGTCTTATGAAACCCGGTTAGAGCTATGCTGCTTAGCTATATAAAACAAATTTCATGTGTTAAATAACAATGCTATAAAATTATATTTGATGATGTGAAATTCGCCGCAAATATATCAAAACGTTTCCATTTATTTCCCATTTTTTTTTCTTTTTAAGCTGCGTGCGATTAAATAATAGTATGGTTTGTGATCATGTGCAGAGGTACAAAAACAAATTGAGCCATCGTTCTCGTTGCTTTTGTTTCACTCAATTCAAAGACTGAAACAATGTAAAAATCAAATATTTTGTTTCGTTTTTTTTCGTACTCTGCTTTTAACTACGAAGAAATCAAAACGAAAAACACACGTCCTAGCTCCTGTGTCATGGCATAAAGAGCATAGCTCTAAAAGTTCATATTCCCCCAAATTTGTTTGACAACTAAGAATGGAAAATATTTTTATGGAGAAAATTCACTTACCTTGTTCGGTGTGCCTTGGCCTCTTTTATGCTGTAAATAAAAAGATTTTCATACACATATGAGTAAGAAATTAAATATATTTGTACATAAATATTAATAAATAAATTGAAATAATTCTTGAAAAGAAAAAATTCTCTATGAGAACCAAATCTATTTCAACGTCACTCACTGATCAGCCTGATTTGATTATACATACTTATTTACATACATTTTTCACTTTGCCAACAATCTAATGCAAAATTTGTTCGATCAAAAATTCGATGTTCGATGTTCAATGAAAATTTTGGGGCAAATTATGACACTAGATATCACAACGAAATTACAAAATATTTCAAGGAAGTTTATCTAGAAATAATCAAAATTTTGATCAATATCGAATTCCGTAATTTGGCCCCAGATATGAAATTAATTAAAATGCTCAAGTCCTCTCCCACGACACAGTGTTTCGAAACGAAAGGAAATACTTTCGAATTTCCAGAATATAGAGATGTATTACTCTGTGATTCGATTCAAAAGAAAAGCATTTGTATGTACATATGTAATTAATATAAAAATTGGAAAACATTTTCTGTCGATTAGAATTACACATGTACGTAGTAAATTCCACAAGTTAACTTTTTTGTCTCGTGCGACAGCAATAAATTAAGCTGATATTTCGAAACAGTGTGACTCGATTTTTCTTAAAATTCTACACAAATATATCAGGAAGTAAAAAAAGGTTCGTTTTCTTTGAAAAAAAAAAACAAGCATAGATAGTTGTTTCGTGTCGCATGTGACAGAGAGTTGACATTCCTATGGAAATGCTTATATGGATATATGTATGTATAACGCAATGAAATAAAATTAAGTACTTATAAATACATAAATGCAAAAGTTGTGCAAAGACTTTTTTAATGAAATATATGAGCAGAAAATCTCTAGGCTTCTGAAAAAAATCTTGTTTGACTAAAAGCTTATCAGACCTAAAGTAAATGCATACATAGGTATGTATGCACTAAGGTATATGTCAATAAAATTCAAGTTTTTTTTTTTTTTTATTTTATATTTAAAACTTGACTTTGATTTAATCTAAATGTTTTTCTGTTCATAGTTTTTTACGACCAATTGTTTGCTTTTGTTCCATAAAATATTTTTTATTTTGGCAATACTCTTGCATTTCTATGGCTGAACGTTTTGAGCATTTTAAACTTCGATTAAAGAGTTAAAAAAAAAACTTTTTGTTCAGATTTCCAGCTGTGTTTTGATTTTGAAAAATAAATAAAATTTTATGCTTTATTCAACGTCATAAAATTTGCACAAAAAAGGCATCTCGAAAACGTGATAAGTTTTAAAATAAATGTATTTGAAAAACTATAAAAAACAATAATAAAATAAACATAATTTTGTTAAAAGTCATTATTTTTTAAATCTCGTTTATTTTATTTTTTTATTAAGCATACATTAATAAATAGAAGTACATATTTATGTATATATGTACATACAATATGTATATTTTTACAAAGAGTTTTATAGCACTTAAAAAAAGTCATTTATTTAGTACAAAAATTTCGATAAATGCAAAATTTCATTGAATATCATTTACTACGAGTATATCAAACATAATAAAATTGTGTTTTATTCACAAAATTATTTACTTTGAAAAAGATTTCTTGCATATTGTTTTTATTAGCGAATCCCCCTGAACTTTTATGCATACAATTAAAAATCAATTTAAACATTTGAAATATCTAAATTGTAACTGTTTAGAATTCATAATATGATCACGTAAATAAAACACATTGTTTTTTTTTTAATACTGAAGAAAACAAATAATAATAGTGTTTAAACGATAAAAATAATTGCTTAATTCACAACAATCTTTATCGTGTATTTGTGTATCAAATACACTTTTTACACTGTTTTTTAATTGTGAACACCCTCTGTGTAGTGTATTAATATGTATTTTGTAATTTAAATGAAAAAAGAAGAACAAGCTACAAATTCTCTCAGAGAGCCTCTCTCTGAATACAACATTTTAAAAACATATGAAATAAAAGTGTAATAGTGTATCTATTTCATTTTTATGTATATAAAAATTTCATACAACAAATGTTACACTCTTTTATTTAATATGATAATACAATCGATACAGAGATACAAGAGGTTTTGTGAATTAAGCAAATATTAACATATTTGTTGATTTTTTCCAATAAGTTGAAAATATTAACTAGCTAATTGATGTCAATTTAAATAAAAAAAAAAAATAATAATTATAAAAAATAATGAAAAATATTTTTTTTCTATTTATGTTGAAAAGAAAAAATTTTAATTTCAATATTTTTAACATAAATAGACGAACAAAAATTCTGCTTCGTTTTCAGTAAATAAACAGTTATGTAATTTCTTTATTTTTCAACTCTCAATTGGCATCACGGCATCTCACATTTGATCAATGTTGCCATGTCAGTTGGTTCAATCAGTTAAATAATTAATTTAATTGTTTAATTTATCTTATTTGCAGATAAAAGATTAATATATAGTTAAATTATAGCCATATTTTTATTAAAGCATTTCACTAACCAACCATAGAGATTAATAAGTGATTAAACATTTTATTATTTATATGAAAGCAAAAAAAAAAAATAAAGCTACAAAGGAATGCATTGTAAAGCTTTAAATATAATTTCAAGGTTGATTATATACATACTTATGTACATAATATATAAACAATAAAAAAAACTTACTTTTTATTACTTGAAAGCAGATATAAAATGCAAAATGCTAATCTTAATTAAAAATCATGACGACGTTAAAATGAAAAATTTTAATTTCCACATACATTGATACACATGTATGTATGTATGTATGTATATACATATGTACCATAGACATATATATAAAAAAATCAAACAATAGAAAGTAAATTTCATTTTGCTGGTGCAGCTTTTGTTGCATTCAAAAATCAGATTGATTAATTAAATGGGAAGTATGCATTAACGTAATAACGTAAAAAGTTAAGAAACATTATATTTTCAAAGATTAAAAGTAGCCAGCTCTGCATATCTGACGGTTGTGAAAGCAGTCTGGATATCTAAAGCGGCCCATACACTACAACAGCATGCATGCGCAATCAAGTGTTTGTGCCAGCGGTTGGGTCGTGTATGGGCATTTTGTGTGATTGTACGTGTTGCTGTAGTGATGTCAAATAGAGTTTGATATTTTGCTGATGGTACAAGCTTGCTGGTGTAGTATATGGTGAAATTAGCTCAGTTGAGCAAAGTTTTCATGGAGTAAACATGCATTTAAAAAATATAATTTATTGAAATATAATTTTTTTCAATGGAAAAGAGAATTTTAGCTCTTTAGTTATACATAGCTGCTAATTTTAACAACATACCAATAGTAATTGTAAGAATTTTTTGTCCATAGACTGAAAAAAATAAATAAATTGTAGCAAAAACTGTGTCACTATTCATAACCACCCTTACCGCAATTTTGTAAAAAATGAATATTGTACCAGCTTGTTGGTATAATGTGTGCTTCGAGCATGAATGCTCAATCGCTTGATTGTGCGTGCATGCTGTTGTAGTGTATGGGCCGCTTAAAGCGGTGTACTGAATTTTTGTTAAGTTTCTGTTTTATATTGTATACTTCTAAATTTTTATATACATTTTTTACGTTTCTGTTTTTATTAATAAATATTAAAAAATGGTACCGTCATGGTCTAAAAAGTACATTTGGCGTACAAATTTTTGGTTTGACGACATGGCGATTTTTTTTGGCGATAAATATACTTGTTGAAGATTTGTATCGCTGCTTTTTTTTAACAAAACTGAACTTCCAAATTTTTCTAATTCAGGAAAATTAGTTTGTTGAAGAAGGAGTAGTTTCAAAAATAAATCCCACCAAAAAACGCCTGCAAGAAATTAAAACAATTTGATTTTGATGATTTTTCTATAGTAATGAATGCGTTTTGAATTTGGATGAGAAAAATTTACAAGAAATTAATTTTGGCGATTTTCTGATAAATTTTGATAAAAATTTATATTAAAAAAGTGTTATATAAAAAGAAATTTATTATCAAATTTATACTAAGGAAAACTACATAAAATTGATTTTTGGTGGTGCAAAAATTAGCAATATTATGAAATAATTTTAAGAGACTGGGAGCACTACAAATGTGGTCAGGCTTGTGCATCATCGCAATAAGCGTTTGTTTGATGGTGAAGAGTATCCATGTTATTTATTAAGCTTAACTTTTACACTAGTCAACTGACAGTTGCCTGTTGAGAGCATCAGTGCTTCCCTTTCAGTCAATAGGAGAGAAATTCAACCATAACATATATAGCTTGTAATAAGATAAAATTCTTCTTCTCTAGAAAAAAAATTAAAGGTGTGTTAACAAAATTATGTATATATGACATGCGGAAAAAATATAGCAACACTAGGGGCTAATAAGTCAGTTAAAGTTTAAAGGCTGGTTTATATGTGGTTTAAACTCAGTGAACCATACCTTATGTGTAGTTTAAAAAATAATATTGTGGCAACACTAGAATAAATGTCAAAAACAGCTGTTTTGCAGCAGGCAATCAATTCTTTGCACAATCAAATAACCAAATATTGTATAAAAGATCGCCAAATTTTACTGAGAAATAAATTGTAGTTATGCTTTTCGTAGTAGAATAGTATAAAATAACAATAGAGTGTAAGAGAACAGATCGAACAAAATCTGCAGAAAAAGTAGAGGCTTGGAAAAAGTTGAGTACTCTATAAATGCAAAACATATTACCCCTTATTGCGAATAGCCTCGTGGACGTCACAGCAAGACGACAGTTAAAATTGGCACTTGTCTACGCTTTGTCGACAACAGTTAACTGCTATTAATATAATCCATTAATTTACAAACCCTTAGAGATTAGTAAGAGATTGCCAATTGTTTCCGATAAGGAGTAGATATGTAAGTGAAAATATTTACTGTCGTCTTTATGTGACGTCGACGCCGCCATTCACAATAAGGAGAATTGTCTGTAAGTAACAAAATCATATGACCTGTATTGGTAGTTTAAACGCCCAAATTTATGCGTTTACAGATGGTTTAAATGCTGCACTGATTTATAGGTTTGCTGGTTTAAACACATTTTAAGCCAAAAACAGAGATTAACTTGCACTGACTTATTAGCTCTAAGAAGTTTAAATTAACTATCACTCAAAAACTTCAACTGCAGTTAATTTTAAATTTGCTTATAAGAGACAAAAAAAAAGATAAACTTCTTCCTGGGACCCAGCTTATTAGTGCTGCCATAACCATAAACAGCTCTTAAGCCCATATTACACTTCATTTTTCTTTCATTTATCAAGTTTTATAGAAAAGTGCAAGCATATGGTAATAGCAAAATTCAACAGGTGCAAATGGTTCAGCTATATTCAGAAAAATTAAATAATGTCAACAACTTGATTAAAGTTATCGATAAAAAATGAAGATTTGTCAAAAAAAAAAAATGTAAAAATTTTTTTAAACTTAAAATTGACATTTAAAGCTTGAAATTTAAAAGTGTTCGCTATTAGCGGTTTACGGTCAAACATAGCGATTTTTAGTTTGTTTTGTCTCTATACTAGCGGTTTTTAATTGTGGAAATTGTACAACATTTAAACATTATGTTTCCGTTTCATATAGCTTGGTCTTTCTAACATTTATTGTTTCTTTCTATCAGTTCAATATCAAATCAATGAAGAAAAAATTAAGTGTCATAAGGGCTTTAATGCTTTCATTTCTTTATCGATTCCAAAAGTGCAACAACAAATATGTCTAACCAGCAAACAGCTGTTTTATATGGTTATGTTAATGGCACGTTTAATTGAACCCTAAACTATAAAATATCAAAAACTCCTAACTTATTTAATAGTATACTATCAACTAACGCTGCTTGCTGCACCCATATTTTTTACGCGTTTCTGGACAAATAAATTATTTTTATTTAACATACATTAATGGATTTACTGAGCCGCAACAATCACGCAATAAAGTATGACGTATTTATTTAAGTGCATATAATTTCAAACTCCACACAAAAAGTGCTTTTACACAATCGTAGTTTAATATTATGTAAAAATCTATTAAGTTCATTTTAAACTCATCATCATCTACACATACTAAAATATTTAATGCGTCATTGCAAAATTGTTGTTTGGGAAATTTTACGCTTTATTTCATCCCGCCACTGGCGTTCAACCAACGTTGTTCGTTCGCCCTGAAGTGAAGAAATAAATTGTTTGTGTTTATTTTTATGTTTCAGCTTTTGTTTGTGTAATGCTTAAACATATTTATCTTCTTAATGATAACAGAAATTTCAATCAAATCATTAAGTTATATCTGATTGAGGGAAAGTTTTATAATCATTTTGTTTTTTAATAAAGCCATACAAATTAACTTACATATATCTTCCGCTTTCAATTGCCTTCATAATAAATTGTCTTGAGTTTTTGAATTTTATAACTTGATGATAATGATAATTTTAGATTAGAACAAAATTATTTGTGCAAAAATTTATTGAGATGCATAAGGTTGTATTATGTTTTAACTATTGAAATTAATAATATAGGGTTATCAATTTTTAGGTTTCAAAAGTGAAGTTAATAGTGTTTAAAATCTGGTTTTAACGTTAAAACCATAAACAGCTGATTTTGCATTCACACAGCAAGTTTGTCTAATAACTTTGCTCAAAACTATAAAGGGTTCGCCAAATAACTCTTTTTTTTTTTTGAAAATGCTATAAAAAACTACTGAAGCTTCGGCTGTGTGACGCCGTCCTGTTGAAACCAAATGTTTGTGAACAAAAATTCGTTCAACATGGCCCGATAACGATCGCCATTGACTGTAACTGCTCATTTTCAAAATTATGCCTCTGGACCAAAATCCGCACCAAACAGTGACTCGTTTTGGGTGCGTCGGCTTTTCAATGTATGCGTGCGGGTTTTCTGTGCCCCAAATGCGACAATTTAGCTTGTTTACATACCCGCCAAGATCAAAATGAGCTTCATCTGAAAAGATGATTTTTTTTTGGCAAAATCGGCATCTTCTGTAAGTCGATCGCAGGCTCTCTTATCGAAGCGAAAACGTTTTGGATGGTCAGTTGGCTCTTTCAGCTGAAGGATAAAACTAATTATCTGTCAAATAAGACATGAGCTAAGTGTTGCCATTCACGAAATAAGCACTAGTTGAAAAAAAACGTTAGATTGCGGACCCTTTAATATTAAAATTGTTTGTATAAAAAATTTTACAATGCGTTGTAAAATGGAAATTATTTTATATCTTGTAAATAAATATTTAAAAATTATGGCACTAGTAAGTAATACAAAGTGAAAAAGTGCTTGGAAATCAAGTTATTGTATATAAAAAATGCACAATACATCACAAAATAAAACTTATTTTATCGTCGCATCGATGTCAGTCATATCCAAGAGGCAAATGAAAATATTTTCGTTATTTTCCTTCCAAAAAAAATTTTTTTTAAATAATTTTTTATTGTTGCTGCATCCATTTTTAAGTTGAAAATCTTTTAAGCGACACCTATTGTTATTCACTGGCATAAACATTATCAGCTGCTTTTGGTCGTTTTGACTTGGCAGCACTGAATTTAGCACAGCGAAAACAAGGTTGCATTTCATGAAATCCACTTAAAACCAATTCTAAAAATTGTATGGTAAAACCAGGTTTTAGCAGTTGGTTTTAACTTTATTAAAACCAACTTTTATTAAAACCTTCCAGTGAAAAAAAAAATGGAAGTCATTCTAGCGGAAGTACATTTTCATTGCTTCCAAAAATCGATATTTTTAATTTGCCGAGAGTGAGCAAAAAACCATGTAGAAGCTTACTTTAGTCATACAAAACCTTGTAACTCCTCCATAGTGTTAAAAAATACTCACCAGAATTTAAAAAAAAAATTATTTTTTTAAAGAAATTTATGAACTATTTTTAGTCTAAAATTTAAAAGTTATTTGCTTAAATTTACATGAAAACACTGTTTCGGGCTTAAATTCGTATAAAAAGAAACGAATTGTTAAAAAAGGCAACTATTTACCATTTTTCCTAGAACACAAAAAAGGGAATTTTTCTTAATATCGCTTCCAATTCAGTGACCAGGCATCGAAAAAGAGAACTTCTTGCAATGACAACCCTATGTAAAAATCATTAGATCGGATCGAAATTTGCACTACTTCCGCATCGTAAACTCTACATTTTCATGACTTTTTTGGAGTCTCTTTTTTTACTGGGCATGTCAGTGTGAAAACACTATAAATAAAACACACACAAAGCTATGATTTCGATGAAACCTTTACTTCATTATAATGATTGGACTTTGCCATTTCGTACGAAATACAATTTTATTTAAATAGCAGCTTTCACATTGGTTGCAGCAGTCGATTCTTTTGAGGTAGTTTTCGACCACTTGTTCGCACATTTCGGGCGGTATCTCGGCGATAAGTTGGCGAATGTTGGTTTTCAAATTAGGAGATTATCCCCATAGACACGGTCTCTGGCGTATATATTAGGGTGGGACGATTAGTATGGTAGGAAAAAAAACTGGTTCTTGGGATTGTACTTGCAGTTTTTTCTCAGACCTTTGTCACGTTTTTTTTTGTGGATATTTTGGCGTATTACAGCCAAACCATTGAGATTTTCGATCCCATACTATTGTAGCCAAGACAATAGTTAAGAACTCTCTAGTACATCGCAAAAGCATTGGAACGCTCCTTCAGGCAGTTTTGGCCTTGTGAAAGTGCAAATTTTTCGTCAAAATATTGATAAATTACTAACTGACTAGTGGACTTTTTTGCTCAGTACAACCCCAAGATTCAGAAACGCGCAGCGCCCATTGAGAAGTTCAAATAGCTCCACCCTAGTATATATACATTTATTCCTCATACTCCTGCAAGGATCATAGGATCTTTGCTGTAGCGCCACATAAATGTCTAACTGAGTCAGATCGCATGATCTTGGTGACGTGTTAATAACGTGAAATTTCGCGTTTAATAATGTTACTTGGTTTACAAAATTTCTTTGTGACCGTACAAGCAATAAATAATAAAAAAAAACATCTAATTCTCATTGTCATGCGTGTGAGTCACAAAATATGTCCTTATGAATGAATGCATATTGAATTTTTTTAAATGATTCATTATATAAACAAAAACTTCAAGGCGAACAAAAAAAATCCATACAAAATGCAAATAATATGCAACCATATTATTTATTAAATAAATAATGCCAAACGAGCAAACATTTCAATGCTAAAGTAAAACATCATAATTAAATTAACAATTCTCATGTCCTAAGCCCGTTTTCGGAAGAACAATACTCGACCTTTCATAAGACCCACACACGCCATTTTACTGGTATCAGACAATAAGTATTTTCTCTTATAGCAAATACATATTTGTCATTAACCTTAAAATTATTATTAAAAAATAATAATAATAATTTCTTAAGATTCCAAAAGAAAATCTATCAATTCAAATTCAATGTAAAGCACAATTTTATGGGCACTCACTGACATAAATAAATAAAAGAAATAAAGTAAAGTACATAATAAAGGTTGATAACTGTGGAAGATTAATAATGGAAAAATCTGAAACAAATTCATTGTTGGATATGCAACGTAATGTGAAGTTGTAAAATGTACGTTTAATATACAGTGGAATCTCTCTAGAGCGGACACCGAAGGTACCATTGAAATGTGTCAGCACAAGGGACTGTTCGCACAAGAGAAAGCAATGCTTTGCTTATGGAGCTGTCGGGACCTGTCAAAAGGGGGTGCCCGCATATAGGAAGTGTCTGTTAAGGGAGATTCCACTGTATTACATACAATCAGTTTTATGAGGAATTGTAATTAAAAAAAAGCGCAATTATGGAGAGCGATTCGATAAAAAAATTTTGCAAAAACTTGGGAACGATTAAAAAAACAGGGAAACTGTAGCTTACTTTAAATTTCGAAATTATTTTCGAATATCTACATTTTACGCAATTTCGCTCATTTGCCATGGAAAAAATAAATACACGTATTAGCTTTTTAATTGGTATTCGATACTATATTCGAAATTTCGAACATACATTTATTTCTTTCTTTCGAATATACAAAATAAAGTTAAAATAACATAAAATAGGAATTACGACAAAAAACCTGAAGAAAAAATAAAAATCTAAATAAAAAAATCAGCTCGCTGAAAAATTGTTTCATAGTCAAAAAGTAAGTATGGGCTATGTTGAACCGATTTTAACTGATGAAAATATGTATAATGTATACATATCTGTAGCAGAAAACGTTACATTTTCTTAATATATATTTTTAACACAAGGTGCTTCAGTACGACCTTTGATTTTGAATAGCTTGCCATTTTAGCAGACTCAAGCTGTAACTACTAGACAGATGACAAGTAAAACGTACGTCAATCATAAAATGATATATGCTTCAACAATGCATTAAAATTATTAAAACTCTCTACAGAAATGGTGACAATTTCGAGGTCACATTTCGCAAGACTAAAACATTTTGGGGTCACCGTGAAGCTCCTTCTATGCCAGAAATTTTAAAATTGGTGGTCAAATTTGAACTGTTCGCACAAGTTAGTAATGTTTAGAATCGAACTCGTGCACATCACTCAAGAACAACTCATAATATTGCTGTTGTAGCCAAGTTTTGAGGAAAATCCAAGTTTGTCCATTTCTCATCGATCTTTTGAGATGTTTGTATGTATGTCAGGAATTGGAACGTTGGACAACGTTTGTTTGCAACTAAACGGCGCTACGTAAAATACAAGCAATTATACCATCTCTTTTGCGTATGAAAAGTTTTCTGGCCATGTGATTTATCGAAGAAACGTTTGACGAAGAGACAATTTGCTAGTGAAATATTGCGAGTTAGAGTTAACACCTTTAGATTCTTTTCTTGGGGGCTACGTGAAAGATAAGATACGAGTATATGCCAGTGGTTCACAATCGATTCAAGACCTCAAAGATGGCATTGGTAAATTTATCAAATATATATAAGCGCAATTGCGTGAATTGGAGACGGAAAATTTCATTAATATTCAGGGCTGTCATGAATAAAATTCCGCGTGAAATTTTTCCCTGGGAACAATTCCAACTAATAGCAAGTAATAGGGAAAACAAAAAAAATCTAATTGGAAAAGGTAGAAATTTCATGCGGAATTTTATTCATGATAGCCCTGATAAAATAAACATCCGATAATTTCGATTAAAAATACTCGAATAATTAAAATTAAACCTCTTAGGGCCATTATTATGACTTAACGATAAAGTTTCGGATAGTTATTCCTAACTTTAGCTAAACTGAACTATAAAGTGACCTTTAAAATTTTCCATTACTACAACTGTCCGATAAAATAAATAATAAAATGTTTGGTTGGTGGCAACATTTCTGTGGATATTGTGGATACTGTTTGCTAAAAATGATTAGTGGCAACTTGCTTTTGTTTATTTGTCAAATTACAAACATCATGAAAATATTTTTGTCAATTCTTTTGTTTTTTTATTATTCTTATGTATTTTGTGTTGTATTGTTTTTGTTTTATGCCATATTTTGAACAAATATATTTGACTTTGTTTTATAAAGTAGAAAGTGTGGCAAGTGGCGAAAATGTGGCAAGTTCAAATGACAATACCTCGCAATAAAAGTTACAGGTAGGATGAGCTTGCCTTTAGCTTATCGCTCACTTTTTGTTAAAATGAAGTTGTAATAATGAAAAAGTGTTTATCCATCCAATAACATCCTACATTTAGCTAACGACAAGTTATAATAATGGCCCTTAGAGTGATCAAAACGGCTGATTTCAAGTGTTGTTAAATTAGCAAAAAAAAAAACTATAATTTTAGAAGAATTATGTTTTGGAATTCTTAAGTATACTTGTCTTACTACAATTAGGAGTCAATGGCCGCGCTGGAATCAAGCCTACAATTTTTTATTAGGAAAAGAAAAATGTAAACACTTCTTAAACTTTAGTTCGTTTAAGGCAAAATGCAATAATTTTCATATTAAAATTTTATTTAAATTTTACTTTTTTGCAGATACATAAATATATACGAGTACAATATTAATATTATTATTATAAATATTATTTTCGCATTTTGTTTTAATTGATTTGCAATCATAATCATTAACGTTTCACGTGATGAAAATTGTTTGTTTCTTTGTGCTGATGGTACATTAAAAAAACATTTATAAGCAATAATTAATCTAAAGGTGAGGTGAGTGAGCGTAATTTATATTTTTTTTTTGCAATATTTTATGATTCAATAAAGCTATAAATTATTGTTACATATACTATAAGCAAAACAGCAATAATAGCGATAAGACCCACAGGCAACTTTCACGCGCTCAGCGAAATATTATACCAAAATGCTAAAGGTCGTTTGAAGCGAATATTTAGCAACAATACATATTTCTAGTTATTTATTTATTTGCTAATTAAATGCTAATTGAAAGGATTTTCACTAGTCGATTATAACACGAGTATATGTATGTTAATCAATTTAAAATAAATTACGATTACGGACATATGATTTTAGCTGAAGTGTATTCAAATTACATGTCAGGCAAAAGTTTGAATATTGTCAAATAGATATGTAACATAAGCCCAGCGTTGCCAGTTTAGGGGATTTCTTCGCCATTGGGGATAAAAATTTCGTGTTGAGGTTCTGGGCATTTGTTGGGGGGTGATAATCAAATTTTAGGGGATTTTTTGGGGATAAATGATGGTAACAATAATGATTTTTGAGCTGGCGAGTCTATAAATGTGTGTTCCCAAGAAATTACACATTACTACTTTACAGAACTACTTGCCATACAATGACTTGCTTTTCTGATTACCAAATTTCATTACTCGCTTACAAATCACATTACCTAAAATTTAAAAAATTATGTACAATTTGCTAAATGAGGAGAATGATTTTTTTAGATTAATTAGATTACGTGAACAAGTTGCCAAATAAAAAAAGTAAGTACTTCTCAAGAATCGATTATTTTAGTCTCACGCCTTGTTAAAATCATTAAGTTGGTAAGGTAATCCAGTAGAGAAGTGCTTCCACCAAAAATGCTTAATTCCAAACCCGATTACCTTTTTTGAAATTTTTTGCTGGGTTATTATTTATAGTGAATAGTTTCCAATAATGAGGAAGTATCAAGGCAGATTAACCAATAATGAAAACTACCAAAACAAAAATACGTAACAAAATGCAATATGACTTGTTGGAAGCACTTCTTAGAATAAATACACACCTTAAAAATAATTCAATTTAATGTGTGAAAATTTAATGCTTCTGCTGAAATGCTAGAGCTTTTTAATAAAAGTACGATGTACAATAAAATTTCTGAGGCTGATGAATAAAAAGATTTCGATTCTGAAATTTTTGAAATTGTAAACTTTGGTTAAAGATTTTTTCTCACTTGTGTATATTAAACTACGAGTTCACCCAGCGAAAAAAAATTCTTAAAATCAATTAAAACCATATTGAGTTAATAAGAAACCTTAACGAAAGTCTAGTCATGTTGAAATTTCAATATGGAAAAATATTAATTTATAAATTTAATTTATTTTTAAGTATTTCAATTTACTTACATTTTCTATTATATTGAAAAATATTGAATTAATGTGATGCGTTCTTAATTTTAAGTTGCGGCTTTTCCCTGAGTGTAGGTATGTGTAATTTTTCTTTCCTTCCAAGTTTTATAAGTACAAATTAAATTAATATGAATGTTAATACAGATATCGATATAAATGAATTTTATTGAATAAATATGTTATATTTATCATTATTTTTTAAATAAAATTAAATAAATGAACAATTTGAAAACAAAAATTCAATTTGGGGATTTTTGGGTATGACAAATCAAAAATTGGGGATAAGCTCTAGAAAGAAAAAAACTGGCAACACTCCATAAGCTTAAAGCAAACAATTTGCTTTATATCTAATCGTTTCTCTTGTGGAAGATTGATGGCTACATTACTTAATTTTATTTTATTTACTCGCTATACTTTTCTTACCTTCCTTTTTTAAATAAAAGAAATAAATATAAAGCGTTAGAAAAAACATTAAATTCAAATAATCAAATAAATAAGTTTGCGTGTTTAAGACAAGCATTTCTTTTCAAAACTAAATTAAAATATGATGTCATTACAGAAGCTCTCCTCTACAAATTGTTTATGACCAAAAAAAAAAATAAATAAAGAAAGAAATCCCCATCGTAAAAGAGAAATTAAATGGTCTTGCACAAAAACTTTTAAGCTTCAAACACATGTTGCTGTTGTTTTTTTTCTTCTTTTGCTTCCTCTTTTATATTTATTTCCAAAACATGACTTTGCTAAAATAAAATCAGTTTTCTTAAAGCAACGAAACTGAAAAATAAGTAATAAATTTAATAATAAAAAAAAAGCGAAAATTGTTTATACAAGTAACATCTGTGTTAATTTGCAAAAACACCCAGCCAAATAAATTTGTCGAAAATTTTGGCTTACAAAATAAACATTCAAGATATTCCGTCTGTCTGTTCCTCCGTTAATAATGACTGTTTTATTGGTAAAATATGATATAAGCTAAAGGAAAAAGCAAAATAAGAAATAGTCATGAAATACTTTATGATTATATTAAAAATGTAAGAAGGAAAGCAAATAAAAGAAATAAAAAATATTAAAAAAAATTGTTAGCACACGCCATTAAAAGTGATTGAATATTTTTCAAATTTATTTACATATTTCTAAAATATTGCCTCGTCGAAGAGGAGAGGACGAGCAGAAAAACAAATAATTATTTTTGGATGAAAATTTAATAAACAGAACATTTTCATGGTCAATCTTTTAATTTTTCAATAATACTAAAGTGACTCAGACTAAAAGGAATTTGCGTTTCAATTATTCATGGGCACAATGAATCCGTCATACATGGTACTTCGTGGTCTTTTTCAACTGACATTAATGCAATGTAGGAGAAGGTTGGCACAATGAGTACTTTATTGACGAAAGCATTTAAACAACTTCTATAGGATGATTCTACATTTTATTTATTAAATTCAACTTTTTTTTATTTATGTCGTTTATTTCTTTTGTTTAATTTTATTTTTGCTAACGAAAAAAACAAATACTTAAATCAGAACATTCCAAAAAAATCAACCAATATCTGTCAAACTACTCGACGTAGGCAAAAAGTTAAAAGTTGAAAAATTTTTTACCTTACGTTGACGGACACGTACTGAATGTAACAGACCTTTTAATAAACCATATATTTACAACTTAGCTGTCAGTTGAAAAAATCAAAGTTTAACGTATGAGGGATTCCTTGTGCCCCGGCCTTGATAGACCAACCTAAATCAGCGCGTCTAGTGTATAGTTTTGAATTTGAAATGACAAACGTGTTTACATAACAGCGTCAATTTTGTGGCATGAAGAATAATATAACTTATCCGTTTTCATAAGGACCACAAAATAAAAACAAAAAAATTCAAATGATCGACTCTAACTCGCACATGGATAAGGCGATTTGTTCATTTTTTTAGTATAAATGTTTTTGTTTTGGGTTTTGGAATTTTTTTTTCGATTTTTGTTTGTTTTTTTTAACATATTTTTAGTTTTAGCGATTTTTTTTAATTTTGGCGATTTTTTAGTTATGGCTTTAATTATTAGTTATGGTTTTTAAATTTAATTAATTCAGGGGCAAATTACGGCACTCGTTATCGAACGAAATTATGAAATATTTCAATAGAGTTTATATGGAAATATTTTAAAATTTCGAATCGTTTCGAATGCCGTCATTTGCCCCCAGGAGTCTAATCACAGCACATCGATATCGATCGTACAAATTTTTTTTATTATAATTAACATTTGGTTTTGAACAATAAATTTCTTAAATATTAATATTTTGTGTTATTTGAACTTTATTTTGTATATTCGAAAGAAAGAAAAATAATCTTTTTCAACCAATTGACATGAATAATAATAATGTTTTATATGTAGACAATATCAAAAATTAAATATTTCAATTAAAAACCATATGTTGGAAATTTCGAATATAATTTCGATACCAGTTATAAAGCTATAATACATGTATTAAATCTATGTTTCGTTGCAAAAGTGCGAAAATGTGTTAAATTTGAATGTTCGAAAATTCGAACTTAATTTCGAAATTTATAGGGAGCTATTTTTACCGTTTATATAACACTAACTATTATCAATATGCTGCTGATGTTAAATTTTTACCCATTTATAGTCTTGGCATGGAGTATAACAGCCACAATGATTTCAATTCTTGATAACAATTTTTCCAAGTTGAAGTTCCATACTTATTTAGGTAGGTAGGTAGGTAGGTAGGTAGGTAGCGTCAACGTTGTTTCTTGAATAACAATGTTAACTTATCTTCTATCATAAAACCTACATAATAGAAATTAAATATGGAGTTAAAATGACAAACAAAAATGTTTAACAGTCGTTGAGCAGCTCTGGGTCGGGGAACATCTCTCGCGTCATCGTAATTATTTCTTAAGTGCGGTCAGGCTTGTGTGTGTTGTTTGGCCTTCTAGAGTTTTTCGTCTCGCTCGCACTGGTTGACTGATCTGCCATGGATAACCGTATAATCTTGCGGTTTTTTGTGGAATTTCTTTAACAACCTCGTTGCCTACTTCCTATGTGAAGGCATAGGTCGTGTACAGTCAGTCGCAAAAAATTTTAAAAATACTGTTAATACCATCTTGGACATATGGTCTACGTTACTCCGCCCATATTTGTGTATTATGCAAATTTACTTTGCATTAATATGTTTAATAAATAAATAAATAAATAAAAAATTTTTAATTCAAAACATATATATTAATTTTATTATAATATATAATTATAATATGTTATTATAACTCTGTTTTATATTGTCCAATAAACAAACAACTATTGAACAATAAAAATTATTGTTTCATAACTATGAATTTAGTTCCTTTTAAATATTAACGGCCGTATTCTAAAAAAACTTAAAGCTATTTTCGGAGTTTCTATACCCCTTCCCTCTTTAGTTAAGCTTGTTACAATATTTTCAGTATAAATATTGTAAATCGTAACGAACACTTAACCCCCCCCCCCCCCCCATCCGACAAGAAATAAGCGTTACGAATATGCGAACACCTCTTAGTATTTCAAGCGTGGTTTATTCAAAATTTTTATGGAATTATTTTTTTGAAGACTGCACTAAGAAATTATACCAATTAAACATTTAGTCCTGATTCATACACGTCAGGTTTGACTCGTCAAGTCTTGAGCTTTTAGGAAAGAGCGGTGAAGAGAATAAAAAGGCGTACAGACTTGACCGTACCAGTCAAGTTTGCTTTTTCGTTTTGTTTTGTCATTCGTAATACTCTACTACAACGCAAATTGATGAGACTTGAGGACTTGACTTGACGGTGTGTATGAACGAAAATTCAGGATCAAAAGAAAATTGGACTAAAACTGATCAGGTAAACCTGATGTGTGTGAATCATGACTTATTGATTGTTTAAATTTTATTGATTTTCCTTTGTGATTTGTTTATAAAACCAATGACTTTTCATTTGACCTTTTCACACACAAAAAAAAAAATGAAAACTAACAAAATAATCTGAAATCTTAGCAGAACATGTAATATTATACAAAAATCTAAAAACCGCAAAAGTCAATGAATTGAAAGAAATGATTAATTTATTAATAATTAATATATTAATAAATACAAATAAAAAATGCTCTGGCAATTGTCTTTTTTAATGGAAAATTAAATCTAGCATTTTGTGTGAACAAGTTACACGAGCAAAATAAAAAAATTCAACTATTTATATATGTACATAAGTTGTAAATTGTACAATAAAGCGAAGAAAAAATAATAATGATATCACACTTGTAATAGAAATTCATTTACTTAAATTCTTTTATAATATATATTAAAAAATATATCAGTAACATTTACAAAAAATATTTGCTATTTAATATCGTTATCTGTTTATGGCCACTAAATGTCTGTGAAATAAACTGAAGCACAACTTAACTTAAAAAATAGTACATATCGTTAGCTTAATATAGAAAGGCCATAACTCATTATATTAAGGAAATCGAGTTTTTTGTATTTTACTTTATATTAGATGTTCTTTTATCGAAATATACCCCTTATTGCGAATGCCGTTGTCGTTGGTGCTTGTCTGTTCTTTATCGACAACAATTGACTAATATTAATATGTTCCATTAGTTTATAAAACCTTAGAGATTAGTGAGAGATTGTCAATAAGATCCAATTGTTGCCGATAAAGAGTATATAAGTGCCAATTTTTACTGTCGCCTTGATGTGACGTCGGTGACGCTATTCGCAATAAGGGGGATAGAAAAAACTCGAATTCAAAAATAAAATGAGTTAGGGATTTTCTATATCAAGTTAACGATATGTGTGTATATATATATATATATATATATATATATATATATATATAAACATATTTATATAGAATATTTATCAACATTTTAATTAAGTGTTTTCTTAATTTTTTTTTTCATTTGTCATGTGTTAATATAAATATTTACATCATACAGATGTGTTTGTTATGTTTGCCGAAGTCATATTAAAGCAGATGTGGAAAAGTTCCTGAAATTTTATTTTTTTATTACTAATTTGCTCGGAGCCACATTGATCATATCGCACACTTAATCATAAACAGTCACAACTTAAAATTATGAAAATGGTTTTGTTTTTTCATAAAACAGTTCCCTGAACGAATTTCCAATGACTTCGAAAAATTTTTTTGCAACACAGTCTTCCTAAGCAATATAAAATACCGTTCTGCTTGTTTTTATATTACTTAAGCACGGTCACACTTGTCAAACACTTGCCCTAAAAAGCGTAACCAACAAACACTAATGAAAAAAGTTTTGATCCAGACATTTGTTTATGAAATTAAACAGTTTCGAACACAACTAATATACAATATCATAGAATCCAACATTATTGGCTACTCTTTAACTTGACATATTTTTGTTTAAATTGAAAGATTTTTCTTTAGCAGTTAGTGGTTACGCTTTTTTCGGCAAATATTTGACAATTGTGACCGTACCTTTACTTGCGTCACTTGTACAGTATAAATAGTTTTTTGCAACTCCTGAACATTAAGGATTTTCCGAATTGTGACTGTTTATGATTTAGTGTGCGATATGTACTATTTTCAGTGTTGTTATAATTTCTATTATATTGATGTTATCATTTTCGGGTTTTGTGAAAATAAATCATAATTTTGGAGTTTAAAGAAAAATAAATTGGTAATCAAAATAAAAGGAAAATTGGGGACAATTGATTAAAAAAGGACATTTTTTTGAAAAAAAAAAAAAATTATGACCTTCATCGTTTTAACAGAGAGACTGTCCTCTTAAAAAAGGACGAATGGTCACCGGATGTATGTATATGAGAATATTATATGTATGATGTTCATATGACATAGTCTGACCAGGGATTGAGCTAAAGCTCTCGAATACCGTCATTTGTTTTATAGTTCACGCTCTAATTACTTCCGACAACAGCTGTTTAGCCGTTAAACATTTTTTCTCAATAGAAATCAGTTCGAGGTCATCATACAGGTATGTTAGATATTAGTATTAATTATTAGATATCAGTGCTAGGTTGAGAAGGGTGCTGCTATACCGCACCTTAACTCAGAGACCAATTTGGGTACATTGTGATATATCAGTGCTAAGTAGACAGAAAATAAATCTCCTGCAATAAAAGCGTTTAACTGAAAAAAAAACAAAACTCAATTAAAAATTTTGTCAATCAAACTTTTAAATAAATTAAAATTTTAAACAAAAGTTTGATTAACTGAATTACATTTTCAATTCACGTTTAAATAATTATTCGGGCCTATTCTCGTTCCAGTATCGTTTTAAAACGACACATAAGAACGACAATTTTACATTGAAATGGTAGTACGGTGCTAGGGTAAAACGGTATATTTTCAATGTAAAATTGTCGTTTTTATGTGTTTTACTGCTTTTCTAAAATTTAGATACTGCAAAATTAAATCACATATTAAATGTATTAAAAAAAACTTACTCTTCCGTACTGAACATTCGTACCATATGGCGCTGTAAACAATGTGCAGTTAAATCTGACGGCGACTCGACGGGTGATAGCGGCGGCGTATGATACGGATGCATGAACTCATCATCATCGTCATCAAAAAACCCCGAAGAATTCCCAGAGGAGCTGCGCGGATATTTGATCATGCTGAATATTCAGAATGGAAAAATCTTTTTGAATTTAAGAACTGTAGTATTTTTTTTCAATTCAACACTTTTCAAATATTTTTTAAAGTTTCTTTTTTCAAAGCAATTTTAATTTTTGTTATTCACTTTGTACTGTTTTTTGGCTGTTTTCTAAATTTAACTTTTCAAATAACGGTATATTCAGCTCGAGACAGAGAGATAGAGACAGAAATAAATAGGGAGCGGGAGTGAAATAACGGTGTTGCTCACTTTATAATTTATTGTTTTGTTTAATTTAATCAGAGATTTTTTTATTTACTTTTTTTTAACAATTTGTTGTGTTGAATAAATAAATGGTTTTTTTTCTTCTATTTAAATTTGCATATTTATTAACCGGGGTTTAGATAATCGTTGGAAAACCAGTTTATTTTTCACAGTCGTTTTTATATTAATTCTATTAATTTATATTTATGTCGAGTAAAACTTTGATTTTTTTTTATAGAAATAAAAGCTAGTAAAATTGTATAAGGTTTATTTAATTTTTTTAATTTGTGTATGCAAGTCTCAAAAAAAACCTTTCGTAGCGTTAGAATTTTCTCAGGCAACTTTTTAAAATTTCTTTATTTATTTTATTTGTAGTCTTAACATTTTGTAAAAATAGTTCAACTTTTTAATTTTTAAAATTATTGGATAGGTGAGTGGTATTGATTGTAGCTTTCGCATTTCTCTAAATATGTTACATAAAATTTTTGTTTATTTTTTTTCTATAAGTCCCACTGAAGATAATTAAATTTTTCCAGGAGAAAATCTTATTCGAAACAAAGCTTGAAAAACATATAATTAATGCATTTACCTTTTGTAAACCAGTAATTGTATACATAATCTTACCATTTCTCATATTCCATTTCATGAGATATTCATGTTATGTAGTTAATGTTAACAAACAATCTCCCTTATCGTGGTTGACGTATTTTGTCTGCGACTACGGCAGTTTCGTCCTAGATTGAAGAAAAAAAATGTTTCTGTGTTCTTAATCTTACAAAAACATCGTACTAATAGTCGAAATAAGCTAACCACGATAAGGGGGAATGTCTGGCCAAGCAGATAGTTCTGGGTGCTGATAAAATGAGTAGCGGCACAGAAAAATGCCCGTATTCCTCCACAGCTAAAGTGTGGTTTAATTTTTTTCTTGTCTTCTTTAGAAAATCACATTAACTAATAAAAATATTTCATTCTACAGAAATTGAAAATACAGACCTCAAGGCCGATTAAGAAATTATTATTTAAATATTGATCAGAAACAATTTTTAGTCAGGCTTTTAAGTTCAGTAATTTCAATTCTTATTGAATGAAATATTTTTATTAATTAATGCACCGAAAAATATCGGGTTTTCCCCCAAATAAATAAAATAATAAATAATAAAGTCTAAGTTTAATTTTTCTTCTCTTCTTTAGAAACTCACATTAATTAATAAAAATATTTCATTCTATAAGAATTGAAATTACTTAACTTAACTTAAGCCTGACTAAAAATTATTTGTGATTAAAATTCACTACAGTTCAATTAAAATCTAAAAATGTCTCACTAAATATTGATCATGAAAATCTTACTTTTATTGACGAGAGGAGAAAGATAAATTGAAAGAGCTACACATATTCATGTACATTAAATTCGTTTTGTTTCAGCCGCGAAATTTTTTTTAATGATCGCAAATGCAAGTTTAAAGAATAAAATAGAAAATTGCTGTAGCAAAACTTTCATCATCTGAACTGGGACACATGTACATTTATTTTATATTATTTTTTGAGTAAATTATTTTCTAAAGATCCAAATAAATCCCAAAAATTTCGTGGCAATTATACATTCTGTGAAAATTTAGTATTCGAATGTCAAATTTGATGGTGTTAAAATTATGCATAACGTAAGTAGCAGCCCTCGTATTTTAAATGTGTTTTGTTTTCTTTTAATTAAAATTATTTAATTTAATATGTTTAATATAATTATTTTGTTTTCTATACTTTTAAATTATTTATTTCATTATTTATTTATTTTAAATGAATTTCAATTAAATTACTTGTTTACACTTCTTTAATGAATATTTAAGCTTTTGGATTTTAACCTTAAATAATTATTGCAATATTTTTTTTTCTTTCGACACGAATTCAAGACCTGTATGACTGATCGTTTTTATTTTCTAAAAACACTCGAACACTGTTTTTGTATAATTTTATACTTAATATTTAAAAACAAGTCTGCTTGTTAGAACAGCTTTCCGTTACATACTAAAACACTTGGCTTTTTTTTTTCTTCAATTCTTTTTTTTTTAAATTTGCAAATAGAATTTATTCCCAAGCGCTTAAAACAAATACAAACAAAAATAAACTCACTTTGGTATATCTATAGTATATGAGCAAAATCGGCAGTTCAAGTGCTTGTAAAAATATATCTATATATACACTTTTATTTGTAAATTAATAAACACTTAAATTAACACAAAATTAAATGGGAAATATGTAAGTATGTATGTATTTGTATACAAACTTAATTGTGCCGAAATATACAATTTTAGTAGTGAGAAAACTAAGTCAACGGAAGTTGTGTTTAAGATATAGAAAAATCTATATGTGCGCAAATACAATAGAATCGAATATCTTTTGTTATATGCCGATGTAAGTATTTTACATATCTATGTATGTATTTACGTATTTTTCTGTCCTGTTGCACATAAATTAAGATACATAGATATAAAATAAATCTTAAAGTTCACTGGGTTAAACACATGCTACTGATTTGTCTGTTGCTTGTTGCTGTTTTAGTTGAATTAAATCGTTAAAATACATCTGGGTGTCTTTTTAGATACTAAATTCTTTATCGTATTTTTTATGCGACTTTCTACCTTCTGGTATCGCCAAGATATATATATATATATATCTATATGTATATACATATATATGTACATATGTTACACACGTTTTATGAGCAAATTGTTTTTCTTTTATTTTCTAGTCGTACGCTCAGCTGTTTTCTTGCTTCGTTGGAGATTTTAATTTTGTTCAAATGTTAGAAAAATTAAAGACGTTTGCCAAAAATTGAAAAGCTATTTATTTATTTTTTATTATTATATTTTTAGAATTTGCTGAAATATTCATATAGTATTTACTCGTGTGTATGTTATAGCCCACCCACGTATGGCATAAACTTGTCGGTAAGTATTTTTGAAGTAAATCAATGAAGAGGTAAACAAAATAGATCTACATATGTATGTATGTACTAGACAATAGGTGGGTGATAAATCATCAATGATGCTTATGACAAAAACAAGATTTTTATCTAAAAATACTCGTAATAACTTTATAAACAAAGAAAATAAGAAAAGGCATTACCATTTATGGTGTTGTTTAAGGAAATTTATTTAAATAATCATATATATGTATGTATTTAATAATTATTAAATTAAATCGATTAGAAAAAAATCTGGCAATATCGATTTTAAAACAGAAACACTAGATTTTTCACATGATTAACAGTTAAGCTCTGTATAAAACAGAATCAAAATCAGCGTTACCGTTCATCGACTAAAGTGGCATTTGGGAATTTTTTCTGAGGATCTGGGACTTTATCACTCTTTTAATTTTGCCACTTTTCCTTTTTGGTGTGCAAACGCTAGGGAGTAAAAATCTTTTTCACAATACAAACACACATTTTGAGTAAGATCGTAAAGCGTTATCAAATCGGTGTGAGCTTTGTATGGATGAGTGTATTAGTGTAATCATACGAACAAGAAGTACAGATAAACTTAACAGCTGCATAGAAATACACTCAACCGAATTTTAAGGCATACCTTCAGGAGCAATGTTAATTTTAATAGAAATTGCTTGTGAAGTGTAATAGTGTTGCCAGTGGGGATAATTTTGTTAAAAAGTTGAAAAATGTAAAATAAATATAAAATTTAAAGATAAAAATAAATAAAAATTAATTTATATTAAAAGATCGTTTTTAATGTCAAATATTTGTTTAAAAGATATATAGCAGTCTTTATATTATAACATATCTTTATTACGTACTGTTGCCTTACACTGAAGCTGAAGCACAATTGGGTAACAATCTCCATCTTATGCCAATTATTATTTGTGGAGATTTTAATAAAAATTTTATAAGCCCACAGTCACAAGCATTATCAAAATTTGTATGTGGCGTTTTTAACTTGCGTATGAGCAATTCTCCACAAACCCCCACTACTATAGATGCAGTTTTCGATTTTTAAATACAGTGGACTCAAAAATTTATATATCTTATTTTAGTTACCATAAGCCAATATTAAAAATATTTCTGCTTTCACATAATTTCAATATTTTGTATAGTATACATGCATTATGGAAGGTACATACTTTGCGGCATGTTTATGCAACCAGGTAAATTTCATTGTTGGTGACAGAGTGTGTAGTCTTGTTTATGGTTTCCTTTCGTCTTGCATCCGAGGTTTCAAATATATCAAAATATATTGGTATTTTCAGATTGCGTAAACATATTGCATAGTGTGTACCTACCATTAATGATCTACATGCATACGTTTGACTGATGAACTTTCTATGGCGACAAATGGGCAAATCTGACAGATTATTTTCAGTTATAATCAGTGCTGCCATTTGGGTTTTAACCAAAATTTATAAATTTTGTAACCGAATTCAAAACAAGGAGGAGGTTATCAATTCATCTGTATTTTTTTACATTGTTACTTCATAGCTCGGTACATTTTAGATCGATTGAACAAATTATGTTTCTGTCTGAGAGGGTATAGCCTCCAAGTAGCCTAATTGTAAAAAGTGGCCGGCGACACGCCCATAATTTTTTTAGTTTCAGTATTTGACAAGTTCAAACTGTTGTCGGTTTGACTGACTGATCCTTTAAATAAATTCGGATGTTAAATTTTCGTTTTTTACTAGACTATACTTTTTTACAACAAAAAGAAATTGGACTTTTGCAGCCTTATGCATAACGTAAAACTTCATGCCAGTTAGTATAAATGGCAAAATTGAACATGGGCTTAAAGACTTTTGCCACACAAGTTTACATTGTCAACAATCAAAGAACATATAACTGTTCTAAATTAGAGATGGTAAGTTTGAGCTTCCATTACGAAAACGCTCTCAGCAAATTGTAATGCATTAAAAATCAAAACAATTCACATATTCTATTTGCATTGAACAAAAAAAAAAATTTGCATTGAACAAAAAAAATAAAAATTTTATCAATTCACACGATGAATTGATAAAATGACGATGACGATGATGAAGGTGTAGCTCCCTTGCGTTGGAGTTTTTCAAAATATTTACAATTAACTTTTTCGTGTTATTTGTTCCTAACAAAAATTATCACATATATACATATACACAATTAACTAAAATTCCAATCAAGTTTTCCATCCCTGAGTTGCATTTTAATAGAAATAATTCAAATTTTCTAAATCACACCATACAACCAAATTTCGCACAAGTTTTTTTTCTCATGAATATGTGTGAAAACATACTCGCGAGTTCATCTCTAATATTTATGTACGAGTATATTGAACAGTAACAATATAAATTCATTCACTCAAACACTTATTGGAAGATTATGTTTTTTTTTGTTGTCTCCAACCATTGTCAAGGTGTTAACAAGGTTAGTAAAAAAATATACAAACATGAAATAAACAAATTTTAAATAAAAAGAACGAAAATATAACACAAAAATTGTACAAATAAATATTTTGCTTCCTCATGATATATAGACTAAAAATTACTCTAAATGTTATTGTTAAAAAGGAATAAGTGAAGCAAATATGAAAAGAATTTGAAATATTCGTTTGTGTTTTTTTCAGCTTTTACGAAGTTCAAGAAACTTAAATAATTCAAAATTTTTTATTATTAAAAATATCTGCTAAATTTTTGCTTTTGCCAGTTAATTTTTATCAATTCAATTTTTCTTTACTTTATATTTCTTTCTTTTTATATGAATGTTTTTATGTATTTATGTACATTTTATTTTGATTTTTTATAAAAAAAAAACACTTCTCTACGTAAGTCTAATGCCGGCAACAAGTTTTTGTTTACTACGCAATCAAATATTGGCGAACTTGTTAGAAGATCACATATAGCTATTTTACGTACACAAAAAAGTGATCAACAACACAATAATACAAATTATTTATAAATTTAATAATAAAAAATCAACAACAAAATGTACTGTAGCAAGAAGAAAAAGAAAACAACTCTGTCGAGCCGAATTTTATCGTATTTTTTTGATAGGCTAAAAAACATACGATATTAGCGGAAAAACAAAAAAGAATAATAATAAATTTGCCAACATAAGGAATTTGTTAAAAAAATTCATTAACCAGCCTATTCAGACGAAAAAAATATTACATATTTCATTATTATGTGAGAAGATATCGAAAGGTTGCCATATTTTCAGGGCAATCATTAATAAAATTCCACGAGAAATTTCTCCATTTTCCAATTAGAGTTTTTTTGTTTTCCCTATTACTTGCTAATGTTTGAAATTGTTCCCCAGGAAAAATAAATTAATTAATTAACCAGATCGTGGAAATTTTTTTCCTCAAAATTTTTCTTTTTGCCAAAATTGCAATTATGAAGAATTATTCCCTTTTTTAATATTTTTCACGGGATGTCAACACACTAAGAAGAAGAATATTTTTCACTTTATTTTTGGAGGAAAACTTTCAATATTTTTCTTTCAATTATATATTAAAAGTTATAAATAGAATAAGATCGGTAAAGAGTGTTCACGATATTTAACATTATATTATTCCCTTCAACACATCTATGCAGTATGAAACTCTCTGATTCACATGCAGTAAATTTTATGGCGGTGGTATACTAAAGAAGTTTTTTTGTTTTTTAATTAAAAACATTTCATGTGAAACCCAATTAAATTGGTTTGACATTCAATTAATTTTTACGCTTCACAAATCTTCTACTTTTTTTAACAACATTCGCTGAGAACTGATAGCAGAAAAGGAATTTACTGTGATGTGAATTCACGATGGCATTTTTCTCTTCGGGGGGAATAAAAATTTCACGGTAACAAATATTTCACTTGTTATTCACGATTGCGGAGAATATTAAATACTTAAAAATAAAAAATATCGTACACTGCATAAAAAATTCAAATTTTTTTTTTGCATATCAAATAATTTATTAAAAAACGAGTATAGAGCTTCGGCTTGTTGGGAGTCAAAGCATAATTTAATGGCAACTATTTTTGTAGAAAATTTTATGTTTACTTTTAAGAAAAAATTTTTACATTTTCTAAAAGTCTCTTGTGAAAAACACTTAGAGGGTTCCAACTGTGCCTACAATGGCATCCAATAAATGATGCAGGGGAGAATTTCAACATCCACTTATAAAAACCACTTACATAAACTTTTCAAACGCCAATACGCGTGCATTTTTTTCCGTCCTCTGTGACATTATTTAAAATTTTTTTATTTTATAGAATTTTAATTTTTTTTTGACATCGTATTTGATGTTTTATATTTTGACAACACAATAATTTCTAAAATTCTTTGTTATATAATTTAGGTTGTCTTCCTACGAAATGACCTTTTCGTTCCTTTTCGAAAAAATCTAGTTTTCTCTAAATTTAAGATAATTTTAAAGTATTTTAAATAGCTCCCTAGAAAGTTATGTACTTGCAATTGAGTTCTATGGCGCACCAGAAACTTAAGTTTTAAGTCCTTAAGGCTGGGATTATATTCTTAAAAGTAAAATCCCGTTGTTTCTAAGATTCGACCCAGGGTGTGGCATCTCTGATTCTATTAAAACAGCCTTTTATTTTGAAATTGAGATAACTCAATTTAAAAAAAAATTATATAATAGTATTTATAGACTAATGGCAGTGATGCCAACAATTCAAAGGCAAGACGAGCCAACTGAGTAGCCAAAAAGAGCTAAAAAGAGCTAAATTTAAAAACTCAAGATTTTTCCGTTTTAAATCTATGAATGTACATATTTATTATTCAACTTGCACTTCAAGATTTTTTTACATTAATAAAAATAATAGTAAGAAAAAATAAAAAATAATAATTTAAAATAAAATCATTTCACAGCAATTGATGCAATTTTTATCTGCATTAACAATATAACCATATACATTTACATATACTTGTATATACGTTAAGTTACAAAATAAGAACAACCATTTTCAAAAAGAGTTAGCTTTAGGAGGATCTTTTGTTGGTTTAATCCATTTTTTTAAACGCGGGATTTGATTTCCAAGCTTTCCTATATTTTTGGCAGTAAGAATCCATTTCAATAATTTGTGGAAAATTTTCTAATTATTCAGAAAAGAACACTTTATAATAAAAACGGGGTTTTACAATTTGAAATACCTGAATACATAAGAATATGTATCTTACATAATTGCGAAAAAAAATTATCTGCATTTGCAAAAACATAGTTGCCAAAAATGTAAATGTCCAAATCAGAAACAATAGGGTTAAAGCGGGAAAATTTACTATAAGATCCAAAAAGTGCCAAACGTGCCGTTTCCACAATTGAAAAGAGCTTTGTTAGCTCTTTTTATTACAAAAGAGCTAAAGCGAAAATTTCGAGTTAGAAGCATTCAAAAAGAGCTAAATTTAGCTCTAAAATAGCTAAGTTGGCATCGCTGATTAATGGCTCGATTATGTCAGCGCAATAGAAATTCAATTTGCTATTATATATGGCAACCTTCTACAGTTTCCTATCCCTTCCTTACTCTCAGGCAACACAAAGCGACTTGTTATTTGGACACTAGTGAGCCGAAACTTTGATTCTCTTCTCAGCAATCTGTCAAACTTAAGTTAAACATTACTTTAAAATTATTAAAACGGGCGAGGTATCACAAAGTTTTTAAAATAACTCCCTAACAAGCGCCATACATTTAAATTGTAAGGCGTGAAGGCTGGGATTAATTCTTAAAAACCAAATCCCTTTGTTTTTAAAACTCAACCCCCTGATTCATTTGAATGAAACTTTTATTTTGAAAGAGAGACAAGTCATTTTATTATTTACAAACAATTTGCAAAAACTAACTTCAGTCACTTTAAACACTAACGGCTCGAATAATAATAAAATAATAAGGGTTCAGCAGTGAGGTTTTATTTTCAGAATCTTATCAATCTAAAAGGTCTAAAATCAACTTGGTGATAACAAAAACTTTATTATCAATTTTTTTTATTAATTCTTTAACAACCGTATCATTTATTTATGAATTGTTTGTTTTACCTTAATTTTATATACGAGTAAAATTTTTGTTATAAGTTTACGAGTTAGAAAAGAAAAGTCAAGTGAGTTTAAAAACGACATATTTTATGTATCAAAGGCCTTATTTTTATCGCATAAACAATTAAAAAAAATAAGTACGAAGAAACTATATATTCAGTGTTTTAGGTGTATAATTGAAGACGTTTACATAGATATCAATTTCAAATACACCAGATCCAAGTTCAACTAAAACTATTATTTCAAATGGTAAAGAATTTTAATATAAAATCATTATAAGTTCATAAAATAAACCAAAACTTCGAAAAGACTTTCTTTTAAATTAGGAAATCATAGTGTTGCCATTATCGCAATATTAGCTCAAGTCAACTTACCCTCAATAAATAAATAAATAAGAGCGGCAAGCGTCGCGTTTGCTGCAGGGTATGCATTTTCAGTACATTAGATGTGCTGTCAACGCAACGCTTTAGCCGCTCTTATTTAGGTATGAGGGTTAAGCAATTACTTTTTTTTATTCAATGCATTAGTATTAACATTAATATACATATAGTTAAATTATTCTTAATATTTTCATCAATCAATGTAAAAAAATTAAAAAATTCTAAACGATTTTTTAATTTATAATTTTCTGTAAAATTTGTACTCTAACATTACACTTGTGACTTGACTTTGAAACGCATGACATACATGTACATAAATGCATATTTTCAACTTTTAAATATCCAAAATAAGAATTAAGTTGATTGTGCAGTATTTCAATCGCTATATAGAATAATTCATGATAGAATTCTCATTCGGTTTATGTAGAAATAATTATAAGTATTGCAAGACTACTGACAGTTTGTTTGAAAGTGCTGCAAGATTTGCAATAATACCGTGACCTTTTATCCGTAATAAAAATTAGCAATAAACAATTTTAATTTTTCTGGTGAAAAATACATAATTAGCAGCCATTTTTTCATGACTTCTTAAAACAATGAATAGGCATCAAAATAGAGAACTTCTTGTAAAAATAAAATATTAAAATCATTCACAGAAAAAACTAAATTTAATTTTCAGTAGCCAAAATCATTGAATCAGTAAATGTTTTGTATGAATACAGTCCTACAAATAATTTTGTAAATTCTAATAACAATTTTATAAAAATTTAAATCTAGCTGATAGTTCGGCTGAGAGAATTTGTTGTTTAAGTGTGTTGGTGTTTATTGTGCTTGTCGATAGGTCCAATATGCTGCTGTGATATTGTTGTTGTTTATTTTGGTTGATCGTGTTGTCTACTTGCAATTGCCGAAAAGTAGCCGACAAACCACAAATAAAATTTGAACAAACAATTTACTGGATCAATAAAAAGTATTTACTGAAACTAAATTTTATTTCAAACAAAAATTTGTTTGAAATTCTTTTGTGCGTAATTTTTTCTGTGTTGGAAATTATCCACATATGCATTCCTACCGGATCAAAATATTTCGATCTTATTCTCTTCTGCGGAAGGCTTTTTTGCTGGCTAAGAGTTTGAGCTAGCATTTAGATATATTTCCACATTTACTTAATACTAAGAAAAACAAAGCACTTCATTATAAATTACTTACATATTCCCATTTAATTTAAACACTTACAAACAATAAAGAAATTCCAGTTTTTTCTAATTAAAAATATACATTCAAGCTGTTATAACTGGTTATTACAGATATGAAGATAATTTATTTGCCTTCTTTAATATTAATATGTTAATTAGTAAATAATTTTTCTGATAACAAAAATAGCTGACAGTAATATAGTATATAAATATCGTATAGACATCTAATAAAATAAATATGTATACAAATACTGAAATAATTCTAACAACTTCTTATAAAGGGTGGCTAAATTTGAGGTTAGAAAATAAAATGGCTGTCAAATGATGAAATGTCAAGAATTGAGCTGTTATCCTTTGACATTTATTTAGTAAAAAGTTGGGATATTTTAACCATGGAACGCTGCTACACTTTTGACCAAGTATTTTAATTGTGAAATTTGTGAATTTTAATTTAAAAGGCCGGGTTTAAGTGAATAGAAATCAGAGAGAAAGCTGTTGACGAGATATTCGCATATCTCGCTTTGTTGTTAAATGTCGTTCAAAATTTTGTGAAAGGAGGTGTACATTTGCCCGTTATCATATTCCATTATTAATTCCCATATTTTTACTTTACACTGGTATCAATAAAACTGAATTTTTTTTAATTGTTTTTTAAGCCAATTTAATTCCTAACCTTAAATTTGCCCACCCTTTACATATATACATATTATAGACTTGGAACACTGCCTAATAATACATATATCGAATAATTATTACCTTATCATACGGAAATGTCAACAATATGAAATAAAAAAATTATTGCTGCTACTCGTATGATTAATTTTAGTAATTAAATATTTATTAAAAAGTACTAACAAATATATACAAATATATACATAAATATACTATATATATATATGTACATATTTATGTAAACAATTAGACATTATATAATGCTGAACAACACAACAAACTTTTTCAAAATCAAAAGGTTCTAACAACACAAAACATATGTACATATATGTATGTACTAGTGATGTAACAAATGTCAATTTTTGATATTCGCGAATACGAATACGAATATTTCAAACGATATTCGCGAATACGAATATTTGAAACGATATTCGCGAATACGAATATTTTATGCAATATGATATATTAAAAAATTCTTATGAAAAAGCACTTCAGACTCTTGTTGGCGTACTTTAAAGTTAATAAAAAAGTACCGAAAATTTTAATGATCGTCTTTGAATAATATTTGAAAATGATACAAAGCACAAATTTCTATAAAATAATTAATGTATTTGTAGAAACTAAAATTTTTAGTCATTTACTTAAATTTCGTTTAGGATTTATGCATTTATTTATTTAATTTCTTTGGAAAAATATTCGTATTCGTATTCGACTGAAAATGGCCGAATATTCGACAATCCGAATACGAATATTCGTGCATCACTAGTATGTACGTATATTGGTGTTTTGAGAGTTTATGCCATTATTTTCTTAGTTTATTATAAATTTTAAATTTATTTAAACACTCCAAATCTCCTACATTGCGGTTATTTTCGATCCTGTCGGAAAAGAGGGCACAAAATTACCCCTCAACTGGGTATAGCGATTTAAAATGTTCTACAAAACATTCGCCATAACATTCTATTGCCATTCTTTGAACTCAACAAAGCTCAAAATTTATCTTAAATATCTGAAACCATTTAAAAGTTAAATTAACCCTTGTATGATTTTTAATTTTATTTATTTATTACTGCTGTCCGAATAGAATTTCGTATAATTATCCAGTTAGAGTATAGCTATCCCAAAATTCCAGCAGTTCCCCGAACCCCACCACGGTAACCATGAAAACTTGGAAATACCACAGCGGTAACGCTGAATCTCAAACTTAAGTTTACCTTTCTATCAGCGTTTCCAGTTTAGGGCATTTTTTTTCCAAATTGCGGATTTTTTTGTAATTGGGTGTCTGGGAACTTGTTGAGGATGATAACCAAGTTTTATAGAATTTTTGGGGGATTTTTTTAAAACTGATAGCAAAAAGAATGATTTTTGAACTAAGAAATATGCGTCTGGCAAGTCTAAAAATGTGTGTTAGTATTCATAGTGAATTTTTTCTAATAAAGAGGAAGTATCAAGGCAGGTTAACCAATAATGAACACTACCAAAACAAAAATACGTAACAAAATGAAATATGACTTTTAGTTATTTTAATTATTATTGTTCGAACAGAAACGCTGAATAACATATGTACAACCTGTACAATGTACAGTGTACATACCAGATCCAACACACGTAAAACTGGTGCAAACAGTTATATCTGTGCAGACCTATAAGTGGAACTTCCGTAAACCTAACAACACAACAATGCTTCATTCAATTCACACCAGAGAATAGTTTGAATGCAATAACAAAAAACTTGCATATTGTTGTCAATCCACAACATTTGAAAGAAACAACGCATGGCACAATCGCAAAAGATGAGTGCGGCGAATATTATTGCGTGCACTCAATAATCTTGTATTTTGTGCTTCTATAAAACTCTTTAGTATTCATAAAACACGATTTGAAAAAACACAGAGATTTGAAATGTATTTTATGTCAAATTTTATATAAAACAGTTACATTTCAGATCTATTTTACATTTTCCAAATTTTACTTTTTGTATTTTCTTTTTTTTTCTAACACCGTAAATATCGGCATTTATTTTATCTAAAATTTCCTCCCTCACACTGCATTTTTTTATTTTTATAACCACTATTTAAACGTGATATACAAAAGATCAGAGAATAATAGGTGAATGGAATGAAAGAAATCTATTCTTTCATGCTGCATCATTTCATTTCGCTGCTTGTTGTAATAATAGAGTGCGCATGAGCAATCAACATATCGCAATGAATGGTATGATAGCAATTACATTTGTTATTGTTGTCGAATAAATGCATGGCAAAAGCAAGGAATTTATGAATTGTTAACAAATGCGAATGGTCTCATTCGGTTCTCTGATTCACACCACCAGATCTGTAAATCAGTGAATTCGTAAGCAAGATGTAAAACTTCTAAATTGGCATCCATAGTCTCTGGAATGTCTGTGGATGTCTTCATAGAAAAGTATACGAAAACTTAAAGCAATTTGATACAAAGAGTTATTGAAGGAATACCATAAAAACGTCCGGATCTTAATATCACAAGATATATATAAAACTGCTTTATATTTAAAGGGTTATATTTAATTTTTGCAACGTTATAACATTCGTCGATTTTTTTTTAAATATAAAAATTCCTTATTGAAACTATGAAATCTCACATAGAAAACAGAACATACCCGATGGGTAAATTGCAAAAAAAAAAAAAAAAATTTATTGAAGAGAGTCCATTTATAATTTTGAAAACATTAATAGTAAAAATGTGCCCCCTTATGCAAAAAAATATTTTACTATAGCTTTAAAGTTCATATTAGTTGACAAGCACTTTAAGGCTAACATTGCTTTGTTAAGAAATTTTATTCAAAACACAACTTTAAATATTTTGTTATTTAATAATAAATACTGGTAACACCACCGTGTTCAACAACCACTTCTCAGTTTATGGTGTACAAAATTGAATAAAATTTCATTCGGGTATTGAAATATTTTTTTATTTTATTAAATAAATTTTTATTTTCTTGAAGTAAAGCAACCTAATTGAAACCATATGAGCTTCTGACATGGAAGGAAACTAGATAAACAGTAAAAGTAAATAAAATATGAGGAACAAAGAAGAATTATCACAATTTATTTTATTCGAATGAAATGAGTATTTGAATATCCAGCTTTTTTCGATTTGTTTTGATTGTATGTACATCACTAAAACATTTTTGTACAATTGTATTTATTTTAATATTTTTTATGGATATTGCGATGTATTTTGAATCAGTTGGATAATTTGGTGATGTTTTCCATCACATTGCAGTAATAATATATTTAAGGTAAGAGCTAGCGCTTTTAGCTTTATTTTCAGATGTAACATGAATCAATATGTGTTATATTAACAAAAATATTTGAGCTACAAAATACACATTTTGAAAATATCAACTTAAAGTAGTCTTAACAAACGTGGGGATCTACTTTAGAAATTTGATATAATATTTTTTTTAGAATACAACTTTACTTAACATTGCTTTGCAAAGCTTTATTAAGTTTTTTTGCATAAGACCCGTGGAGTTTAAAAATCCAAAATTTTCTAAGCCCCCAATATCTGGTTCACAAGATATAACCGTTCACAGTTAATAAAATTAAATTCTTTCTTTAAATAATTCGCAGCCTATAAAAATATGGTCGAATTCCGGTCCTAGTTTTATATATAAAAAAACTGCTGAACACATATTATACCGGAAATGAAAGACTGAAGAACATAAATACCGTTATGCAATAAAAATAACGCGGAAGTATAAAAATCTTACGTTTTACAATTAAAACAAAAAAAAACTATGTAATTTGCAATTATTTCCCATAAATTTTCTACTAAAATTTCATTTAATTGCATTTCTGAAAATGAGAAAAAAAAATTCATTTTATGATCTTCTGATAATTTAGTGCTAAACAGACGTCTTGCAATTTTGATACATTGTTGTTTTTTTTTGTTGGTTGTTGTTATATTGTTGTTGGTTCGTACGATAAAGCCTGACGTCAAATAAAAAAAATATAAATTCAAAATAGATTTTTTGAAATGATAATTTTCTTGCTATAATTTTGCCGCAAATTTAAAAAGAGTGTGTTAATGCTTTTTATTTCTACACAAAAAAATTTTCCCCTTGATCATTGGGAAATTGTTGCTGTAAAATGTTGTGTAAATAAATGTTGCTGTTAATTGGTGAATGTATATGTTGCTGTCAGTTTTAATTGGTGCAGCTTAATGATATTTATGATCTACGAATGTTACATTTAAATGTTCTTGTTAAGAGTGGCGCAAACAAGTGAAAGAAATATTAAAAAAACTAATAAAAACGAATATGTATTGTATAATTAATATGAAATGTTTGTAATGAACCGAGAAAGTGGCACCATAGATTTCACAAACTAGTGAAAAATATACCAGACATTTGAGAAGGAAAACTTAATTTTGTAAATTGATTTGTTACCATAAGCAATGGGAGGAAAACAGTGCCACCTGTCTAAAGACAATTTGCCCTTTTTTTACATATGTACATAAACTACATTAAAAAAATTCAGTGAAGTGCGACTTTGACCCGCGCACGAAGGGTTCCGTACGGGCACGAGATATGTAATTCAATACGAACAATATAAACTATAGTTTTGGCATTTTTTCGTTTTTGGGTTTTTTCGGTTTTAAGCGATTATTTTTAGTTTGGGGGTTTTTTGAATTTATTGGCGCTTTCTGAGTTTTGGCACTTTTTTTTACCTTTTTGGCGATTTTTTTTTGGTTTTTGAAGTTTTTTTAATTTTGGCGATTTTTATTTTTTTTGGCGTTTTTTTTTTTTGGCGATTTTTTTATTTTGGCGTGTTTTTCATATAGGTGATTTTTTAGTTTTGGCACTTTTTTTCATTTTGAGGATTTTTTTTCGGTTTTTGGCGTTTATTTTAAATTTTTGGCGATTTTTTTTTTTAATTTTGGCGATTTTTTTCACATAAACAATTATTTTGGTTTTGGCGATTTTTTTCGGTTTTAGTTGTTTTTTTCATATTGGCGATTTTTTTTTTCATTTAAACGATTTTTTCGAATTTGGCGATTTATTTTAGTGCTAGAATTTTTTTTTAATTTTGTCGATCTTTTTCGATTTGGCGATTTTTTTAAAATTTTTGGCGATTTTTTTCAGGTTCTGGCGATTTTTTTTCGGTTTGGCGATTTTATAATATTCGAATTTTTTAGTTTTACCGTTTCTGAAAATTTCAAGAGTTTACCTCTTACGGTCTCCAAGATATAGCAATTTGTCAAATTTACATAGTCAAAATTGCATTAACTGATGGACCACCCTTTAATTTAAATTTTTTAATATTTTAATGTTTATTGTTGTAGTCTATATAAAAATACACTAATTTTACAAATTTCATGTGTCAATATACATATGTACATACAATTGTATGTATATTACATGAGATTTTAACATTTTTCGTCGCTCGTTTTGGAGCACCCTTTAATTTCTAATTCTCATGTATTTGTTGTTGTAGTGGCCAAGGTTCTACATGCTCTGTCCAAATTTCAACTCCGTAGCTCTTACGGTTCCTGAGAAAATACCGTGTGACGGACAGACGGACAGCGTAGCGAAAACAATAGGGTTCCTTTTTTCACCTTTGGTGTACGGAACCCTAAAACGTACATTTTTTCTAAAACTAACAGGCATGCATTTTTATTCAAGATTTTTTTGCGATCTGGAAGTAGTGAAAATTGCGATCCGTTCTAATGATTTTTACTTAGGGTTGTCATTGCAAGAAGTTTTCTTTTTCGATGCCTGGTCACTGAATTGGAACCGATGTTAATAAAAATTCCCTTTTTTGTGTTCTAAGATAATATTTTCATCTAGGAAAAATGGTAAATAGTTGCCTATTTTAACAATTCGTTTCTTTTTATACGAATTTAAGCCCGAAACAGTGGTTTCATGTAAATTAAAGCAAATAACTTTTAAATTTTAGACTAAAATTAATTCATAAATTTCTATAAAAAAAATTATTTTTTTTTAATTCTGGTGAGTATTTTTTAACACTATGAAGGAGTTACAAGGTTTTATATGACTAAAATAAGCTTCTACATGGTTTTTTGCTCACTCTCGGCAAATTAAAAATATCGATTTTTTGGAAGCAATGAAAATGTAGTTCCACTAGAATGACTTCCACATTAATTAATGTGACTTTCTTAAGAAGTCAGGAAAAGTTAAATTAGGCTTTTTGTTAAATGGTAAATTTTCTGTGCCACCAGCAACCATCTCTATCTACTTCGACGGAAGTTGATTATGAACTTCAGCTAATCGTATTAAACATGAACTTTTAATGAAATGCCATGCGAGAAGTGTTATTTATTGCATACAAAATTATTAATCTTCCGTAATTTGTTTTAAGCAAATATTTACGGGAAAAAATTTAACATTTTCTGTGTAAACTTATCCACACAAAAAGAAATTTATGTATATACGAATAAAGTCAAGGTTTTCTTTTAAAATTCGGTCACTATAACCACCTGTGTTTCATCTTATTTATAGAAAAACTGTGATTTTTTTTGCTATTTTTTACAGTGTAATTTTTTCAGTGCAAAAAATTCTCCTGACGTTTGGCAATGCCAAAAATCCTCAATAAGGTTTGCCGATTCAACAGAAATATAATAAGAAACGAATAGTGCTCGTAAATCATTTAATTTTCTTGTCAAAATTCGTTATTGGTGAGAAATTTGTTTCGTAAATTATGAATTTAAACAAATTATTTGTTGTTGATTTAGCAAGTCTAGATGCATTTCGTTGCTGCTAAACCAACAACAAATACATTTTTTAAATTCGTATTCATTTTGGCACGAGTTATGGGGATGTTCACATTTTAACTAACGCTGTTGGAAGGGAATTTGGGGAGGGGGTTTAAGAATTTTTTACGGTTTAGAATATGTATACTGAAATTTTGTAATAAGCGTTACTAAAGGAGGTTGGGGAGGAAGGGTGATATAAAATCTCTGAAAATATATACATATGTGAATGTCCGTACTTCTTCAAGAACGTTGAAAATCGCAACGTTACAGTCAAAGAGAAAAGGTACCATGCGATGTTTAGCCAGTTTTTTTTTGCCAAAATGGAAGAGATTGGACTTGGTTGACATGTGGTTTAAAAAAGACAGCGCCACATGTCATAGATAGGGGTTGCGATATTATTACTCTATTGAGAGGCGAGTTTGATGAGCAATTAATATCACATTATTAAACAGTCCATTAGTCGCCATTAGCCGTTGGGACAAACCAGCCAAAATTCCAGCCCTGAAAGACAACAACACAGCTGCCATTGGTGAGATTGGCGTTGGCTGAAGTAGTTAGCACGTTGACTACAAAATCAAAAGTCCTGGTTTCGAGCCCGGTTCCCGACAGTCATTAAAATAACAACACCACTAATTTTTTTATGTGCATTATTGTCCTTTTGTATCAGTTGTTGTAGGAACGTTCAAATGATGAAGGCACAGACAATGCCCACTTAACTAATCCTAATGTAACATCACAGAGCCCTCCTTCGACGGTATTTTGTAGCACCATCGGCGAAATGAAATAACCAATAAAAATTGATATTAAGCACATATTTGAAAATTTAATACGCCTCATTGACACCAGAGGCGCTGAAGCTCTGAGCTATTAAAAAACATACAAAAAGCAGAGTTGTAAAAGAATAAAACTTGTCTCTATCTCTCAAACAAATATATTAATCAATTTTAAAATTTTCTAGGGGATTTTAAATTTCAAGAACCAAACGTTTAAATAAATCATCCTAGACATACGTCTCATTATATTTCTGTTTTAAATTTGTTTGACGTTTCGAATTTAGCGCGCTTTTTTAAAATAGTCTCGCAAACGATGTGGCCACTCTGTTACATTATAAATAAGTCCTCTACATTTTTGTGGCTGGCAATATCTTCTACTCCATAAATTCACAAATTTGACATATGATGCACACCATTTAGTCCGTTTAAATGTTCTTTTTCACCAAAAACTCATTAAAATGAATATTCAGTTTTGATACTCGTATAAAAAATAAATAAATTAAAATCACTCACTCGTTAAATTAAATACGCAATAGCTTCTTTCTTGTCTTATATAAATTTAATATATTTACATATTAACATACCTGAAATGATACAGAGAAAAAAATAAAATAAATGAATAAATCAATTTAAGATACATATGTACACATATTTCATTAGAAATTAATTAAAGGATTTCTGCTTAATTTAAATAAGTGTCGATAAACAATATCAGCTAAACGAGCAAGTATTGAAATTCATAAACAAATATAAAAGGAATTATTGCCATTATTGCAACCTTGCAGCAAAAGCAATATACTAAACAAATTTGTATGTAGTATATAAATTTTTGCTTTCAACCGTTAATTAATTAATTAGCGTAATCAAATCGTTGAATGTGGAAAAGTACGTACGTCATTAACATGGCAACGAATTCAAATTTCAAAAGAGCATTTTAAGTGCTAAAGAAATTTCTTTCAATTTATTTTCTGCTTTTTGGCAAACAGTCAACTATTTTCTGTTTTTTCTATTATTCATTTTGAAACATAAATCTTCAATTTGCTTTGCGCTTTTAATAGTTCAAGAAAAACTGAAATTTGAAAAAAAAATTAAAAATAAAATTTAAGTAATAAATATCCATCTAAAAGATTAACACGGATTAAGATCCCAAACACATACATACATACATACATGTAAATCATAGATTTTTATTCATGAATTAAATTTAGGATGATAAAGAAAATTGAAGGAAAATAAAATTAATATGAATCAAAGCTAAAAACTAAAATGTAATGAAATTCAACAAAATAAATACGAGTATGTAATTTTAAATGTCATCACACAGTATTTGGTATTATTAAGAATCGAACGTTTCAAAACACTTATGACCAATAATTAAAATTTATATAATATATTATATACCAAAAACATTAAATAGCCTTTTGAAAAAAATTTCACTTAATTATTTTTTAAAAATAATTTTGTTTAAAATAAAAAAATTTTCAAATGAATCGACATAGGAAAATGTTTACGATTTCATTTTAGATACAGTTTGTGTTCATCACCTTTATGTTAAGTCTTAAAAGAATTTTATTTTCGATTTCAAACAGGTGCAAGAAATATTGAGCATAAAATTCTACTGTAGCGACCTGAAGCCCACGATGTCGACAAGAAAACTTCTATCGTTTACTTTGTATATTGGAAGCAAAAACAAATTTCTTATAAAGAGTTTTTTGTCTACATCGTTAGTCTTTGCATATACAAAAATTCGGAAGGAATAATTTAAGCGACTGATTGAATTTTTTTTTAATGGAATGTTACTCATTGCCAGGGAAACCAGTGGGCAAATCACGGCATCCGATACGACTCGTTATTTAACAATATTTCCATATAAAGTCTTTTGAAATATTTTTAAATTACGAGTCGTATCGGATGCCGTGATTTGCCACCAGAAATATGTATGCTTTAAAGAAAAGTGTTTTATTCTCATTCAATATGCACTAAAAACTTGAAAATATGCACTTAAAACTCAAAAATATGCTCTTAAAAATAATATAATTTTTTTGTTTTATATAAAAATATATATTTAATAAACTGTAACGAAGTCTTTTTTTTATAATTTTTACTACAAATTCATCAGTCTGAAATTTATACAAGTTACCGCAGACCCATAGCTTTTCATAAGAAAATATTTTTCGGTTTTATTTTTCTACTCAGAAAATGCTAAACACATGCGTGAAAGTCTGAAATATGCAAAAATATGCTTTAAAGGATAAAATATGCAAAAATATGCACTAACCGATCGATGCCAAAATTAATAAAAAGTTCGGAAACGTATATCTGCATTAATACGTCACGCAGGAAAAAAACATGCAATTGCATATTTGCGGATTCCTTGCTTATGACGCTTCCAAAATAATGGGCTCAAATGTAAATTTATTAGCAAAAAATTCAAAATCTAAGGTTACTTCATTTATGACTTGATTAAGCCAAAGTTCTTACCGCTTTTTAAGCCAAATTACAAGTGATAATTATTAATGAACAAACAATATCAAAGTTAATTTTAATTATTATTTTTGGAACTTAATTTGTTTCTATATTTATGATTTGAATGGGCTAAAGTTCGTATCGCTTTTTCAGCCAATTACATATGATAATTATTAATGAACAAATAACATCAAAGTTAGTTGTAAATATTCTGGCAACAACACATAGTTGAACGGAACAGCTAGCTGTTTTCGGAGGCCACTAAAGTTAATTGCAAATATTCTGACAAATACGTAGTAGAACGGAACAACTAGCTGTTTTCAATGGCCACTACAACTTCATCATCAGCGTTCTTTGTGTTTGGTCCACTGTGTTGATGCAGATTTCTGCTTTATATACACAACTTTTATTGCAAATGGAATATGTGAATTGTTTCATTCATCGTGTTTTAATTTGCTGAATGCTTTTTTGTAAAGAAAGCTTTATTTTACCATCTCTAAATTTACAAGAGTCTTGCCATTGTCGTTCGATTTTTTACTAATTATGCACATGTTAGTTAATTTGCTTCTTTTTGTTCTACTTAAGACAATCTTTTTTTTGGTTTGTTACTATTAAGTATATTTGTTTTAATTTTTGTCACAGCCTTATGGCTATTAATTTTAGTTAATTTTAATTATTTTTCGAACTTAATTTTTTTCTATAGCCAAATTACAAGTGATAATTATTACTCCATTGTAAGGAAATGTTTTTATCATATTTTTATACATACATACTCGTGCGTGCCATCTCTGCCTTTATATGAACCATTTTTAACAATTTATTTACATTTAAATAATTTTAAATCATTTTCTTTTTAATAGCGGATTTTTATGCAAAACTTGGTAATGGCAAAATTTTAGGTTCTAATAATGTGGCAGGCATAATTAGCGATGCCAACTTGGTGCTTTTGGCACTATTTTTAGTGCTTTTTGAAGACTGAAAACGCTAAATTTTTAGCAATAGTGCCAAACTAAGAAAAAAGCACTAAGTAGTGCGTTTGAGAAATTTCTGTAATTCCTATAATTACTTTAATAAAACATTGGTGTATTTATTTTTTCAGTGTAGAGCACTAATATAATTCATTAAAGATGTTGATACTATTGCCGAAATAGAGAATAGCTTAGAAAATATTACACTTTATTAATTTTCTTCAATCGTTTTTCACGTTATTGCTTTTTACGCTTTTTAGATCTCAAAATTACGCTTTTAGTGCTATTTTTTAAATTTGATGTGTTTTTAGAGTCAAAAAAGTTGGCATCACACGCCATCTCTGTTTTTATATTAAACAATATTTTTGAATAAAATAATTTAGCCACCGGGTCTCTTGAAAATAAAATTTCATCATTTACAGCTTCTGTGAGGGCATAACGATTATTTCAAATTGCAATTGAAAAGGTGCCTGCAATAAAATTGGCAGCGATTTAAAAAGGAAATAATATATTGTGGCAACGGAACAGTAAATAAAAATCAGTTGGCAAAAACCATTTTAATTAAATTGTTTGCAGGTGTGCAAGTGCTGATGTCTTCATTTTCAATTAGAATTTCATAGTATCTTAAAAACAAAACATCATGGCTTCTTCACAAGACAAAATAAATTAAATTTTCTCATGTTTGTCTGCTAGAGCTGTTGACATTTGACATACATCCATACATACATATGTACATATTCACTTACATATGTATGTATGTACATATGTAAATAAAAAGTAAAATTAATATTCTAAAAAAGTGAATAGTTTCTCTATCTCTATTCGTTTAATTTTTCAAAAAAAAAAAATTCTTCTGCACAACCTTCAACTAAATTAAATTAATTTAAATAAAAAAAAAAACGCAAAATATTCTACACAAATATATTCATTTCAAACGTCAAACATGCAATTTTTGATATGCTACAAATGTTAATTAAACAATTTGTATTTTCATCATAATCGGCATCATCAACAAAAATAGATTCAATGTAAAAAATACAATTATAAGATCATAAATTATATTGTTCTATATTATAAGAAAATGTCATGCGAAAATTTCGCAGCGAAATCATCTCTTGTTTATGCTCCATTTAATATAAAAACAATATGAGTTTCTTTTGAAAATATATTTTTTTCGTCCTTCTTAGTTCTTGAGAAGCATACGTGCACAATTGTTTTAATTACTTTTCTTTCTTAGTACATCAAATTCAGTTGAATTCAGTGAAATTAAAAATGAAAATTATTTAACAAAGAAACAATTAAAAAGTGCTTTTTGATTGGAATTGAAATTTCATGATTTCAAATTATATTTTTCTACTTAAATAATAATAAATAACAATCACTCTAATAGTTCCTGAAAAATGTGATGTTTCTTATACATTTTTAAGCTTTCTTGGAAATTTCTTGAACAATGTACTGGTATATGCAAACTTACAATTCATTACCCACCCCGTCCGACTGTTTCATAAAAAAATAATAATTTTATACTTCAAAAAATTGGGCTGCATGTAACATTAAAATCCAAGAAAGATATTTAAAGAAAACGAGAGGCTATTTTATTTTCTTAGTAAAAAAACTCGACGCCCCCGGGTGGGCTCGAACCACCAACCTTTCGGTTAACAGCCGAACGCGCTAGCCAATTGCGCCACGGAGGCACTTGGCAACTAAAAAACTAAAACACAACATGTAAGCACACCAACACGTTAATATATCTCCATTGTTAACAAAGAACAAGAACACTAGTGGTGAATTTCTTACAACACACTCGCATACATACACTCACTTCTACATCAAACAATAACAATACTAAATAAAGAGTAGACACAGCCTTGCCGTTTTAGGTTTTTACAATTATACTTAACATTTTTGTTTTGTTCTTGGGAATAGTAAGTATTTTCCCTTTTTGTGGATAATTAAAAAGGTGGGTTTATGCTAACAACTAAATTTCTCAGTATTAGTTTTGTTTTTCCTTATCTCGAGAATACATAACGGGATTTTGTAATCTATGGCATAATTTTTCTTTTATGGAAATTATATGTCTGTTCCAATACAGTGAGCTCGGGGTAATATGAACTAATTAAAACAAAGCCAGTTTACTTTTCAAAATTATTAATATTTGAGAATGGCATCTAATTTCCACTTAAAAAACATTTTCCCATATACATATATAAACATTTCTTACGTTTAATTTTTTATTCTACATATTGTAGATTCTTTCAGTCCGATTTTATTCGGTATATTAGTAATACTCGTATCTTCTGCTAAATGTTTTAATAATTGAGATTTTTCTTTCAGAGCTAAGAGCTCGATTTTTTAAATAGTTCGTAGATAACAAAACCTATTTATATTTCCATCATATATTTTCAACAATACTATTCATGAAAATCTAAAAGTAAGACCGGGTTTACATCTGTGTGCCATGTACCAAAAATTCGCAAAACAAAAGCATAACCACTAATTACTAATGGAAAACTGTTCGATTCGTATCGCTTTTTTAGCCAAATTACATGTGATAATTATTAATGAACAAATAATATCAAAGTTAGTTGTAAATATTCTGACAACGCATAGTTGAACGTTATTAAAAATACAGATAGCTAAGCCAGCTAACTCCTCAATAATCAATTTGAATGTATTTTTAATAAAAAAATATTTTATTGAATAAGTAAAATAATAATTTGGGATTATTAGTGCGTTAATAAATGCTAAACTTAAATTGTAACACTATTTAAATGTTTATCTTTCTTATATTTAAATCGTTAAAACTGATTAAGAATCATTAAATCCGAATTTTTTTCCAATTTCGATGTAAGCTAGTACATTAGGGAATTATTACCAAAGTACAGCGATAAACGTTCTTCAAAATGTAGATAACACGGCAACACGGTATGATAAGTTTCACAAAATGTAAGAGCATTTTATTTATATGAAGAGTGGTAGAAATATTAGAAATGTGTTAAATAAGGTGAGTTTCTTTATGGGTGTGTTTAATAGTTATTCTACTGACAGTGTTGCCAGAAACTGATGGATATGAGAATGGTAAATTGTTTGTAAAATTTCTGCTAAATCGTTCTATAGAAGGAAAAATAAATTGCTAGATTTTAAATTCGCATCGGTTGCCTTAGCAGTTCTTAGAAAAACTTTAATGCTTTCTTGATGATTAGAAACAAACGATTAGTTAAAAAGTTTATATAGTTTGTAGTTTTATTTTTTTCGCCATAGCTTATTAAAGTTTTGGAAAAATATAAAACTAATATTTATTAATTTCACAACAGGAAGTTATTGCGAATAAAAATAAGCAATTGACACACTAAAGTTCCTAAATTTTTAAAAATTATAATTTGAACCCAATTTTATTACAATAAAATAATATTAATGCACAAATTTTATAAATTAATGTGAAAGAGCAAGGCCTATACTGGCTTATGTTTATGTAAGCGGACATGAGTGTAATGGCTTCTCTTTTTAACCTAACCCAACCTAGTGTGGAAGTGTATAAATTTCAGATTCATGCCCCTTATTTCTATTAGTGTACAGATATCTTTTTTGTAAATTTTCTAAGGCAAACTCGTAGGTAAATTACCTGTTTGTAGAAATGACAGGCATTTATCAGGCTGATTCAAGTTCATACGATGCGCTGCATGTTTAAAAACTTGAAATTGCTCGAATTGCTAAAATTAAGGTGAGTAAAGCCCCCATTGGTCGAATATTTGGGACTTAATGGCGGGTTTTCTGCACAGAATTATGGAATTATATTTGACAATTTATGAATAAAATACTAGCACTTATCTGTTCGGGTTACGAATTTATAAGATACCTTTACTAATACAAAAGTAGTCCCAAGTGATCAATATTTATATTAAGAAATAAAGAGTTCTCATTTATCGACTTAATATTGAAACAAAAAATTTTATTGGACAAAAACTACTCTAGTTTATGAAGAAATTATATACGAGTATGTACAATATACAAATGTCAGCAGTTTCAAGTTTTAGAAATTGTTAAAATACTATTTAAATAAAAATATAAATCTCAAGTATTTCAATAACTGTACAAATAAAAATATATTAATAAAAAAAAATAGCAAAGTATACTTATGTATTACATATAAAGTGTTTATTGTATTTCTTATTTTTAAACCAAAAAAAAAACAAGCAAAAATTTCAAAAATATATAATATTATTAATAATTTATTTAACAATTAAATTCCAACGCAAAATAACTAACGTATTTTAAATTTTTTCGGCACATTTTTTACAAAATTGATAAAAGAATTATTTCTATAAAACGCAGGTGATAATGAAATTGGTTGTAGCAGGAGCACAGAAATTTACAACAAACACACCAGTTGACTTTTAAAATATGATAAGAAATAAAATAAAAATGAAAATAGATTAAGAATTGCTTGCATTAAAAAAATAAATAAATAAAAATTAAACAGAGCAGAAGGAATGAAAGAGAAGTTGATTGTAAAGTAAACAAATACTTATGAATTGTTATCACATTAGTTAGTAGCTTTTTAATACAGCTTTTCAAACAAAATAGTATGTACATATGTATGTATATGCTGAAATATATCAACCTGCTATTTAATTTATTAATTTGACAAACTACTCAAAATATTGAAGTAGAAATTTACAGTTTCCGTGTCATTTATCGATACTTGTGCCATTTTAAAGGAACAAACTGGGGTCATAAACTATTTTAGTATTTTGTATTGAAAGTACTCGTACAAGCAATACAATTGTTGTAGTTAAAAGCAGTATATTTATTGCTGGGAAATAGGCAAGTAAAACTTTTTATTTTTATATGAAAACTACATTGATGTACATACAGTGCTTGAAAGTAGTGAGTAGTACACCGAAAAAAATTTCCTGCTATAGACACGTTTAATTTAAAAAAAAAACCAAAAATCAATTAAAAATTATATTGAGTCAATTAAACTTTTAATTAAATAAAATTTTCAAGCAAAAGTTTAATTGAATCAATTATATTTTTAACTAATTTTTTAAGCTATTGCATAGCGTTTATCGCAGGCTTTGAGGGTGTCGACCGAATCAAGAAATTACGTAACGAAAATAAAAACATAAGACTATTTTTATTTGAACCGCCCGGTGCATGTTAACCCCTAAAGTATGCTATTGATTTCATTAACATACAGTTATGCTAGAACAGATTTTTACATGTAGGAAAACACAATGTGGCGTACTTAAGAGCAATCATGGTTGACAAAAAATGATAAGCAAAAACAAATAGACAATTCGTAGGTTTTTTATTTTAAAAAATAAATGTGCATAAGTTGATAAAAAAAATGCTAAGCAATAGCTTTACCGCGGCAGTCCCAGAGAGCCACACATACTTTTTTTTTCATTAAACTTGTTTATTATTTCCGGAAATTTTTTTTTCTGTTTAGGAAAGTATTACTCATAAAATAGCTGAAGCAGCTCCTTAGTATAAGCTTACCAGCAGTGGCGCATTCTTTTGTGAGTGAGTTTTCAGCAGCAGTTGCGTTCTCTTTTTAAAGTAATTTTTTTTGGCAAATTTTATTTTAATAAAAAGGAAAATATGTTTCTTGGGTTTCCTATAAACGCCAGTAACAAACTCTTGAAACTGCTAAATAATTTTTTTTATTATTTTACTAGCCTGTATTTGCGTCAAACTTCACTTCCAATGAAAAAAAAAATTTTATTCTGCATATTATCAAATCACGCGATTTCCAGCCTACGGCCATTTCTTCTTCTTTTAATTACATTCAATATTAATTATTTTGACACATCAGCATTTTTGTACTTGGTCCACTCACTGTGTGTGCAAATTTCAGTGTAAATGGAATATGTGAGTTGTTGGGATTTATCATATTCAAAGAGTTTTTTAATTAAAAGCTCAAATTCGCCACCACTAATTTGTATCAGTGATGCCACTGTTATTTACCTACTACTCATTAGTGCCCATTTACATTTGGGTAATTGAAAGAAAGACAGAGAGACGAAGTTTGTCGAAGAAGGTGCGAAGATGCAGAGTGTGTAGTACAAGACCCTCTATAGGCCGCTTTCACATTAGGCAACTTTACTTGCGCAAGTATAATTTTCATTTTTATTTATTTTCTTTTGAACTTGCTTGTATGTTCACATTCAGTTCATTTGTTGAGCAAGTTTGATTTTCTTATGCTCAATTTCTCATTATTTTTTAACTTTTTATTCACAAATAAAATTTTCTTAACACAAAATTAATTAATTAGACAACACACCGAAGAAGAAATAAAAGATAATGTCAAAAACAAATCAATATCCCAAGCCAACAATGACAGCTGAAACAGAATTGTGGCAGAATTGCCAAGTTCAAGCAAGTCTGTACTCAAATCTCGGCAATTCTTTCCCCTTCAACCGACCTTTCCTCTCACACCCACAAACACAAGACTTGCGCAAGTAAAGTTGCCTAATGTGAAAGGGGCCTTAGTGTATGTGTTTAAGTAAAAAACGCGAAGAAGAAGTAAACAAACTACAAAATTTCTGTCTGTCTATTAATGTCCAATATGTAAAAGCTTCGGGCAAGAGCAAAAGAGTATTAAAAAAATGTTCGACAAGAAATGTCGCAAATGTAAATTGGGACTTACGTGCCTGTTAATGTGGTTATTTTTGGTTTTTATTACAAGAAATCACAAAACATAAAATATAACAAAATAAAAAGCATTTATTAAATGTTGGTAGAAAATTTATATAACCCGTTTTATTCGTAATGTGAGGGTGGGTCATGTTAATTCGAAACAATTTTTCTATTGTTTCGAATTACGGAGTAGACCCCCAAATTTTATTTATCAGTTCTATTAGCAACACCATGATGTTGCGTATGAGCCGACATGATGGCCCTAATACAACCAAAGACAGAACTTGTGTTCCAAAGAAATCAATGACAGTATTCGGTATTTGATGCAAATGGTCTTGCGTAATTGCAAATGCAAAATATCGTAGCTTTTTTTGGATTGTGTGTGTGTATTTTGTTGTTCGACTTTAAAGAGAAGCTACGGTGTTTCCTAGACTTTTATCGAACTCTTTCAGTAGCTCGTTTTTGACACAAACCAATGATTAAACCCATGTAATTTAAATGGGGTTGAAAGAGTTCGATACAAGTCTAGTATTTCCCATTTACATTTATGCAAGACCATTTACATCAAACATCGAACTTCACCAATATTCGCTCGCCAATTTTTCAATATGTTCGCTTCCAAAACAAACGTGAAAAGCACCAAGTCTATACGGTTTGAGAGAAAAGTTTTCAAACTAGGCAATTTTATTACTTACCCTATGAAATCTTTGATAAAACAATAAACTTTAAACAATGCATGATCATTATTTAATAACGCATCGGGTTTTAAGACGGGCAAATAACAATCGCATGCGTGTTGTTCTTGCAGCTGGTCAAGCTGTTGCTGCTGTTCTTGTAGTGTAGTTGTTGTAGTTGTTTGGTGGTGCAATTGCTCGTGTTGCAAATGATGAAAATTATGCTGTTGTTCGGCATGTGAATGATGGCTAGTATTGGGTAATTGTGTTGTTGTTAATGCTGTTGCTGTTGTTGCTAACATTGTTTGTTGTTCATGATTATGCTGATGATTATTATGATGATGATTTTCATGATGATGATGATGATGATGATGATCTAAACCCTGTGTCGAAGGGCTGGCCATTGGTAATTAGTGCAAGTGTTGTTGTTATTTTTGTTGTTGTTGTTGTGAGGCAATAGTAGAATAAAACTCACCACCAATATTAATTTTTTTTTCAATTTGATTATTTGTAACAGTTTTCTGTTTGATTCTTAACTGTCTAGAAATTATTTGGCACTTTTTATTGTCGCAGTTTTTGCTATTAAAAGTTGTTGGTTGTTCTAGTTGGTTTTACTGTAGTGTCTCACTTGCAGACTTTGCAGCTACATTTTTGCTTATTAAAAGCTTATTTTAAGTTTTTTTTATATAAGTTTAAAACAGTTTAAACACAAATCAGATACAATAAAGATTTTTCTAAATTAAGGAACATTTATACAAACGGAAATTAGGCCAAAAAACCAAAACCAAATTTATGAAAAAAAAGTGTTTTTTAAGTTTTGTTAGAAGAATGAATGGCAAATATTACAAGTGAAAATTAATTACATGTATACAGTAGTTGCCGTTTAATTGATTTACCAGCTTAATTAAATAAAAAATATGCAATTGCATTAGTGAATCAATTAAAAGTGTATCGCATAATAGATTTAGCCGTTTAATTGTAACAAAAATTATGAATTTTTGAAAAATCAATTAACAGGAAACTACTGTACATACCTACATATAAAGCTATTGAATAGGCACCACATGATATATAGTACATATAGTAAATTTAAATGGGAAGAATATGTGTATATGTACATATGTATATGTGTATATCAGGAACTTAATGATATGAATCGTTGTTGTTATTGTTTATGAAAACATTAGTCGCAGAATTTGTTAAAGAGCAATAGCCCAATTCACAAACTTGTGCAAATAGTCTTACATCGTAGCCTATGCAAAATTGTTAATATATTGATACTAACCACTTAACTATTCTTAGTGGTGAGTATCAGTATACTATACCATTTTGCACATGCTATGATGCAAGACCATTTGCACAAGATTGTGAATTGGGCTAATATAAAATGGAAAAAAATTCACATATGTATATACATTTGCAATAGTGTGTTAATGACAAAAAGTTAAAAATTTAAAAAACCCCGAATATATCTAGAGATGTGACATCAGAAAAATACTAAATCAAAATCGGTCTTACCGTTTGGTCTGTACATGGCCTTTTACCGAAACACAGACACACACTACAAACTTATAACACTCCTTTTTTATGGTCGGGGCTTAAAAATAATGTTAAGAAATGCTTTAATTTTACTTTTTGATGTGTAAACATCTATACGCTAGGGCGTAAAAATTTTTTTCACAATACAATCACAAATTTTGAGTAAGATCGTAAAACGTTATCAAATCCGTGTGAGCTATGTATGAGTGTATTAGAGTAATCATACGAACAAGAAGTATGGAGAAACTTAACAGTTGCATAAAAATGCACTCAACTGAATTTTAAAGCATACCTTCAGGAGCAATGTTAGATTTAATAGAAATTGCTTGTGAAGTATAATAGTGTTGCCAGTGGGTATAATTTTGTTAAATAGTTAAAAAATAAAAAATATATATAAGCTTTTAAATAAAAGAGCGTTTTAAATGTCAAATATTTGTTTAAAAGATATATATGTATATAGTCTTTATATATATATAAATATATATATATATATATATATATATATATATATATATATATATATTTAAAGAATTTATATTATATTATAACATATCTTCATTACGTACTGTTGGCTTACACTGAAGCTGGTGCACGACACTTGGGTAACAATCTCCATCTCATGCCAATTATTACTGGTGAGGATTTCAATACAAATTTTGCAAGCCCACAGTTGCAAGATTTATCAAAATTTTTATTTGACGTTTTCCACTTGCATATGAGCAATTCTCCACAAACCCCCACAACTAATAATTCCACTACTATAGATGCAGTTTTCTATAGATTTTTAAATACAGTAGAGTCAAAAATTTATATATCTTATTTTAGTTACCATAAGGCAATATTAAAAAAAAAACATACATTACTAGATGTTTACTCATCTCCCCTGTGATCGGATTCACATTGCTTTTTTAATATGAGTTTTAAAACAACAAAGGATTCTTGAAAAGCTGCAACAATGCTCAAAATACACCAAAAACGCAGGAAAATATTCGATACTTTTCACTTCATTGGAAGCTCTTTCCAAGGGAAATGTACTCATGTTATTTTTTTAATATTTCTTTTCCAATTTCATAAAATTTTACTTAAAATATAATTTATTTCGTGATACAGATATGTATTCATTATTTATATCCTAACCACAGTTTCACCTCTTATTAAATTACCAGCATCAAATAAATACCATACATTGTATAGTATACATGTCTTAAATTGCCATCATTATCATCGTAATGATGATTACATGATCTTCATTATTATTGCTGTATCATTTGATATGGTATGAAGCAGCGAGTAACGGTAAACACCCTCTCATAGTGATAATTTTCGACCGCAAAAAAAATGTAAATAAAGGGCGCTCGCTTGACATCAGTTAATCTTTTAAGGTTTCTTTTTCAGTTGTTAAACTTTAATATGTATGTATGTATGTATGCTCCGAAAAGATCTAGAGTTTTGAGAAAAAAAAACAAAGAGTTTACTTTACATTTTTATTTAAAATATAAGCAGATTAAATTACCGACAAATCTCAACAAAGTAGCTATTACAAGAAAATAATTTTTGCTAGTTATGGTTCAAGGAAAATTGTGGGAAATGCATGGCAATATGTTTCGCTTACCGCAAAAAGAGAAGGCGATGGTTTTAAGAAATTATACTTTGATGATATGCATACATATGTATGTACATTCATATTTGCCTTTAATTATAATAAAAAGTTTTTTAAAAACTAAATAATACTGACATTAATATTTAATTTTTAACAGTTCATTGCTTCAAATTCAAAGTTAACAGTTACTCTATTAAAATGGCGAACAAATTCCCTTGATATTGCCATATGTTAACATGAACAAAATTTACAATTACCCCTATTGTGAATAGAATGTGGAATTTTTTAATCCCCTTAACATTTTTATTCAGAACGAAGGGAAGAATGCTATTGTGAATCTCCTGTTAAAAATTTTTCCACTGTGAGCTCGCAGTGAATGTAAAAAACGGGAAGAAGATTTGTAAAGCAAAAAAAAAAATAATTGGAAATCAAACAAATTTAAGTTTTAATAATAAGAAAGACGCAAGATTTATTTTATAAATGAAATATTTTAACTGTAAAGTTGTGTTTTTAAATACTCTAGGTGCAGTGAAAAAAATTATTTAATGCACCGCCATAAAATTTACTGTGTGTGAACCGAAAAGATTTATACTACATGAAGAAAGGTGTTGCAGGGAATTATTGTTAACAATCGAGAAGTTTATGTACTAAAAATAAATATTTATAACTTTTAATATTTACATCGAAGGAAATTATCAAAATTATGCAATGCAATAATTCAGTTCACCCTCACAACTAAAGTGAACAAAAACAAGGGAAAAATGAAAAAATCTCCGTGAAAAATATTATTCACATTAAGGGAAATAAAAAGGGAAATATTTTACGGGAAAATTATTTAAAATTGTAATTTGGTGAAAAGGGGAAATATTTCGAGGGAAAAATTTTCCCGTAGACGACAGTCTTTTACATCTTATTTGTCAAATTTCCCACTATAAAACATGTAAATGTCGTGTGGTGCCTTTAAAACTTTGCTTCTGTAAAAGACAGACACAAAGTCTTCTGACAAAATTTCAATTAGATCATGTTCTATTTTCTTCTGACAAAGTTTCTGACCTCAGCTGTTTTTGTTATGCAAAATATGTCGTCAAAAGTCTATGCCGTGAGGAAACATTCAGCGGCGTTCTGCTATACACGGAAGCATTAGCCGGCTGAAGTTCATGTATTACAACATCGATATATTTATGTTTTTTTTAACTATTCAATAGCTATCATGTACATGCAATAAAATAGCGTTGCATTTTTATATCCTAACATGATTTCTTGCAATTTGAAGAACATTTCTTTAAAATGACTGAACTCTTTACGGCGTACACAAACATTTTTGTGCCGGCAACACTCCAAACGGAAGCCAACATAGGTTTGTGCAAAAGCTGTGCGAAATATTTACAGAGATAATAAAAAAGACTATAAATTAATTTTTTAGAAATGGAGAAAGATTTAATAAAGGTAAGTTTTTAATATTATCCGTACATATAATTTAATAAAATTTGAGCACAGATCAGGTGTTGAATACAAACACAAATAATGTCAAACGTATTTGTTCATGCGCGTTTGTGACCGAATATTATAAACCGTCTGTAAAACAAAACATGCAGAATTACATTTGAGTTGAAAAGTTGACATGTCAGACGTAAAAAACATGTCGTGAACGACCTGCTTTACATTTTTGAGTACTGTGGAATATGGCTACAACGAACTCGAAGCGACAAGCAATTGTTATAAGCAATTTGCAATATTCTTAAATTATTCAGCTGAAAAGAAAATCTGACATCACTGATGCATTCGGAAAAATGTTCACGGTAGAGGGAAATATTTATTCACAATAAGGATATGATTATATATTTTTTGTACACGAGCTGGGGTTCTTAAAAGGAAAAAATTTCGCGTTTGAAAAAGTTTGTCTGTCAAGCCACGCCCACTATAATGGAGTGATCTTAACAGTTATATAAAATATAAGCCTAATTCAGAAACTTGTGCAAATGTTCTTTCATCGTATCATTTGCAGAATTTTTAGTATATTTATACTCACCACTTAATAATTCTTAGTGGTGAGTATCAATATACTATACCATTTTGCACATGCTACGATGGAAGACCATTTGCACAAGATTGTGAATTGGGCTATTATGATATGTGTTACCGCATTTAGAACATCCGGATATATGTACATACATACATATCTGCGGTCACAAGAAATAACAGCATAAATGAAAACATAGTTTCGAAAAAAATCACTTTTAAAGAAAAAATGAAAAGGGGTAGCGACAAATTCCAATAAATTTGTAGTAAATGATAGATTAGTGTTTACTAATGCTTATTATAAATTTTAGTTATATGTACAGGGTGGCTCAGAAAGACCGAAGTGGTGTGAATTCCTTATAACTTTTTATTTAAGACATATTTTTTTAATTTTTTGTTTTTTAAATACAGTAAATTTATAGGGAATATTTTTAGATTAGTTGTTAAAAATGATATCCCGCAAGTGGAGGCCATTTTCTGCTTCGCACAAATGATCTCTTTTCATCACATTTTCCATGACCTTTCGCAAAACTTCCGGTGTTATGTTGTTAATTTCGTCTGGAATATTGGTTTTTAATTCCTCAATAGTCCTAGGCTTATTAACATAAACTTTCCCTTTTAAATAACTCCAAAGGAAACAGTCTGGAGCGGTTAAATCCGGTGAACGCGGAGGCCAATTAAAATTGCTTCTACGCGAATTTATTTTTTCCCCAAAGATGTCGCGTAAAATAGCCATTGTGGCCCTCGGAGTGTGCGCTGTGGCTCCATCCTGTTGGAACCATATTTGCGGATGGTATTCCACGGCTGGCCTTACAAAATTTTCCAACATGGCCCGATATCGATCACCATTGATGGAAATGGCGACATCTCTTTCATTTTCCAAAAAATATGGACCAATGATCCTTTCTGAAGAAACACCGCACCAAACAGTACACTTAACTGGGTGTAATTGTCGTTGATGAAGTACTCTCGGGTTTTCCTTAGCCCATATCCTAAAGTTTTGCTTGTTAACAAACCCATTTAATTGGAAATGGGCTTCGTCACTCATAAATAAGTTATGAATAATGGAAATGGAAAGAGCACATTTGTGCGAAGCAGAAAATGGCCACCACTTGCGGGATACAATTTTTAATAACTAATCTAAAAATATTCCCTATAAATTTACTGTATTTAAAAAACAAAAAATTAAAAAAATATGTCTTAAATAAAAAGTTATAAGGAATTCACACCACTTCGGTCTTTCTGGGCCACCCTGTACCTTTTTTCTTTGTATTTTTAATTTCGTTAGAGACATGTGGATTTTACGTAAATATGAAACGTTTGTAAAATTTTGTACTATATATAAGTCGATTTGGCCTGAAGTCATCTTATGCTGTTATCGCTTTTAAGCACAGATAAAATACTCGTTTTGCGCTGGAGACGTCCAAACACCTCCAAGTTAAAACATTTTGAAAAATTTTTGTTTTCTTTTGAAAAATTAAGCTTTAATGCACTGATGGCCTTTCATGCGCTAACAACAATAGACCATAAAGTGCAAAAGGTAACAGAAAAAATTACCTTCGCTTAACACAAACAAAAGAAAATCCACCTGGTTTCGCCTAAAGAGTGACTCAATAGAGTTCAATGCCCCACTGTCTCCGCTAACCATCAACACTTCTTGCTGCACGTGTCCATTTTGTACATAATAAATATTTTATTTTCAAATCACATTTTTTTTTTAATTTTTTCTCTTTTCAATTCTAAAAAATTTTTCTTTTCATCCTTGTAAAATGAGAAACCTTGAAAATCCTACAAAAGTCAAGTAAATAATTGACATAAACTTGAAAAACTTTTCTTGCAATATTTTGTTGCAAATAACAGAAAAATATGCACTTGTTTCAATGTTAAATAATTGTTCAACTTTTTGTAGAAAAATCTAGACATTTTCCCTTTTTTTAGTTACACTTTATATAATTGCATACTCATATTTTCTTTTCGTATTTGTAATTATAGCATAAATAAATTCAAGAAATAATCAAAACGAGTGAAAAAGCTTTGACTACTGCAAAACTTTATGAATACGATGCCATCCACTTAAAATTTATACAACAGCATTTTGAAGCAGTTCAAAAAAAAATGTCAACAACAAAGAATAAAAATTGTTAAACAGCTAGGAAAGAAATGGCCAGCAGAATTTCATTCAATAGATTTTATTTAAAAAAAAAAAACAATTTAAATAATACTATTTATCGTGTTTTTTTTGTAATACATTTTTTTTATTCTACTTTGCTTAAACTTTAAAGTTTTTTTTTTAGTAATGTGTCGTTGTTTGTTTACATTTCTAAGTACTGTGGAATATGATTACAATGATCTCAAAGCGACCAGCAATTGTAATATTCTAAGTAAAAATAAAAAAACCTTTTCTAAAAAATAAATTGGAAAGACTTCACTAAGCATTTAAATGAAACTTTAGTTTCAGATGAAAACAAAATTTGGCAGCACTGATGCATTTAGAAGCTCACATACGGCCAGCGTTGCCAGAATCGATATACGGTTTAATGTTTTTTATCTCTTGTAAACCGATTTTTTTTCTTGTCCATTTTTTTTTTGCTTTCACAGGCAGTCAAAATCGAAATAAATAATGTGTATTTTTTCGTACAATGAAATAAGTGCCAAATTCTTTTTTTACATTTTCTTTAAAAATGCGAAATATTTATAAAAAAGTAATGAAATTATTCCCAACCCAAGAGCTCAACTCATGTACAGCAGTACCCATTATATTATATTAAATTTCAATGAGCGTTGTTCCGCCCACTTTTGCAATAGCAGAACAGTGTTATTACAAGAGTACAAGGTTTAGTGAGAATCGGTTTTCTAGAAGTAAGTAATACATTAATATATTATCAGGCTGTTCTGAAAATCACATGTGTTTTTAAGAATAATGGCACTGCAGACGTTTTTAAGATCATATACGATAACTTTCTTTCAGATATGATATTTGATGCTCTATGTAATAGAAAAATAAAAATAATAAAAAAATAAAAATACTAAAAAAATAATGAAGAATAATCGGCATGACCATTATTACTTTTAAAGCCACATGTGATTTGAAAAATTTAATTTTTAAAACATGCATATACATATATAGAGAAGTAAGTGATATATATATATATTAAATCTTAATGAGAGTAGCTTTTCCCATTTACGTGAAACATATTGCATATTAAATTTTGGTGAAATTGATTTTAAAAATCGCGAAAAGTCGCCAAAAATCAATTTTATGTGGATTTTCTTAGTAAATATTTGATAATAAATTTTTTTTATACAAAACTTTTTTAAATATATGTACATATGTATGTATGTATGTCGCCAAACCAAAAATTTCGACGCCAAACAAGTTGAAAAATCGCCACGTGTGGCGATAAATCGCCATTTAACAGCCCTGCTCAACGTAGCCAAAACATCAATACTCTTTTAGAAAAAAAAGCAATAAAAAATCTTTTAAATAGTTTAACAAAATCTTTTACATAGTTCACAAGGATGAAAAAAAATATATATACATACATATATATCGCTCCTAATCCTCTCTTTTTCTTTCTCAGTATAAAATCGAAACTTGCGCAAGAAAAGTGGATTTAAGTGAACGATTATACGTTATCCAACTCTGGGATTAAAAAGTGGGCCGAACCACGCTCATTAAAACTTACTGCCTGACTCACAATAACGACCAGAAATTTTCTTTCGCTTATTTATATTGAAAACAAAAACAAAATAAGAATATATTTTTTTTGTTTTTAATATAAATAAGCGAAAGAAAATTTTTTGTCGACATCATGAGCCAGGCAGTAAATGTTATATTTTACGTACTTGGCCGGGGCCACGGCCATTGGGATTTAGTACTATATTATACAGCACTTCTTTCTACTCATCAAATTCCCACCAACTTTTTGAAATATTATGTGTTCTTGGAATGACATAATCTTGTGCGGGATATCACCCAATAAAATTTAGTATTATATTTCATGCGATTCTACTTAAACGAATCTTACGAAGCTTTGCACACACCTTGAGCTTTGAAATTGGTGGGCCTCCTTCTCTTTAAAATTGAAAGTGTTCATTGAAAAGCTAAAAACAAAATTAAAAAAATTTAATCGAATTCAAAAATAACAACAAAAAAATTGGAGTAATTAAGAACGAGTTAAATAAATTTTTTTTGTGCTACCTACAGGACTGTTCGAAATCGGTGACAATAACCATGCCAGTAATTACTTGCAAGTAGTGTATATGTACAGGGTGGCCCAGAAAGACCGAAGTGGTGTGAATTCCTTATAACTTTTTATTTAAGACATATTTTTTTAATTTTTTGTTTTTTAAATGCAGTAAATTTATAGGGAATATTTTTAAATTAGTTATTAAAAATGATATCCCGCAAGTGGTGGACATTTTCTGCTTCGCACAAATGTGTTCTTTCCATTTTCATTATTCATAACTTAGTAATGAGTGACGAAGCCTCGTTAACAAACAAAACTTTAGGATATGGGATATTGAAAACCCGAGAGTACTTCATCAACGACAATTACACCCAGTTAAGTATACTGTTTGATGCGGTGTTTCTTCAGAAAGGATCATTGGCCCATATTTTTTTGAAAATGAACGAAGTGTCGCCATTTCCATCAATGGTGATCGATATCGGGCCATGTTGGAAAATTTTGTAAAGCCAACCGTGGAAAACCATCCGCAAATATGGTTCCAACAGGATGGAGCCACAGCGCACACTTCCAGGGCCACAATGACTCTTTTACGCGACATCTTTGGTGAAAAAATAATTTCGCGTAGAAGCAATTTTAATTGGCCTCCGCGTTCCCCGGATTTAACTGCTCCAGACTGTTTCCTTTGGAGTTATTTAAAAGGGAAAGTTTATCTTAATAAGCCTAGGACTATTGAGGAATTAAAAACCAATATTCGAGACGAAATTAACAACATAACACCGGAAGTTTTGCGAAAGGTCATTGAAAATGTGTTGGAAAGAGCACATTTGTGCGAAGCAGAAAATGGCCACCACTTGCGGGATATAATTTTTAATAACTAATCTTAAAATATTCCCTATAAATTTAATGTATTTAAAAAACAAAAAACTAAAAAAATATGTCTTAAATAAAAAGTTATAAGGATTTCACACCACTTCGGTCTTTCTGGGCCACCCTGTATTACTAACGAAAATCAGGAGAAATGTCAGAAAAAACAAAAATTTTTGAGGGGCTACACAGCACAGTGCAAGTTGTAGCAAAAAGTGCTTTACTTCAACTGTTACTGCAGTGTTACCAAGTAGTCAATTTTGTCTTCAATTGTGTTGTTAATATATTTCTTTTATTTAACCATGAAATTTATACTCGAACTTAGCTCTAAAATGAGCCTTGGTGTCATTTATCAATATCCTTTTTATATATACCGAAAATCAGCTATAATATTAATCCAATTAATGAAATAACTCTATACTCGGCAACACTGTTTTTCGTTTTGTCACTTCACTTGCGACAAGTGTAAAAATTTACTTGCTTGAAATTTCCATTGCAAGCTGACTCGCAAGTGACAAAACTTTGGCTGTGTTAGTAAAAAATGTGAGTGTATAGTTTTTTTTCACTTGCACTTGCATGTGGCAACGGGGGGTAATATTGGTAACTTACCGTACAAATAGGTAAATGTAGAATTCGATAACACGCTTGGCACCGATTTCAAAAGGCACTATAAATGCTGGTACTCAGTAATCTACAGAATCGTGCGTCTTTTGAAAATTAAAATTGTATGATGGAGTTTATTAAAAGACAATAAGAATTCATTAGATAAGAATGGTGTGTTCTGTTAAGTCGTGCGATTGTATAGGATAGCGAGAACCAGCTCACTGCAATAAAGTCGTAAGTGAAAAGCCAAAGTGGCATTATTACTCATTAATTCTGGAATAAGTCTATAAGGATTTATTACCAACGCAGTATATTGCAATTACGTCCTTATATTTCAATTAGTTTAGTTTAGATTATTGGGTAGTGTGAATAAAAAAGGTATTTGTTTTTTTCTTAAAAATTAGTTAAAAAACTTCATATGTATGTATGTATGTATATTTGAGGGTTTAAAAGAAATTTTTAAGCAAATACTTTTTTTATTCACACTACCCATTACTTGTGACTTTATTTCAATGACCCGACGAATATCGGTACATTGTGCCGATAGTGTGATCCAAGCTTAAGTAACACATACATATGTATGTACATATGTATGTATAAAAATCTTTTATTTAACTGATTTCAAATTATTTTTAACTTTTTAGTGCTTATATTTGAATTCGGTTAAATTTTGTTAAGTTTTATTTTAAACTTTCTTTTGTTATCGGTGCATGTCACTTCACAGATGACGAAAAACTAAAGAGATTCGCTTAACATACATACATACATACATATGTAGATAGACTTTAAGAGCATGATATTGTACACAAAGACGCCACTTACAAACAAAAATTCATACATCATACACATGTATGTAAGTATTTCTACTGACTTAAACAAAAATAAACTAGAAAATATGTAATCTAAAAAAGCATTGAAATGCATCTAGACGTGCTTAAATAACAGCAAACTTTTTACATTCGTATTCGTTTTGACATGTGTTTTAAATAAAAATGAGAAATTAAAAACAGAAAATAATATTTATAAAAAGTAAAAAATTAAAGAAACAACTTGCAACAAAATCATCATCATAAACGTACGCAATTCAACCCAATGTTGGCAACATTGTATACGCACACATGCATTTTTTTTAATATAAAACCACACACATCATTAGCAACAGCAACAGCAACAACACAAATAACAATATAAAAATAAAACTATAAGAACAACAAACAACCAACTAAAATTACACTCATACACAAATAAATTTACTCTAAAGAAAATAATTTAAGATGTTGCAGTGGTTTTTTTATTCTTTTATTCTGTTGCTATTATGTGTTATTGTTGCAGTTTATTTTTTAAATTTTATATGCATGCAAACGTGTTAAAAGAAGCATGTAAACTTATGTGTTTAATAGATGCACGTACATTGTACGTTTGCGTATGTGTGTGTGTGTGTCTGTTAGTTTGTTTTGGTATACATTATATTTTCCAGGTCAAGGTTGGCTGAGAAGAGAATGATGATGGTTGTGTGTTTGCAAGAGTGGAAATAGTTGCAATGAGAAAGAAACTATGTTCATAATATTTTTCTTTATTTGCTTTTATTTACTAATTTATATGTATGTATGTGTATGTATTAATTTATTTTATTCTGCCATAAAATTACTGTTAAAATATAGAACAAATTCCCTGGTATACATATGTACGTTATACGAGTAAAATAAATTCCCAGCATGAAAATTGTTTGAAAAATTTTTTTTTTGTATTTCTTAAGTGCGTTTTTGGATGTGTTCTACTTAATGTTGTTTGTTTCATTTTTGGCGTTTTGCCCTCGGATTAAGTAAATCGAGTTACATTAGAAAAAATTAAATGTTTTTTCAAAATCTAGAACAATATTGTTTAACATATTTTTGTTCATAAACATGCATATGTATTACATTATTACTTTATTGTCTTTTTGAAATTTTTTTTAAACTAAACTTTTATGGTTGTGCGGAGTGCGTTATAACCGAATTCCATTGTACAGTAGATACAGTATTCATTGGAGCCCTGCGTAAGCATTCTTGAAATATAGATACATCTTAATTTTTGTAATGTTTTGTCGTGACATGTATTATATTAAAACAACAATAAATGCTGTCGTATAATAAGCAAAGCAAAATAAATGTAGTGATGTTCGTGTTCGTGATGTTGAGTGTTTACAAGTGATGTCGCGAACACTTCTTGTTCATAACAAACACTCCAAATACCACAAGAGGAAGTAGTGTCTTCACCTGGTTACAAATAAATGGGGTAAATTACAGCATTCGATACGATTCGAAATTTTAAAATATTTCCATATAAACTCCAATAAAATATTTCGTAATTTCGTCTAACAACGAGTGTAGTAATTTGCCCCCTGCTAACAACTACATAACATGGTGGTGCTGCTGCCACTGTGTATTTTCAAGATTTTCAGTATTGCCGTAATTTTCCGGGAAATTTCTCGGGAACTCCTGAAATTTTTAGCTTAGTTTTTGGAAATCTCCAATATGGTTTGCGACTTTGCTAAAAAGTTCGGAGCACTGATAGCTGAAAGGTGTCGCTGCTAAAATAAAAGAACTATATGTTCTTTTATTTTAGCACACGTGATGTGTAAAAGATACTATTCTAAGTTTTATATAGTTTTTTAATTTAAGACTCTAAAATATAAAATACCAATAAAAATTACATCTTTCACAATGGATATAATTGTAAAAATAATAATACTAATAATATTTTATGAAATTTTGAGTTTGTGAAATGAAGTATGGTGCACTAAGAACTGTACAATAAAAATATTGCACACTTGACGCAACTGTCTATTCAACTGTTTTACAATGGTTTTGTGTGTTTTTTGTTTATTATTATTCTCTACTTTTGCTTTACACTCAATTACAATGACCACTAAAAACAATATTCGCACTGTGCACTTTTTCATGACTTGCGCTCACTTCTAGTATGTACATTAATTGTATGGAACCTTTTTTATTTCTACTACTCTCACCACCCAAATCGGTTGTTTTATGTAAAAAAAAAATATCATACCGATAAGTTGCTCACTTCTATTGTGTACATGCATGACGTTTGTATACGCGACCATGCGCAGAAAAAAGCAAACATCGCAAATTCTTTCGCCACGAAGTATTTCCTTCTTTAATTCTATGTATACCTAAAAAAACTGAAACAAATGTCTTGCAAACAGTGTTATTCAGTGTTTTTTATTTTGAAGACTTCGCTATAGTAAAGCATTTGAAAATCCCCTTGCAAGTGGTATTATGCAGGGCTCTAGTATTTATGCATTTGTACATATGCATGTTTTCATATTTTCTTTTTCTATACAAGTACATACTACACTTGTGGGCAATTTAAAAAATATTTTTTTCATCCTCGAACGCAAACAAGTTTGACACCATTGTCAAAAATTGTATTTGTGCTATACCAGTTTATTTTTTTACATTGCCTGTAATTATTTCAAATTTAATTAAATCACGTGAAAATTTTCCAATATTAAAAGCAAATTTTTTCCTATCACAAAGCTGCCAGATTATAGAAAAATTCCAAGAGATAAAAATCTATAATTAAGCCAAAGCCATTACAATTAACATGTCATCACTCAAAGGCGCACCTCAAAAATTTTATAAAAATAAATACCAGTATACTTACATATATACTCACATCAAAAAGCAATTGAAATTCATTGTGCTGTGATGTGAAGCTTTTTTTCTACAAGCCGAAAAATGGCAAAATAGCAACTTGAAATCTATTAACATTTTTATCTCAAATCTTTAATGACGTCTATTGGCCGTTACATGTAATAAAAATTACAATAACGAAAATAAAAAGTTACATTTCATTATGACAGCAGATGGGGGAAACTTGCACATATGTACATCACAATGAATGTGAGAATGTGAACAATATGTAAATTATATGTATGTTGCAAAAAAAAAAAAGAAACTCAACAAAGATATGAAAAACTTGATAGAGCGTAGAGATAGATAATGCTTAAGTGTATATAAAAGAAATAAGATATACAAATTCTAATAAAAAAAATATATAACAAACTCTCGTTAACATACGACGGCGGTCCCAAAACTAGTCAAACTAGCAAAGAAAACACAATCAATTTGGGCAGAAAAAGTTTCTTTTTTTCTCAACAAAATCTACTTTTACCACGATACACTTTTTCCAGCGATATTCAATAGCTTGGATAACCTGTTTATAATAAGAAATGTCTAGCTGACTAAAATAGCCATTAACCGCAGACTCCCCCCTCCTTATTTGTTGGCAAATCTTTTAAAGCCAAGATATTTCTTCAAGTTTTTAAATAGAAAATATCCCGAGGGACGACTTGCAATACAATAATGCTATAGCTATAACCATTCCATTTCATTCCATAAATATATTTGCTTCACCTGTTAGTGCTGCCATAATTATAATCAGCTGTTTATGTGTTCACTTGTTCATTAATTTCAAAAGTGCAACATTTAAGTGCGCCAAGATAGTGTCGATTTTGGGAATTAAAAAACCGGGGAAAAAATGGGGAAAAATCATGGGTATTTTTAAAAATATATCAAAAGGCTAGCATCGGATTTGGGAATTCAAGGGGAAACAAAATAAAAATCGTGGTTGAATTTTCCCATGTGCACTGTTCAACTGTCATGTCAAAGGGTCATATATTCTTAAAGTGGACACTTAGTAGAACAAAATGAGAGAACCGTGCAAAAAATCGGTGAGGCCATTTTCGAGAAAATCGGGCAAGTTCAAAATGCCAAAAAAAAACCGTGGATGAATTTTTCCAGGAGCAGTGTTCAACTGTCTGTACCATTTTTAAAAATCGGACCGGACGTGATTGGGATATCGGACAGAATGAAATACCTTGGCGTCAGCTTCCATGAAAACTTTGTGTTTTATCGCCATATTGATGACATTCTTGAAAGGGCCAAGAGAATATACTCGTCTTATCATGGTGTTTTAAAGCGTAGAGGCAGTCTTGATAAAAAGTGCGCCAGTTTGTTTGTCCAATCGTCTCTTATGCCTTTCCAACTTGGTTTGGAATTTCTTCATCCCAGATGGAGAGGATTAGGAGATGAGAGCGAATGATTCTAGTAGCGTGTTTTGGGCTAAAACCATACATCGGACAGAATGGTCAGTTTCGTAGACCATCGTGTAGGTCCATTTACAGATCGGTTGATTTTAGGCAAGTGGATGTCTTTTTGGTCGACAGGTCTTTGAAGTTTCTGGAAGGTGCACGTTCTCTGAAGCATCATTTGGTAAGAAGATGTTTTGATGGAACTAGAAAACTGCAGACCGTTCAGATGTCTAGATATATTTCTCCTAAACTCTTATGCTACCATAGAATGGAATATAAGGTCGTTGAATATAAATGACACGCTCATCTCAGAAAATAGACATCATGACCTTGGCTGCAGATGGAACTGTATTAGCTTTTTTTGGACACGATTCTGCCATTCCACTCCACTATTTTAACTGTTATTTTGTATCAGGTGTGAAGTCGTAGAACTATTTGGCATCCATGATTAGAAATTGAAACAAAAATTAGGCTTTTTATGGCGGTGAAACATCGCCAAACATTATATGAAAACATCTTCGCACTTCGGTCGGCTCAAGCACGCTTTCAGCCGACAATCATCGAATACAAGTTTGTGCTTTTTCGTAACCATTTATAGAGTGGACACCTCAATCACTACGGCGTTCGTCTTGGCAGCTAGTGCGACTTCATTTAAAACTATGTAATCCAATATTTTATAACCGCAAACGAAGGACACCCCCAGAATTAAATCCAGCAGGGTTCTGTTATTAGTTGGATAGAAAAGTATTGCATTAAATTCACTGCAATCATTTACTGAACAGTGTGGCGCCTTGAAAGTTAAAACATCTGTTTTATAAGGTTGCCAAAGTAATTTTTTTTGCAAACTACCGGCGCCATCTATACGTCATGGCGTCATGTTTTGGAACCGCCTTCGTACGTACATAAGTATTAAATTTGAAATCTTTTGTTTCCAGGGAGTGGAAGAATGTAAAAATTTATACAAACATTATTTTTCCAAGAAAAATTACGTTTATACGAGTATTTTTATAAATCTCATGGGCGAAGACAACAATACACAACAATAATTCCCAACAACAACCATAATTCAACAAACATAATCTTAACAATGATTACAGTAGCCAAAAGCACGATGACTTCGTTTGACGCTGATGAGGTCACACAATAATAATCTTAAACGATTTATTCCTCTTTTTTTACTTATAAAGCAACAAAGAAAAGGAAACAAAAATTTTTGGCAGCAGTGATTGTTCAAAGTTAATACGAGTATGTTAGCATATAACAAAAACTGAAATGTGAGACCAAAAGGCCACTGGGTAATAAGGACATCAAGTAAAACTTAACATTGCATTATTATTGTTTTTGTAGTCCATACAATAGATACAATATATACATAAACAGCAAGAAAGGTATAATATACGTAGCAGTTTTGGTTTTTGTTACAGAACTAGGGCGATTTCACAGAACTTCTAATGATCTTTAGCCAATGTGGCACTTACAATATACTTTTTGATGAAATAGAAACTTTGTCATTGCTTCTGCTTAAACAGAAATCGAGACATCATTTCAACAAGTAACTAATTTATTACGAGTATTTTCACTTGCAGACTTGTTGGAATCTTTTAAGTGGTCAAAGCTCCATAAATTTTACTAACATCAATCAAATTGGAATTTTATTTTGGTTGCTATAAATACACTTGAGAAATGAAGAACAAATTAAATAACATGTGTATAATTAGTAAAGAGCAAACGACAATGGCAAGACTGTTGTAAATTTTGAGATGGTAAAATAGAGCTTTCATTACCAAAAAGCTTTAAGCAAATTGCAATACGATGAATCGAAACAATTCACATATTCCATTTCCACTGAAAGCTGAGAAATCTACATCAACTGACACCACACACAATGCAGCAAACACAAACAACACTGATGATGAAGGTGTTGCGACCTTCGAAAACAGCTAGCTGTTCCGTTCTGCTAGTGTTTGTCAGAATACATATTTGCAATTAACTTTGGTGTTATTTGTTCATTAGCAATTATCACATGTAATTTGTCTTACAGAGCGATATGAACTTTAGCCTAATCAAATCATAAATATAGAAACAAATAAAATTTAAACAATAATAATTAAACTAATTAAAATAAAGAACTTCTTTAAATATAATCATGGTTTATGGTGAAACCAGGTGATAACTCTTTTGAAAAGCTTTGAAATATTATAGACAGGTTAGCTAATTCGTAATTTATACTATGCAAGTCTTATTAAATAAACGTTTCCTTCGCCCTCGTCTTTCTCTCCTATCAAACTAATCAACTTTGCAATAAGACTTGCATAGTGTAAATTAGGACTAATGCAACAACCTATTATAATGTGGCTTGACTGATATAATCTCATATGGGAATACCATGATGGTATTCGGTGTTTAATGCAAACCGTCTTGCGTAAGTATAAGTTCAAAATATCGCAGCTTAGCTTTGCTTTGAATTGTGTGTATTTTTGTATTTTAAGGAAAAGCTGCGATATTTTGCATTTACACTTACGCAAGACCATTTGCATCAAACACCGAATACCGTCTATTGGTTTCGGAACGATGATATCTGTATGTACGCAAGTACATAAATATGTTACTCTGATAGTCCTAATTTACACCACTATGCAAGCTGATTACTTTATGAGAAAGAGCGACGAGGCGAACAGAACCGTTTCTATTCCCCTCGTCTCCCTCTCCTTACAAACTAATCAGCGTAGCAATAAGACTTGCACAATGTAAATTAGGACATATTAATTTTTTTCTAAATTGATACAAACATAAAAAACCTAATTTATAATAGAATTTTTAAACTTCATATTTCCCATTCATTCTGTTTTTTTTTGTAATATAAAATATATCATCCGAATGCGTGATTTTTTTAATATTAGATGTACAACTTTGCTTTCGCTTTGTTCTTTTGATGGTTTTCAGAGTATTAAAACTGTTCGGAATGTAGAGATCATCTTATCATGCTCAAGTTGTTTCTTTCAGATTACACGGAAAATTTAAAATATACTCGTAACATAAACAATGCTAACAAAAACGAGTAGTGACGCAAAAACTGGATCTTATGCCGCAAGTACTCTAAACATGGGTAAAAAAACAAGTGGTGGGATTATTCTATAATTCGAAACGGAAAGAACGACTGCGTTTGTTATTAACTTGAGACCTACTTTTTTTAATTGAAAACTTTAATTGGTGAATACTGTTTTCTGTGTGTATTCATTTGACAGCATGGGCATGGTGCATATTTTTCAAAAATTTATTGGTTTTGGTGTCGGATATGCTTTCACTCGATTTATATTGAGCTATTTCAGGGATGGCACTATAATAGTTGTTATAGATGGGATCTCATCCAACCAGCAGAATTCTAATTCGGGGGTACAAAGATTCGTTCTTTTTCCTACCCCTATTTTCTATTTTTTTAAATGATATATGTGAAAACTTTTTCTGGCGTGCATTTGTATCAGTTGTTGTAGGAAAAGTTCAAGTGATGAAGACATAGTTACTGGTCACTAAACTATAACCACTTCAGCAGACGCTAATCCTAATGTAACATCAGCGCTCGTTCTCCTTCGTCGGTATTGTGAAGCAGAATCATTGGTGAAGTAAAATAACTAACAAAATGGCTACTTAACAAACCTTTGAAAATTTAATACGCCTCATTGACACCAGAGGCGCTTCAACTCTGCATTATTAAAAACGTGCAAAAAGCACAATTGTAAAGGAATGACATTTTCCTCTATATCTTCCTTCAACACCTGTCTTCTCTATAACTATCCCTATCCTAAATAAGGTAAAACCTAGTAATAGTAGGAGGCATTCACTTTTTATGTCAAAAGATTTAAGTCGAGAAGCAACAAACACTGCTACCTACTTATATATCTACTCTTTCGCCAGATTACAGATTTAAATGAGCACCTGCCATTACGGCTTGATCTCACTGTGGTCTTAACGTCTGATAGATCCCATATGCAATCTTAGAAAGCAGTATGTGACTTGCAAGAAACTCATACATAGGTAGCAATCTTTGAATCTTGCGGAGGCGCTCGAGCTGTCTTATCTCTCACTGCTAAGACCGAGGTCAGAGCAGCATATGTTGAATGGCAATACCATAGAGGATAGTATCTCCGTGACCGCGTCAGACCAATCACTAGGATTAATTTAACACTAGGAGTTCAAGACTATTCTCCCAGTGATTTTGATAGCAGGCACAGCCACTAATAAGAATCACGTAGCGAATGTGATCGCTCAAATCACCGCGTGTTCAGCAAGAAGAAGAAGAACTCATCAACCACCGGACACAGTGTCACTATAAATATACCGGGCAATTATAAATAAAATTCCGCGAGAAATTTCTCCCTTTCCCAATTAGAATTTTTTGTTTTCCCTATCATTTGCTATTAGTTGGAATTGTTCCCTGGGAAAAATTTCTCGCGGAATTTTATTCATGATTGCCCTCATAAGGTTGGATGTTACAAACACCATCCAACGCTCACTTGCCATGATGAGCATCATCTACTTAACACCGTAGGGTCAAAGTCTACCATCGGTTGCGCCACTGATTCTCGTAGGTAGTACCAGCATTGAGCCACTGGTTAAATTTCGAAGTTTCACCTCAAAGAGTTTCAACTCTATCATCTTTTGAACTCAGGGCAGTTCCAGGTTACATTGGACCTGTGTGGCATCGCGGAAAGCTACGAGGGTGGGTCATTAGAGACTTTTTGAAGAAACATGGGTTTTTATATAAAAAGTTGTTTTATTTTTCAAAATAGTCTCCCCTTTGACTTAGTTCAACTTTTATCGAATTTTTTTTATCCCTTCAGAAAAATCATATCTAAGTAGGCAATTGTTTGTGAGATGATTCATAGTTGGACAAGAAATAGTACCTTGGGGATAAATATGGAGAATAGGGCGGATCAGGGAGCAATTAGTAGCCCAATTTATAGATTTTTGCCATGGAAGCTGCACATGTTTTTGTTCTCGATTGAGAGCAAACGCGGCACCTATATTGCGGAAAGCTTTCTCATATCCAAGTGATCATTCAAAACTTAAGACGCTGAGTCATGTCAGATGCCTATGGCTTCCACAATTTCTCTCAGTTCCAATCTGCGATCGGCTAGAACCATATCGTGAATTGTTTCAATTGTGTCGCATATAGAGATCTCAACTGGGCGTGCAGAACGTTCGGCCACTTCTTTACCATTAAAATTGATGGTGAAGAGTCCCCATGATTTTATCAAGCTTAGCGTTGGTTTGGTTGGTTTTGGTTTTTTTCCGCAAAAGTTATTATTATTAAGCACATGAAATTTACTTTTTTCCATTTTCTTCTCAAAACGCCCAGTAGTCTGCTATCAGTAGCTGCCAAACACAAATCAAAGGCGTCAACTGTCAGTTGTTTGTTGAAACGAACAGTGTTGCCATTTCAGTTAAGAGGCGGAGAAATTAAAAAAGACACTTAGTTAATGACCCACCTGCGAATTTCTTTTAATAAATGTATTCACATCTTTTTCGTTGTTATTACAGAGATTGGGTAGTAACACACAAAAAGTAAAAACATAAAAGTATTGCCTAAAAAGCTAGACTACTCAAACTACGGTCTGCGGGATTATCACGCCGGTTACTTCATAGAGATACTCCTGGGTTGGACCATGGCAAGGAGAATTTAAATACATAAAATATATAAAATGACAAATAAAAACTTGCTATAGCTAACTCAAATGAAATAGCTAGACTTCCGGCCAGATGACATTTAAGGCTCAGTTATCCGACTGTAATGAAATGTAACTGCAACGTAGGACACAGTTGATCGATATTCTTATGTGAAAAGTAGGTTACGTTACATTACAATATCGACCAGCTGTTTCCTACCATTTGACTTACATTCCATTTGGCTAACTGAGCCTTTAGTCATTTACAGAAAACCAGAAAACGGCAAATTCGGCAACAGTGATCCATCCAAATGGACGATTATCCGCTTTTATCATTACACCAATTCCTTCTTCAGCGACTGAAGTAATTCTTAGGTAGATTTAATTATATAATCTGTATTATACATAGATGAGCGGCATATACAATTTGAGGGTCGAAAAAATGGCCGAAAGCGTCGCGTCAATCACCAATTGATTAGAACTCACGACCATTACCATCTAATGCTAAAATGTTTTAACGTGAATTACTTCTATTGTTCGCAAAATAGAAGAGTGAAGATCAACATAGTCAACATTTTTTCTTTCATTTTAAATATTTAAATTGCAAAAATTTAGAACGGCGAAAGCAAGGTTGTACCGCTGGTGAAAATAAAAATGTGTATTTTTTTTAAATTAAAAAATAATAATAAAAAAAAATTTACCTTTTCATAAAAATACTTCCATTATTAAGAGCTATTTCAAAATTAGTTTTGTTTTCCATAAATAATGGTTTTCTCTTCAAACTGAAAACTGAGACAATTGCGATTATTATTATTTTTTTAATGTCACTGAAATAAACGTACTACGAGTATAAGCCTTGAGAAGCTATTAAACGGCGGGAAAACTAAAAGTTCAATAGAAATAAAACTGTCGTTAATTTATTATGGTTTTTTTTCGTTTGCTTTTTTGTTTTGATAATTACGAAAAATTATTTTTAGAGAATGAAAAAATTTATTAACAAGCAAACACGCACAGACAATTTTCTTTTTGTTTGAGGTTAAAATAATTGAAACTTATAAATTATTTATTTATATATTCTGCAGGAGGAGGGAGGAAAGTGGTGGGTGGTATTGTTAAGAAAATTAATTCAATTTTACTTTAGTTTCTTGTTACAATATTTTTTTATTTTTTTTATACTTTTTTTTAGTATTTGTTTAAGCTTTTACTTTATACTATGTATGTACATACATATGTATGTATGTATTTATTTTTTTAGACAAGAGCACTTCTTTTCTTTGTTTTGCAGCTTTAGATATTTCTTACATTCACACGTTTTTTAAATTTTACTTTTTTTTAATTTCTCTTTGTACTTTTTTTTCTACAAAATATATATTTTAAATTTCTACTTTTGTTTGCATTTGTGTTAATTTATATATATTTTTTTAAGAAGAAATTTTCTTTAATCTCCGGGTGTTTATATTCTATTTTTGTTCGTTCGCTTTCCGTTTAGATTTTTAAATATTGCTTCGTAAGTTTTCGTTTTGCTTCGTAGTAGAAAAAAAGGATAATTATTTTATATTTTTCTTATTTTTTTTTATAATTTTTTCTATATCTGGGTTTCCGTTTATACGATAATTTGGTAAAAAATATTTTATATTTTATAATTTTCTTGAAAACAAGCAAACTTTTTTAAGATTTTTTTTCTTTTGTTAATTTATATAAAAAAAAATTGCTAGGTATAATTTATTTAAATTTTGTGTGTGTATTTATACTTTATAGGTATATTTTTTTCTATTTTATTAAATTTTTGTTAGATTCTGTTTCTTTGGTGGTTATAGTAAGAAGCCAAAGTGTATATTAACGCTTCGCAAACTGAGGGTAGCTTTTTCAGTTGTATGTTGTATACAACAGAAAATGTTTTTTGCTGTTTTTGTTAAGGTTGAAATATTTTGCTGTTGTTGCTCTTGGCGTTTTTTATTTTATACAGTGAATGGTTTTGCAGCGGCATCAAATGAAAAAGACTGTTTATGAGTGATGCCAACTTGTTGGCAACATAAATTAACAACACTAAAAATCGTTACTTCCATCTCAAAATAAAATTATTCCTATTTTTTAATTTAAGCGAAACATAAAATAAGGAAGCAAGGGGAACTCACATCAGGTGGTCTGCAGTACCCAGATGAGTATTTCAGACGCTTGTAATTTGAATACTCTTCAGGTGTGAACATAATTTTTTTTCGTAAAATTTTCGACATCCTAAGTATAAATTTTTCAAGGCAAATTCGGGCGAGTCTATCTTATATGACTATGCCTTCAAAAGTAGTTGCAAAAAAAACGTCATTATTCCTGTTTATGATTCGATTAGGCTTAAATTTGTATCGCTATATAAGCCAAGTTTGGCTTATAAATTATATTATAAATTATTAATGACAAGCACTAGCAGAACGGAACAACATGCTATTTTCGAAGGCCGCGTCACCTTCATCATCAGTATTCTTGTGTTTGGTCCACTATTATAAGTGGTAAAAATTTACATTTAAATACATATATACATTTATAAAAAACGTATGAAGAACATTGCGCTTAAAAAATAAACTTATATACATATGGTTGTCTGAAACGGAAAACCCCCGTAACTGGCAACATAGCGAATATTTTCATAATTTTACAGAAGGAGGAAAAAACTTGTAAATATGGAATATTGAGGTGATTAATTTCACTATTTTTGTTGGCGTAATTTTTGTGTTTTTTTGTGGCGATTATATTTACGAAATATCACGGAATTTATAAAAAAATCGATTTCGTTTTAGGTAACGATATGTAAATATATGAAAACAGTGCCTTTTCGTACTTTAGCACTAAAGCTAAATATTTGTCAGGTTGAAAAATAGTGGCGAAAGCACCAAAAATAGTGGCAAAAGCACCAAGTTGACATTGCTGCTGGTTATGTCTAAAACAGTGTTGCCAATATAGAGAATAAAAAATTAAGAAATGATGACAATGATCGTAAGGCAATTTATTATTTTCAATGAACTTGTTAGAAAGAGAATGCAGGCATTTTCATTCCAGCTAAAATTTCGTAAAAATAGTTTTGAAACGCATATTTTGATATGTCGAAGTTTATTCTATAATTCGAAAGGGCAGAAAATTCTTTCGCATAAGTAGGTGCATTTGAAAATATTTTTTTTTTCGTTTAGAGCTACGCTCTGGTCATTATTACAATTAGGAAGCGGTTTCAAAAGTCCATGGTTCCCTTATTTTCTTATTTTTAAACTCGTTATATTTTTTTCAAATTAGCATCACTGTTCCCCAGTTGCTTTTAGTGCAAAATTTATTCACTAGTTTTGTTTTTGTGTTAATGTTGTTGTTTTTGCTATCATTGCTAGCGAGACAAAATGTCTAGATACTAATGTTAAACAGTAATGGCAAGACAGCGGTTTTCTAAATAACTACAAGCGTTTTTTTTGTTCAATCGTTTTTTGTACTAAACTTTTATAGTAAAGGGTGGGCAAATTTAAAGTTAGAAAGGGAAATGGCTTAAAAACACATTTTTTTTAAACAAATTCAGTTTTATTGATACCAATGTAAAATAAAAATATAGGAATTAATAATGGAATATGATGTCGGGGAAAAGTCCACCTCTAGCACGTCGCCAGAAGTCCGCTATTTTCACAAAAATTTTGAGCTTCAGTTTGCAACCAAGCTTCTGTTATCTCGTCAATGCAGCGCCGAATTTCAGAGCGCCAGTTGTTTCTGGTTTGTTCGCTTAAACCGGGTCTTTTAAATTTAAATTCACAAATTTCACAGTTAAATTTTTTTGTTCAATAGTGTAGCGTTCCATGATTAAAAAGTCCCAATTTTTTACTAAATAAGTGTCAAAGGATGACAGCTCAATTTTTGACATTTTATCATTTGACGGCCAATCGAATTCCTAACCTTAATTTTGCACACCCTTTATATCTAACTGTAATTGTCGTTCTCTTCTTTAGTGGATCTTACTATATAACAGAAATATTCAATTGGGAAAGTTCTTTTTAAGAAAAAATTTTAATCGATCGTAAAGGTGGTAAACTGAAGTAGACAATGATTTATTTTCTAAAATTTCAGCTACGGGTAAATTGTACCAATATTTATAAAAATTTTAAGTGTAAGATAAATTTCGTCAAGAGCCAAAATAACAACTCCACGTATATTCTTACTCTTACCTATGCTTACCAGGAAGAGTCGCAAATAGGCGACTGCGCATTTGCGCAGAGGAGTAGTGGGAAAAACCAGAAGAGACACGATTCAGAAACAATGCTCCCCCTTATTGTGGTTGGCGTTTTTCGACTTCAAATTCGACTATTTGTAGCTGATTAAAGAAATTAAGCTATATTTTTCTTTAATCTATTACAATACGCCCGACTTTCGCCGCAAAATCGCCAATCACAATAAGGGGGACTATTAGAAGTAGCCTGCAGATATAGTCCCAGATAACAGAATATAAAAATCTAAGTATAATTTCCATTTGTCGATATATGAAAATATAATGCTAATTCGTATCGGATATTTTGTAAAATTAGAAATTATTGTAAAACTGCAAATTATAATAAACTAGCGATTTGTGTTGTTGACCTTTTTTTCACTTACTTTTTTCTAGCGCTTTTCAAAGTGCTATTAGGAGAGAAATAGTTTTGGCAACACTAATATTTATCTAGAAATCTAGGGTCTCTGTGCCTTCTAAAAACAATAAAATTAAATGATGTCAACCAGTGATGTCAATTGAAAGGAAATTGTGTCAAATAGTTTTAGAATTTTTTTAATGTTGAATACGGGAAGATTAAAGAAAAATTATTGTTATTATCTACTAGACAATCTTAAAAAAATATTGTGGAAGGTGTTACACACACATGGTGTGCCGCTAAATCAAAAAGCGTAGAAAACTGCAAAAAGCATGAACTTGCACCAGATTAATTTAACAGCTAAATATTATAAAACTTTAATTTCATTATAAAATTATTATTCTTAACCATTATATAACTGCATAACTTAATTCTTCACACAAAATGGTTCACAGCTTTTTCGATTTGAAAATTATATTTTTAACTGATTTTTTTTAAACGATTTAAACGATGATTGGCATCACTCTTTGTAATTGTAAATGTTGTTTCTATTTTAAGCTCATTTTTCGTGCACTTACACTCTCTCGGTCTTTGCTGGTTATTATGGCCATTTTTTTTGCCAAGTTTTTCATTCAAAATTTAAATGTAAAAAGGGGTGGACAGAGGAGGAAAGATATGTTTTAATGATGCATTCATGTTCGTACAATAATTATAAAAAAAAAATTAGTGCTACATGTGGCAGTAAAGTCTGTATTTGATTAAAAGCAATATTCTACAAGAGAAGAAACACACACCAATTGAAAGAGAACAAAATGGGTGGGTGGTGCAATGGGCGAACAAAATACCAGTGAAAAATGTTATATACTTTAAAATTTTTCAATAAAAAAATATCCAAATTAAAACAATGAATAAACTCATTTGATGAATTACTTTTAGAATAAAAATTGCAAATATACACACATACATACATACACACATGAATATATTTCGTTTGAAAGCATCGCAAATATTGTATGTATTTTAATAACAGAGGTTATGAAACAGAAAAAATAAAACAAACAAGAAAGAGAGATATGGTTGCAATCGCTCTCTGATAAAAAAAACAGAGTTGAGTTTTCTTGCAAATTTTAATTTATATAGATTTTGTTATCTTTAAATAATGCAAAATACTTAAAAAATTTATAAAAGAAATCGAAATAAATTTTTTTTTATTGATTTAGCTAGATAAAGAGAGGAAATTTATTGCATTTAGAATGCTAATTTGGATGGGGGTTTTCAAGTTTCTAATCTTTTTTTAGGATAACAAATTTTTTTATTTTATTTTTATAAAGTTTATAAGCAAAATATGGGGTTATTAAATAAATCATACATGCGCTATAGCAATAATTTATACGGAATAGGTATTAAATTATCTAAACACTTAATTTTTCAGTTATCTTAACAGTGCTGCAGATAACAAACATGAAAATTTTTTCTAGAAATATTTAATAAGCATATCGAGCCTTATTTTCGATTTTATCGTAAGCGACAAAAATTAATTTTTTTCAGAAGGTTTTTTTAAAATGTTCAAATTTGTTTTGTACGTCAATTGTCGCTTACGATAAAATTGTACAGCCTGTATCTTAAAAGTTATTAACAATTTTAGCATTTTGATAATTCTAAGCTGTGGATTGGCCCATAAAATTAATTTCAATCAAAAAGTCAAGTTGAAAAAAGGGCTCCATATACATATATGCATGTATGAACATGTATACCCAACGAGCAAAAGCCATGAAAACGAAATAACGTTTAGAAATTTTAAATTTGAAGAAAAAACATATTTTATGATCTAAATGGGCAGAGAGAATCCGATAAGAAAATACAAGATTTTTTCGAGTGCACCAGAAGCGCGTTGTTTGTGATTTGTTTAGAATTCCATAAAAGCGGGGCCCTAATCGTCGCTTACCATAACGAGCTGATTCTATAAAATTTTTTAATTTTGAGATTATGACATTCGATATCGAACAATTCGATGGCGAATACCATAATCTCAAACTGAAGAAACGTATATGAGGCACTTAAAATCGTCTTATATAAAACTGAAATGCACACCCATGGTCGGACCATAACCGTTTTGTGGACTCGGATTGGACAAAATCCGATATATATCGACGGAGATCAAGAGTAATAGGGAACAACTATGGCTCAATCTGCCAGGATTGATGCATGCAAAGCTAATGATTGGAACGTATAACCAAAATCGCTTCATAGCTTTCATGTCCCTGAGTAAAAACAATCTAAGAATACTCATAGGCTTGCTCACAGCCCATTTGTAGACTGAGAAAACACTTCAACAGACTTGGCATTGAGAGTAAGAGCCTGTGAAGATTATGTGATTACGAAGATGAAACTGCAGAGCATATTGTGAAGGACTGTGAAGCGTTATGCCACAAATGATATAGTCAATTGAGCAAGCACCTATTGGAGGATTGGAAACTTCCAACTCTAGACCGTCTGGTAATCCGGAGATTCATCAGTAGGTCTAGATCAGCTGCTCTAGCACCTGGCAGGAGATACAATAGATCTACTTTGGTCGCAGTGTCCTGTGCTGCCCGTTTGACTTAATTCATTCATTTATATGAACAAAAGAATATTTAAAAAAAACAAGTTAAAAGTTTCTTTTATTGTAAAAAAACATATTCACCCTTATTCTATTTGTCAAAATCGACACGTCACGTCAATACAATCCCAAAACTTCGAGGGCTTCTCTACTCGCTCTAGAAAACAATTTTGTGCTATAGGCAATCTATTTCTGTTTCCTAAGGTCTAGAAAATATCATGAGCCTTTCAAAAGCATTCAGTTGTTTTCGACAAAAGGTAGACAATCCCCAATTTTTTTGTATTGTATTGACGTGACGTTGATGTTGACAACTGGAATAAGGGTGAACAATAAGGAACCACAGTCTACAAAAAATAAACTGAATAGGCCTCTCTACTAGTAGTTATCACACGTCAATCCTGATCAGTCTAGGGCACTGTTCATTATAAAATTAAAATAAAAAATAATTTGTTTTATAAATACCAAAATTTAATCATATTTCAATATAAACGGCGCCAAAGCAGCTTGCGAATATTTGTTGGCAACATTGTTTATGATCGAAAGTATAAACAAACAACAGCTGGCGCCTTTAACAGGTGGCAGCACTAGCTAAGGAGATTATTGTTTTCTTGTTAAGCTAAATATCTAATTTTGTTTGACTCTTCTCTCAAGAGACACGCAACTTATGTAGGCGACATAACGGCAATAAGAAATAACGGATTTTTTTGTAAACAATCTATAAGGAAACACGAACACTTGTCACAAGCACCAATCAATACATTCCTTCCCCTCATACCGAAATAAGAGTGGCAAGCATTGCGTTAGCAGCAGGTTACGCAACTTCAGTACATTTAAACGTTAAAATATTATTTCGTTGTACTGAAAATACGTACAGTGCTGCTAACGCAACGCTTTCCGATCTTATTTACATATGTATGAGGGTTCTTCTGCACATGTGGTAAAATATATGGTAATCAATGTGTAATAATTGTGTATGATTATTACCTTCTCGATTCCAAAGGAATGTATTGTTTTGCTTCGGAAATAATGCATTCGGGTCTATTCACGTTTGAGAATCGTTTTAAAACGACAGACAACAACGACAATTTTAAATTGAAAATATTCCGTTTTACCCTAGCTCCGTATTATCATTTCAATATATGTTTTTATGTGTCGTTTTAAAACGATACTGGAACGAAAATAGGCCCGATCAATTATATCTCTCATTATATATAACATTCGAACGTAATTTTTTTACCAAAATCGACAAAATTGCCATCTTAAAAAATCGTTTTTCGTAAGAAAACGAAGTCCAGAAAATGTGCCGGTTAAAATTTGTTGGCGGTTATGACTCGATATGTAATCAATGGTCTCCTTTCCCGCTGGAATATTCTGAAATTGGAAAGTGTCTTAGTGATTTAAAAAAAATCAACGTTTGGCAGCTGTAGTTAGGAATAGTTCTATAGACTGTCCTTTAAGAAGTGCTCTAATGAAATATTTATATCTTTAGACCTAAGAATCGCAATATTGGCCCCAATCTACCGACCAATAGCCACTTGAGAATATATTTCGTACAAGGGATTATGGAAACATAACACATAAAATCTTACATTTAGAATATTCATTGAGTTTATTTTATGTGATTAAATTTTGCACACCAGACGCCCGTTTCTCAAAACTAAAAATTGCAAATCTACCGGCCGGCCCTGTTCTGTAAACTGAATCAGAGTAAATTTCTCGTTTTGAAAAAATTAATAATGAATAATAATACATGATTATTTTCTTTCAGATATGATAATTGGGAATCTGTAAAGGTATTCATTTCAGTTTTTTTCCTCGTTGGAAAAATGGAAAAATGTAATTTTTTACAACAAAACAACAGGAAAAAAATTTAAAAAAAATTTTTGAATATTTTTTTTCGTGTTTGTTGTCAAAAAAATAAAATTTTTCCATTTTTCCAACGAGAAAACCCTGAAATGTAATAAAAAATTAAAAAAAATAACTAGAAAAATATTTCTATTGTCAGAGTTAGTTTAGTAGTTAGGTTTACAGAACAGGGCCGTACAAGTAAAATACACACAAAACAACAACACTTTTACAAATTTTATTTTTGTTTTGTGTGTATTTTACTTGTAGATTTGTAATTTGTAGTTTTGAGAAACGATCCCCAGGACTTCAGGATATCAATGAAGTCGCATAAACTGTTTTCACCCTCAATTTCGACCGAATGTTTTAAAATTTTTTTTTTGAACTTTTAGATTTTTGTTTTCGCAAAACTAACACCTAGCAGTCTTATTTTGCCTTAAGTATTTTATTTTATACTTTATGTTTTGTCTGCTTTTCTTAATATTTTTTTTTTATTAATTTCAATAACATTTTTATTTAAATTTTTTTTATAACACTTTTTATTACGCTCTTCAAAAGAAATTTAAAAATTTCCATTTTATTACAACTCTGTTTTTATTTTTGAAAAACTTCCTATTTAGTCGTACTTCATTTGAATACTACCTCCTGTTTCTCATTGCATCAAAGCAAAAATTCCCTGTACACACAAGACGCTAAAATAGGACATGCGCTTTAAGTAGAACGGAAATAAAATGTCTGCAAATACATACATACTCACATATACAGCTACACTTATACACTTATATATGTTGCGAGATACTTAAATTAAGTATTTAATTGTGCAGAATAACAGAATTTATTATACGAGTATCTATTTTTTTATATGATTTTACAGACATCCTTACACACACATAAAGTCTTTAAACAGCAAACTGTAAGATGGTTTAGTTTATATTTATTTAAAGGAAGTGAACTATTTACGGGACAAAAGCTTATTTAGACATTTCAAAGCCTACAACACCATGATATCTATAGACATAGAAAATAGGACAACAAGGAAACAGGAGTGGAGAAAATGTAAAAAACAAAAACGCAAAACAAATGGATTTAAATTATATTCACTCACACATATTTTAGAGTTTTTCAGGAGAATTTAATAGAGATTTAATTTTATTTTTTTTAACAATAGTTTAATAGTTCGAAAAAATAAGAATAAGAAAAATTTTGTATGAAAATTTGTTTTAAAACCCCTTTATAAAGATTTAAAAGTTTTATTAAAAAGGCTGTATATTTCTATTTCAGAAATGTCCTTCTAAATGCCTAATAATTTATCAATGTCAAATTGTAGTGTTTTTCTTACGATTTCATTTGTTTTTTTTTACACATCAAAGGACATTGTATTCAAATATTTAACATGTATTTTATTAATTTTTTTTATAAAAAGAATGCAGCTAGAAAACAAAACAAATCAAGTGACAAAAATTTGAAATGCATTTGCATGCAACATTTTTCTTATTTGTAGGTTAGTTTAAGTTAAGACGCCTTCTAAAATCCATTCAGAGCGTTGTTTTCTTAGCTTTAACCCTTCAAATTTTTGCGATGAATCGGCTTGAGACTGATTCTTAGTTTTAAGATCTAGTTGAAAATAGCACGAAGGCAACTGTTATTGAAACCAAGTGAATTGCAACTTGCTAAAGCCTTAAGGCCATGATTCGTACGACTTTAAGAAAAATACAACCCTGGGCTGAAATAGTGATACGCCAATCGTATAAGCTGAATGGGATTTCAGTACGTTCACGTATGTCAGAATCCGAAAATGGTGTTTTTGACGAATAGTGACGATTTGACCCCTGATAGAATGCATTGTTATATTGTCTTTTGAAAATTTTCATAAACTCCAGTGTTGCATTTTCTCAACAGTGGTTTGACTATAAAGGAGAGTGAATCAATCATGGCATTTAACAGCAATTTATGTTTGAAGAACTACCTTTGGCTCTTCCAGAGGCATAAATCTTAAGAAAGTCAATTTGATACTAGTCAGTAATTAAACTCCTCGGTTCGAGCCCGATCTCCGACTGTCATTAAATAACAACACAGCACATTTTTCTGATGTGCATTACTGTCCCTGTGTATCAGCTGTTGTAGGAAAAGTTCTAGTGATGAAGACATAGATACTGGTGAGCGGATACTAAGCCTAATGTAACATCAGAGCGCCTTCGTCGGTATTGTGTAGCAGAATCATCGGCGAAGTAAAATAACCAATATAATGGCTACTAAGCACAACTTTGAAAATTTAGTACGCCTCATTGACACCAGAGGCGCTTCAACACTTCATTATTAAAAAACGTGCAAAAAAGCAGAGTGGTAAAATAATGAAGCTTTCCTCTATCTCTTCCTTTACCAGCTGTCTTCTCTATTGTTATCCCTTCCCTATCACCCTCTCACATACATAACTTCTCTGCAATTCACAGGTAGCACAAAGGGATCATTGTATTGGACCCAAGTGAGCTGGACAGTATACTTCACCCTTCCTTAAGGCTATGATACACTATCATACAAAGTCGTGCGATCTACGAAAATATATAACGCTGGTATGATGATTTATAAAAATTTTCAAAAGACAATAACAATTCATCACTCCAGGGTTGAATTTTTTCGTACATCGCACGACTATGTGTGAGTCATGGCTTTTACCAACAGCCTGCTAACATAACCTTAGGTATAGCAGTCTGTTGGAAAGCACTGGATGCACAATCGATCTTGAATGCTGAGAATTCTTCGTATAATGAAAATCATGATAAGTAGTCCACTAAAATCTACGCCAGCGAAGGCACTTTTTGCTATATATTGCTGGTTTCCAGTGTATTGCTGGACTACGTACCGCAGTAAAGTTTTAACGCAATCGAAGAATGGAACCATCTACAATTGAGTCATGCTAGCGTTGAAATTAATCCAAATCGTATAGACTATTGCACTTCAAATCCCTCCTTCAGGAGCAAAATTTTGATAATCCTTGTAGAGGGATTTTCCCCCACGGAGCCCATGTTTACACAGACGGCTCAACAAACGGAGAATATGAGTTGCAGGAGGTGTTAGAGTGTCTATATTGGGGTATTCGGGGTCCTCCAAACTTCCATACGAATGTAGCATCCTACAGACAGACCTGCTTCAGAATGTCAATTTTGGCAATCTTTGCGGTCTCCCACTCTCATTTTTCTGGAGCCAGGAATTCATGCTGCTCTTATGAAGACGACCTAAGCCAAATGGTATAATACCACAGTACAACACAATATACGGGCACCACTACGTGATAAAAGACAAAAAAAAAGACCCGTGTCTCCCAGTTTTACTCCAAGTCATGCACTTTTTTAATGGGCCCCCAAAAATTTGGGGCTTCGGTGTGATTTTTGCATTTCCTCAGGCTCATATCTTGCTTAACCGTTCGGAATTTTGGTTTACTCTCTGAGGCAGCTCTTGTCATAAAGAACAAAAATTGTAAACATATAAAATCAAAAAAACTTCATCTTCAAGAGCAAAATCGCAAAAACTTTTAAAGGACATAATATTTTTTACCTTTTTTGTCCTGTTCAGATCCATAGATAGCAAGCCCTTCAAAATTCAAGGAAACAATCAACTACAAAAATGTAACTAAGATCTCAATAAACACACTCAAAAAATAAACACATGTTCTATTATTAAGAAATTTTTTTCTTAAATTCAAGTAAAAAAAATTCTAAGTTTAAGTAATTTTTTTCTAAGTTTAAGTAAATTTTTACAAAAATCTAATAAATATTACTTAATATGAGTAAAAAATAAAAAGTTCATATCCTCAAAAATAGTTCATAAAAATTCACAATAAATTTCTCAAATTTCAGAAAATGTTTACTGACTTAAAGAGGAAATATTTACTAAAAGTAAGCAAATGGTTATAAGCTGAAGGAAATTTTATATTAAGGACTAGTCAATTTCGTCTTAAATCAAAAAATAAACTTTAGGAAATGGATTACTCCTGATTAGTTCATGAAATTTGACTTACTTCAAAGATGTAAAAAGGTGTACTAAATTTTAGGGAAGTATTTTCCAGTTATAAGTATTTTTTCTTTGAATTATGGAATTTATTATTGATTTGCATTTAGCAAAAAATCTAAGTAAATTTTTCATATTTTCGAGGAATATTTGAATTTGAAATTTATTTTTTTGTAAATAAAATAAAATTTTAAAACTCAATAATTTCAATGCTCATTCAGGCTGCCTTGTTGGCAATTGGTTAGAGTGCTTGCCCATCAATCAGAAGGTTGCTGGTTCAATACTTGTCTCCTCTCAAGGAATTTATATGTATGTATGGTGAATTGTAATCAAGAATATAATATGAAGATATAATAAATAACACATCATTTGGTATAGAATTTAATTAAAAATAAAAATAAGTACCAGAATTAAAGACAAAAAAATTGGAACATTTACTAAATTTGAGATCAAAGACGAAAATTTTTTTTGCAAAGCTCCGAATTTTATGAGAAAATTTTGCTTAATTTTAGGAAAATTTTACTAATATATGAAAATGTAATTACTATAAACTAGTTCATTAATGAACTAGAAATTTAGTAAATATTTTACAAATTTAGAAAATTTTCGTAAGTTTTAGTAAATTTTTTTTTAGTGCAACTTTCTAAAACATAGAAACTTCCTAGGAATGATTCTTAACACTGCTTAGGTAGCGCTTATGTAGCCGCAAAAGTGAAAAATTTCCAAACAAATGAAATTAAACAATTTTCGGGACCCATTTTTCATAAATATTTTTTGCCCTTTTTGTTTCATATTGAATTTAAATTTTTAGTGCGTTTATTAAAATTAAATAAAGAGTGACTGGTCTAAAATTGATGCTAGAAATCGTACGAAAATCATCAGGCCTTTTCAAAACAAATCCTTTTAATATCATTCGATTTCCATGACACATTCGAAAGAAAAGAAAAAACTTTGCTGTTTAGACGATATTATAAGGAACTCTATCTATACCTTCCCAATTTTGCATATTCAATTAAGAAAATTCACACGCAAGGTTCTCTATACATATTTTACTCCCTTAAGCGCACTATATATTGCATGATTGAGTAAAGTCCCCTGAGTAGTGGACAAATGAAAAAAGAATTTAGCATTTTTCTTTTTATAAAAAAAAAAAAAATAAATAAAAATAACATAAAGAACAAACAAAAAAATATTACATGCAATCACTGGAAAAGTGCACCCATCAAAATAGTCTATCGTTCAAGGACTCATTTCAAAGGAATGTCAGTGACTTATTTATACATGTAATTTGAAATGACATGTGGCATTTGTTCTTGTCATTTTTCGTTTCAATTAATTATAATTATTTATACTTTTAAATAGAAGTGGTGCTTGTTTGAAATATCTTATTTTCATATCAATTTCACATCACTTGAACTTTTTGTGTTGAAATTATTACAAGCATAATGTAATAAATGCATGACAAGACGCAGGAAACTACCAGCCAGCATTTAATTCCAGTCTAGTCAATGAAGCTTATTACTACTGTGTTTTTTTAGCACTTACCGCTTGGGCGAAGGAATAATAAATAAACCATAGCATTAAATATGTACATACCTGGAAAGAGAAATGGAAAACAGGAGAATTTGTTAATTATGAATTTTTAATTTTTTAAACTAAGTTAATGGAGGGTCTAAGAATAAGCTTCAAAATTGAAAAATAAATGTTAGATAATACTTATGAAAATAATACCATAAATTTGCTGAAAGCTTTTTTTGTTATGAAAACTCAATTTTACCATATCTAAGTTTACAACAGTCTTGCCATTGTCGTTTGTTCTTTACTAATTACGCACAACTGACACCACATACATTGGACCAAACACAAAGAACGCTGATGATGAAGGTGTTGTGACCTTCGAAAACAGCTAGTTGTTCCGTTCTACTACGTGTTTGTCAGTATATTTACAATTAACTTCGGTGTTATTTGTTCATTAATAATTATAACAAGTAATTTGTTTTACAAAGCGATACGAACTTTAGTTTGATATAAAATTAATTTAGTGTGAAGTTTTTGAGTAATAGTTCAAGCTACGAAAAAACAAAACAATTGCAACATTTTCTTTGAAAATTTCATAAATGGCCGACTTCCAATGCGTGTACCAACGTTGATTTTGTATGCAGTTTTGTTGCGGTGTTTATATTGTCAGGGCCCAACAAACACGCAGGCTTAATTTCAAATTGAGAATGATTTGAAATCTTTTCTCAAACGACTAACGTTTGAAAATAACTTGAAAAACACACCATTCTCAACAAAAAGGGGAAATTATTTTCAAATTGAGTAATTCATTTATTCTCAACTTACTTTCAAACGTTATTCTCAATGAGTTTTCAAACGTAGATTGTAATATAATGTAGAACATAATGAAATACAATTTTTGTTTTGTAAGTTCAATTTTAATATTTAAATTCATGCAATTCATAATTGACAGACACATTTATGAACTTGTATGTCTATATAAAGTTATAAGTAAATAGTATTTCTTATAGTATTTCCTATTCGCGTTCTTAATCATAATTAATTTTTTATTCACAAACAATAAGTATACTTTTTTCACGAGCAAGCAGTAATGTAATTTTTTTTTTACTTTTAATACACTTTGATCGCCATATTTTTAAAACGTTTACAAGGCGAATTCATAATAGGTGGTTGCAAGGGATCAGGTGACTTGTAATTTGGATATACGTTGGATGTCAACACACATTTTTCAGTATATTTTTTTTGACATTTAAAGTAAAAATTTCTTAAAGCGAATTGAGCTGAGTATACCTTATGTGAATTTGCCTTGGTTTACAATTTATTTTGCGCTTTATTCATAATTCATAAATATTTATTATGATTCAATTCATAAATTCATAAATATTTATTATGATTTGAGAATGACACTTGACATGAAGTTGAGACAAAATGGATAGAACACTGGTTGTCAAATGTTTATATTCAAGTTATTATCAACTTTAACTCAAGTGTTAAACACAAACCTTTGAAAAAGATTTGATAATTGTGCTTGATATAAAATTATAAAGACATATTATTTCAAAGCTTTGACTTCGTGTTTGCTGGGGGTTGTCAGATTTAATCCGACCTATTTCGACAAATTGTTTTTTTTAAATAAAAAAAATAAAAAAAAACCACATAAGTTTTTCTTAATATATATTTAATAATAAATTTGTTTTTATATATAGCACTTTTTTTAAAATAAAATTTTTATAAAATAATCGTATAAAAATTTTGCAGAAAATTTCCAAATATTATAAGTAAAATCGCGAAAAATATTTCTTGAAAATTTTTCAAATCCAAACCTTTAATTGATTTAATTAATAAAAATAATAATAAAAATCAAATTGTTTTAAATCCATGCAGATGAGTTTTGGTAGGATTTATTTTTGAAACTAACTACTTCAATAAACAAATTTTTCTGAATTAAAACTAATTTTGAAATTAAAGTTTGTTCAAAAATAGTCATTAAAAACGCCAACAAATTTATTTATCGCAAGAAAAATCGTCATGTCACCAAATCAAAAATTTACATGCCAAACAAGTTGAAAAATTTACCACGTTTGGCCATGTCTGACAACCCTGTATATCGTGTTTAGACACAAAGTTGCGAAACATTGTATCCATTGTTTATATGGACGGGTTTACATATATCTGTGTGTCATGTGCCAACGAAAGCGTAACCACTAATTACTAATGAAAAATTTTTCGATTCAGACATATATTTATTGATTTAAACATTTTTCAATCATGTTGGATGCTATAAAATTGTCTACTAGTTATGTATGAAACTGTTTACCTTAATAAATACATATGTACGTGCCTGAAGCAAACAGTTTTTCATTAGTAATTAGTAGTCTTTTGTTTTGGCACATGGCACACATGAAATGCCACATGTAAACTCAGCCTAACATTTGATGTTGACGTGTTAACAGGTGTGCCGTGTCAGCTTTTTGCACTGCGGTATTATGAATAACGATGCTTTGTTAACAGTCGAAGCAATTCACTTTTTAAAAATCCCAAAAATTGGGATTTAACCGATTTAATTTGAATTTATCGTTTTTTAAGTTAGAAAACTTAAAATTTATTTGCATTTGTTTACACGAAATTTTTCACCATGACTTCTCTTTTTTAGTGTTATTAACCCTCTCAAAACTTTTTTTAATTACGCTTATTCTTAAGCTCTTAACAATTCATGCTAAAAACTCATTGTGCAAATCTCATATTATGAGTTTCGTACTACTGTGCAGAACTGAAGTACTGCGAGTAGCTCGTTCACAGCAACTAAAACTCATATCAATTATTGTTTAAATTAACTCAAACTAATCGTATTACGAGAATATATTTTAAATGTGCATTTAATTCTCAATTGTATACTGATAATTAAATTCAATTTCTGCCATAAATAAACAAGCAATAGGTATAAAAAATAGAACAACTTAAGTAATTTTCCTTTGGAATAAAAAAAAAACATATATAACCATAACCGCCAAAAAAGCTTAAACGACACATTCTTGGAAATCATTTTTTTACGAAAATCGATTATTTACGATCGCGCATAATTTATTTCGCTCAAAAAATTAAGTTCGGAAATTATGTCGCTTAAGCTTTTTTTGGCGATTATGGCACGATATGCATTTAAAACCAAGAGTTAAAGTATAACTATGATAACAACTATATAAACTAGATTAAATATTTAAAAAAAAATTATAGCATAGTTGTATCGTAATTGTACATATTTGTGTATATTATATACATATTAAGCAACGAGTTTAAATTGGTCTGCTATGTAAGTAGTTATTGGGTGACTACTTGCAGTCAGTGAGTGTCATTGATAATTGTTGTGATTGTTGCAAGAGCCATAGAGAATAAACAATAATGAATTATAAATTTAAATCAGATTTTATACGAGTATACAAATTAAATATGCAAAGATATTACATCAACATTACAAAGGGCAACTGCAAAACATGACAATGGGCAGAAAATATATAATATAAATACATAAATAAAAATACAATGGCTTTAAAACTTAAAGAAAACGGGTGCTGCACATACTAGTAGATCGTTGCATGTTGTTTGAACAAAAATTTTGCCTGACACAAATGGATAAATTCAGATTTACAGTAACTAAATATCGTTACATATGTACATATGTACATATGTAAATACATTTGTACATATAATTTAATAAAAAATATTTTACATAATTAAATGTCTACATACGTATGTACATGCATACATATGCAAATTAAACTGAAGAACCTATGTATAAACAAAATTACACGTTACCTTAATATAGAAAGGCCCTAACTCATTTTTTTAATCGAAATTTTTTGAATTTTTCAATACATTAGATGTTCTTTTATCGAAATATACAAAAAAGTCGATCTTCATAGTTAACAAAATAATCGTTCCTAAGCCACAAACAGTTAAACAGATATCGTTAGCTTAGAAATGCCCTAACTCATAATTTTTTTAATATCCAGGTTTTTGTATATTTCGATAGAAAAACATCTATTGTAGCGAAAGATGCAAAAATCTCGATCTCAAAAAAAAAAAATAGTGAGTTAGGACCTTTCTATATTAAGGTAACGATATTTACATATATATGTATACATATGTATATAAAAAATAAATTAAATTCAAAGAGAATATAAAATAAGAAACTTTTTGGAAACTCATGAAAAAAACATTAGCAGTTAAGCCCAAGTTTTGTTTGTTGTTAAAAAAAATTGTGATTGGTGCTATTATTTTGACTGTAAGTTTGTATGTATGTATGCATGAGCAACATTTCGAGCCGAGAGTTGAAAGGTAATAAATTAATATACATACATAATTACATATTTTGTAGGGTGCAAAGGGAATCGATGATAAATAATAATAGAAAAACAAGTAAGAGTGCTATATTCGGCTGTGCCGAATCTTATATACCCTTTACCAAAGTGCGTTTATGTAGTATAGAGATACATACATAAGCACAGAGATATGTAGGTACATACATATTAATTTTGTGAAAAAATTCATACTTTTTTCTCTAGTGCAATTTTCAGGTTTTTGACATTATATTTAATTTGGTGCTTTTTAAATTTTGGCGATTTATTTTATTTTGCTGATATTTTTAGTTTTGGCGATTTTTTTCATATAGGGAATTTTTTGGTTTTGGCGATTTTTTTCGGTTTTTGGCGTTTTTTTAATTTTGGCGACTTTGTTTCGTTCTGGCAATTTTTTTGATTTTGACAATTTTTTTCATTTAGGCGATTTTTTTATTTTTTTTGGCGATTTTTTTCATATAGGCAATTTTTTTTGTTTTGGCGATTTTTTTCGATTTTTGGTGTTTTTTTAATTTTGGCGATTTTTTTTCGTTTTGACAATTTTTTTTTTAATTTAAGCGATTTTTTAAATTTCTGGCGATTTTTTTTTCATATAGGCAGTTTTTTTTTGTTTTGGTAATTTTTTTTTTGGTTTTTGGCGTTTTTCTTTAATTTTGGCGATTAATTTTCGCTTAGACGATTTTTTTGATTTTGGCGATTTTTTCATTTGGGCGATTTTTTTTAATTTTTGGCGAATTTTGTTCATATAAGCATTTATTTTGTTTTGGCGATTTTTGCGGGTTTTTGTCATTGTGGAAAGTTTTTTTGTTTTGACACTTTTTTCTCATTTTGGCGATTTTTTTCGGTTTTTGGCGTTTTTTTAATTTTGGAGATTTTTACCGATTTTTTTTTTTCATATAAGCGATTTTTTTAATTTTAGGCGATTTTTTTTCATATAGGCATTTTTTTGTTTTGGCGATTTTTTTTTTTGGTTTTTAACGTTTATTTCATTTTGGCGATTTTTTTTTTAGATTTGGCGATTTTTTTTTCGTTTTGGCGATTTTTTTTTATTTTGGCGATTTTTTTCACTTAGGCGATTTTTTTGAATTTTTGGCAATTTTTTTTCACATAGGCAATTTTTTTTGGTTTAGCGATTTTTTTCGGTTTTTGGCGTTTTTTTAAATTTGGCGATTTATTTTCGTTTTGGGGATTTTTTTGGATTTTGGCGATTTTTTTCATTTAGGCGATTTTTTTTAATTTTTGGCAATTTTTGTTCATATAAGCAATTTTTTTTGTTTTGGCGATTTTTTTCGGTTTTTGGCGTTTTTTTAAATTTTGGCGATTAATTTTCGTTCTGGCGATTTTTTTTAATTTTGGCGATTTATTTTCGTTCTGGCGATTTTTTTTAATTTTGGCGATTTATTTTCGTCCTGGCAATTTTTTTTTTAATTTTTGGCAATTTTTGTTCATATAATTTTTTTTTGTTTTGGCGATTTTTGCGGTTTTTGGCGTTTTTTGACATTGTTGGAAAATTTTTTTAGTTTTGACACGTTTTTCTTGTTTAAGCGATTTTTTCGGTTTTTGGTGTTTTTTTTTAATTTTAGCGATTTTTTTCATTTAGCGATTTTTTTCGTTTTGGCGATTTTTTTTTTAATTTTTGGCGATTTTTGTTCATATAAGCATTTTTTTTTTGTTTTGGCGATTTTTGCGGATTTTTGTCATTGTGGGAATTTTTTTTTTGGTTTAACACCTTTTTCTCGTTTTGGCGATTTTTTCGGTTTTTGGCGTTTTTTTTTAATTTTGGCGATTTTTTTTCAAATGAGCGATTTTTTTTAAATTTTTGGCGATTTTTTTTCATATAGGCATTTTTTTTGTTTTGGCGATTTTTTTCGATTTTTGGTGTTTTTTTAATTTTGGCGATTTTTTTTCGTTTTGGCAATTTTTTTTTTAATTTAAGCGATTTTTTAAATTTCTGGCGATTTTTTTTTCATATAGGCAGTTTTTTTTTTGTTTTGGTAATTTTTTTTTGGTTTTTGGCGTTTTTCTTTAATTTTGGCGATTAATTTTCGCTTAGACGATTTTTTTGATTTTGGCGATTTTTTCATTTGGGCGATTTTTTTTAATTTTTGGCGAATTTTGTTCATATAAGCATTTATTTTGTTTTGGCGATTTTTGCGGGTTTTTGTCATTGTGGAAAGTTTTTTTGTTTTGACACTTTTTTCTCATTTTGGCGATTTTTTTCGGTTTTTGGCGTTTTTTTAATTTTGGAGATTTTTACTGATTTTTTTTTTATATAAGCGATTTTTTTAATTTTAGGCGATTTTTTTCATATAGGCATTTTTTTGTTTTGGCGATTTTTTTTTTTTTGGTTTTTAACGTTTATTTCATTTTGGCGATTTTTTTTAGATTTGGCGATTTTTTTTCGTTTTGGCGATTTTTTTTTTATTTTGGCGATTTTTTTCACTTAGGCGATTTTTTTTGAATTTTTGGCAATTTTTTTTCACATAGGCAATTTTTTTTGGTTTGGCGATTTTTTTCGGTTTTTGGCGTTTTTTTAAATTTGGCGATTTTTTTGGATTTTGGCGATTTTTTTCATTTAGGCGATTTTTTTTTAATTTTTGGCAATTTTTGTTCATATAAGCAATTTTTTTTGTTTTGGCGATTTTTTTCGGTTTTTGGCGTTTTTTTCAATTTTGGCGATTAATTTTCGTTCTGGCGATTTTTTTTAATTTTGGCGATTTATTTTCGTTCTGGCGATTTTTTTTAATTTTGGCGATTTATTTTCGTCCTGGCAATTTTTTTTTAATTTTTGGCAATTTTTGTTCATATAATTTTTTTTTGTTTTGGCGATTTTTGCGGTTTTTGGCGTTTTTTGACATTGTTGGAAAATTTTTTTAGTTTTGACACGTTTTTCTTGTTTAAGCGATTTTTTCGGTTTTTGGTGTTTTTTTTAATTTTAGCGATTTTTTTCATTTAGCGATTTTTTTCGTTTTGGCGATTTTTTTTTTAATTTTTGGCGATTTTTGTTCATATAAGCATTTTTTTTTGTTTTGGCGATTTTTGCGGATTTTTGTCATTGTGGGAATTTTTTTTTTGGTTTAACACCTTTTTCTCGTTTTGGCGATTTTTTCGGTTTTTGGCGTTTTTTTTTAATTTTGGCGATTTTTTTTCAAATGAGCGATTTTTTTTAAATTTTTGGCGATTTTTTTTCATATAGGCAATTTTTTTTTTTGATTTGGCGATTTTATTTCGGTTTTTGGCGTTTTTTTTAATTTTGACGATTTATTCTCGTTTTGGCGATTTTTTTTGATTTTGGCGATTTTTTTCATTTTGGCGATTTTTTTCGTTCTGGCGATTTTTTTAAATTTTTGGCGATTTTATAATTTTCGAATTTTTTAGTTTGACCGTTTTTGAAAATTTCAAGAGTTTAACTCTTACAGTTTCCAAGATATAGCAATTTGTCAAAATTACATAGTCAAAATTTCATTAACTGATGGACCACCCTTTAATTTAAATTTTTTTAATTTTAGTGTTAATTGTTGTAGCCTATATAAAAATACACTAATTTTACAAATTTCAAGTGTCATACAATTGTATGTATATTACATGGGATTTTAAAAGTTTTCGTCACTAATTTTGGAACACCCTTTAATTTTTAGCTTTTATATATTTGTTGTTGTAGCGACCAAAGTTCTACATACACTGTCCAAATTTCAGACCCGTAGCTTTTACCGTTCCTGAGAAAATAGCCATCTTCCTAAAACATGAAATATGTTTAATTATTAGGAAAAAAGTTTAAGTTTTCCAACCCTGGAAACGTTTTTTTAATTTGTTAAATATAAATTTTTTTTCTAATTATAAATACCAATTTTATTCATACCGAAGTATAAAATAAGTTAATTTAATAAAAAAGTAATAAAAACTTGTTTTCGGTAGTTATTTTCTATGGGAAAATAGAGTTTGAGTTTTCCAGCTCTGAAACCGTCCGCGATTTTTGAAAATTTTTGGTGATTTTATAATTTTCGGATTTCTTAGTTTGACCGTTTTTGAAAATTTCAAGAGTTTAACTCTTACAGTTTCCAAGATATAGCAATTTGTCAAAATTACATAGTCAAAATTTCATTAACTGATGAACCACCCTTTAATTTAAATTTTTTTAATTTTAGTTTTAATTGTTGTAGCCTATATAAAAATACACTAATTTTACAAATTTCAAGTGTCAATATACATATGTACACACATACATACAATTGTATGTATGTATATTACATGGGATTTTAAAAGTTTTCGTCGCTCATTTTGGGACACCCTTTAATTTTTAGCTTTTATATATTTGCTGTTGTAGCGACCAAACTTCTACATACACTGTCCAAATTTCAGACCCGTAGCTCTTACCGTTCCTGAGAAAATAGCCTTCTTCCTAAAACATGAAATATGTTTAATTATTAGAAAAAAAGTTAAAGTTTTCCAACCCTGGAAACGTTTTTTAATTTGTTAAGTTTATAAAATTGTTTTTTTAATTATAAATACCAATTTTATTCATACCGAAGTATAAAATAAGTTAATTTAATAAAAAAGTAATAAAAACTTGTTTTTGGTAGTTATTTTCTATGGGTAAATTGAGTTTGAGTTTTCCAGCTCTGAAACCGTCTGCTCGATTTTGCTGAATTTCAATAGCAAAATTTTTCGGAAAATTTCTGACACACCAGTCCAAGAACGAAGTCTCTAGCTCTTCTGGGAGCTTGGGAAAACCGATTTCACGTACAGACAGACGGACAGACGGACATCGCTTGTTCGTCTTCGCTATGCATAAGGATCCAGAATATATATACTTTATGTGTCGCTTATTAATATTGTAGAAATTACAAACGGAATGACAAACCTATATATACCCTTTTACCATTTTTTGGTAAAGGGTATAATAAAACACTATTCATGACACGCAAATCAGGTAACTTTCCATGTGTGTATGCATGTGTGTACAGAGAAGTCCCGGTATAACGGACGATACAATATCAGGCAAATTCATTATATCACAAAGTTGTTAAGTGTAATATTTTTTTATTTTTATTGTATAGGTACATGACAGGAGTACAATACAATAAAAAAAGAATGACAGCAATTTGTTTGTTTTAAACTAAGCTCCCATATACAAACTAATGGAATGACACTTTTTATTTGCATTTACAGCAGCAAGTAGATTTTGTTTAATTTTTTGGCCCTTTGTTACTCCGATCACAAATTTATCAAAACATTCGCTGTATAAAGCCTGGGGGCAAATCGCGGCACTCGTTATCGAACGAAATTATGAAATATTTCCATATAAACTCTATTGAAATATTTCATAACTTCGTTCGATAACGATTGCCGCGATTTTCCCCCTGGTACTCTGTTCACAATTTCCTGCGAAATGCTGCCAAGGTACATATAAAAAAATTGGCACGAATTGATTATGAAAAAATGTTTCAGAAATAATACTCTGTTTATAACCTGGTATTCTGTTTAAAATTTCACGCGAAATGTTGACATAATCCATATAAAAAAATTCACATGAAATATTAATGAAAAATGTTGCAAAACATTTACTCCATTCAAGTCGTGAAAAATTTGTGAAAAGTAGCTGGCAATATTTTTTTGTCATCTGCGAAACAATGTGACTGGCTTTTATTTCGCGCGAAATATTGACAGCTGATGTTTCTTTTTACAAAAGACGATCAATGTTGCATACTTCTAACCAATAAAAACGAAAATTTTTCCGGAAAAAGCAGACTGGGCATCACTTGTTACGTGTCAAATTTTTTACGCGAAATAATCAATGTGTGCTGAAAATTTTTCACAATTTCGAACAGAGTACTAGGCTTATCATGGGGAAAAACATTTGAAATGTATCTTCAACATTTTTCATGCGAAATAAGTTGGGTGCCACTTGTTTGGTATTTAATTTATAACAAACACATGGGGAGCTTCTACAAACATAAGAAATTGTAGCATAGTTTATGGCGCCAATTAATTTTTTTTAACATGTCAAATTTTTCGTAGGAATCAATCAATGTTGATAAATAGTTTTCACAAATTTGAACAGAGTACTATGCTTTCGCATGAAAACTTAAATGTTGACGATACATACATTTTAAATGTTTTTCCCATATTAAACAAACAGATTAGGTACTATTTCTGAAACATTTTTTCATGAAAAATTCGTGCCAATTTTTTTATATGTATATATGTACTTTGGCAGCATTTCTCGTGAAATGTTGAACAGAGTACCAGGCTTAAAGTAATATACATACCTATGTTAGGAATCTATTGCTACCAAGGGATATTACTATCATTCGTTATATCCAGGTAGGTATAAGGATTTTTGTGTAAATAACAACGGATTTTCATTAAAGCGAGATTCGTCATACCGAGATTTGCCTGTATATGCATATACTATGTATGTATACATGTATGTATGTATGTATGTATGTATTTAAGTATGTAATTCCCTGTTTTTATTACAAAGTTTAATGCGAATTTACAAAGTACAGATGACTGTCTTTATGTAACGGGTGTGCGTTAAATTGCTGTCGGCGGCCAGAGTGAAGAGACGATCAAAAAATATAACAAAACCGAGTCAAACAATAAAAACCAACAGCAACAAATTCTCCAACACACATGAGTGAGTCTAGCATAAAATGAGTGAAAATTAAGTGAGTGTTATTTTTTATTGTTGTTTGTAATCAAACAAAATTTGGTTAGGCTAAATAAAACCATAACAAAGCAACAACAAAACAAGACACAACAATGAGTAGCTAGCAAACAGGCAGCGGACGAAGACGTAAAGCGTGATGGAAACAGCAACTAAAAGAAAATAAACAAAAACAAGTTAACAAAAGTAAAAAACACAAAGTATTCGTCAGTCTTGTATCAGACGGCGTAATAAAAGCGAGTAAAAAAAGTTTTATGGCAAGCAAAATTTATTTACAAATTAAAAGTACAATAGTTCAAAATAAAACTAACAAACAAAATATGTGTTAAATAAAAACAGTTAAATATTAGACTAAATTAACAAGCAAAAAAAAAAATCTTTCAAAAATTAAAAGGGAAAACTATAGTTTTCTTATTACAACAATAACAACAAGAAGAGCAAAAAGAATTGAAACTAGTTTTATACATAAATGACTTTCAACAAAGTAAAGTGTTTGACATTTAGTGCAACAACATCATCATCTACACGTGGTCTTTGGAACAAAGAGAATTTTCCAAGCAACAAGTTGAGTCTGTTTGACCTTTAAACGTAACATTTATATGTATGTACATATGTATGTATGTAGAAATTGACAACTAGCAAATGTTTGCAGATAAATCATAAATATTCATGGCTTTTTCGTGAACCAAACAGCCATCCATATATAAATACATACATATATTTTTATTTATTTATTTGGAAATCTCCTTTAAACGACCTGTCTACCTGTTTGCCTAAGCGACTGGCAGGGTGCCACAAAAACATTTATTCACTTAAAAGGCAGGAGAAAGAAAGAGAAAGAACATCTGGTTTGCAGTAAAACAACAAAAACCACTACATAACACATATTAAGGGAAAAGTAACATTTTCAATCATGACAGAGGTAGCCTGCCTAATGTTCATTTGCCCTTGGCTGGTATTAGTTTTAATCATAATATATGCCATGACTGTTTTGTAGAATAAAACTTAATTAATTAAAAGTAAGTGAAACAAAAAATCACATGGCTGAAGTTTGTAAAAATAATATGTTTTTGCGCAAAGCGGTGTTGGAAAAAATTTTATTTTTTAACCTTAAATGTTGCAGCATTGAAGAGCAACACACATTAGGTACAAGAATGAATTACATAAGTAAAATGATGTTGACAATTGTACCTGAAACACAACAACAATGCTTATATGTAAATGTTTAAGCAGCATAACAGAAACATGTTGATATAAGGTGTATGTATGTATACTAAAAAAAAAATATGTGGCTCATTTACTCAAACAACATCATAATTAAAACAAAATGAGATTTTTGACTTAATAATGCAGAATTAATTCACGCATTGTTGTTCAAATGGTGTAGAAATTTTTTTAAAAATATCTTTAATACTTAATTCTTGAGAGCAAAATTAAATTATCTATTTCCATTAAGTTTTGTGGGTAAATTGAAAATCTTAAACTTGTTTTATGGCAATAAATTTTTTTTTTTGAGTTATAACGTTCTTTTAGTAAATGAGCGACATACATACAACTAGTATAATGAAAAAATTTATCTTTACAAAAAAAAATAAAAAAATAATAAGAATAATAATAATGATAATTCAAATCAAATCAATATTACTGATAATATTAATAAAGAACATTATGATAAGCAAAAATTTTGTATAAATTGTACCTGAATAAACACAACAACAAAGTTTAAGCGAAATATAAAAAAATTTAAAAAATACAAAAACTCTATGCCATAAACATATGAAAGCAATTAACTACAAATAGCAATTTGTTTTAAGAAAATTAAGCCTCCAATTATGTATAATGTAATTTTTATGTAACTATCTACCTTTGTTCGCTGATTGTTGACAAAAACTTTAGCATTATATAACAATGTTAAGCAACATTTTGAGTTCAAGTTAAGTTTGTATACTTACGTATATGTATGTATGTATGTATGTATGTAAGCAAATGGCAATTATGAATAAAATTCCGCGAGAAATTTCTCCGTTTTCCAATTAGAATTTTTTGTCTTCCCTATTACATGCTATTAAATAGAATTGCTCCCCGTGAAAAATTTCTAGCGGAATTTTATTCATAATTGCCCTGTATGATGTACATACATACAAATGAAACAATTGCTCAACTCACAACTTATTGTAGGAGTCGCAGATCGTACAAATTGTTGGTAATTTCTATGTAAAAGCAACTCATGTACGAACTACGACTCACACAATAGGTTGTGAACTGAGCAAATTATCCTAAGAAGAGATGGGAAAACTATATACATATAAAATTGAGTTTTGGTAAGCGACAACGTTTAGCAATGTTTAGACAGAAAAAATATACAAAAAGATGTAATCGAATAACCTTCAATAAAATCAATAGAATATTATTATAAATTCTTTTTTAAATTAAAAAAAAAAACATTATCATTTCGTTCGCTATTGAATGCTTCCAAATTAATTGATATTTTCGTAAAACTTCCCATATTCTTTTTTTTTAATACACAATGAACTAAGAAAGTCTAATACAATGGAGAAAATTGCATTTTTAACATCATTTTGGTATGAAATATCAAGCAAGGATAAACATTATACATATATTCCATTTTTAAAATTAAAATTTCCATATTATTAAAAAAAATTATAAAGGTATTCATTTCAGTTGTTTTCCTCGTTGGAAAAATTAAAAAAAAATGTAATTTTTGACAACAAACAGGGAAAAAAATTCAAAATTTTTTTTAAAATTTTTTTTTTCCTGTGTTTGTTGTAAAAAATTACATTTTTCCAACGAGGAAAAAAACTGAAATGAATAACCTTTTATATTTCATAAATTTTCTAAAAAAGAATTAAAAAAAAATTACTGCCAGTTTATAGAAGCCATGTAAAAAATTTTTATATGGCTTCTATAAACAGGCAGTTAGTTAGTGCCTGTTCCAGGATGTCCTTAGAAGACGTTCGAGCGAAAATGTATATTGAATTTTTTCTTTGTTTTCAATATAAATTATAAGTCGAACTTTGTCTCTCGATATTGTGAAGCAGGAACTTAGTTCTTTTTATTTAATAATCGAGACAAATTGAATGTTTCTAATGTGAAACATGTCTTAATATATTGTGAAATTTTCTAAATTATCTTTATTTAAAAATTAAAAGAAAAATAAAATCTTCCACAAAATTGACAATATAATTTTACTAATTAATTTGTTTCTTACTGCTTAAACTTTTTAAGTTAAAAAATAATTACTATATACATAATTTGCGCAAATTAAAATTTATAGTTTTAATTCTAAATATTTCCTGTTAAATAATTTTCAAGGAATTAACTTTTCTCAAGAATAAAATCCTTCTATTTCAAACGGTTGGCGAAGAAAGCGCGATAGAATACTTGAAATTTTTGAAGTCTGCTGTTTTGTTTCCAGATGTTTGATTTTATCTGAAAGTCATGACAAAAGGGCAAATTCAAGTATCGCGGGTAAATTTATCGGACTATTGCTATTAGTAGTAAACATTTTGGAAATTTGCTATTTGTAGTAAAAAAATCATACATAAAATAAGGGACTGTCCCAAGATGTCGACAACGTTCGAAAATTTTAAAATTTATTTTTCTTTTGAATGTAAGTGTGCGACAAGTCGGACGTTTTCGACATCGTGGGATAGGCCCATATATTTAAAACTTTTTTTTTAATTTCTAAATTTTTTTAAACATGCTACATATTTTTTTTGCTACATATGTACGTATTTATATACATATATTTCATAAAAAATATTTTACAAAATTATCTATAATTTCTTTTTTAACCTTTGCTATTTTTACAATTAATGCGCTACTTACATAAACCGACTAAGATTTTCGAAAATCGAAAATTAATACACAAATTTATATTAAAAACAAAAACAAAAAACTGAAATTTGTTTTGTTTTCAATATAAATATTCAATCGAAGCTATCGTTCGCATTTAGATGAAAATGCCCTAATACACATACACATGCTTATGTACATATGTAGGTATATCAACTTTTAAAATGTTTTCTTTTAATAATGCGAGTTTTGTAAATTAATTTATATTTTAAAAATATAAGCTAGTTTTTATAAGTTTGTGTAGAATATTATATATTCTTAATTATATTTATTTGGGTCTATCCTCGTGGGAGAAACCTTTTAAAACGACACACAAAAACGATTATTTTATATTGAAAATACACTGTGTTACCTTAATACTGTATTACCATATCCATGTAAAAACGTTTCTCCAACGAGAATAGGCTTGATTAAAAACAAAACGATTCCTTTCTGTTAAGAAGAAGCATATAATAAAATGTGATTTTTTATAAACGTACGACTATAATTAAGCAGAAATGTAATGGAAAATAAAACAAAACTTTATGTTATTAAATACAAAAATATGATTTATGTAGACTTTTTATTTTAAAGGAATTTTAATAAACGTGAGTTGAAAGTTCCTAGAAAACTGTATTATCGACGGCAAGCGAAAAATAACTGCTGCTTTCACTAAGCAATTATCAGTTTTTGTTCACCAAATCCAGTAAGTACCCTCATTCAGACACAATCAATAAATATAACTTTGTCTATAAAATCGATTGGAGAGAGGATTTTGTTCAATATGATTCTGTCGAAATGTCAAAATTTTCAATCAAAACAATTAATGTTGCTCAAAATTTTTTGCCTTTCAGCTTTTCCACTCGTAAGGTATACTTTGTGAAGTCATGAGTTTGTAGGAGAGAATCCAGAAAGGCTTCAATCTTACTTGGCTGCCAGGTCGAACTAATTTGCACGTATGCTCATATGAGTATCGTTTCAAAACGATATACATATACACCTAGAGAAAAAACATCTTAAAATCAATAAAAACCCATTTTTAAATGAAATTTGCTTGCATATGACAATCTTTTTTAAAAATCATTTTACAAGAATATGATATATGGCAATATTTTAGCTCGAGTCAACAACATTAATCTCAAAGAAAGTTTTTTGCTAAAACTAATATTTTAGAAAATAATGAGGAAAATAACCAACAACAAATTCCAAAAATTGTATGTAACAAAATTATATTTATATGGAAATTTTTTATTTTAAGCATGTAAAATAAGAGCTTAAATAAAACTAAAAAAATACATTGGCATTGAGGCCCAACTTTAAAGGCCGGACGCACCCCCTAAAACACAACTTATCGGTATGAAATTTTTTGAATTTTATTAAATAAAACTGAACCGATTTGGGGGGTGAGAGTAGAAGAAATAAAAAAAATAACGGTCACCCTAATGTATATATATGTATATAAAACCGCCAATTTAACATTGAGAAGGTACCGTGTTACCCCACTACTGTATTATCATTTCAATGTAGATGCCATTTTTAACCATCGTTTTAAAAGGATACTCAAACGAGTATAGTCCGAATTATGTATTGAAAATGGTCGCAGTTCCAGTCGCCGATAGTAAATAAAATAAATAAATATTTTAAAATCAAACGATATTTCTAGGAGTTTCCAAGCTTGAAAATGTTATAATTCTTTACAAACATCATTTTGTAATCAGAACAGTTTTGCAGAAAATATATAAAAACTTATTACAACTGTTTTGTCTTAAGTGTCACTGTGCAATATCGATTTCACCATGAGTTATTTAATTATAAATTCAATAAAATTTATTTTTACAAAAAATAATAAATTCGCAATTACAACACATATTATTGAGTACAAGCAAAAATGGGTGTGCGCAGCAGTGTTGGCAAGAAGTGAAGAAAAAAAAACACTACATCAGCTCATAAATGAAACTAGAAAAAGCTGAATCGATCAGAAAATAGAACAAAATGTAAATGTTATATAAAATTTATCTTTTTATTAACGTTAATATCATTAACGTAGTAGTATTTGTAGTAATAAGCTCTACCTTATTTTTATGCCAAGAGAAGCAATTAAGAATTTAAAAAAATATTAAAAGAAAACAAATAAAACAAATTAAAAAATTTTAAAATGCCCAGAAAGACTACGCAGCCAAAACATAAAATTCAAAGTTAAAAGACGAAAAAGTATTCAAAAAGATAAACTAAATTTGCAAAGCAAATGAGCAAAAAAAACTCAAAGTGGATTTGGAATAATTAAATTTTTTCACTTCATTCGGTGTCTGGCAAATCCCTCTACGACTTTATATATAAAATGATTTCTTTTATTTAATTTTCTTTAACACCTTTTTTGGTTTTTTTTTTGCATAAACAGGAAGTAGAATTTCGAGTAACAAACAATAATAATTTTTTCTTACTATGTACATATATACGAATTTTAGAAGAGAAACATCAGTTTTGACCATCATCAAATTTAATGACGTAATCTAACAAGATTCAATGTATGTACACATGTATGTGTGTGTATTTGCAATAAATTAATTTTTGTTTGTAATTAATTTTTGCACGTCATTTGCTGAAACATATTAATAAAATTTAAAATCCATGAAATATTTATTTTATTTAGTAAAATTTTATGAAAAAACTTCATACCATTTGCCATTTGCTGTTGCGATAGAAGAAAGAGGATCTACTTTTGTCAAAAATATTTTACTCGCATTTTTTTAATCTCAAAACTCGAAAAACTTGACACTGTAATATTTTTCATAACTACACGAATAAATTGCATTGAAAAATGGTCTTGAAGGCCAACTTTTAGGGCCGGACGAAACCCCTAAAACGCAACTTAACAGTATGAAATTTGTTTGTTTTTTTTACATACAACTGAACCGATTTGGGGGGTGAGAGTAAAAGAAATCAAAAAAAGTCTCCATGCAATTAACGGCCACTCTAATATATATATTTCAAGATATTTAATACTCCTTTTTGTTAAAATTGACTAAGAAACTTAAAAAGTTCGATTTACAGGTCGTTGTTGACTTTGACTAAAACATTTTTTTACCATAAGCTTGTAATTTGAAAGGATTTCAAATTTTTTAAGATGGATCAAGCCTTTCCCAAAAATATTTATTTTGTTTCTTGATAAAAGTTTTTACTAAGTCCTCGTCCAAACTTGCAATTTTTGTTGCTGCAATTGCTTAAAATTCTGCTTTGAAATTGCATAAGTGTCCACATTATGAAATTCTAATTTTGCAATTATGCATTAAAAAATTTCTATTACACCACAAATTTCCATGAAAAATAATTAACAATTCTATTTATATTTTGTTATATTTTTTTATTATTTTTCACACAACTGAATAAATAAAACAAATAAAAAACGTCAAATACAACTAACAACTTGATATAAACACGAACGAATTTCAAATCAAAAGAGAATTGCCGAGCACATGTGTACCCCTCCCCAATCTTCTCACCCTTCTCACCAATAAAGTCAAGAATTGCTGAAACAAAAATTGCAAGTCTGGACAGGGACTAACTAAGCTTCTAATAAATGCAAATGGTCAAATAAGATACGGCACAAAATTACTAAATAAGGAAAAATTCTCATCAAATTCTTTATATCTGAACCATTTTTCAGTAATATAAAACACACTGATGTTTGTACAATATCAACATATTTTTGCCACTCCTGAGCATCTAGGATTTTTTTCTGACAATATTTTAAAGTTGAAAAATTTTACTCTTTTATATAAAAATTAAAACGCTTCCCAAAAATATAATAATAAACCAGAATTTTAAGGATAACTTTGAAACAAATTTGTGTCATCAAAAAAGATTGTAGACTAAAAAATTGCACAGATAAACAAATTTATGTATAATCTTTTATTTAGTATAAATGAAACCCAGTGACCCAGTAAAACGTACATACATACGTGTGGTACCAAGTAACAACACAAGTTGATTGCACTTTTGCATTGTATTGCAAAATAGGAAATACGAAAATATACATACATACACACATACAAATGTATCTTTCCCGCCACTAGGCAAATACTTGCTACAAAAATTAACTAAGCGTCGTGCAATTTTAGTTCTTTTTAATATCTAAAAAAAAATACAGATTTTGCACAAAGAGTAAAAGAAGAGCGAGCATACGTGGATTGTAAACATTTCACAACCACACAAACCAATGTTTGCAGTGACACACAACTGTATGTATGTATGGATTTATGTGTGTGCATGTGTTGTCGAAACGGGAAATGCATTTACATTTCATTCCATGTTAACAACATCGACGAGGACGACAGTAGGAAGATTACACGAAACCTATTTTGTTTTTGCTATCGTAGGTTGGTTATCATTTCATATTATAACAGAATGCAGCAAAACAAAATGTGAAGTATAATTTTAGGTGACTTTTTGTTGTTTCTGTTTAGCCATTCAAACGAGAATATGTACATATGTATGTATGTATTCTGTTTATTCTGAATATTTAAGGAAATGATTATTTGCACAATGTAGCTATGTATTTAAAAAACGGAAATGAAGCAATGTTCTCTATTTTGTTATAAATTTATTTGCTTACACATATTATGTTAAGACAACACTGTAAACACAATATATTATATTATATTGTGTTTACAGTAGTTGTTTTAACCTAAATTTTAAAATATTGTTTATTTTAGCAAAAACAATTAGTAAATAAGAAACATTTTAAATTATTGACTGTAAATTGAAATGTCATTGACTTCATGTTAGTTTCCAGCGTTTTTAAATAAATATTGTCTTACAGTGTTTTTTTTAAATGTTTGATTTAAATTTTTATTTTCAATTATTATTTAAATTATATTAAGCATAGAATTTCATGAATTTTGTTACACGGAACTTTTTTTATTTAATAATTGCAAAGAATGAATCTCTGATACATTTTTGGCAACTTCTTTGATATTGAGTTGCTCCTCCAGGCCTAGTATTGACAAAAGAAAAGTTTTCATGCAACTAATTTCATGATAAAAAAATGCTTAATACAAATTAGGCATAAGTCTTTTAAATTATTATATTTACTGCTTCGTGTTGCTTTCTTTTTCTTTAAAATTTAATTTTAGTTTTGGCAGGCCTGTTTTATCACGCTGTGTCATCTTTAAAAATAATGATGATGAATAATTTGTTTAACTGCTTGCAAAAAAAAGTTTCTATTTTAATGTTCATAAAAAAACTAGTTTTAATTTAATGGCTAACCTTTTTTTTAACTTCTCTCTTTAATTACTTAAAAGTTAAATTCATGGTCAATATTAAGGGGCTTAAAGTAAATTAAGTTTTAAAAGCAAGACAAAAAAAATATTTTTTTTTGTACATTCAAAGAATTTATAATTTTTATATTTTCGTTTATAACTTTCACTTTAAATTAGTTTTATTATGTGCGTTTAAATTTACATATAAATAGTTTGGTATGTGAGTTTAATTTCCATTTAATACGAGTATATTAATATTATTATGATTTCATTAAGGTTAAAGCAATGCGAAAATTTACTTAGTAAATGTGGGAAAGGAGTTTAGGCAACATTTTTATTTTTCCCATTGAATTTTTTTTTTTTGTTAAAGAACTTTTTGCAGGCTTATATAATTATTATATATTTCATATATGAAACTAAGAATATTTTTCGAAAATTATAGGGAACTATAAATCGAAAGAATTATATAAAGTTTCCAATTTATTTAATGATCATTGCATTAATTTGGTTTTCAGATTACTAACAAAGGTTTTATAAACAATAGGCCATAGAAGAACAAAATTTAACTTTTGATAATTAAGTTGCTTACACTGAAGCTGTGAAAACATTTCTCCTTACCGTGGTTGGTGTTTTTTTGACTTCAACTTCGACTATTTCTAGTTGATTACACAATAGGTGGGATTATCTTTTCAGAACAAATTTATGCAGCATTGTGGCTGTTGCGCAACAAATGGGCATAAAAATATTTTGGTCCTTCGAGCTTGCCATAAAACTACATGTATAAAATAATAATTCTAAATTCTGCGTAAATTCGTCGCGTTAAGCACAACAACGAATTTACTCAGCGAAATCCTCTCTTATATTTGATGAAGGTGGTTGTTGTGTGTACAAAGATAGAGAGAAATAGAGAGAAAATTGTTTTTTCGTGATTCGTTGGCGTACAAAATAGAAATAAATCTATCTCAGAGTTTGTCACGCACGACAAATTTCGTTCGACGGCGGTGTTGTGTGCACAAATGTGTTTCATTATATTTATTATATTATTTATGACGAAAGTTCGCACCGAAAAATTCGTCGTTCGTCCCAGTTGTGCATTAAAACATAAAAACTCGCCAACATGAAAAAATCGACATACATACATATTAAAAACAAATATCCAGCGAGAAAAAATAGTCAAAAAATAGTAATTTCTTTCTTTCATTTCTTGGAAAAACTCTCTACAACCAATAATATTTGTATTTTATAAATTATAAACTAACTCTCTCAATGAAATCAAGGCATAATTTATCAAAATCATTATAAATATGGCCAAAGTAATAATTTATTTTCAAAGTTTATGTCATCACACTTTTTTTGTATGTAATCGTATGTATTTTGTTTAGTTTGAGCTTTATTCAAATATTAATGGCATCAATCAATGTCAATAAATATACAATTATGGCTTTCGTATGAGTTGCACTTATTTATCACGGATTATTATACAATATTAATGAAAGTATTCATTAAAATCTTAATGTAAATTAAAAAAAAAACGGAAGGGAAAGGCAAAAATATTGTAAACAGAAGTGAGTAAAAATTAATAGGCAAATATTTTGGGTAGAGATACTTACACACGAGTACATACATATACATATGTATCCTAAGTATAAATATTTACATATTGCTCATTTACTTGATTAGTGTCATAACTCAAAAAATACGTTTTTTTAACTTAAATAATGCAAAATAATTCGACATTATATATTTTATCTTACGTAAAAATTTTATATAAAGTTTGTATTAATTAACACCTCCTAAGAGAATATTTTTTCATGCTTTGAGTTGTAAGTGAACTGAAAACTTTAAATACGTTTCCTGCAAAACTAGTTTTTGTAGTTTTGGCACTATTGAAGTAAGTGAGCGATATTTAATAAGGTGGATAATACTTCAGTCAACGCCAACCACTCCTAATATAACATCAGAGAGCCCTCCTTCGTTGGCATGGTATAGCAGAATCATCGACGAAGTAAAATAACCAATAAAATTGCTACTGAGGACAGCTTCGAAATTTAATACGCCTAATTGACACCAGAGGCGCTACAGCAATGCATCTTTAATAGATGCCCAGCTAAAAAAATTATATATGGTCCATATATATTTAATATATGAATGTATATAACTATATATGAATTTGTATGAATTCATGTATGGAAAAATATAAGATTATACATGGCAAAACTATTATATATGGACTGATATATGAAATGTATTATAACATATGAGCTCATATATGAAAATTTAATTATGAAGCTCTTCATATGTGGATCCATATATAAATATAAGATTTTATATGTGGAGCCATATAAGAATGTATACATACATGATATCTCACATAAGATCGTTTTTGCAATCAAAAAAGCTTGGAATTTTATCACTGCTGAATTGGAAATCCATTAGAAAATACATACGGTATGCAAAGTTTATGTGCGTACCCTCAACGTTTAAAAAAGAAAAACTTTTTGTTACAAAAAACCATTCTTGTATGATTTTATACATTGTGGCCCCATTTAATATATCAAATAATCAAAAAGGATAATCCAGTCATTAATTTTATAGAAAATAACAAAATTCTCTAGATAGGAAACAAAGTTCATATTACTGTATTGAAAACTATTGTTAGACGGATTATTTTTTTTTATAATTAATTGCATTAGTTTTTAATCTGATTTCTTAAGCTAAATGTTATGTACGAATATGATTTATGTGTTTTTTTAAATAATTGATTCACCTTTTGATGAATGAAATGACTTTTAGTTCGTTTTGAATTATTTGTCCAAACAAATGTTTCATTAAATACAACCTCTCTCTCAAGTCTAAAAAAATTTAATTTTAGTAATTTAATTTATTGCACAGCAGTGCGCTTTTGTGAATCAAGAGTGTATGAATATGAACTTTGCATACTGTGGAGGGAATTTACACATACATGTATGAAAATGTATGAATATATATAATCATATATGCCCATATACCCTCATTTTTCGGATCCGAACCATATATGGGATGTCATATATGCTCCATACATATTTTTTTAGCTGGGTGTGTAAAAAAGCAGAGTTTTGAAAGAATAAAGTTTTCCTCTATATCTTCCTTCACCACCTGTCTTTTCTATCAATATCCCATTCCTTAAAAAATCTAACACTCAGCCAATTAAGTCCTGTTTTGGAAACAAAATAGATGACTTTAATGAATTTAAATTAAATTTTTAGATAAATCTGTTTAGGATAGATGGACTTTAATTTTACAAAAAAAATTAATTCCTGGGGAATTGGGCTGTACAAGTGTTAAAAAAATCTTAAGTAAGTGTTTAAAAAATACTTTTAAAAAAACGATTTATTTATTGGAATTATTTTTTGATGAAGAGAATGCAGTACAAAATTTTTAATCTATTAAACACTACTTAAAGGATAAATCAAATCCTTTGGAGTTATTGCATATTTTAGCCTTCCCAAAGGAGAAATAGTTTATTAAATTTTATTTTATTTTTTATTTTAAAATTTTGTGGTTGCCAATACTGCTGGTAACTGAAATTAGCAGCTATTAATTGACAGTTGCCATTAGGTATTAATAACTGGCAAAACAACTAAAGTAATCGAAACATTGCATTACATGGAATGAGGTTTTTAATATACTATATTTGTACACAAGTACGTATGTATTTATGTACGTATGTATTATGTATACTTATGACATATAGGAATTTCCACAGAAATGTTAACTTTTTATAGCGTGCGACACGACACGAATATGCGTATTTTTTTTGTTGAAAAAAACAGAACTTATTTTTACTTCTTTATATATTTTTGTAGGCCGTGAGCAGCTTATTATTAGATAACATTTTAAGAAAAATCGAGTCATATTGTTCTGATATACAAGCTTAATTGCTTGCTGTCGCACGCGACCAAAAAGTGGACTTTCTAATAGAAGTGCCCATATGCTTTTTAAACCTCAGTTCTAAAAGGAAACACTCTTCAACCAGTTAAGAAATGGAAAAAATCCTTTAAACTGAAGACATACACATGTATTTAAATATTTACAGGAATATTCCCAGTTATCGCGGTTGGTATATTTCCACTTTGCCTACGACGTTTTTTCAATAGATTAAAGAGCACCGCAAAATTTATTCTTTAATCTGGGACCAAACTGCAGCAGTAGAAGTCGAAGTGCGCCGAACCATTAAAACATATAGGGGATGAGTATGTATGTATGTATGAACTCATATGTATGTATTTCCATACCATTTTGCTACACCTACCCTCCTAAATAATAAGCAACAACAAAAGCTTTTTTCCAAACTAGACATAAAGCCGCCAGTCTTTGTTTCCTTTAGATAGATATTGCGCCTCATTTCGAGGGATTTTACAATAAACCATCTCTCGTGGTATCTTTTATTTACGTCGTTTCGTGTTTATAATTTAAAATCGTTTTGTTTTTAGCTTATGTTTTCATCAGTTGTTTACACTTAATTTCTGTTTTGTAAGCATTTTATTATAATTTTTGTGCCATCTACTTTTTTTTGCCTAAGGTTAGTTACCTTTAACTTTATAGCAAAAAAAAAAAAAAAAAAAAAAAAACAAGAACAACAAAGTCATATTGAAATATAAATACCATACAGAAATACAGATATACATATGTACGCATATTACCTTGTAACCACAATGTTGTTCGCAGTCAGCCAATCAGTCATTCATATATTAAATACTATTTACAAGGCAGATAGTTGAAAGAGTTAAAAGAACTTGGAAACGTGCTTCTGCTCGTACCCATCCATGGGTATTTATATCAATATTAGGGCATCGCAAGATTATTTTTAACATTTAAAAAAGTTAAGCCATAACAATTTAATAATATCAATTTCTATAAATGTTTTCCTTACAGCCCGTTTAGATGAAGGCTGACGTAGCAGTGTTACCATAAGGGAACTAATTTTTATTTTGGGAAATGTAGATTAATATGTCGTCATAGTTTAACTTTTTTTAATTTACCACCAAAATGCAATAATTCCTTTTCTCTTCTTAATTTATTTGCTTATAATTTTTATACAATACAGGCAAATCCCGGTAGAACGGACGATATAATGTCAAGCCCATTCGTTAAACCGAAAAATTCGTTATGTCGCAAAGTTTTTTTAATGTGTTATTTTAGTTATTATTATTGTAGATATTATATAAACAATAAAAAAAATGACAGCAGTTTGTTTTCAAATATGCTACCAAGCAAAAACTAACGTACCACACCTTTTTTTGCATTTAAATTGTTGCTGTAGATTTTGTTTAATATTGTTTTACCATTTGGTATACAGAGATTTATTAAAAAATTTGCTATATAAGGTATTAAGAAATGTCAGAAATAGCTTGCTAGCAAGATTTTGTTTTTATTATCCGAATTTTTCTTTAACATTCGTCATATCCAGTATAAAATTAAGACATTATTCGCTATATAAGGCCGTTAATGTAAACAAATTAGACGTTCTTTATATCGGATTTTCGTTAAAGTGAGATTCGTAACACCGAGATTTGCCTGTAACTATGTATTTCATGTACGTTATAAATTAACTAATCACTAATTACTAACCTGACCAAAGTAAAAATATTCTCTATTAAAGAGGAGCCTTGTTCACTTTTCTAATCCTTATTGTTTTCTATCATCGGAAGAATCAGCGGAATTTCAAGTTTGTGTTCGTAGCGGATACCAAGATTTAAAAAAAATATTTAATTTACTGTTTACGACGGCTTCCAAGATATCTTGAAGTAGTAGCCTCTTGTTCCTTCTATACCATCAGTAATATTCTGTTAGTAAATCAGCAAGATCGGTACGCTGGTTTTATTTTTGAGGACAAACAAAAATTTGCACTATATGTGAGGTACCACGCCTACTTCTTTTTAAATCCTGAAATGGTTTCCAGAAACAATATAACAGAGATATCCCCACAATATTTAATGGTTCTCACTGTATTAGTTTTTCAGTTATCCCACAGCAAATATTTTCTCTTAATGGCAGGCTTCACACCCAACATGTCTAATTCGAACTTTTTTTTTTTGTAAGATAAAGCACATTATAAAAATCGTTACTCACACAAAATTTAAAAATTTCTTGCTGAAATATATTTTAAAATAAAAAACAAATGATATGGGATGTGGCACATTAAAAAAAATAGCGAAATCGATGCAGCCGCTCTTAATTGGTAACCCAAAGAATGACATTTGATTTTTATTTATATACATAGATATAATTTTTTATAAATATTTTCTCTATTTAAAAGCGTTTTCTTTGAGTTGAAAACTGTGTTTCCTAAAGGCCGTGATACACTATCCTACAAAGTCGTCCGATCTACGAAAAAGTACATCCCTGGTATGATGATGTTTATGAAAATTTTCAAAAGACAATAACAACTCATCACACCAGGTTTGTAGTTTTTCGTAGATCGCACTACTTTGTATGATAGTGTATCACGGCCTTAAGTGTAGTGTGTGCATATTACACATCCCGCTTTCTAAAAGATATTTATTTTGAAATCCTACTTTTTGGTGGTATTTTCTTCAAAATCCCGCTGTTTAATCGACCATGTCCCGACTGACTTTTACTACCCCGCAAGGTGCTCATCACTTCTACCCAACAAACACGAGTCGCAGGCAACGTGTCGCAGCTACTATGTATCTAAACAGGCTCTTAAAAATATTTTTAATTTTCCGAAATATTCAATTGGGAATAATTTTTTTTTAATTCCTCTTATAATGTATAATATTTTTCACAGAGTTTTTCACTTTTGCCTTAGTTTTTTACGGGTGAACTGAATTAATACTCGTATATCACGTAATTTCAATATTTGCCTTCCGCTTAAACATTAAAGAATATAAATATAATCTTTCTCCACTGTACATAAAAAAATTGTTTACAATAAAAGTTGTTACGGGACACAATATACTAAGAATTAAATATATTGAAGTATTTTTATTAAAAATAAACTCTTTCAAATACCTGGAAGTACAAAACTCACAGCTTTTATAATAAGTTCATTTGTTTCGCCTTTATGTTTCTATTTTATACATACTTTATTATTTTTTTAAAGTTTCCTATCGTCGTATCAAGTGGCAAAAATAAGACTATAAACTGTTTGTTTGCAGGAGACAATAACAAAATTTGTTGCTCCGTAATTCAAGTAAAAGTAGCATGCTGGGACGTAATTCCAGCATATGTACGTGGGTTCGTGTTAGAACTTATTAAGACAACAATGTATCATATGTAGTGTATGTAACTATGGAAACCTTATAAAAGTAGCAGCTAAATTTTCTTCAGTTCAGTTAAATAGTGCACAACAAAAATGCTTTAAGAAAAAGGAAATGGAAAACAATAAATTTGTATCGCTCGCTCATCAAAAAAAACCAAAAAGAAAAGAAAACTTGTGACCCAATACAATTATATATTTTCTAAGGTTTGCTTACATTTGCTTTCATTTATAAATTTCTAACATTTGCTAAGAATTTCTTGGAATTCTGAAACTAAATAAGACCTTTTGATCTCTAATTAAGCAAAAAAAATTGAAAAGAAAACTTACTAATAGGGAAATATACAGTGGTGACCAAAATATTTAGAACTAAAAGAACTTGAATGAATACAAAAATTTTTTTCACTAACTGAATTCAGTCTCCCAGCAGCAATGATTGTGCATATTTTACTAAACATTTTAATTTTTATTTCCCATTATATCTAGCTATTATTTGCTGGTAAATTATTACTTAATATTTATTTTTTTTACACAATAAATTTTTTGCCATTATTAAAATGGCTTAAGGCACTTTTTTGTAAATACAACTGGTATTCTCATGATTTCTCATGTTTGCAGCTTTGTACTGTATGTATGTATGTGTTATTGTCTCATTTCTCAGAATTATAATTATTCTTTTTTCTATACCTACAATATTATATACATATAACTATTTATTATTCGTTTTTTACTTTTGTTTGATTGCAGTTTTTATTTTGCAAACTGTTATAATTGCATGCAAAATGTGTTGCAATAGTCAACTTTATATCATAATACTCGTAATATGTAATAACAAAAAATATTTCTAAGAAAAGTGTTGATATAAAATAGAGATGAGTTAAGGTGCCTTTACAAAGTAATATGTACAAAGTATTACGACTTTGTACAATCCAAATACATACATATGTACATATGTACTTGTGGCAATAAGGAAAAAGTGCTTAAGTCATATTTTCATTCAGAGTCGTTCAAGTCGATGTTCAGAAATTTATTTCTTTTATAGTTAAATTGGGAAATTCTCTGTTATTCTTTTAAGCAAATATCGTTCTAAACATTATAAGTAATACATTTAAGTAGAAATATACCAAGGTATAACATAAGTTGAGCTATTATTCCCAATGAGATTAGAAGTCTAAAAAAGATAAGTTACAAATCATATTTTTATAATTTCCTAAAAAATCACACAAATTAATTGAGATTTTTACCAGGGGCAGTTTCAGATATGCAGATTAAGGAGTTCTCATTAACTCAAAATTAGCTTATCTCGATTTAAGCACTTGTTCCATTTTGCCAAAGATATTAAGGGTTTTCATGAGAACTCTTAAAATTGCCATTTGTGCAATTGAGCAATCTTGCGAGACTTGTTTCATGAAGCCCTTTTTAACCTTTTGTGCAAACAACTTATGTAAATTTGAAACAAATGTCAAAAAATTAATTAAATAAAATTTAAAGCAGTTTTTAATTAAAGAACATATTTGTAAAAATAAAAAAGGGTGTGTGTGTTTCTAATAGTGCCCAAAGAAGTCCAAAACAGCAAGAAGTTGATGTTTATTAAATGCACAATTGCACAGCTTAAGTTTACGAGTCAAAATTATTGGGCTAACTTAACAGGTTTGTGTAAATAGATTTCTATACAATTTTTGACATTTTATTTACGAGAGTGTAAAAATGCACAATTACACAGTTTGCGAGACTTTTGCACAGGTCTCATGAAAACCCTTATTACGATTAAAAAAGTAGAACAAAAGTCTGTTAAAGGTATTTTTCATGTTTACACGGACACTACACTAATGCTGAAAAAAATTGGATTACTGTTTAATTTTAATTAAAATTTTTTTAATTTTACTTATTTTTTAGTTTATATTTTATTTTATTTTTTTTAATTCAATTTTATTTTTTATTTTTTTTTTAATTCAATTTTATTTTTTATTTCTTTTTTAATTTTTTTATTTATATTTTTGTAGTTTTTTTTTTTAAATTATTTTTATTGTATTGTTTTAAAAATTTTTTATATGTTAGTTAATTTTTTTATTTTATTTAATTTAACTTTTCAATTTTTTTTTTAATTTTTTTAATTATTTTTTTTATATTTTTAAATTTTTCATATATTTTTTTTATTTTATTTTATTTATTATTTTATTTCATTATTACATAATACTTTTTGTGTTTTATATTTTTTAATTTTTTATTTTTGTTTTATTTTTCTTTTATTATTTTTTATTTGTTTATATTTTTATTTTTTCATGTGTTTATTTTATTTTATTTTTATTGTTTTTAATTTTGTAAATTTATTTCTTTTTGTGTTTTATATTATAAGTTTTTTGTTTTATTTTACTTTTTATTATATTTTTATTTAATTTTTTTTCTTTAATTCTTTTTTTATATTTTTTATTTTTTTTTAATTTTTTTGTTTTTTTCCTATTATTATTTTTTATTTATTTTTATTTGTTTACATTTTATTTTATTATTATTTAATTTTTATTTATTTTAAATTTTTTTATCATTATTTTTATATTATTTTAATTTTTTAATTTTAAGTTTTTTATTTTTATTAATAAAATATATAAATATATATAAAATATATTTATTTGACGTTTATTCATATGTACTAAATTTTGTTTGTTTATTGGTTAGACTTGAGTAGACTTCAGCCCAAAAAAAATTCTTGAGATTTTTTCTATCAATATATAAACCTTACACGATTTTTCGATAATTGTATTTAGTACACCGAGAGAAAAAACAGCTTAAAATCAATAAAAACCATATTGAATTAATAAGAAATATTAACGAAAGTCTAGTCATGTTGAAATTTCTTATTTCAATATGGTAAAATATTAATTTATAGTATTAATTTATTAATTTTATTTATTTTTAAGTATCTCAATACACATTTTCTGTTATATTGAAAATTATTGATTTAAGGTTACGCGTTCTTATTTTTAAGTTGCAGATTTTTTTGCTGAGTGTAGACTCTGATGAGTTTCCCATGCAGAAAAGAAATGTAAGTAAGGCATTCGATAAATCGGACGGTTTGAAAAAATTCCTTTTTTGACTTTTTCTTTTGACTCAAGAGTCTTCCTGGTATAATTTTTGTATATTTGAAATGTACCGAACGGAATCGATTCAATATTTTACGACATCTAACTGAGCTCAATATTTTTCGAATGCCGCAAATTCGCTACAGATCTATTGAGCCTTTCTTAAGTTGTGATACATAGGGTCATCATAGGGACATTATCACGAAAATAACCGTAATGGACTTCCACAACCTCAAAACGTTGAAATTTGGGGTAAAATTAATAATTTCCAATAGCGGGATATTAAAAAAAATTTGTGTATTAAATTTTATATTGTGTGCCCTTCAATTTGTTTGGAGAATTTGTTATTTTGAAAGTCTATCCGCCCAACAAGTTTTAAGCTCGGTCCCATGGTTGGATTTCCGTAACTACTATATTTTTTTATTTAAACAGTTTAACAAATTTTTTTATAAATAAGTTTAAGTACTAATTTTTAAAATTGGGAAAATAAAAAACAATTCTCCATAAGATTTTCTAACACAACAAGCGAAAATGATTTTTTATTTATAGGTAGATTTTGTAAAAATAACGAAAATTCGTTTCAAAAAATATTTTTCCATTCAAATTTTAAAACGAAAAAAAAACGTTTCTATTTACAAAATTTGGCCTTTAGTCATTCAAAAAATTTATTATTTGACATATTGTCATAATTCTATTAGTCGTATAAGTGAAATTTATTTGCTAGTGCTTAAGCATTGCCTATATGCATTTCATTGTTGCTTTAACAAATCGTCAGTACACCACAACCAGAATGTGTGGTTAAAAAAAATCACTTTTTTATTATTTAATTTTTTATTTTCAATATTTTTTATATTTTTTATTTTTTAAAGAAATTTATTATTAGCATGTCTATATACGCATTTCATTGGCACTTGAACCAAATCATCAGTAGACTTCAACCACAAATTTTGAACAGTCTCGAAATAATAATATTTTGAGCATAAAATAATATTATTTTTTATGAATTCTCATATAGTTTTTGAAAGTCTATGCATAAAGTAAGAGGTTTCTGACTGTTCAAAATTGTGGTTGAAGTCTAATGATGAAATAAATATAAATAAACAAATAAATTTTCTAATATTTTTCATTTTTTTAATCTAATTTTTTATTATTTTTTCTATTATTTTTTTGTATTTTTTAATTATTTATATTAATTATTTTTTTTTTTTTTTATTATTTATTATCAGTTAATTTTTATATTTTCATTTATATTTTTTTGCAATTTTATTAATTTTTTGATTTTATAATTGGTTATTTTTTTTTGTTGCCTCCTGAAAAATCTACACGAGTTTAAAAAGAAATATCCAAACACACTATTACAGCAATTAATTACTTACATTTTAAAAAAATTTTATATAACATAAAAAATAGAAATATATAATATAAAAAATAAAAAGTCGCATATAGGATTTTGAAGGCTTGAGATATTACAAAAAAAATTTCCTCGTAGGAATTAAAATAAAAACGTTGAACACATCTTGTGTATAAAATCAAGGGTTTTACATGGTTTGCAATGTCGATTCAATGGAAATTTTAAACGCTTCGATAAGATTTAAATTTTCAAAACGACATATATACATACATGTAAATTATTTTGGTCTTCCCTGCCACAATCAGTCTTTAGAAAGTGTTGTATAGTATAAAGTAGAAGTCAATTAACTTCATTGTTGCTATTCAACTGAATATGATTAACAACTGATTAACATTTGCTAACAACTCTTTTTTTTATTGTTATTTTACTTTAAAGTGCGCACAATTGCAAGTACTCGTAAATAATGACTTCTAGTTAAATTTGAATTACTTTTTTCTTCTCCCTTAACCAGACTGCATGTCGCCATTAAAATTTTCTATTGAATAATTGTTTACGAAGGCATAAATAAAATTTCATGAAAGAGCGCTTGCGCAATTGAGTCTTCGTCACACATGCATACATAAGACTTTTATAAGCAGTAAGCAGAAATTATTTCAAAATTAATATTATTCTTGAATAGTTCAGAAGAAAACAAGAAATAATGTATTTGAAAAAAATATCTAGGAAATGGATTGTGTGATTGTAGGAATTATTAAGAAGAATTACTAAGGCTTACTTACGACTTGGCATGACGATATTGATGGCAAATTGCAAAAAGCCAAGTGCATGCATTAGAAAGGCATAGAGCCAAGAGTAATTTTGTAAATTAAATGGAAATTTGAAATTCTTTCAGTTAACATGTAACAACGATTGCAAGACAATAAAGTAATTGTTTTGTACTTTAAAATGAGTGAGCATTGATTAGTGTCATAAGAGAGCACCTGGTTAAGATTAGTAATCAAACATCAATTATCGATTGATCAAAAGAATGACTGCAGATAATAATTTATTTTATATTAAAAGAAAAAAAACATGGAGATAAAATACAGTAATTGACGGTAATTATCTAGATTAGTGAATGAATGAAAATGAATCTTTACTTTAAAAAATTTGATTTTGATGAAGATGCAGGGGGGAAATTTCGGCGTTCGGTATCGGATCGAAATTTTAAAATACATCCATATAAAGTCTATTGGAATATTTTTTAATTTCATTAGATATCGAGTGCCGTGATTTGTTCTTTTCACGTGTGCTTTCAAAAATATTCACAAAAAAAAAAATTACAAAAACCGGTTGTCGGGTATTTAATTAAAAACCGGTTCAAAAAACCGGGTTTTGTGTATGTTTGAATATTCAGTACTTTTCAATAATTTAAATGTATTCACAAAAAAAATGTATTTTCAAAAACCGGTTTTCGGGTAGTTAATTAAAAATCGGTTCGAAAAACCGGGTTTTGTGATTAAAACACTGTAATAAAACTATGTATTTGCATATGCAGTAATTCTCAATAATTTGTTTTGAGTTTTTGAAGTTGTTTGGCTTTTTGGCTTTTTCAGAAATTCTTATCATTATTATTCTCGTATTATTATTTTTATTAGCACCAAAGAAGTACATATCGCATTTAATAAACAAGCTGAACCAACAAATTAAAATAAAATAAATTCTTGGAATTCTTAATTTTTGAAATGCAAATAATTATATACCAAAGTACAAAAGAATAGACAGAATATAAAAATACCAGCCAATTAAAATAAAAATGTACAAGAATATAATAGAAGTAGAACAATAAGAAAGTGAAGTATAGGGTGTTCCAATTAGATGTTTTAACAATAGTTATCAGACTCAAATTGTAACTATTTAAACATATGACAAGTAAAAAAAGCAAAAAAAAAATAATGATACTCGTATGGGCTTCAGCAATTCATCGAAATTATTAATATTCACTAAAAAAACTTATACAAATTTCGCCTACCGACCATCAACAACGTTGTGTCGTGTCTTGGCTGATTGGGTCTTTGAAATGCTCGATCCGGAATCACGGAGATCTTCTGATTTAACATATTTTTAAGCCTACTACTCTCTTCAAAATTTTTTAAAAATGTAGAGCAACATTGATTATTTGGCACGAAAAATTTTACATGTAAACAATCACCCTTATTCCAGTTGTCATCATCGTCGTCAACTCAATACCAAAAAATTTGGGCTTGTTTACTCGCTGTCGGGAAGAATTTTGCGCAACTGACAATCTTTTTCCGTTCCCTAAGGTCTAACCTGCCAGCCGAAGTTAGTTGTTTAAGACAGCGGATACACGAGCACCAATTTTTTGGTGTTGTGTTAAAGTGGCGTCGATGTCGACAACTGGAATAAGGGTGAATATTAATTAGCCCTTAAAACTATGTACGCTATAATTTCTTAAGTTTGTAAAAGCACCTTGGGGTTGATGGAAATGTTGAAGATAAATTTCATATCATGCCATAACCGAAAAAAAACTTAAGCGACATAATTTTCATTTCACTAAAATCGATCATTTGAGATCGTAAATAATCAATTTTTGTAAAAAAAAAACGGTTAAGCTTTTTTGGTGGTTATGTCTCGATATGCAACATTTTTAACCGACTTCAAAAAAGGATTAAGTTACCAATTCATCGGTTTACATTTATTACTTTATAACTCGGCAACCCGATTTTAAAAATTATTTTTTTGTAGAGATTCTATGCCATTTTCAAAACAGTGGGCCCAGCAATTTTTGTCTTTGATTTTATTAACTTTTACTTATCCGATTGCTGCGAAACTTAGAAATAATGACACAGTCTTGAAGTTGAAAAAATGGGCGCAGCCACATCCATTGAAACATTATTATATTTCACGTGGTTTTACTTGACCGATTTTTACGAAAAACGCAACCTGAGCTCAAAAAGGACGTAATCTTGCATTCAAATGGGCGGGCCACGCCTCTATTAATTTGTTATATTATATCTCACTTGCTTGCACTTAATTAATTTTTACCAAACTTGACACACACTTCGAGCAATAAAAAAAGACGTCATCTTGCTTTTAAAAAAGTTGGCGGGGAGACGCCCATTAAAATTTAATATTATATTTCACGTGTTTCTATTTAACCCTCTAACAGGCAAGACCCTAAAAATGATTGGATGGAGCCAATAATTTTTTTTCAAGTAAATATAGTCAAAAGAACAGTAAGTTTTAATTTTTAAATAAAAAAAACATTCTGAACGAATTTTGGGTAAAAAATAGTGAAGACCGTCTGCAGACGGTCTTGCCGGTTTGCATGTAATAAAACATACAGGCAAATTTTATCTATAAAAAAGTTTTATTTAGAGAAAAGATACAAAAAGGTTCAAATACACATTATTTTCGATGGTGGTAGTCCCAGAAGCAATTTTTGTTGACTTGACTGCATAAATGTAAATTGCATTTCGAACAGACGACTTGGGTGTCAGATTTTTTGCAATATTTGCACCTTTTTTTTGCTTTTCTATCCACCCAAACCGAAAAATGATCGACACCATCGAATCGAACATCATCAACTTTATGAACAGCTTTTTTCCCAATACTCGATGTGGCAGGATGTGGTGATAAAGGCTCATCGTCTTTAGATGGTCGTCCTACGGACCGTTTATTTTTCAACGAAACAAGTCCAGCAGCTATTTCCTCACGAAAATCTGGAAGCTGTAAAAGCGGTCCTTCTTCGGACACATTGTTGTCAGAATTGGCATTCTCGGCGTGCAAACGTTTATATAAAATAAATGCATTTGTTGATGACATGTCTACAAAATGGTAGAATAATCTAACCATAATATTCCGAGTCTTAGCTCGGACATGGTATCGACCCATGAGACCATCCATGAGATCTACTCCTCCCATATGAGCATTGTATTCTCGTATGATTTGAGGGCAGTTAATTTTAATATATTTTTTATTTTTTCGGTCATAACGAGTGGCCTTTGATTGCTGTTCATCAGGATTGTGTCTTTGAAATTTTTCAACACCGACATATGTTGATGCCAGGCGGACACATTTATTATCCTTCCACAATACAGTATTTACATCAACTCCTTGGATTGAAGTCATGTATTCTACATAAAATCCTCTCTGCTCCTTGTTCATTTCGCTGTCGGTTGGCAACTTACAGGCTGGAATACGATTGGCTATAAAAACAGATTAACATGATCAACAAGAAATATGACAGAAAAAAAGAAAGTACCCCGAATTGTGCCCAAACTATAAATTCCTCTGGCTCGTAAATACACTAGTAGTGGCAATGACGTATATAAATTATCAAAATACAGGATGTGATGAACAAAATTAGTTATCGTTTGTGATAAACGAACTACAACATTCGATGTAGCTCCAATGTCCGGTGTACCAGGTAAGATGGTGTTATCTCCGGCGCCATTGTAGATTTCAAAACGGTAGGCGAAACCATTAGAATCACAAAGAACGAACAATTTGACCCCCCATTTGTGCGGCTTATTAGGCATGTATTGACGGAGATGGTGTTTGGTCTTTGTGCTGCACATCTGTTCGTCGACGCAAAGTCTTGCTTCTTTTGGTATTGAATCAAATTTAGCATTAATTTTGTTGGCCAAAGTGCGAATACGGAACAATGGATCATATCCCGGTTGACCTTTCTTTTTACGCTGCGATTCGTCTTGAAAAGATAAATATTTCTTAATTGCAAAGAATCGCTTCGATGGCATACATCTCTGTATTGGCGAAAAGGCATTCTTTCCCCAATAACTTTCTAAATTAGGAAAGCGGTATATTGACATGTACAACATTATGCCTATGTAATGTCTTATTTCGACAGAATTTGTGAAAAACGATGTGTTTATATTTTGCTCCAGAGCACAACGATTTGTCTCCACAACGATCAATTCAATTATGTCATCACAAAAAAAATAATTGAAGAACTCCATTGGTGTTGTTAGCTCTTTCACTGTCAAGGGAAGGGTTGAATCACCTTGAAAGGCTACCTCGTTTACATGCAAACACATCGAGCGTTTGCGCCACACTAGTTTGGAAAGCTCCTTCGCATTTTTAGATATTTCATTCAGAGCTGTTTTTAAAAATAGATAATTATTACTTGTAAAATAAACTTGATAGTGTCATACATCCAACGAAACCGCCAGTATTAGGTTGAACTGCTGGTCCGGTATCTTCAGATATTGGCAATGGGGATCGGGGTCTTTTGATATTTAATGCAGCAGTAGATGTCGAAGCTTCTTGGTCTTTTTTTGCAATGTTTTCTACTGCTGATCCATCCTCAAGGAAAGTTGAACAGTCTGAAGGTATGTCCATTGTGCTCAAATTTATTGACTCTACAAATTCACCCGTAGTATCAGCTGCATCCATATTGAGAAGGCAATCTGATATGGCTTGTTCTGTATCATCGGGCAATTTATCAATCTCGATATTGTCAAAAACATAGCTGGGATCAGCGAAACTGTCATCACTGCCAAAACTTTCATTTGCGCTCTCAACAGGACTCTCTACAGAATTGAAGAACTCAAGCAATTCTTCGTCGGACAATTTCTTCAAATTTATCTTTTTCTTCTTACAAATACGTTGAGTGAGATCCATCTTCTATACAATAGTAAATAAAACTGTTGAAATAATACAACAATAAATGTTTTCATAAAATAACGGTCAAAACAACAATGAACAACTTTTGTACACACAAACCGGCAAGACCGTCTTGAGACGGTCTTCACTATTTCACTTTAAAAGCACACTTTTTTAAATTGTTTTACTTTCAATACATTATAAAATTCAAATATAATATTTTCTGTACTTACGGTAAAATTTTGAAGTTGAAAACTTTATTGCGAATGTTTTCTTTTAACAGTTCTTAAAACTTTTTTTTGCGAAATAATTTATGATGCTTACTAGCTGAGTTGTAGCACTTGAATAATCACAGCAGACAAGCGGTGCATCAGAATATGTTGGGGAGTATAACGTATGAAAAAAAAGTGTTGTTTGAAGGTACTTTTAACTAACATGAAGCGATAAAGTTTATATAACTGAACTGGAGGTACAAAATTGAAGACCGTCTCAAGACGGTCTTACCGGTTAGAGGGTTAATTGATTTTTACGAAACTTTGCGCACACCCTGAGCTCAGAAATAGTATCAATATTGCATTTTTTAAAAAGTGGGCGGGACTGCTCTCATGAAAACTAAGTATTAAATTATATGTACTTATATTTAAACGATTCAGACGAAACTTGGTAAACTATTTTGGCTCTTAGAATGAAATAGTTTTTTCTAGAAAAAGTGGGCGGGCCATGCCCATACAGACTCTATTTTTTATTTCACGTGCTTGTACTTGCACGATTTTTACGAAACTTCTCATACAACTTGAGCTCTGAAAGTGGCACGATTTGGAGTTTATAAAAGTGGGAGGACACACATATGTTTGCAAAATTGGGCGTGATCATGCCCATAAAACTGGCACAAAAATTTTTAAATAACACTTGAAAAAAGTGCATCTAGTTCAAAAATAAGCACTAAAAGTTAAAAATAATTTAGATTCAGTTGAATAAAACATTTTTGAGTGTATTGAAATTCGGTGACAATAGCAATGATAGTTAAACATATAAATAAATAAATATATATAGAATTTCCTAACCTGGAGGCAAATTACGGCACTAGTTACTGAACGAAATATTTCAATAGAGTTTATATGGAAATATTTTAAAATTTCGAAACGAATCGAATGCCGTAATTTGCCCCCTGGAGTCGAATCGTCACATTCAGAAACGTACAACACGTCACATAAAAACGCCATTTTCGGATTATGACATACGATTGACGTATCACTTAATTTGTCTTCGTACGATTGCCGATACGATACCATACGATTTTAAATAGTATTATAACTAAAGGACATGACTCACTATCATACAAAGTCGTATGATCTACAAAATTATATAACCGTGGAGTGCTAAATTGTTATTGTCTTTCGAAAATGTTCATATACTACATCATACCAGGGTTGTATTTTTTTCGTAGGTCACACGACTTTGTATGATAGTATATCACAGCCTTTACACATATAAGAAGTGTTTTTTTAACTGAATCTGAATTATTTTTAACGTTTTAGTGTTTATTTTTAAGTCGCTCCAATTTTTTTTAGTTTTATTTCATGAACAATTCATGCCAATTTTTTATGTATTTTGCCTGCATTTCACATAAAATGTTGAATAGACTACCAGAAGACCTGAGGGATAAAAAATTCAACAATTTATTTTTTAAAATGCGCAACTTTTTTGTTTTTCAATAAAAAAAATATTTTTTAAAGGATAGTTTCATAACATTAACGCGGCTTTCATTCAATTTAAAAATAGCTCGGCCATTGGGATGGGTGGAAACCGAAATGGTGAAAGTCACAACTAGAATTTAACGTTGGAGTGAAAAATTATTGAAGAGGGTACATTCCCCTTTTATAAATTCATGAGCAACGAGGGCGGTATCGAGGGGAGTGTTAAAAAAAATATTTTTTTTCTAGGAGATGAGCAACTGCCTGAACTTGTTTTCGAGCCACCTTTATATACAATTTAAATTATGTACCTTTCTTAAAGTCATTTAGAGCAAGCATCCACTGATAAGACATATGAAAAATATTGCAAGTACTTAATTGTCTAAGTCGGGCAATAACGGTTGTTCGGCTGATTAATTTGATAAGGGTGCGAAAAATGCTCATTGCACTGCACCAGCAATAGGTTATTAAATGTTTAAAAAGGTTAACATATAACAACAGCACACTAGTTTAATCGCAAATAATTATCTTAATTGTTTTTCAACTGTAGAACTAAACTGATATAATTTATGTGTAGTTTCCATAATGCAAGCAAGCGACTTGTCTAGAAAATTTGTATAGGAATCAGTCAAAAATTTGAGTGCTTTTCATATATTTTTTCTAGACAAGTTGCTTGCTTGTATTGTGGAAACTGCACATTAATTTTTGTTTCTAATCTTTAAAGAGCAAAAAGACCATTCTTTAAAAACCACATATAACCGCATTTTTTTTAATGCTTTAATGCTTGAGATTGCATAAGCTTTTTTTGTGTCTGTTTAAAAATTTATTATTAAATTTATGGTATTATTTTTTTTTTAATATTTACTTTACTAACTAAGACTTACTTGCTTTAAAATAATCATATTTTGAAATAATTGCATTTGTTAACATACCTGTAATAATAAAAAAAAATATATTAAATTATTATTATTTAAAAAAAATATAAATGAATAAGTAGAACAAATTTTAATTATATATACTAAAAAGAACCATTAATAAATAAACATAAAAATTTACAAAAACACAAACATACATACAAGTACATATATGTATATGTACATACATAAATATGATACATATGAATAATGTATGGTTTTATGGAAACTACTCGTATTAATTAAATTAATTGTAAATATTTTAGAAAAATAATCCCATATATTAAATGAATTGTATTAAACCCTACAATTTCTTTTTTATTTCATTGAGTATTATTGTATTGTGTGTATTAAAATTTATATTTTGGTTATAATAAACGACTTTATAGAGTGTAATAGTAATATGTTTTCTTAGAAAAAAAAATATGGTTACAGTCAAATTATATTATTATTATTACTCGTGTTATTATTAGAGACAATCAGTTAGCCATATTGTTACTCATATATAATCATAATTATATACATAGTTGAAAATTATTCCATATAAAGAATTATATACACCCACAAGTGCCAAAAACCCAATTCGCTATGAATATGTACTAATATTTATAACCAATCAAATATTAATCATAGTGTTTTCACACTGAAAGTTAAAACCTGGTTTAATCGTTTAAATAAACCATTAACAGCTGATTTTGCATTCACATTGCAAGTTAGTTAAATTCAGGTTTTAACTCACAGACTGTCTAATAACTTTGTTCAAAAAATAAATACATCTCCTGTAGAAATAAATGTGTTTGTTGTTGTATTTTTTTCTGCACTTATTTGACAAACTGTACAACAACTGTTTTAGTTTGTATGAAAAACTCGGATATTTTACAATGCGTTGTAAAATGGAAATTATTTTATATTTTGTAAGTAAATATTTTAAAATTATGGCACTAGTAATACAAAGTCAAGCAGTGCTTGGAAATCAAGTTATTGTATATAAAAAAAGCAATGTGAGTCCCAACACAGGGGAGATGTGTAAGCATTTAGTAATGAATTTTTTTTTCAATATTGGCTTATGGTAACTAAAATAAGATATATAAATTTTTGACTCTAATGTATGGAAAACTGCATCTATAGTAGTGGAATTATTAGTTGTGGGGGTTTGTGGAGAATTGGTCATATGCAAGTGGAAAACGTCAAATAAAAATTTTGAGAAAGCTTGCAACTAAGGGTTTGCAAAATTTTTATTAAAATCTCCACCCATAATAATTGGCATGAGATGTGGATTGGTACCCAATTGTCATGCACCACCTTCAGTGTAAGGCAATAGTACGTAATGAAGATATGTTATAATATAATATAAATTCTTTAGTTTTTTTTCTTATAATATTTATCGACGCTTAGCGTTAGGTTTTTTTTTATTTTAGCTTCCTTAGAAAGGACCCTTTATACGGTTATAGTTACCATAACAGGATTATACTTGCATAAAAAATTAAGGAAATCTAAAGCTGATAGTCCATATCACGCGACTAGGCTTTCTCGTTTCCTATGCATCGGTCAAAAAGTAGAATAAGTATATTTATATATTGCAGGTTACTGATCATAGGTTAATCTAACCAATTTTTATAGTCAAATTTGCAGTTAATGTAATTTCTAGTTGGAATATCAATTAAATAAACTTTATCTGGTTTAATAAATTTTAATTATTATTTAGTTTTATTTTTAGTGCAAATGGTTATTGCGATGGAAACGTTTAATGAAATTAAATTGACCGACTGTACCGCTTGCTTAAAGTAGTGACTTAAAAAAATTTAAAAACAATTTACCACTCTATTGTAAAATATCCAAATAAATTACTATGTCAATTGAATTTTCCGTTGATTTGAACTTTTTAAAATGCCGCTTTTAAATAATTGTTACTTACAGATTAATCAATGTTCATACAAACAAAAAACAAAAAAAATTACATAAAATTTTATGTGAAAAATAAAGAAACAAGCACAGCCAATAATGCACATACAAGTCATACGAAAAAAAAATATTTATTGAGGCAAAAACCTTGAATGCAACATCACAAAAGAAACAAGATACTGGAAATGTGAGGAGTGGTTGGCGATCATTGAGTGAACAGTTCAAAAAACTTTCAATAAAAACCCTGCTGCACAACTACAAAAATTTAAATCTAAATCAAAAAATAATGTTATTGCACTTATCAGAGAAAAATTTTAAATTTATTTTTAAATATCTCCTCCCTACCTCTTCCTACCACCACACCACTATGGTATCAAAAAAAACCCAATAATAATAATAATGTTGCACGATTGCAGAAAGAACAAGGTGTTTCAAAACAAGTTAAAAACTGTCAGCGAAACGAAGCGAATCAGAGGAGGCAGCAGGGTATGTCGGTAATCGGTAGTGAGAGCTGGCCACCGAGAGAAATACGAGAGAAATGTTATCGCGTATGTGTATTCATTTGTATAAGAAGCCGATTGATGTTCGGCACTCTGCTGCTACTTTGGACAGCTCAGATCTATATATTTTGGGCATTTCAAAATTCAAAATCTATAACTTTTTTTTCTTTTTCTTTAATAATAAAAACCCCAAAGCAGTTAACAATTATGTTAGAAACCAAATAAAACGTGTTATTTTCATTTTCAGAAAAACAAGAAGAAATTTTAAGCTTAAGGGTTTTACAAGGGCGGTCCTAAAACTAGACGACCTGATGTATAGATGGCGACAGTAGTTTGAGAAAATTACTTTTGTATCACAGTGACAATCTTATAAAAATTGTCTTATGGACTTTTTCATTATATCGAAAAAAAAACTTTCGAATGAATATTTATATCGAAACAATAAAATATGATTTTTTTTCAATATAAATTGTAAGTAGAAGGCTTTCTTTCGATATCGTGAAAAAGGCACTTAAATTTCAAAGCGCCAGTACCAGGATTCAGTAACTTTTTGCGAACTGAAAATCCTAATATATATGGATATTTTTATTAGTTTGCGGTAACGATAATGTAATGTAATTTCTTTTTTGCGATAGTGCACATTAATAATTTACTCGCCTTTTATTTGTATTTCATGTGGCATCCCTACGTACAAAATGTAAAATTAGCAAAAAGGAAGAAACAAAAAAAAAAAAAAGAATTGAAGAAAACCTTGATGCTTATTTTATTTTTTCTCCTTCAACCGACAGCGAATATCGTTAAAGTATGTTACTGAATAGCAAAATTGGGTAAATTTTTGATATATTTATTATACGATACGATTATCGTTATAAAAATGTCTGAATCCTGTTACTAATTCAGGTCAGATATTCAGATATAGCAGGGCAAAGGTGGCAATAGATTTGCTAACAATGAAAAGATGGAGTCTGCTATTAATGACTTCTTCACGAGGTAGACGACAGTTCTTACTATAAAACGGGTATAGTCGAATCCGCTTTACCGCAACACCCTTTACTGAAAAAAATCGGATTACTGAAAGCGATACAAATCCCCGCACTGGTATTAAACACAGCTAATCATATTAAATTCGCTTTAGCAAAACATCGCTTTACTGAAAATATCGTATTACTGCAAACCAAAACTAAGTTTTGTATGAAACTTGCTTCGCTTTTGTGAAAAAATAAACAATGACAAATTTATTTATTAGAAATCGATTGCATAACTTAAGGCTGAAAAAATTTTGTATGATTTGTCCAAAATGTATTTGTCCTTTTCGCTCTCACGTACTTTATTGTGTATTTTTCTATTATATTGTACTGATTTTAAGCAATACGCTTAAGTGTAACAAATTTCAATAATCCGAACTACGTTTTAGAGAAGAAAAAAATCGGATAACTGAAAAAAATTGAGTTTTGTTTATTTCCAGTGAAGCGAAGTCGACTCTATTTCAGCTATTTAATATCGTTGTAACGAGAAATTTCCCCTAATTTTTCGGTTTGATTTCTTCCTTAAGTCGGCTAATATTGTGACGGCCATAGTATGACATACAATAATTTGAGCAACCAGAAACCAACAACAACCGATAAATAAATAAATAAAAAAGGCATTAAAAATACATCAATACCCAGCACGAAATGAAATTAATAAAAAGTAAAGTTTGCTGAAAGTAGAGAAAATATGACATCATCGCTATCTCAACTTCAATGACTTGCACACAAATCGCGAAAACTAAAACGCTAAAATAAACCCAACATTGATTGATGCATACGTACATACATACTAAGCAGAATGTTGTGTGTGTTTCGTGAGTAATTTCTAACAATGAAGCAAATATTAAAGTTTTTTTTTTGTAAAAATTACTTAAGACTCTGGAGGGAGCTCTTCACAAAATACTTTTAGAGGAATTGTTTTTTTTTTTATAAAATCGTAGAAAGCTTTTTTTTCACAGTAATTTAATTTTAGTGGAATTTTTTCTACCACAAAGTAATAGCACGTGAATTTGGGTACAGTAGCGTGCAAAAATGTAAATATGTTTATTAAAAATTCGTATTATGCGCTTCATCGGATTTGAAAAAAAAGTATTTGTATAATAGATTTGAGATTCCACTTTTTTTTCGAAGAAAAATTGTCGCCAGAATAAGATGGACTTGACATATGTATACTACGTTTGTACGCCCACCATTTGCAAATAAAAATATTTGCCAATAAATTAACTAACTGTTTATGCGGCATAGCATAAGTACACAAACTTGGTAGCTAGGGTTTCTAAGCTCCCGAGAATCAAGAAAATATTTTATTCACGAGAATTCCCGGGAATTTCAAAAATTTAAATTTAATTAAATTACCGCAATAAAAAATATAATTTTATGAAAAAAACATACAACATTTAAATTAAAAACAAAACAACTTTATTTGTTCATTTGATGAACAACAATGAGGGTATTCCTTTCAGTTTTTTTCCTCGTTGGAAAAATGGAAAAATGTAATTTTTGAAACAAATTAAAAAAATTTTTTAAAATTTTTTTCCCTGTGTTTGTTGTAAAAAATTACATTTTTCCAACGAGGAAAAAAACTGAAATGAGTACCCTCAATATATAAAAAACAAAACAAAAAAAAAATAAATTCATATGCTTTGAGTTACAGTATTGATGGAAATTCCATCTGCATCTGCCAATCTAGATACTTTAAAAGGCTTTTTATGTTGGAAAATATTTCGTAAACCTCTATAGCTCTGCTTACAGATTTGTACTTTTGGGTAATAAAACAACGAACAGCAATGTAAAATAAATAAATTCCAAAAGTGTATATTGAAAATTTCCCGGGAATTGTAAAAAAAATACTTCTCTGGAATTTCCGGGATTTTTTTCCCACGTAGAAACTCTATCGGTAACACTGCTATAGAAAAATTACTTATGTTAAAAAAAATTGGGTAAATGACAAAATATTCAAATAATTATTTGTTTTAATTGTCACTATTTGCTTCTATCAATGTTTTTTGTGAAATATTTATCTAGCTATTTATTTATTTTTTGATATGAAAGATTTGTAAGCCTGGCAACGTCAAGCGAATAGTGCGTTAAGCCTAGTACTCTGTTCGAAATTGTAAAAAACATCGACATCGAACAATTTGACATCTACTAAATGTATCCCAATTCGCTTTTTTTTATAAATTTCTCGCTAAAATAACACGATGCCAGATTAATTTTGCAAGGAAAGACATGATTTTACGTGTTTTTCGCAACAAGAACATAGTACTACTTTTGCGAATTTATTTCCCAAATTTTTCATGCCAAATAAAAGCGACAATTTTATATTGAAATAGTAATACGGTGCCCGAATAATAGCCCGAATAATACAGTAGAACCCCAATAATTATTAAAGGCGAACAAGAAGTCAAGTTTTTTTAAAGATATAAATATGTGGTTTTACTTTTTTACCCGACTGCCAAGAAGGGTTATTTTTTCTCACGTTTCTTATAAATAGTGTTTTTTTAGTGTCTCAACTTTGACTTGGCATCACTGTTTTATTTGAGCACCCATTTAACAGCTGATAGTTGCTTTTTGTTTAGTTTGCTTTGAAATTTCATTATGAATCCAATTACACCAGAGCAACGCGTACAAATTGTTCAAACTATCAAGTCAAAATAATTGTTGTATTCGTCAAACTCATCATGCACTTCTTCCATTTTATGGCGTACATAATCGTTCTTCAGAGCGGCTAACTCGAAGAACAATAAAAAGAATATATTGTGATTGAACGCCATTAGATTATTTTCTTTTGGGTTATGTTAATTCACTTGTCTACGTCGATAAACCACAAACAATTGAACACCTGTGGTGCGATTCACTAATTTTTCGTTAAAGATAATCATATCATAAAATAATTATAACAAAAATTTATCGAAATTTAATTTAATTTAATGACTAAGATAAATATTGAAAATCCATAGATACGAAAGAAACCCTTAAATTTAAAATAAATCCGTTAAAAGTACGGATTAGTATCAAGGCGACTTGACACCAAGTGGTGTCGATTTGCAGCTCTGCATTTTCACCTTGAGTGGGAAATTGCACCTGATATTTCCATAAAGTATCCGAAAGCCAAACCGCCAAAAAAAAAGCTTAAGCGACATAATTTTAGAACTTAGTTAATTAATTACCAAAATCGATCATTTCCGATAGTATATAAAAAAATTTCGTAAAAAAACGAGGTCCAAAAAATGTGTCCGTTAATTTTTTTTGGCGATTATAGCTCGATATGCTGAACCGAGATCAGCTGTAGTGCGATTCACTATCTTTTTTTAAAAGATAATTATATCGTTAAAATAATTCTAACGAAAACTTATCGAATTTGCTACTCAGTAACATTTTTAACGATATGCGCTGTAGGTTAATGTCAGTCAGCTGTGCCGTTATACACACGACAATAATTTATGTGCTGTTAATTTTATTGAAAAAAATCAACAGAAAATATCAGCCGAGTCATATCGTTAAAAAGAAGTTTCAGAATCACACAATCGTTATTTTAGGCGATAAAACGTATAGAGAAAAATTACTATTGTCGTTACTGAATCGCACTACTGGAAATCAACATTCGAAGAGTTATCGGCGAAATACGGCCGCAAATGCTGGGAAAAGCTTTTGAAAATTGGTGTTCCCGATTACGCTTTCTACACGCCTTCTACGGCCCTATTCTCCTTGTACGACTTAAAAGGAACATATATATAGTATATATACCCGCCAGCCGTCATGCCAGAAATCATATTTAAACATTAATTTCATAACATTTTCTTTCCCATAAAGCCCGTTTCATTGATATTAAAGAGACAAAAAAATTTCTGAAACATATGGGAGAATTCAGTTTAATTTTCTCATAAAAATGGTTTTATAAAACAAAATTTTTATAGAAATTTGTTTTATAAAACATTTTATAAATCAAAAATATTATAAAGGGTGTCCCAAGAAGAACACAGGATTTATATTTGGCGACATTCGAAGTGTCATTGTTTGACATTTGAACAATTATTATTATTTGCTAGTAGAAGGTACGAGGTTAGTAAAAATGGAGCGCTACACGAATGAACAACGCATTCTCATTGTGAAATTGTTTTACCAAAATGGTGAAATTTTTACGGCTAAAGTTCGCAAATTGCGATCAATTTGGGGTCAAAATAATGCTCCAAAGGAGTCAACTGTAAAGAGATTAACGGATAAATTTGCCGAAACTGGGTCTGTTAGTGATGTAAGGACAACAACGCGCCTTCGACCAGGTCGATTTGTGGATTTTGGGCTGGAGGTATCATTTGACATTTTTTTTTATGAAAATAAGGCAGGTCAATCGCTAACAGTCAATGGTGAAATGATAACCAGTTTTTTGTGCCTAGAATTGAAGAAATGAATGTGGAGGGCATGTGGTTTCAACAAGACGGCGCCACATGGTCATACAGCCAGAGAAAAATTTCAATTGCTGCATCAGTCATTTCCCGGTCGTGTTATTTCGCATTTTGGAGACCAGAGAATTGGCCGCCTAGATCGTGCGATTTAACACCATTAGACTTTTTTCTTTGGGGTTTTTTGAAGTCGAATATGCTGACGACGACTCAAGCCTTCAAAGAGGAAATTGGACACCTGCATTAATGAAATACCGCAGCATTAATACAAAACGGTCATTGAACATTTCATTAAAAGATCGCCTGTGTGCCAGCAAAGCCGCGGCGGCTATCTGCCCGATATGTTGTTCCACACACAACCTCAATCTGTCTACTTTACGATATAATAAAGTTTCAAAATTTTTTTAAATATCTGTGTTTTATTTAAAACACAGATACACACAAACTTTAAACGATTGCTAAAGTCAAGGCATTCATTAAGGGGATTTTGTCAAACAAATGTTCGTAGTAAGCTAAACCAACGCTTTAATAATTTTTTTAAATATTTCAAAATTAGCACAAAAAAATATTTAAGCTTAAAAAAATTTTTGAAGCTTAAAAAAAATTAAAGCTTAAAAAAAATTTAGAGATTCAAAAAAATTTTTGATGTCTTACGCTGTCGTTATTAAGACGGTATTTTTCCAACAAGTTTTTTTTATTCGTTTTTTTATTGTTTTTTTTTTGAGACCATTTAGCCAGATTTTTCTATCCCTCTCTAGCTTTAAGCGACACTGTTTGAGAGTTCAATAAACTATGTAGCATTCATAGAGGTTATAAAAAACTAAACCAACATCTCCTAAACAAGTTTATTCTTAAACAATATAAAAAATTTCCTTTTCATTTATACTTTCAGCGACGCATTAACATTATTTACGCATCTGTTTGTGGGTTCAATAAACTGGCCATGTAGAAGTTAAAGAAATTAAAGCAGCTTTTACCAAATTTTTATGCTAATATATAAAATTCTTTTTACAAATAGAAAAATAAAAATTTCCATTCATTCAGCTTCGCAATAACTTTCCACAAGCATCTGCTTGTGAGTTCAATAAACTGGCGATAGGATAGCGGAGGCAACTGTTATTACTACATAATTTTATTATTTCTTTTTTTTTTTCTTCAAACAAATAAACTTTATTTAAAATTTCCATTCCATTTATTGCCCTTTCAAGTTCGTGCAAACTTTATTTACGCATTTAAGAACAACATGATTGTGTTTCCCTAAAATGTTTGCTTTCAAAAAAAGCTTCCATCAAATACATAAGTAGCAAGAAAACTTACTGCGTTCTATGCTTTTATAGAAATTACGCATAATTTTGTAGCCGGCAAAAGTTATGCCTCCTCCTCCCTCTTAAATAAGGTTAATGGCGGTGTCATGTTTGTATGTATTTATACACGTGCTATATACATATGTATGTAAGTATGTACATATGTACGCATAAACATTTGAAGTTTTTTCCATTGTGTTTTACACAAAACTCCTACACAACATTTGGATATTTACTGAAAACGCAAAAAGAAATTCCTCGTGTAGAAAATGAAATAATACACACAAATAAAATTGCAGGATATTTTTATTGCATACACACATACTTAAGTAAGTATATGTACATATATATAAATATGTACAACGCATTAGGGTGGTTCATATTTTTCGACAAAAATCATATGGCAAAAAATACCAGCTACGGAAAATCCTAAAATAATTTCTTAAGAAAAAACCATAGATCTAAAATCAAGTTCCATCCTCGCAAATCATCACATATATGTATATATTTTCTGCTCCTCTATTCTCTCGGCATAAATTATTTCCAAGGATTTACTGTGCACTCAAGCAAAAATCTTCTATAAAAAACGCCACAAAAAGACTCTGGGCCTTATAAGAGAAATCGTGGGGACCTTCTAAGCCCATTCATCTGGCCTCCTCGTTGCCAAATGTACGCTATCATCTGGTATCCAGTAAATAAAAGATCCACTTTTTGAATTTATAATGACTAAAAGCGCTCAAAGTCCGTGACTTTTTTAACTTCCCTCGTGCTTATGCAACACTGCTCCCATCAAGTAGCAGCTGTTAATAGACTATTGTCAAATTTTGAGCAAGTGTCGTCATTTACTTTGCGTTTAACAGCTGTTCAAAGCATTAAACCTCGTATATTTTTCTAAAAATGGAAAAAGTGAATTTCGAGTGCTCATTAAACATTATTTTTTGAGAAAAAAACCGTCAACCAAACCAAGGAAAAGCTCGATAAATAATATGGGGACGGAATATGCACCAACGGTTTCAATGGTAAAAAATTGGTTTACTGACTTTTGTTGTGGTCGCACAAGTGACGCTGAGCGTTCTGGACGGAGGTCAGTACACCCGAAAATTTCGACAAAATACACGATATGGTGTTGGCCGATCGAAGAGTAAAAGTGCGTGAGATTGTTAATGCCATAGGCATCCCACATGGCTCGGAGATTTCTATTTTAAATGATTACTTGGGTATGATAAAGATTTCCGCAAGCTGGGTTCAGCGTTTGCTTACAATCGACCACAAACGCATGTGCAGTTTCCATGGCAAAAAGTCATGAATTGGGCTTTAAATTGCTCCCTCACGCAGCCTATTCTTCAGATTTAGCCCCTAGTGAGTACTTACTATTTTCAAACCTAAAGAAATGGTTCGATGGAAAGATATTTAGTTCCAACCATGAAATTATTGATCACACAAATTCCTATTTTTAGGACTTCGAAAAATCCTAATTTTTGGAAGGGATACAAAAACTGGAACTAAATGGACTGAGTGTATTAAATTACAAGGAGATTATGTTAAAAAATAAATTTTTGTTTTGCAAAAAAAAAACTGGTTCATTAAAAAAGTCACGGACTTATTGATACATTCTCATACAAAAAAAGTATTCTTGTAATTTTTAATTTCTGTAGAATATTTTCAGATTAATGCGTTTGCTTATTTAGTAATTCTCAATAAGTTTTTGGAAGTTTTTATATAAAGATAATTTTTTTTTTAATTTTTTTTTTATTTTCATTTAATTCCATTTAATTTTCATTATTATTTCACTGAATTCTTTTCATAAATTTAAAAAGAAAACTTCAATATTTTTTTCTACTGATTCTTCAAAAGTATTCTAATAAATATTTTATTGAAATTTTAAGAATTTGCAATAAAATTTTAGTTATTTTAGTTTAATTTTTTAACCTTTTTTATATTTTATTATTTTTTACTTTAGGTTAATTTTAAATTAACAGTAATATTTTATACATTATTTCTGTGCAATTTTATGTAAACTGGAAATATATATTATTATTAATTATTCTTTGTGTTTTCAATAAATTTTTAATTGAATTTTTTAAATTTTTATCGTGGTTGTGGTAGTTTCGACTTTGACTACGACAGCCACCATAAGAGGGATTAATTTCTTTGTAATTTTATCAATTAATTTTTTTTATCTAAATATTTCACAATTTTTAGATTAATTAAACTAATTAATTAAATTTTTCATTTTTATAATATTTTTTTTAGTTGAAAAAAAAAAATCTTATATTTTTCCATTAAAACTGGCAATTGATATTGTTCCTAATTACGAGAGTCGTATTTTAGGCCCAGTATTATTTTTATTTTTAGTCAAATTTTGTTTTCCTTGGCTTATTCCATAGTTTTGTTTTGAAAGAAAAGTTTTTTTTTGTATTTTCCGTAGATTTTGCTTTACGATTTTTTTTACATCCATACAATTTGATCCACCCTAATATACATGCATACACACATAAGTATGATAAAAACGTGTCCAAAGGAAATGCGTTTTATAAAAAAGATAATCAGATTAAATGTTTGTGGATACAAGCTTTTTATGTATGTGTGTAATTCGCAGGAATTTTCCTGCCTTTATGTTCATAAATACATACAGACATACATATTGTATGCCAATGTCTGTGTGTATGTAATGTTTTAAACGCTTTGCTAACGCTGGAATTTATGTTGTGGAATATCCCTTAAATTTTCCGCCAAAATTGTTTTATTTTATTAAGAAAATACGTGTTCATTTAGAACGTAAATTTTCTATATACAGATTATATATTTATGTAGCTAATGTTCTTTTTATTCTATCCCTACCGTGGGGCTGCCAGATATTTGTTGTTATATCACTTCCCGTTAAAAAAAAAAACAAGATAAATTATAATTTAAATTAACAATTATTAATTGAAAAAATGCATCTAGCCTACTTTGTCCTGGGCTTAAACTGACATATTCATATGGCATATATTATGCCAGGACAATGCCAAAGTGATGGCACCGATGAAGCTCATAACTTCCCGGGAAGCTTATGCCCGTACTTAGTCGAGAAAGAAGTGTCTTGCACAAACAAAACAACCGAAATGAATGAAAATCTCTCAGCAAGTCACATCTCTGGGAGGGAGCTTTTCATGTTGACACGGTATCTTAGAAGAAGCATTGATGACCAAGGTTGTCAGATATGGCAATCTCTCGACAAACGTGGGGATTTTTCAACTTGTTTGGCTTCTAAATATTTAATTTTACGATAAATTAAATTGTTTGCAATTTTTATGGCTATTTTTTTAGACAAATTTAATTTAAAAATTTTTGCAATTCAGGAAAATTAATTTTTTGGCAGGAGTAGTTTCAAAAAAATTAATTCTACCAAAAGTCGTCTGCTAGAATCAAAACAATTTTATTTTGGTGATTTTTCTCATATTACCAGTAATTATATAAACTAATGCATTCTGAATTTGGATGAGAAAAATTTTCAGCAAATAATTTTTGGCGATTTTGTTTCTACTTTTGGCGATTTTCTGCCAAATTTTTATACGATTATTTTATAAAAATTTATATTACAGTGTTATATAAAAACATTTATTTATTAAATATTTATTAAGAAAAACTACATAAAATTGATTTTGGCGACATTTGGCGATTTTTTAAGCCAATTGATGACCACAGATGGAAAATTATTATTGTTTTTTGCAGAAAAACTTTTAATGTGCTTAAATTTTTCGAGACAGTGCTGCTTTTACGAACTACTGCGCAAACAAGTTTGGCATTGACTGAATCAAAAAATTTAAAATAAGATTTAATTATTTTACTTTTTAAGGTTCCGTCCACCAAAGGTGAAAAACACCTGTTATTTTCGCTACGACGTGCGTCTGTCCGTCACAGGCTGTTTTCTCGAGAACCGCAAGAAATTTTCACAGAATATTAAAGACTTTGCCCGCTGCAACAACAACTACATGACAGTTAAAAATTAAAAGGTGTTCTGAAGCGAAAAAAATCATTGCATTAGTACAAAAGGCATAGCTCTATTCGATCAACTGTTCAGGCTGAACACAACATGTTGACTACAGTAGCGCGCACTGGAAACATTTTATAATGAAAAAAAAAAAAAAATACAGCTGCAGTTACTCAACTGCTGAGTGGAGCGGAACTGCTCAACTATGTGTCTAAGACAAACACTCAACGTTTGCGCAACAAATGTGTTTTATGGTGCGCCCACAACAACTTCCTGTATTTTGAAAACCGTAAAAGGCAAACTCTTGAAATTTACAAAAAACGCTTTAACTAAAAATTCCCAAAATTAAAAAAAAAATCGCCAAAAATCGAAAAACGCCTAAAACCGGTAAACTTAAAAGCCAAAATTAAAAAACTTTGGAGTTAAAAAAAATCGCTAAAACTTAAATAAATCGCCAATATCCGAAAAAAAGTCGCCAAAACTAAAAAACGCCAGAATTACAAAAAAAAAATGCAAAAACGAAAAAATCACCAAAAATTAAAAAAATCGCTAAGATTAAAATTAATCGGCAAGAACCCGGAAAATCACTAAGAAAAAGAGCCAAAGCTATATATTTATATATCACTAAAACTAAAATAAATTGCCAAAACCCGAAAAATCGCCAAAACTAAAAAAAGCCAGAACTAAAAAATCCCATAAACGAAAAAAAACGCGAAAGCTATAAAAAATTAAACGTAAAAACCCGAAAAGAAATCGCCAATAACAAATAAAACGACATAATTAAAATATACGCCGAAAACCGAAAAAAGTCCCATAAACGAAAAAAACCCACAACTAGAAAAAAATCGCCAAAAGCCGAAAAATGTTTATCGGGTATTTGATTTTTTTAATGTCTTGATCAGGTAATATACTGTCGAACCAGCTTTAGCGCAACTCGTTTACTGAAAAAAAATCGGATTACTGAAAGCGATGCAAGTCCCGCACTGATTTTAAACGCAGCTAGTCTTATTCACTTCGCTTTAGCGAAACGTCGCTTCACTGAAAATATCGTATTACTGAAAACCAAAAGCAATCCCACAACTACGTTTTGTATGAAACTTACTTCGCTTTAGTGAAAAAATAAACAATGACAAATTTATTTATTAGAAACGGATGGCTAACTTAAGGCCGAAAAAAATAAATGGCAAAATGTATTTGTCCTTTTCGCTCTTACGAACTTTATTGTATTTTTTGTATTATATTGTACTGATTTTAAGCAGTACGCTTAACTGTAACAAATTTCGATAATCCGAACTACGTTTTAGAGAAAAAATCGGATAACTGAAAAAAAGGATAAAGTTCGTATATTATTACATATGTATGTATTGTTGTCCGTACGGAACCCTTCGTGTCCGTATCAAAGTCGCACTTTACTGAATTTTTGTAAGTAAAATGTAAGGATTTTATTTAATTATAAAGAATGGTCATAAGCAGCACAACAGCATTAACTTTTCCAATTTTGTTGTTCAGCTGTTACACATCTTGCAATTGCACCAAACACTGAATTCCCCTAATTTTTTACAACTTTACACTCAATATAAATATGTACATACGTATATGTTTAATTTTGCTTATGTTTTATTATTAAATTGTTAAAATAAAAATCATGTTTAATAATAATAAAAAAATGCTTAAATCCCATGAAATTATTATTATTTTTTATTTTTTCAAAATTTGTAAAATTCATATAAAAAAGTTTAAATTTTATACCCACCTTTATTAACCCCCGACCAAAATATAGGTCTGTTATAAGTTTTTTTAGTATGTGTCTGTGTATCTGTGTGTCTGTCCGAGTCCACGTATGGACCAAACGGCCGGACCGATTCTGATTTAGTTTTTTCTGTTTGACCTTATTGAGAGGGTTCTTAGATATGTTTGAAGAAAATCGGTAAAGCCGTTTAGAAGATATCGTATCTTTTCTAGATATATTTGGGGGTTTTTAATTTTAAAATTTTTAATTTTTGTCATCTTAATTTTTATTTATTTGTTTTATGTGCATACATGTGTATATATTTAAAAAAGTGCTTAAGATGATTTTAAAACTAGCAATAAAATATTCCAACTAAATACATCATGCTTTGTTAAAGTTTCAAACCATGATGAATGCATAATTTCGAGTGTAAGGAAAGTCAGTAAGTAAATGGAAAATACGAGTATGAGAGTGTACCGATTAGAATATATGTAAATTTTAATTTATATTTAATATAAATCCATATTAATATCCAATTGAAATGGTTGACTTCTTATATAAACATGTGAAGTCATGCTTTAATGCAATTAAAGTATAAAATGATCAAACCAATTGAGAATTACTTATGTATATGAACGGTGAAATGAAAGTTTTGAAAGAAAAAGACAAACATCTACAAATTGAGAAATGATATAAAGATAAATCATTCAAATTACAACAGTGATGTTGTGAGACAGAGAGAAAGAGAGAAAGAGAAGAAAGTAACAACACAGATGAATGGGTTTTTAAGTACATATTAATTAAACGAGTTAAGAGAAGTAACAAACGAATGCTTTATAATACAAGACACACACACACGCGCTTTGATGTAAGAAAGAGACTTTAGTTAAGTTATGCGTGGTGTTCGTTCTGTTTAAATTAATTTACAAGAACAAAGTTCGTGCTTGTTCCTTTTTGTTTTTAGTATTATTTGTGGTCTCTCAACTACTGACCTGTTATTAGAACGTGATGATGAAGTGGGCGAGGTGCCACTCATTATAGCTCCTGGAGCACTTTCAATTGAAGAGGTGGAAAGTTTTTTCACACGTTGTGCTGCTGCAGCACTTTCAATTGCGGTGGTGGAGAATTTTTTCGTAGGTTGCAAGGGAATCATTAATTGGCTGCCACAACTGGGTTGTGAATGTCTTTGTTGCGGAAGTGGTGGTTGGCGAGGCAATTGTTTTTTCGGTTCTTGTTGCTGTTGTTGCTGCGGTTGCTGGCTTTGTTGCTGTTGTCCTAGGGGCAAGGCCAAGTGGCTCATATTGCTGCCAAATGAAGGATCACAGCTTAATGATAATTTTTTCGGGGGCAAGGTTTTCTTTTGTATGGCGTCAAGTGAACCAGTTTGGAGTGGGGAATAAGGAAACACCCCTGCCGTAGTAGGGCTGGCACTAAAGGCCACCTGATGACGCTGTTGCCCTCCTGTAGGAGAAGGAGTTCTTTTGGGGCTTCTTTGTCCACTGCCTGCAGTTATGGGTTTATGGACAGGACTATGGCCGGCACTACTTATGGCTATTGGTTGTGACTTTTTCAGCATTGTGGGGTATAACAAGGGTGAAAATTGATCCGCAGATTCATTTAAATCATCTTCATTATCATTTAGTAAATCATCCAAACCATCATCCTCTTCACCTTCACCTTTCTTATTTATACTAACAGCCGGACTTGCAGCAGCTGCAAACTCTGCTGGCAATTTATAACGTTCATTGCCCATAGCCAAATTGGTATAAATATTAGATTCCGAACCAGCAATGGGCTGTATTAGCAGAGGATTGTTAGTGATGAAAGTGGGTATTTGACCAGAGGGCCACATACTGGCGTCCACACAAAATGATGAACGCCCCGACGATGTTTGATTGTAGAAATATATGTTTTGTCCATTTTGTCCAACGCCCACGGAGGAGGGCATTATCAGTAATTGTGGCTGTTCTGAGCCCGATACTGAACTAGCCAAAAATTGTTGGTCAACGCTTGATATGTATGGCGTACTCAGGGCTCGCTTACGATTATTATTAGATGGGATAGTTTGATTATTTGTGCTAATTGCCTGGGTGAGACTGGAGGAAATATTTGTGCTGTATTTAAATTTTAAAAGTTGTTGGGTTGTTGTTTGGTTGGTTGGTGTTTGTTGTGGCATAATTTACAAAGCATTCGGAAATAGTTTTGCAAAAGAATTTTGAGTTGTGCCAAAAAGTCGTTTCAAAAATCAAAATATAGTTTTCAAATATTTGTTTGAGAAGTTTGTGAAAAAAAAAATCAAAAAAGAAGAAAAAAAATATAAAAATTAAAAACTTTATCCAAGATATAAAACTTAAAATATATGTTTGTATGCATGTTGCTAGTTCTATGAGATTTTGCGAGTATTTACACCAATTCCAATTTGAACAAGGAAGAAAGATAGTTTTCCAACAGGAGCCAGGGGACAAGTATTTGCAGCATATACATAACCAAATATGTATCAGAGAACAGAATGAGACCATTCGCATTTGCTAACAATTAATAAATTCGTTGCTTTTGCCATGCATTTATTCGACAATAATAACAAATGTAATTGCTATGATACAATTCATTGCGATATGTTGATTGCTCATACGCACTCTGTTATTACAATGCCGATATAACACACGCAGCGAAAAGAAATGATGCAGCATGAAAGAATAGATTTCTTTCATACCATTCACCCAGTATTCGCTGATCTTTTGTATATCACGTTTAAATAACAAGTTTATTTTAAGTAGTTTTAATGGTTGTAAAAATAAAAAAAAATCCAGTGTGAGGGAGGAAATTTTAGAAAAAATAAGTGCCGATATATGCGGTGTTAGAAATAAAAGAAAATGCAAAAAGTAACATTTTGAAATGTATTTCATATAACTGTTTCATATAAAATTTGACATAAAATACATTTCAAGTCTCTATCGTGTTTTATGAATATTAATGTAAGAGTTTTATACAAGCACAAAGTTCTGGTCAATTACAGTAAAAAACATTCCCACTAGTGATGAGCCACAACGAGATTTTTTAATAATGTTGCTCCTTGTGAATGTGATTTCTAAATCGCTGTTCTTTTAAACTGTGACTGTGATCACAGTTTAGCAGTATTTTGTTCGTAGCAGTTCTGTTATTTTGAGAAAATCTAATTAGAAGAGCAGTAGTGAAATTAAACTGTGACTGTGATCACGGTTTCTCTGATCAGCTCTTCTGCTTTAAAAGTCTTTATTAGTATTGGTATTTTGATAAATACTAATAAGAAGAGCGACAAGAACAAATAATTAGCAATCATCGCTGTGAAAAAAGAACAGGTTTCAAAATATCGCTCAACTCTAATTCCCACCATTCACTGAGTATTCGTTGCTTTTGACAAGGCCAGTGAACAATTATATAAAACAAGCAATGCACGCAAAAAAATCGCCGCACTATCTCTTTAGATTGTGCCTTGCGCGTTGTTTATTTCAAATGTTGTAGATTGACAACAATATGCAGGTTTTTTGTGATTGCATTCAAAACAATAAACTAAGGCATTCAATCTGTTCTCTGATATGTATGTAATACATTATTTTAAAGACAAATTCCGCTTTCCTTTTGAAGTGAACATACACAAAAATTTAAAGAAAAAAAAACACCAAATACTAATTACAATTTCACATTGTATCATTTGTATCATGGTATAAGAATATTTTAAGAATAATCTAGAATTAAAAATAGTATCCAGTAGAGAAAATTACACTCCAAGCCACCAACATGCAATTTGTGCAAATATTCCTAAACTAATTAACCCTGAAATATTAAAGCAAGGAAGAACTGCTGTATGTAAATTTAAAAAAATTAGACATCATGTCCTTTAGCTAGTTTTTTTTAGAGGCAAGAATTTTTATCTTTTGTTTAATTTTATGCCAGAAGACATATAAAATGCAATTTGTATTCATTGTAGCACAAAATGTTGCTACTTAAAAACAAAATTGCAGTGTTTTGTGTAAATTATTATTGACTGTTGTTGCACTTTTATTGGTTACTGCGCTGACTTTATGCTCCAATTACTCGTATTATGGAAATGAGCCGTTGCTGCATCAACAAATGAATCTGCACACAATCAATTCATTCATGTGCATTTCAGTCTGGATTCTTATGTTATCTGTAGGATACAACAAACATACATGCATATTCGTTGTGCAAGATCTATGTATGCAAGTGTAGTGAAATTATGTTGTAGCTGACACCTTATAAGTAAATAATGAATAAATACAGTAAAATATGCTTATAACGAACTAAAATCATTTTCCATAGGTATTTTTTTAAAACTTATTTTCTACAGATTCCTTCCTGAAAAATTACTTTTAAAAAAATATTTTTAAAATGTACTTTTTTAAAGTTAAAGTTTTTAGAACTTACATATGTTTTTCAAAAGGTAGTTCTTGTAAAGTATTACTCCTTTTAGACACGGAAAGTTTACTTTCCAAAGTCTTAATTCAGATGGGAGAAAGACAGAAAAATATAGTATTCCTCCCTCTGTCTTTCACACAGCTGAATTAATAAGACTTTGCTAAGTAAACTTTGCGGGTCTAATAGGGGTATATTCATCTGAAAATTTTTTCTTTTTAAACGTGACTTTTTACTAATTCATTTTAGTGAAAGGTACTTCTTTTAAATACACATTTTTTTTTTTTTAAACATACTTTTTTATGAGATAATTTTTGTAAAAGTACATTTTTATAGATGCTTTCAAAATATATACTTTTTATAAGAGTATGTATATATTTTTTTAGAAAACGTACTTTTTTACAAAGATACTTTTTCACGTTTTCCCGGTAAGGGGAACTTTTTGAAAGAGTAAGTTTTTTTTAGAAAGGTACTTTTTTAAAAAAAGGTACTTTTTTAAAAAGAAATTATCTTTTTCAGGAAAAATTATATTGGAAAAGTGCACTTTTTTAGGAAAGGTAATATTTTTTAATTTTTTTTAGAAATTTTTTTTTTAGAAAAATCTTTTTTTTTTTAGAAAAAATATTTTTTAAAAAAGGTTATTTTTTTTAATAAAAACTGTGTTAATTTAGTAACATTTATTTCAGTACATAAATATTTCTATTGGAAGAAATTGTAATTTAAAAAAAAATTGTTTTTCTGAAGAAGGATAATAACATTTTCATGTCGAAAGGCGCGGTATAGGGATTGATGTTAGACACGTGGTTTCTTTCTTTCTCAGAATTTCGTGTAGATTTTTGCAAAAAAAAATCGACCCAGCCTAGTGTACATAATATTTTTGAACTATTTTTTTCGAAAAAGTACTTTTTTATAACAGAAACTTTTTCAGAATAAAACTTTATAAAGTAAAGTAGTATTTAGAAAATAAATTTTTTCTTATAAAAGCACTTTTAAAAATAGGTGATTTTTTTCCGAAAAAGTACTGTTTTAAAAGAACACTTATTTAGGAGAGGTATTTTTTTATAAATGGTACTTTTTTTGAGAAGAAGTACTTTAAAAAAAATTTAATTTTTAAAAAAAGGTACTTTTTTAATTTGACTACACAGTTCACTCTTAGTGAATATAAGAACATTTTGTACAGTCAGCATTTATGCCTTTGGCAATAAACAATTTCTCTTTACAGCCTTTTCCAACCATACAGTGGCACATAAATGTATGCTTTAACTTATTCTTTTTATTGTTATTAAAATTAAAAATTGAAATCTGAAGCGAAACATTGGTCTTTCACATAATTTTACTGCACTTTAATTGAACAAAATACATTCAATAAACTTATTTAAGTCTGGTTTTTCATTGGCCAAAGTAAATGAGCAACACAAAGGAAATGAATGTATTTATGGCAGTAGTTTACTTTAATTTTTATTGTTTTGATTTTTTTTTAATGCAGATGGCAATATGTGGTAAGCAGGCATGGATGGTCAATTCACACAAAATTTTATTATCTTATTTTCTAGAGAATTAAAGTAAGCTCAGTCTGTGGAAAACAGATGAAACTTAAAATAAAAATACAAATCGGGCCTGCTCTGATATTTTAACGATATACATAATGCAATGCTGCTGCTTTCCCCATTGGCAATTAAATTTTGCAAAACCAAGGCTTCTAAATTGCAAAGCTCCTTTTTATTTAACCATGTTAATAATAATAATAATTTCCCTTCCAAAAATATTGCTGCTCATAAATGTTTATTAATGAAAGCACAATTTATAAAATGTGTAAAATCCCATCTGCGCCCAATTTTAAATCCTCTTTTATTTGAACTTTTTATAGAGTGTCTGTGTGTGTGTGTGTGTGTCACTGCCACAGCAGCACAATTTTACCGCACAAAAATCATTAATTTTAATTTTTTTTTTCTCTTTTAATTTTAGTTGCTGCTGGTTGCAGCTTCCTCCGTCATTATTAAGTTGGCAACTGAAACAAGCAACCAACAAACGATAATAAATTCAATAAAAATGGAGATAATCAAACAACAAAGACGACGCAACAGCAACAATTATTTTACAGTCAACGAGCAAATGGACCAAATGGACAATTTTCTATTCTAACATCAAACGAATAGATCAATTAAAAATTTATTTAAGTATTTATTTCTTATGCTTCTTTACAGCAATTAAGATATTTTGAAGTAAATAGAGTTTTAGAGAAAGAAAATATTTTGAATGAAAAAGCAAACTTATGTAGCGGAATGTTTCACGTTACAGCTGATTGTGGCAGAGGAGATATATGTAGGTTTATCGGCATTTTAAAAACTTATGTCAGAAATTATTATAGAAGAGCCTATTTTTAACAAAATTATGGAAAAGCGTCACAAAAATAAATACATTTTTGGAATGATGTGTGTTTATATAGAATCTTCCGAGCAAATATGGACAGAGATGCGATAGCTGAATTAATTCTCTTCACGAGGCAGCGTGAGATACCTGATTTCCAACCCTGGACCCTTAATAACACGGGGATAAGTGTCCAACCTTAAAAAATATCATGGCGTTATTCTGGACTCTAAGTAGAATTATAAGATAAATATTTTAGAGAGTGCGAAGAAGTAAACAATTGCTCTATACCTCTGCAAGAAATCCATTGGAAAATTTGGGGTCTCCTCCTAAAAATCATTCACTGGATCTATAAGGTCATACTACACAAGGTTCAAAGTAGAGGTGGAAAACTATCGATAGTGTCATTATAGTGTAACTATCGAATAGTCTAAAAAAAAATTATCGATATATCGATCCAAGACTATCGAAAGTTAGAAAAACTATCGATATATGGACGATACTATCGTGATAGTATCGAAGTTTTATGATTCTCGTATAATTTACATATTCATTAACTCTAAAAATTCAAAACAAAATATTTTTTAGCAAAATAAAACAAAACAAAATAAAATTTTATTTGTCAGTTCAATATATACAACAAAACTAAAATAATTGTATGAAAAATAAGTGAGATCAGCGGAAGAAATTTTCCCGTCGTTCAGTTATTTTTGTTTATGAAAAGCAATTTATTTACATTTTTTGGTTTTAGTGGTGTATCATTTACTATTGATAGTGACTAAAAAATATCGATTGTTTTCAAGTATTAATCAATTGCAGAATTAAAACATCGATAGTCATAAAAAAAATTAACTATCGATAGTATTGATAGTGCCATCGATAGTTTTCCACCCCTAGTTCAAAGACTTGCCTTTCTGTATATAGCTGGCGCACTTTGTACTACTCCTATGGATGCATTTGGTATGCTTCCGCAGCTGCTACCATGCGATTTAGTAGGAAAGGAGATAAGAACAAACAGTCCGTCCTCGTTACATTTCTCTTTGGAGCATAAACAGCATCGAAGGGCCACCTCTTCCTCCTCCTTCTATCATGAACCTTTCTACAGAACTTGTGCTGACATACTGAGAATTTTGGAGGAATATTACTCCGGATAGAAGAAGGAAAGTTGAATTTTATATGAATGGCTTCAAAACTCAAGGATTTGTGGGTTACGTAATTTACTCAGGGACATTAGGTCTTCATATTGCTAAGCGGCTGAAATTCTGTAGTGCTTAACAGCTAGATATATATTTTTTTATCTTTTCTTATTTTTTTAAAGAGAACTAACAACTCAGGCAATGCATGTTTACTATTAGTAATATGTGTTACATTCTTTAGAAATGGGATAGTGATAGAGAAGACAGGTATTGTACATTCATTCTTTTACAACTCTGCTTTTTAGCACGTTTTTTTTAATAATGCAGAGTTGCAGCGCCTCTGGTGCCAATGAGACGTATTAAATTTTTGAATCCATTTTATTGGTTATTTTAGTTTGCCGATGATTCTGCTACACAATACCGACGAAGGAGGGCGCTCTGATGTTACATTAGGATTAGTATCTGCTGCTGTCTGTATAGTTCAGTGGCCAGCTATTAACCAAGTTACGAATTGGTTAAGAGTGAATGTCACTTCAAGAGCCTATTCTCCATTCTTCTAAGAACAAGAACAGCCCTCGGGTGTCGAACATCTCTAAAGGCCTAAATAATCGTGCGATTTTTAAGAAAATACAGTGTATGAAAATTTTCAAAAGACAAAAACTATTCATCACATAATAGGGTCTACTCTGTAATTCGAAACGAAAGAAAATGCTATCAAATTTGTATGTTAATAACACGCAAATTCGAAAACATTTTCTTTCGTTTCGAGGAGGGTTGTAGTTTTTCGTAGATCACGCGATTGTGTAGGATAGTGAAGCAGGATCATCTGGATATGCACCCGATCCAGATGATCCTGCTTCACTATCCACTTCCACTAAACTCTAAGACTGATGAGTTTACTAGAATTGGGGCAACCATACTGGTTTGACTTTAAAATACGGTGTTTTTGATTTCAAGTAATAGGAAACAAATCTCGATTTTAGTGGCCGTGTGGACCGCATATTGTCGCATATATAATGACTTCAAGGTTCAGAACCCTTGCATGGAGACTTTACTTCAATTTCTCAAAAATAAGATATAATAAATTTGCTAAAAAAAAATAACAAAAAAAATATTTCAAACCATTTCTGGCCTGTTTCACAATAACGAAAGAAATTTCGAAATTTTCGACTGAAAATTTATTTTGAAAACAGCAATAAAATATGAACATTTGTGTTTATTTTCAATATAAATTTTAAGTCGAAAGTTTTATTTCGTTATTGTGAAACAGGCCATTGATATTTAACAATTTCTCTATAAAACTGCATCATTCTATTTTTGAAACTGAGTAGTGGAGAAATACCGGTTTGACACCAAAATCCCACTGTGCGCCGGTACTCAAATATTTTTTTTTGTGTTCGCTACCAGAATCAGTCATCATTGTCCTTTTGCAAAAGTTTGTATTATCTAAAAAAAAATTACCAACTTTTTTTTCCCTAATTCAAGCCACTGTGCGATATTCAGCCGTCTTATTAATTGGTGTGTTGAATTCTCGGAAGCGAATAAATTTTTATTATTATTTTTTTAAACAAACACAATCTGCAAAGCAATTAGATTGCCTGCAGAAAACATCCAGCCTTAACGGCGGGAATCGAACCCAGGACCTCTTGACTGAGAGAATAGCATCGCTACTACTCAGCCATAGGGGCATTCATTTACTTTTTGCTCTTAGAAAAGCTAAATAAACCCAACAAGATGAAACAAATTTTCGAAATCGATAACGAAAGTGAGGTAGTTCGATATAACTTAACTTGACAGCTTTTCATTACTTTCTATTGTAAAGGTTTACAAACTTTCAAACTCGATAAGGAGAATTAGTAACACACAGAACTGGACACATTTTCGTTACTTTGTATTACCTCGGGAGGTATATGAATCTGCAATTGTTTAAGACTTATTTATTTATATTTATTACTAATACTTCCAATTGTTAACGATGGATGCCATAATGACCGGATAATTTCTTTAATTGACAAACCACAAAAACGAGTAAAAGTTTAAAAATAGTCTCGTCAACTTTTCACCAATCTATCAAAAATAGCCAACCAACGACACTCACACAACTTTTTCCACTTATTGTTAAAATAAAGTGGAGGCGAAATTGCAATTGGAAATTTTAAAAAATGTCGTCGATCGTTAGATGCCAATTTTTACAATTTCCGCAACAATTTTTTTTTATTTTAACTTTTTTTATAAAGATTTATTTAATATACATACATACATATGTATGCATGTTTCGTATTTATTATTATTTTTTTTTTTTATAAAGTAAGTTTTTGTGTTTGTAAAACAATGGACTACCGTTTGGCATTGTAATTTGGTATCCAAAAATAAAAACATGAAACCTCGCGCTCTCCTTTTTTTATTTTAATAAGGTGTCGTTCGCAAAAAGTGGGTTTGTGTTTACTGATCAAATAACATCGAGTTCGAAATGTTGGCAAACAATTTTTTTCTTAGTTTGTTTCATGTTTTATTTTTCAGTTTTAAATAGCAAATGTTTTCATGTTGTCGTTTGCCACTTAAATAATTGTAAATTGCTGCCATAATAACAACGAACGTAACAACAATTTTGTTATTTCGGTGGAAAACTAAAACTTTACAATTTAATAGCTTTTGAAGAGAAAACCAAAAGAGCTTCCATATTGATTCGGCAGCACCCTACACCTTCAAGTGACAAATACTGTGTATCAAGCCACAACAAGGGTAATATAATAATTTAGCTTGAAAATACATTTTTAAAAATTACATTTTACATAAGCAAATAAAAAGTGATGTACGAATAATATGTTCAAAAATTACCTTCTGAGAGAGTGTCATTTAAAATTAAAAATATTAAAATAAATGTCTTCTTTGGCATATATGTATAAACATTTAAAATAAATATGTAGTTGTTTTGATAAAAAAAATAATCTTTTAATAAAGCATCATTTGCAAAATACTTTTAAAAATAGTACTTTTAAGAATAGTAAAGTAATACATTTTTACAAGAGCCTTTTGAAAAAGAACCTTTTAAAAAAGAGCCTTATAAAATAAGTATGTACCTTTAAAAAAAAGTACCTTTAAAAAAGTACCTTTTAAAACAAGTACATTTTAAAAAAGTACCTTACAAAAAAAGTACCTTTTTAAATGAACCTTTTAAAATAAGTACATTAAAATAAATACCTTTTTAAAAAAAGTACTTTTTGAAAAAGTCCTTTTGTAAAAAAAATTCTTTAAAAAATACCTGTTAAATAAATTACGTGTTATAAAATGGTACTTTTAAAAAAATCCCTTTCAAAACAGTAAATCTGAAAAAGTTCCTTTTAAAAAGAATCTTTAAAAAAAGTAACTTTTAAGAAGAGTACCTATAATAACTACCTTTGAAATAAGAGACTTTTGTAAATCTAAATTTAAGCCGAGCATTTTAAAAAACTAGCTTTAAAATATACACTTGTTAAAAAAGTATTGAAATTTTTTTTTTAATAAAAAGTACCTGTTGAAACAAGTAACTTTTAAAAAGTACCTTGAATTTTAGAAAAACGTACCTTTTTAAAAAGGCACTCTTACTCTTCAATATAGTACGAGTACATTTAAAAAAAAGTAATTTTAAATAAAACATTAGAAAAACTACTTGAAGTACCTTATAGAAATTTTGTCTGTTACAAAATAACCTTTTGAGAAATTCTTTTTAACAGCTATATTTGTAAGAAAGGACCTAACAACGAGGTACATTTAAAAAAAGTAAGTACCTATTAAATACCTGCTGAGACAAAAGTACATTTAACAAATTTATCTTAAAAAATAGGTAAAAAAGTGTTAAAGAGTACCTTTCTAAAGAACTGCCTTAAAAAGTACATTTTAAGAAAAGTACCTCGTTGAAAACATTGAAAGAAGTACATATGTATCTTTTAAAAAGTACCTTATAAAAAATTAACGCTTTTTCAAAGTACGTACTGAAACAATTATCTTGAAATACATAAATTTTTTTTAAATGATTTATTTATACTGTTAGAAAAAAGTACCTTCTAAAGCAAGTAAAGCTGCGTACACATTATGAAATTTTGAGACATAGCAATAGTGTGTAGTAGTGGCAACATGTGTCATTTCCGATAGCTTTCGTTGTGGTACCGCGTCTCAAACAAAAACATTTTGTGAATGGCATTGCACGCATTTTGACACCAGAAAATTACAACAAAAGACATGGCAAATGCCAGCATTACTCGTATGTACGAGTACATTGTCAGAGGAAAGTACCATTTAACAAAAGCACTTTTTAAAAAAGTACTTTTTAAAACAAGTACATTTTAGTGTAAGTCCGTTTCAAAGAAAGTACTTTAAAAAAAGTACCTTCCAAAACAAGTACCTTTAAAAAAAAGGACCTTTAAGAAATCCCTGTAAAAAAGAACTTTTTAAAAAAGGACCTTTCAAAAAATTTCCTTTTAAAAAAGTACCTTTTAACAAGAGTACCACTGAAAAGTATCTTCGATAGAAAGTACATTTTAAAATAAGTGGCTTTTTAAAAAAAGTAAATTTAAAAAAAATAATTTAAAAAAAATATATTTTAACAAAAATACCTTTAAAAAAAGTACATTTTAAAAAAGAACCCTTTTAACAAAAGCAGCTTTTGAAAAAAGTATATTTCAAACTTTACTTTACAATAAAATTCTTTTTAATAAATAAAAAAAAACTAATTTAAAAGCGGTACTTTCTTCAAAAAAGTGCCTTTTAAAGAAAGTACTTTATCCTGGAAAGAAGTATATATGCATATAGTTTTAAAAAGTACCATTAAAAGTATCTTATGGTGCCTGCTTAGTTCCCATATAATTCGTTTAATATTAACTTTTGCTTTTTCCTCTAACATTATTTTGAATTTTTTATCATTATTATTTTTTATTTATTTTTTTGCCAATATCAACAAACAACAATAGTAAAGAAAAAAAAACAAGAAAATTAAACAATAATTGTAAATAAGATTCAAGGAAATGAATGCATACTTTTGTTGTGATTAATAAAATTTAGTTGCAGTGAGAAAACCAAAAAGTGAGAAATTGAAGAGTTTTTTTCGATTTAAAATTGTATACGATACAAATCCTGATTTAAGTGAATGAAGGTTGGAAATGCAACAAGGTTTTATTGAAGCGTTAACAGCACATATCACCTAACAAAATATAACCATTTTATGCAGATTTTCTGTTGAGAAGTTGAGAGCAAACTGAGAAATAATAAAAAGAAACTGAGTTTTATCATTTTTTAATATATTTGCGATCAACACCATTTTTTTTCTGGTATTATTTGTAGCAAGTAATTTTCTAGCGGATGCATAACTGACACACAGCCCAAGAAACCAACAACAGATGCACACATGCTGCAAAGGTAATGCGCAGCAGTAACCAGTTTATTGCTAATATTTATGCAGCAACAGCATAAACTGTTTGTTGTTGTGTAATAAAAAGCTGCAACAATTGTTATGCTCATTATCATGCAACATTGTTTATTTATGCATCAATGGGCGCAAGAGTTTTTTTTAACTGGCAAATGACAGCAAAAATAAACTGATTAACATCTGAAGTTGCTTTTTCTTTTTTACCAAAATATACATACATATTATATGTATGTACATATGTATATATACATATGTACGAGTATGTTGTAATTTTTACTTGCAACATTTATTTAAGCAGATACAACATACCTTAATTTTATTAAATTAAGAAAATAAAAAAAGGTTTTCAACAAATAAATCTATTTATCCAAAAGATATACAAAATTACAGATATTTAGAACTTATCAGGGGGCAAATTACGGCACTCGTTAACGTTCGAAATTACGACATATTTCAATAGAGTTTATATTAAAATATTTTAAAATTACGAACGGTATCGAGTGCCGTAATTTACCCCCAGAGAACTGCTTTAGAATCAACTGCTGTTGCAACTTCTTTCTTTAAAATTATTGCAGAAACAACGACAGACAACAACACGAGAGTTCTATCACAAAATGATAATCATTTGAAATAGAAGACTTTCGAGATATGTACGAGTATTTTAATTTTCCGTAAAACGTTTGTGCTGCTTAATGAAAAAAGTTTGTCTGGATACTCTTAATTTCTTACGAAGATAAACAGAATGATTTAAACAAAGAAGATAAATAAATATTTTATTTAAATTCTATTAAAATTTCGATTAATAATTTTCTTGATAGTCAAATCAAAGAAACTCTAAAAATATGTTGCAAGGGAAATGAATCTAATAAATATTAATGGATCTCTACATAAACAATATTTACAGTGGTGGGGTAGGACAATTTGGTTTTTTTTTTCAATTTATAAATTTTAAAGGTACAAAAATATGTATGTCTAATGTAATGAAAGCAACTTACGTGTTCACTTAACGAGTGATGTAGAAAAATGTTAAAGCAAAAGCTTGAACTTACCTGAAAAGAAAGAAATCAAATACATACATTATTATAAAAAATAAATAAATTACATTTATACTATTCATGGCTTTCAGAAACTTTAAATTTGCTTTTAGCAATAAACTCTAAATTAAATTAAACAATAACAACATTTCTGTCTATTTCTGACTGGCTGGCATTTACATATATATTCTCTTAATTTTTTAGCAGCCTTATTTATAAAAATTATTAAGGATTTATAAGGGCCTTTTAAAACAAATTTGCATACAAAATTTTGCTTAAAAAGCCTTAATAATTTTTATAAATAATGTTGTATATGTATATATTTTCAAAGTTATAATCAACAAACGGAAATAGATAAATTAATGTGATATACTATTGTACAAAAATTAAAAAAAACCTAAATAAAATTTTAAAAAAATATATAAGTTTGACAAAGTTATAATCAACAAACGGAAATAGATAAATTAATGTGATATACTATTGTACAAAAATTAAAAAAAAACCTAAATAAAATTTAAAAAAAAAAAAAAAAATATATAAGTTTGACACGAGTCGTTAAGCAGCTCTGGGTCGGGGAACATCTCTCGCGTCATCGTAATTATTTCTTAAGTGCGGTCAGGCTTGTGTGTGTTGTTTGGCCTTCGAGAGTTTTTCGTCTCGCTCGCACTGGTTGACTGATCTGCCACGGATAACCGTATAATTTTGCCGTTTTTTGTGGAATTTCTTTAACAACCACGTTGCCTACTTCCTATGTGAAGGCATAGGTCGTGTACAGTCAGTCACAAAACCTTATAAAATACTGTTAATACCATCTTGGGCATATGGTCTACGTTACTCCGCCCATATTTGTGCAACACCATATTATGCAAATTTACTTTGCATTAATATGTTTAATAAATAAATAAATAAAATATAAGTTTGACACTTTTATTTTCGTTCTGAAAAAATAAGTGCTTTAAAATACATATCTAGGCGCCCTCTGACGTTTAAACAGTAAATATTTGCTTTTAAGTAACAAGCTGAAGAATGTCTTAGCTAGCTTATCTCAGCCACAAACCTTGATATGTATTTTAATATTTAGCAATCACAAAGCATCTCAAACTTTTAATAAGATATCAAACTGTTAAGCCAGTATTGACACCCATGAATGTGTGCTTTGCTAAGCAGAACAACCACCAAAGGATTTCAAACTAGAGGGGAAAACATGTTTAGAAATAGTAGCTGCATAAGATATTTAACAAATTTAAAGAAACATAAATTGTGTGGCAAAAAAAGGAAAAATTATCCATGTTTCCCCCCCCCCCCCCCCAACAAGCTATAATAAAAGATTTTGGCCCATACTCATAGTCAAAACAAAGTATACTTTAAGAAAATAAAAGAAGTTTTTTGTATGGTAATACTGGTTTTATTTATAAGACGTCGTAACAGGGGATCGACTGTAATTCGAAACGAAAGAAAATACATACTTTCGAAGTTGTATGTTAATTCCATGCAATTTCGAAAGCATTTTTTGTTTGTTTCTAATTACAGAGTAGACCTCCAGCATTGGGGGAAGAAGTTTTTTCAATTCATCTTTAAAAAGACTTGTGCTACATACAAATATACATACATATGTACATATGTATGCATTGAAAATAAAATAAAAAAATAAAATCACAATTAAGTTTCCCATGTAAAAAAAAATATTTGCCAAAATAAAATTGATTTTAAAAATTCTTTGAATTCCTGGCGCAACTCAAAATGTGTCACATCATTATTGATGGCCCACCCAAAAAAAATCAAACACCTGTTTCTAATTTACAACAAGAACAAAATTTTAAACAACCTTTTTAACGATCATCGTCATATCATGTGCACAGCGACGTTAATGATTGGGTCTGATAGCTTTTCTCACCCGCTGCAGCGCGCCCGCCCCCTTTTAAGAAGGCAAACAAATTATGCACAACACAAAAAAACCTACATACATAAATACAAATGAAATAGATGAATATATGTACATATGTATGTATACTTAATTCGTGTAAAGTGAGAGAAAAAAGTTTTAAGAAAAAAAAAATAAAAAGAAAAAACAATTTTTTAAAAAACGCAATTTAGCAAAATCAAAATAAGAGACAATTTAAAAACAAAACAAAAGAAATTAGTATATCAAAAACAATAGAATGAAAGACAAGTATTAGCAACAAAAACTAATGGAAACGTAACCCCTATACCCCCAACATGGGGCACAAAATGATAAGAATGATAAACGATAAAGAAGAAGTGAGGTTCAGAAAATGCAGCAGAAAATGGCCACCACTTGCGGGATACAATTTTTAATAACTAATCTAAAAATATTCCCTATAAATTTACTGTATTTAAAAAACAAAAAATTAAAAAAATATGTCTTAAATAAAAAGTTATAAGGAATTCACACCACTTCGGTCTTTCTGGGCCACCCTGTAGTAAGCAGAGAGGGAGAGTGAGATAAACAATAGCAAGATTAATACATAAATAAATAATTAGGAGAAAAGAACGGTACTTTTAATGGAAAAAGTGCTCAAGTCGAGTATGCTTAATACTTTCCCAACCAACCTGAGATTCGAAAATAAACGAAGGTTCGCTGTAGTGAACAATTATCGAAACATTCTCGTTAAAAAAAGTTTAGCAACAAGAAACAATTTGTTTCCCGTAATTTTTTATATTTTTGCATGTACAACCAAAGAGCAATAACGTGTTTTGCTATTTAGAACCAATGAAATCGAACCACTAATGACGTTGTTTATGATTACATAATGGTATTGCTAAAGGTCCGCTATTGATTCGTAAGCGAAACATCGATATCGAAGGATAGCCGTTCTCGAGTGTTTTGTCCGAGAAATGTTTACGCAACGTTCGAATGCGATATTATTTACGAATGTTTTGGTTAGCTGGGTTGATTTAATGGCACCACTGAGTTAATGACCGATGACATTTTTCAAAAAGTGCCACCAAAAGGGGATTTATAAAAAAAAACGAGAAAACTACACTAAACTTTTTATTTTTAATACAATTTTATACAATTCACTATAAAAAAAGGTAGACAAAAAGTGGCAATGCAGTCGAAAAAGTGGCAATTTGCCACTTTAGTCGGTCAAACGGTCACTCTGCACCCCTGTAATCTTCATATTCAACTGTGCCTCTGAGAACAATCTCAATTATTTTGAGCGATTTTCCATCAAGTTATGGCGCAATGACTTGCTGTTTATCATTTGCGGAACCATACTAGTTTCATATGAAAATCGATTTGAAAGGTTAAAAGTGTTCTTCTCTAACCCCTAAAGAACTGTAAGCTTTTACTTAATAACTTTTTTGTTATTGCCGCAAAAATATACATACATATGTACATATCGTTACCTTAATATAGAAAGGTCCTAACTCATAATTTTTTTTAATTAAGTTTTTTGTATACGCTAGAAAAACATTTATGTATGTAACGTATCGAAAAATGCAAAAATATAGAATCCAAAAAAATAATGATTTAGGACCTCTCTATATTAAGATAACGATATGTACATATATACATACGTATGTAAATTAATAGCAATAAAATGGGCGTTATATGTAACGGGGACTTAAAATAGTACGACTATGAATTTAATTTGGCAGCACTTTCAGCTAACAATACACATGTTCTCAATTGTCATTCATTAATCAAAGAGAACAATGTCAACAAAAACCAACTAAAAAAAATTTGCAAAATTATTTAAACAAAACAAAAGAGCAAAAAAAAAATACTAAATACTGCAGAATACAAACTATTTGCGCACTATTTTTAAAACAGTTTTTTTTAATAAATTGTAATACTATATAAAAACAAGAAAGTAAAAATAAAAACAAAACAAGAAAAATATACACAAAAGAAAACTTGTTTTCAGATAAAAATTATTCAATGGTTTGTAAATAATTAAGCCACTTAGAGCAGCGTTGCCACCTGCGAAATGAACAGCTGTTGTTTAGAATTTATTGAAAGATATTTTTAATCAAAGCGGCGCAGTTTAGTGTTTACATAATTTTAATTTAAAAAAAAATCAACTTAAGAGAGATATAAACACGTAAACTATATGCTCTTATATTTTAAATAATTTCTTTTTGCTAACTCAAATGAAGTACATATGTATGTACATTCAAGTTCAAGTGTTGACGATGATATATGCCAGAAAATTACAAAATAAAATGTACTAAAAACTATGAATTTTTTCTAAACGTTAGACCAGAAATGTGTGTACAGCCAGACATTATCCAAGTACTCGGACACGGTGATTGGTACTAGATCCAACCCGTCACATTGAGATAGCTAATCAGGTCAGTTAGACCGAGCTCTGATAAATCTGAAAGATCTTCTAGTAGATGGTTGCAACGTTACATGTGTCTAGATTGCATCATCTGTATTCAGCCTTATGGAAATAATTTTTGAAGATGCAGCTTCCAATAGAACCAAACGGGGCATCGCTATCGGCTGGGAATTGTAGCTGTTTATAGCAGAGCTAGAAAGCACATGCTTGTACTAAAATATTGAAAGCGATACATGATCTTAGGAACTGAAGTGCTGCCAGTCTATTGCTCTGCACGCTGCCCGCTTGTTTTACATCAAAAAAAAAAACAGCCAGCGTATTTAAATTAATTAATGCAGAGAGTGGCAACGCTATTGAGATTAAAATAAAAACACCAATATTAAATAAAATAATACAAAACTGACATATGACATACATACATTATATACACACACAAAAACACAATTACGAAAAGCAAAATATTGAAATAATTGTGTTGAATATTTAGGCACAAACTACCCTGTCGGAAAAAAGTGTTCAACAATTAATATTTTCAATTAAGAATTTAAATTATATTAATTAAATTTTTAATTGTATTAATTAATTTGACTGGAAAAACTTAATTGATATTATCAAATTGTTTATAGGCGACAGTTTAATTAATTTTTTAATTGATACTACAAATATTTTAATTCATATTACAAAATCATTCATATTACTTTTTTGTGTGTTGGGATTAAGTATCTCCAAGTTACAATTTTTGTCGACTATTTGGAAGACATTGTAAATTTGCTTTTGATGAGTAGAACACTGTTGCCAGATACACACTCTCAGTGGCGGCAGTTGCGTGATAATTTGTCGGCGACATAATCTTCTTTATCTTAAGAGTATTCTACCTAAAAAAACCTCTAAAGTCAACGCATACTAAATCAAAAACAGTCACAACTCAAAATTATCAAAATGGTTTTGTTCTTTCTTATGTACATATGTATTATTCAGTAACTTCCGAAAATCTTAATTTTTAGCAGTAATTTCTTGTTTAAGATAGTATACCCAGTAAAAAAAGAGACTCCAAAAAAGTCATGAAAATGTAGAGTTTACGATGCGGAAGTAGTGCAAATTTCGATCCGATCTAATGATTTTTACATAGGGTTGTCAAGAAGAAGAAGAAGTTCTCTTTTTCGATGCCTGGTCACTGAATAGGAAGCGATATTAAGAAAAATTCCCTTTTTTGTGTTCTATGATAATATTTTCATCTAGGAAAAATGGTAAATAGTTGCCTTTTTTAACAATTCGTTTCTTTTTATACGAATTTAAGCCCGAAACAGTGTTTTCATGTAAATTTAAGCAAGTTATTTGCTCAATTTTAGACTAAAAATAGTTCATAAATTTCTTAAAAAAAATAAATTTTTTTTAAATTCTGGTGAGTATTTTCTAACACTATGGAGGAGTAAAAAGGTTTTGTGTGACTAAAATAAGCTTCTACATGGTTTTTTGTTCACTCTCGGCAAATTAAAAATATCGATTTTTTGGAAGCAATGAAAATGTACTTCCACTAGAATGACTTCCATTTTTTTCACTGGGTATACAGCTGTGGTTTTCTCACTACTTAATTCGATATTATGAGGCATCTCTGCATACAAAATGTCTAAATAAGAAAAGAAAAACACAGCGAAGAATAACAAAAAATATAGTTAAGATATACATATTTATCATATCGATACGATTATCGATCTACTCTGTCATTCGAAACAAAAGAAAATGTTTTCGAATTTACGTGTTATTAACATACAAATTCGGAAGCATTTTCTTTTGTTAAGAATTACAGAGTAGACCCCCTGGGATTTTTTGAGTTGTGACTGGTTAGTCTGCTATATGGTGGTCCCAGAAGAACCTTTAGTCAATAGTACCAATGTCAGTAGCAGGATTTCCATGACACACAAATGTTAAATGTCTATAGCAAAAAACATTGTTTGTTATATAATTCGTTAGTAGTACTACTGGTGGCGAAGTCAATAGTGAACCAGTACTGTTTTAATATTGACACTTCCTACAGGGTAGGTACAAATCTAAATATACAAATACACATACACACGAACATACTTACGTCATAAGTACACATGTACTTAAATATCTACATATGCACATATATGTATTTATGTATGTACGTTAAGCAAGTGCATATGTATGTATGTATTAATTATTTATGTATAGTGTGGTTTAACGGCCTTATAGGTATTTTATTTATACCAAAATTAATTAGGAAAAATAAGCTTTTTATCTTTAATTTGGAATCTACGAGTAAATGGTTTTATCAAGCCCTCCGCCTTTTTTCGTTAATTTTTCTTCCAATTAACACTTTTCTATACGTACATATGTACATACATAAACCATATGCAAGAGAGTATAGGACAGGGAATTTAATAACGTTATGAACATGATACAATTATACTAGGTACATGCACGACTACAACAAAAATCCAACACCAAAAAACACATGTATTTTGTTGTTATAAACCAACAAAATATTGTCAGAAACAAATGTCTTTTGTTTATAAAAATAACTATTACAGGGTAACTAAAGTACAATTGCAGACGCGGCATTCCTGCATGATTATAGTTATTCAGTGTTGCCAATATGGGTGTAGTTAGACTGTGTGTAATTTCTACTCGCATGTGTAGGCCATGTAATTAAGTTCGTGTATAGTCTGTGTGTAATTATAGTTTGGGTTCTATTTTTTTTTAATTTTAACATATACAAAATATGTGTAGTGAAATTTTCTTCAATGTGTAATTGGAGACACAGCCATGTGCAAATTCATTGGGAACACTGTAATCATTTTATTCACACACATACACTAACATTTTTGCAGCTTGTAAACAAAGTTAGATAATTATATGCAATGTATGCAGTAACAGGCTGGGCTTGTGCATGTACCTAGTATAATTGTATCATGATTATAAATACATAAAACCTTAAAAAAAATTAAACCGACTTCAAAAATAAGCACTAAAAAGCTAAAAATAATATTGATCTAGTTAAATAAAATATTTTTACATACATATGTATATACATATGATTTACCTATAGTGTTGTTTGAAGTTGGTGCCAGCAATATTGGCAACTAAGCACATACATATTTATATGCTTTTTTTTAAGTTTTATTTTTAGCTTTTTAGTGAAATATATTATTAAATTTCATAGGGTGTGGCTACGCCCACTTTTTTTAAAACAAGATTGTGTATTTTTAAGAGTTTAAGGTGTGTGTGTCAAGTTTCGTAAATATTGGTTAAGTTCAAGTACGTGAAATATTATACTAAACTTTAATAGGCGTGCCCTGCCCATTTTTTTGAACACAAGATTGTGCCTTTATTTAAGCTTAGGCTGTGTGTCAAGTTTCATAAAAATAGGTTAAATAGAAGCTTGTGAAATATTATATTAAATTTTAATGGGCGTGACCCCGCCCATTTTTTAAGAATGTGTCTCTTTTAGAGTTCAAGGTGTGTGGTAAGTTTCGTAGAAATCGGTTAAGTAGAACCACGTGAAATGTTATAATACATTTTAATGGGCGTAGCCCCGCCCATTTTTTCAACTTTAAATTGTATAATTACAAGAACCAAAAATGTTTGCTAGGTTTCGCAGTAATCAAATAAGTAAAAGATCGTTTAAAAAATTGTGGGCGTGTACCACTTTTTTTTAGAATGGGACCAAAGGGAAGCTAAACCCACTCAGACAACAAAAAATTTTTACAATCGGTCACAAATGTACCGAGTTATGAAGCTACACACCTAAAAAAATAGAGACGAATTGTTAACCTCCTCCTTTTTTTCAAGTCGGTTCATAACAATAATCCGATAACCAAGAGCGCTACAAATTCATTTGAGACTCACGTTTTGGCAGTTTCTTTATTTGAAGAGATTAACTTATGATAATTTTCATAATTCTCGAATGCTTTTAGCTATTTTATTATTTAAAATATAAAAAAAATAATTACTAATATCCAGCAGTGTACACACGTACACCGTTTATATGCATATCGCTAATTTACTCGAACGTCATAGCTCTAAAAATTAAATTGTTGAGTTAATAATACTTGTTATTATTATTGTTATTTTTGAGTTAATAATATTTGTTATTTATATTGTGCAAATATTTCATACAAATATCTTGTTTACTTAGCTCTTGAGAGAAAAATAAAATTTTCTTTTATCCATTAAGTTGTATGTAAGTAAATTGAATATTTTAAAACCGTTTTCTGGCAAAATACTTTTTTTTTTGAGTTATGACGTTGTTTCAGTAGATGTGTTTGTACTTAAAACAATGATTTTAAATAATTAAAGCATTATAAATTTTTTATAAAAATATGTATGTATGTATGTACTAGAGGCCTGCGTAAACAGTCTTGAAATGTATATGCATGTCTTGTTTTTTAAATGTATTCTCGTGGCATGTATTAGACTAAACCAATAATAAATGCTGTCGTACTATACGTAAGGCACGATGGATGCATTGATGTTCGTGTACATGAGTGTTAACAAGCAATGTCGCGAAGACTTCTTGCTCTTAACAAACAATCAAAAGAATTAGTGTTGATGCGTGTATGGTTGTTATTTTGCAGATTGTACGTTTGAGTGTGTGTGTGTGTGTGTGTAGGATGTAAATGGTAAGGGTGTGTTTTAGGGTGGTTTTTAAAGCAAGCGCATGTGTGCTTTTGTATGTACACAGAAAAATAAAACATCCACACAACTTGTGTGCGTAAAATGCATGACGTTTGTATACGCGCCCCTACGTATGAAGAAGCACGTATCACCAAATTTTCAGTCACGAAGTATTTTCTTTTTTACTCCTATACCTGCAATAACTGAAACAAACGTCTTGTCAACAGTGTTGTTTAGCGTTTGTTTTAGAACATTTCGCTGTAGTGAAGCATTTGAAAAATCCCTCATATCTTAAAAGTTATTGTAAGTGGTCTTGTGCAGTACTTTAGTGTGTACATATGTAAATACATTCAACTTTTCAACGACAACCCAAAACAACTGTGGTGATCATTCATTGTTTTTTGTCTTTTTTTTTTTTGTTTTATGGTGTATGTACTCGTATTAAGAATAGAAACGAAAACAAAATTATAAAAATCAGAAGCTGGCGCCAAAAAGTCACTTGATTCACATTTTGTTTTTATCACAAAATTCATCTTAATTCACAAAAGAGTAAAACAAGAAAAATAATAATAAATAACAAATGCACGTTTAAAAGTCTTATGAAACATTCAATAGACTTGTAACAAAAAAAAAACTATTTTAATGTCCAGACGATCACTAATAAATTAACAAAAAATAATAATAAATTATAAATAGATAATCTATCTAGATAGGTAAATGGAAACTTGTCATTATTACAAACAAGTCGAAGTAATTTTTAATGACTTCTAAGATATCCAAGCTTGCCAGTAAAAAAAGGGATTAAAATTTTATTTACTTTAAGAAACTTTGCCAATTTTTATATATGTACATAAATATATATTTTTTTTTGCTAAGATTTTTCTAATCAAGAGATTTTTCATACACCCAAAGAAGCACTGAAAACCCACTTGCATAAAAATCAATGGAAATAATAAGCATTTGGACTACTTCCGGATCACAATATTTGGATCCTTATTAAGTAACTTGGAAGTTCTTTTTTTTTTGCTGGGAATGTGTGGGGTATATTCTAGGGAATTTTAAAAACAGGGCAAATTGTAATACAATGAATCCAAACAATTCACATACTCCATTTGCAGTAACGGCTGAGTATATACATATATAAAGTAGAAATCCACATCAACTGACACCATACACAGTGGACCAAACACAAAGAATGATGAAGGGTTCGAATACAGGTAGTTGTTCCGTTCTACTAAGAATACGTTTGTCAGAATATTTACATTTAACTTTGGTGTTATTTGTTCATTAATAATTATCACATGTAATTTGGCTTACAAAGCGATACGAACTTTATTCTGATCAAATCATAATATAGAAACACATGAAGTTCGAACAATAATAATAAAATTAACTAAAAAGGATATCAAGTAATTAACAATTTAATATATTGAATTCGAAAAATGTGGACTCTATCGAACCAGTTGAATTTCTGTTTTTAGTACACCATATCTTTTTAAATATTTTGTAGACACCTAAACATTTATTACTATCGGGCAACAACATTACAATTTTAATGCAACAGTAGTTTCAAAAACTCCTTTTCCAAAAAGACAAAATTAAATTAAAAAAATTTTTATTCCATTATGATTAAAACCAACTTGCCATTTTTTTCGCAAGCAGTCGTCTTTGATATCGTCGCTGTTTTAACTAACCGACCTAACTGACATTTTTTTTTTTTGAAAAATTAGTTAATTCCACTACTAGACTTTATGATTTATAATATACCTTGTCTACAATTTTTATGACTGTAAACGTTACTGTTGAACCTATAAAAGATAAACTATTTCAGACATTTCCATAAGAATGCATGCAGAAAACAATCATAAGAGCTGCACTCCTGTAAAATTTTACAAAAAACAGCGACGATATATTATTAAATTATTTGTAGAATAAAACAGATTCATTTGGCAACACTGTCAGCTACTTAAAAATAACGTCAGTGCGATAGAGAAAGAGCACGAATTAAGAAAAAAATGGTTAAATAGGAATGTGTTTGCAATAAAAATTAACGGAAATGCCAAAAAAAAATTATTTAATAGAATTCGTTCGATAAGAAAGTTTATTGAGGAAAGTTTTCGTGATTAAAATTCCAGAATTGTGGTGCAGAGATAACAGCAAAATATCTAGATACACACATACACATGCACATACCCTATACAAAAATTATTTTCAGTGATGATGCTTATTTTCATCATTCCATGACTTCTTATCTTTCGCACGTAAGGAAAGCTATTTTAAAACTTTTTATAAATTTAAAATATTTTCTCTACTTTTAAGTGCTTTTTAAAAAATAGACTAATGTTCAATCGACTTTGTTTAGAAAATTTTTATAAGAATCACACAAAACTTGGGAGTATTATTTTTCATACTCGTACATAATTATATTTTTTTCCAGACAAGTCGCTTGCTTGCATTGCAATTAAATATTAATTTATTTATGTGTAGTTTCTACATTACAAGCAGTCAGTCAACTTGTCTAGACAATTTTTGTGTTAAACATTAAATTTCTTTGGGTAACTTCCAAACCTATTTTCTTTCAAGATAGTTGACTGTTTGTAGTATGCGGACTGGAGCTTAAAATATTAAAAAAAATCCAACAAAAAATTTGTTGTTATAGTTTAAAAAATCTATTTAATAAATATTACATCATTTTTGACCTAATACTCTAATAAATACTTATGTATCTTTTAACACGGCCGTGGGAAAAAAGGGTTATTTTTGGCAAATATTTTTGTAGTGGCAAACATTTTAGAAAAAATTTCACAGAAGAGTTAAAATATGAAAAAGAAAATATATTTAAGAAAAATAAGGATTTGTAATTGCAGCTGTAGAACGATCAAGGCAGGGTGTGAAAAAATTTTTTTGAATGGGTATTGCTAGTTACATATAAGCGACATAGACTTTTAGAGCTATCTTCTTTTAGAGCTATGCTCTTTATGTCAGACACAGGAGCTAGGACGTGATTTTCGTAACAAAAATAATCAACACTATTAAAGTAATAAAATCATTTATTTTTTGATTTCTTTGTTTACATTTGTTAGTTTTCGTTTTCTTTATTTTGCTCTGCTCTATACGAAGTGCCAGGTAGCTTACTAATAAGTGAGTTTTCATATTCGAAATGTCCACGAAATATTTACAACAAATTTATTATGTTTTATAAATAATAAAAAAATAAATATTAAATAAATAATTTCAAAAATATAAATAATTCACTATCCTACATAATCTTTCGACTTTTGATCAACTACAACCCTGATAATATAATGGAGTTTATGAAAATTAAAAAAAAAAACAATATCAACTCATGAGATCAGGACTGCAGTTTCGCTAAAGTCAAACGATTATGTAGTAGAGATTTTTCCAACACGACACAACACGAACACGAATACCAAAGAGCTCAACACGTGCAAAACACGCAAGCGAAAGATTTCGTCAACACGATACTACACAAAGCGCACGAAATATTATTTGCATGGTATTGAAGATCAGAAAATTTAATTGATTTTTTTCAAGAGTCGCTTTTCAAAATATGCCACCAAGTTGGTAGTGCCAGCTGATACTATGTGCCACCACAACTGGTACTATTGGTTTACCTACAGAACTTTGAGCTTCAGAGGCCCATACAATATCAACAAATATGCTGCTGTTGTGTGTTTGACGATACAAAATATTAAATTTTTTCTCTACTGGAAATTCATTAATACATATTTTACATCTAAAATCATTTTGTGCTTTTCCTGTAAATTTTCTTCAACACGAAACGTTCCGAAAACGAACGAAATCAAATTTTTTTTGTCACGAACACTTCGTATTGAATCGTGCGCGATCGTGTCACGAAAAAAAAATACGACACGCTCCCATCTCTATTATGTAGGATAGTGATTAATTTTAAAATACTTCCATATAAAGTCTATTGGAATATTTTGTACATTCTGAATATTTTGTTTGATATCGAGTGCCCTAATTTGTATCCTAAACTAATGGGGTTTATAAACAATAGCAACTGATCAGACCAGAGAGCTGCATATTGTCACAAGTCATAAGATTATAATGTCATAGATAATAATTCCTTAGAAGTTTCAAATAACTTTTCGACGCTAAAAATTACAACAAATATATAATAATCCCTTCAAAGCGTTTTAATTTTAATTATAAGTTAAAAGTAAAGATATATGTATGTATGTTTGAACAATATTTACATAAACACACACGCACATATTCCATTCATTAATTTCTTTCCCATAAGACAAACGATTCTGTGGCGGTTTGTTATCTTGGAAAGAATACATAATGAAAAGGTTGCGGAAAAGTGTAAACAAGATCAATCTAAATGTTAATAACCAGAGCAAAAATAGAAATAATATTCATTGAAAATATTATCAAATAATACATTAAAATTAGCTGTTTGGTTGATGTTGATAACAACTTTTTTAATAAAAATAGAATTTTATGATCTTTGTACAAGCAGCGAGGAAGGAGCCTTTGTTTTATTCAGTTGCCTAAAGGCTTAGCGACAAATTATTAAATATACATATGTATGTATATACAGTGTATATGATTATATTGCTATTGTTTTTTTTCTAATGCTTTTCTATACATAAATGATTCATTTGCAGTAATCTGCAGCTTCTTCAATTTATCAAATTTACATATTTAAAGATGAGTCAATTGATGAACTTATTTAGTGCGAACAATTAAGAAATTAAGCATGAATCATCAGTTAATTTATTGACTTTGATTAAATGACATTTGCTGTGGGATTTTTGATACCAAAAAACATACATACATATCGTAGATGATAAAAATAAAATATTGTGGAAAAGTTTTTCGGAAATAAAAAATTGGTGCTAACTTTCTCAAATTTTAATATGGAATACAATTTCCTTAACATTTAGTTTATATTTTAATCTGTTTTCAGACATTTTTTGGAAATTTATAAATGAAACTACATACTGACTCAATGGGCGTAAGACGCTTTTTCTAAACAAAGTAGAAAATACGGGTGCAAATTACGGCACTCGATATCGTTCGAAAATTCCATGCAAATACAATTTAAATTGTTTGAAAATTTTTGGGATATTTGCCGCCTGCTCTTTAAAGCTGTGATACACTATCATACACGTTGTTCCGTTCTGCTAGAATAATTACAATCGTCTTTGGTGTAATTTGGCTTCATCAAAATGCGAATTAGGCTTAAACAAAAAAAAAACTTAACAAAAATAATTTTGAAAAGAAATTACTCCCAACTCTTTCTTTACACGGTGGATACGTTTCTAAGAAAATCGTATAAAAAAAAATACATGCGACATATACACAATTTGGTGATGCGTTCACAGAGAAAAAACTGCCTAATATAATCAAGAAGATTTTCTCTATGAAACGTTTTTAGGCTCAGGGGTATCCCAGCAGAAAGAAGCGAAGATTTTTTCATAGAGATTCCATATTGTTTTTATGTGGTAAATCTTATTAATTTTATCAAGAAGAAAACCACATAAAATCAAGAAGAAATCTTATTATTCACAACTTTTTTTTTGGCACCAAAAAAACAATCCATAGAGAAAATCTTCTAGATTCTATTAGGTTTTCTTATAAATTGTAAGCTATAGGGATTTCTTATTGATTTTATTAGGTTGCCTTATTAATTTTATCAATAAGGTATTCCTTATTGTTTTCATTAGGTTCCTATATGATTATGTGTAAAGCATCTTATTAATTTTTTTAATAAGAAAATCTTGTTTTTATTAGGTTTCTTGTTATTTCATATCTATAAATAAACATAGAGACAATTTTTTTCATGATCTTTTTCGTTCTTGTATAAGCATATTTGTACAATAAATTCAGTGCGGATTTAGGCTGCTTGTTAGCATATTGGTTAGAGTTCTTGTCTATCAGTCAGAAGGTTGCTGGTTCAATACTTGTCTCCTCCCAAGAACTAAATATGTATGTATGGTGAGTTAGTTAATTAAAAATATAATATAATATGTATGTATGTATAAATAAATAACATCTAAATATACTACATACGTACATACATATATCGTACAGAATTTAAATGAAAATACATAAGTACAAAGAATTAAGATATAACAATTTTTTTAATTTTTTATTAGGTTGCCTAATAAAATCAGGAAGAAAACCTTTTTGAAAAAATCAATACGATAACCTAATAAAAATTACAAGATTTCTTCTTGATTTTTTCACAAAGGTTTTCTCTATGAAATTAATAAGATTTCCTTATTAAAAAAAAAACCATAGAGATATCTTATTAATTTTGTTCAATTTTATGAGGTATTTATTAGGCACTGTTTTCTCTGTGTTCCTTATCTTAAAAAAAAATTGTGTAAATTACTGTGTAAAACGTGCAAAAAAGGTAAACATTAAGAATTCTTATTTAAATAAAAAACCCTTCTAACGCGAAATACTGAACAAGGAAATGATCTTTCTGTTCAAGTAGAAAACATTTTTTTAAATTAAATAACTTATAATTTGTTAAGGCCTTGACTCACTATCATAGAAAGTCTTGCGATCTACGAAAAATTACAACCCTGGTATGATGAATTGTTATTGTCTTTTGAAAATTTGCATAAACTCCCTCATAATAGCAATAGTTTAACCAATAAAATTTGATTCACACCTTTTTGTTTACCATAAGTTAAAACGCCAAATGTCATTGGTTAACAAATAGTTACACAAACAGCTGATTCGTTGTAAACTTTATTAGTATTATTGTTTTGTAGACTTGGACGTGCGAGCACTTCTTTTATAAATTTTTAAGAAATAATATACTAAATGCAAACAAAAAAAAATATTCTATAACAGAGCTGCCAATACTGAAACTTAATAGTTTGATAGGGTTACCATTCTTTGCTCATATTAAGAACTTTAGTTCAACAATACACTGTGAATATGAAGTATTAGTCAAGCAACAGTTATCATTTTAGTTTACTAATAATGAGCTAATTACAGTAAATTTGGCCCTAAAAAATCGAGCAAGCGGTTAACTATACAGGATTTTCATGCAACTAAATCTCTAACTTATTAACTAATTTCTGTGATCTGTGTTTCATCAGTTCTTCTAAATATTCATCTAATACAAGTAATTCTTCTTGCAAAATTGGTTTTATAACAATGAGGTTATTGACATTTTAATATTATTAGAGGTAGTACATATTTTTGTGGTATCCCAAAATAATTGACTTGCTTTTGCCAAATTTAATTGAATTGTATAATTTTGCAGCTTTAAATAAAAAGAATTCACTGCATGCATGCAATCCAAAATAGATGTGGACTGTTTTCATTATGCCCTGAATTTAAAGAAAAAGACTTAAAAGCATTTAATTTCCACAAAAAAAACTCAATATAATAAATGCATATGGGAAAGAAACTAGACAATTAAAATTGTTCTAAATTCCAAATATTATACATATATTTTTTATTTTTTGTTGCCTTAATTGTTGTACAAATACCAACGAAAAAATGCCGGCAAAATTAAAAAAAAAAATATATATGGAAATAATTAATAAATTTGTTTGAGTTTTATAAATAAAAAAATAAAAAACAGTGTAGAAATAGCAGCAACCACATGACTACGAGTACATGATGGCATGCAGGCAGGCAATCATGCAAGAACAACTATTCTTGGGTGTTAAAAATAACCAAACTCATAATCAAACAAACAAATAGATAACATATGTACATATGTATGTACATATGAGTACAAAAATATGCAACTGCTCAACACTCACTGTAATCACTTTTTTCCGCCCATGTCTTTTGTGTGTATGTGTGTGTGTGAAGTGTTTTTTTTTATTCCTAAAAAATGGTGGATAATTTACTCATTGAGCAACAACAACAGAAACACAGTTAGTCACCTGCAGGCAATGAGAACAAGGCAGGGCGTCAAGTTAACAGCTGCCAGTGTAGTTTTTTGCACGTTTATAATTGAGGTTTGTAATTATATAACATAATCGGAAATGCAATAATATAGTATAATATCCACCCATGATGTAAATTTTTTTTAAATCATAATTTTTTAGGAGTAAAATATTTTATTATCTTCTAAACCTGACATACATACATAGATGGACACTTGGGGGGTTCGTATCAATCATCCGAGTGAAGAACCGAAAATTAATGGGTCAAATTACGGCATCCGATACGACTCTTAATTTAAAAATAATTCAATAGAGTTTGTATGTTTGTATTTTTAAATTACGAGTCGTATCAAATGCCGTGATTTGCCCCCAGTGTTTTTAAAACATCAAACTTTGTTGTAAATATTCTGACAACACATAGTTGAACGGAACAGCTAGCCGTTTTCGAAGCCCACTGGTCCACTGTGTGTGTGGTGTCAGTTGATGTAGATTTCAGCCTTATATACGAAACTTTCTGGCAAATGGAATACGTGACTTGTTTTGATTCATCGCATTTTAATTTGCTGAAACGTGTTTTGTAATGAAACCCCAAATTTACCATCTCTAATTTACAACAGACTTATCATTGTCGTTTGTTGTTCAGCAAATTGAAATACGATGAATCAAAACAATTCACGTATTCCATTTGCAAGAAAGTTACGTATATAATGAATCAATTTATTCTTTAAGCCAATTTCAAGATATTAAATAATATTAAATAATTGTAAGATATCATTCATCCACCAAAGAAGTACAAACTAGTTTAATTAGACTAAAACGACAAAATCAATCAATCAGGACAAAAACCTGTCGCCTTATTGCCTTGCTTCTAGGGTTTATAATTTCCCAGACTTTTCCCATTCCCGGGAATCGAGAAGTAAAATGTTTTATTCTCGGGAATTCCCGGGAATTTCAAAAACATATGAATTTAATAAAATGACCTCAATAAAAAATATTTTATGAAAAAACATACAACATTTAAATTGAAAACAATACAACTATTCGTTCATTTGATGAACAACAATATTTAAAAAATAAACAAAACCAAATAAATTCATACTCCCATATTGAGAAAAAAAATAATAAAATGAATTTGAAATCCGTTTTAAGAAAATTTTGTATGAAAAATTTTAAATAAAAAAACATTTCAAATTCGTTTTAAGTTTTATGAATGTGGGGGATAGGCTTTGAGTTATAGCATGGATGGAAATTCCATCTACATCTGCCAATCTAGATACTATAAAGTTTTTCGTAAACCTCTTTACATCTGCTTACAGATTTGTATTTTTAGGTAATAAAACAACGAAAAGCAAATGTAAAAAAGCAAATTCTTAAAACGTAAATATTAAATTCCCGAAAATCCCCATTGAAAATTTCCCGGGATTTATAAAAAAATAATTCCTGGGAATTCTCGGGATTCGTTTCCCGCGTAGAAACTCTACTAGCTTCTCATATAAACATGTGTATGCTATCCTTGACATTTTGTAGCCGGTATGGCTTTATTGCGGTGAATGGATTTAATGTATAAATGAAGCTTAAAACACGTCAAAGAAGAAACAATATTTTGAAGATTGCATATTTAAAATTTTATAAATAAAAATGATGTATTTTTAAGTACATATTTATGAACTTTTAAAATCAAATTTTTTGTTTGGTCTTTTACTTTTTTGCATTTTTAATTCAACCTTAAAAAAATTATCGGCCTGTCCCACGATGTCACCAGAAATCGTTCGATCGACAACTTTGTATTGCAAACAACAATATCATTAGAAAATTTGTTGTTGTATTCAATATATGTAACTATTCGATCGAACGATATCTGGTGACACAGTGGGACAGGCCGTATATGTACTTCCTAATTTTCAAAAAGGGTCTTCGACAAAAATAATTTTACAAGGGGTCCCTGAAAACTAATTTGGTGGGAACCCCTGCATGTGTACACAGGCATAGCATCGCAATTTTATATACATACACATGTACACAAGAAATACATATTTGCACGAACTACTGTGCAATATTCATTTAATTTAACATTCGCCTTTTTTGCACAACTGGCCAATTGTTTGCCATCATGTTTGTCTCTTTGCCGCTATTTTATGGCTTTAAAATAATACTCGTGCAAGCCCCTACTTTATTACATTGTTGCTGCTTTCATTTATTCAACACAAAATTTCTTAATAATTAGTCATCCAAATGTTTAGAGTTAAAATTAAAATAACATTGCACAATAAAAAAACAGAGGAAAATATTACGTATACGTATGTATGGGCGTTTTGGGCACACTGCACTTTCTGTCCAATTTAAATTTTAGCGGCAAAATTTCAAATTTTCAACTTTCGCTTTTTGAAAGAAAAAAGATCACGTTTCAAATCCTCGCATTTTAGCGACAGAAATGCAAAATATTTGTGCTTATTGGCAATTATGTTAATGTTTATATATTTTTAAATTAATTTTTAAGTGGTAAAAATTGCAATAAGGGAAAAGTTATCTTTTCAAAAAAATCAGTTATGTATGGGTATTTAAAATTTCACCAATTAACAATTATCACTGAAATCTAAAAATCAAAATGAAAGGGTATTCTATGAGTTAATGTAAATAATTCTGAAATGTTCAATAACGCTAAAACTAAAACATCCCTGAGTAAAATAAATCGGTAAATCGAGAAAATCGCCAAAAACCGCCAAAACAAAAAGATCCGAAACTAAAAAGGTCGCTAAAACTAAGACAACCGACAAAAGGAAAAAATGTCAAAGAGAGAAACGCCTTAAAAGCGCCAAAACTAAAAAAATCTACAATAACCGAAATATTTTGTAACGCATAACGACAAAGGCCGACTTCCTAAACGCAAGTTGCAATTCATATTTACAATGCATACACTTCGTAAACGCATTTATAAACTTTCTGGCAATGTCCAATGTTCCTAATCGTTGTATAGCGACGTTCCTAAATGCCGATAAAATGCAAAAAATATCTCCGCAACGAAAGTTTGCTCTTAATACATGCTTAGCATTGCACACGCATTTTTTTAAATTGTGCATTGCAACTTGAGTTCAGGAAGTCGGTCATAATTTTTTTTATTTCTACATCCGGTAAGATATTCGTATAATATTACATATCGTTAACTTAATATAGAAAGGCCCTAACATTGTTTTTTTTTAATCGACTTTTTATATTTCGATGGAACATCTTATGTACCGAAAAATGGAAAAATCTCGATTTCAAAAAAATAATCAGGGGTATTCTCTGAACCGCGCGTTTTGAAATCGCCTAACTTTCAGGCAAGAGCTCAACTAAAAAGGTGACTTGTTGCTTTTTTTAAATTGTTTTTAATCTTTTAGATCTTTAAGATAATTTATATGAACTTAACTTTGAATTAATTAAATCGTCCGATCTGCAGAACACTGGTTCGCTTTACTGAATTTATTTTTAATTTTTCTCGACAGTTTAATTGACGTTACAAGATATTTTCTTAATACAGTTGGGCTCAAGGCGAATTGATACTAGGTGTTCTTGATTTGCAGCAACTCTGCGTATCCACCCTGTGCATTTGTTAGTGTAAAATTTCCTGCTGTCAGAATATTTCCTAACGTTTTGCTTTGATTTGACAGCAGAGAATTAAGATCACCTTATGTGAATTCGCCTTGGCTGGACTCTTTATTATTTATCAACTTTGCTTTAAAAAATCTGGCGAAGTAAAAAAATGTGTATCATAAGGTCTTAAGTCATTAAGCAGGTTTGTCGAATTCAGAATAGATTTGTCAATAGGGTTTGGGCATACGGGACGGGACATACGAGTATTTTCTCCAGTAGCGCAGCATATGAAGGCAATTTAGTTCTTCTTGAAGTTAAACAAAAATTGTTTTCCCAGTCAAACTCCAATGAGTGATTAAAATCTATAAAGTGATTAACTGGTCAGAAAAGGAACAGTCTCTGCACACATTCCAATTATTTCTTAAGTTTGTAAAAACTTGACAAAATACAACACTGCTATGATGGAGTTTATGAACATTTTCAAAAGACAATAAGAATTCATAACATCAGGGGTGTATTTTTTCGTAAGCCTTGTGATCGTGTGGGACTTAAGAGTTATATATCGAGAAGTTCCCTTGTGTTACTAACAATAAAAGTGCATTAGTTATACAGTAAATTTTGACTGATCAATCGGTTACTTCCAGTTCTACAACAAATAGTACAATATCAAAATCACATGCACTTTGTTGGTATAAATGACTATGACGCTTGCCAATGCTAGCTGACACTGTCGGACTTCCAAAAAAAATAAAAAAATATGGAGTATTTGTTGAACGCTACTACTGTGACCCTACGGCTAGACGATTTGTTATATAGATTTTAGTTTGCAAATTTCATTTAATATTTTAAACATGTCTTGACGTATAACATATTTACTTTGTTGTTGTTTATTTTTTGCAATTTTTTTATTACCAAGTTTGCCTGGCTTTTCTAAATTTAGCAAACATTTTTTTTGCAAAATAATTGTCTCTCTCTCCCATTTTTTTTTGTAGTAAAATTTACAAGACTACGTTTTTGAAGTTTAAATTCATCATGCTTAACATGGCTAAAGCATTTAGACCATATAAGGCATCTTAATTGATTTTAAAGCACAATTTTAGTTTAGTTTTACTGCAACTGTCAATAATAAAAACCGTAGTTTAACACAACGGCCATAAATTAAATTATTTCTCTTTAATTTTGAAAAAAAATAAATATAAAATTTTCCTTTTTATAACTATGTACTCACATTAATGTTGTAAATTATAAAATTTATTTAGAAATTCCAACATACCTGCAATGAAAAGAATGAAATTTTAATTTAGTTTAAATTGTATAAGATGCAAAAAGTTGTATTTAAAATAAAGCTTAGTTTATTTAACACAAAATTAAAAACAAAATATATACACACATACATACATATATCATACCTGTAAGGTAAAGATTATTAATCGTACTGATTACTAATTTGATTACTTTTCTTTGAAAGTTGAAGTAATGATTAAATTACGATTATATTCAGTTTCGCATGATTACTAATTGATTACGATTACTAATAATGGAAAATTAATCTGAATTACTTGAAATTACAAAAAATAGTAAAAAAAATCAAAAGTAATTAAAAAATAATCCGATTACTTTTAATTCTTTTTGATTATTTATTAATAATCAAAAGTAATATTTGAAAGTAGTCGGATTATTTTTTGATTACTTTCGATTAATTATGATTATTTTTTGTAATTTCAAGTAATGCAGATTACTTTTCGATTATTATTAGTAATCGTAATCAATTATTTATCAGAAATTCTTTTAAAAGGAATTATATAATCAGTACAATTCGTTTTTAAAATGTAATCTAATTTATTACTAATCTGATATATATTTAGATTAAATTCTTAATCAATGAAACTTTAAAAAAAAATCGGCAACATTTTTAAAAGTTGTTAACGTTTGTCATATGAATTTCTGAGAAAAACAAAAGGAAACAAACTAACGAATTTCATTAAATTCGTACATAATAACAAAATACATATGTACATAAATAAAAATTAATCAACATACCAGACCCAATTAAAAGGCTTGATGAACTAAGTTTTTAAAAGCTTTAAATTTAATTAATTGACTTTCCAGTGTATTGAGATGAGAATCAACAAGTTTATTTTCCACTAAAAAGTAACAAATTCTAATTGCTTGAATAAAAACACGACAGTTAAAAATATTTAATTCTTTGTTTTAATTTAACTAAAAATTAACAACAAAATCAAGAACTTTGTGGAAATTTCAAGAATTTTATACTAATTATATGGCCTTAATATGATCAGTTTGCCGCTTGTTGCACAAAAGTACAAATAATGTTGCTTCAAAGTAACAACAAAAACAACAGTAACAAGTCTTCATATCTTAATAATTGTAAAGAGATCACACAGAGGTGACAGACATGTTTTAATACTTCACAGAGAATTTTTAATGTTGTGTGAAAAGAAATATGCTTTGTTCCACATGCAACTACAATGTTGCATGCCATTTTAGAGAAGAAAGACAGACAGACAGACAGACAGACAAATTCTTACTGTAAAAATTATAAAAATATAATTTTTCAAAACTGTTTTTCAACTAAAGCTGTTTTAGTGCACGAAGCTGCATCTATTGATATTTAATTAAAAACATTTCTTGATTTTCTTTTTTGCAATAAATAAACACTTTATAAAAAAATCAAATGAATGAATACCTTTCCATAACGGAAAACGAATGAACAAATTTAGGGAATTCACAATGAGTATATTAAAATTTTAATGTGGCAACATTTGTGCATTTTCATTGCGAGCAGGCAACGATATAAAAAGCAGTATATTGAAGTATTAAAATAACAAAAATGTTTAAATTATAAATTATTGTTGGATAAATAATTTATGTTCTGCAAAATGCCAAACATACAAAAGTATTTTCATCAACTACAGCTGGACTGATGGCATTACCATGTTGCCATATTTAATTAAAGTACTAAAATTTTAACGTTGCAATAGTAAGACATATTTTAAAACACTATTGCGAACTCCCTAATTGAAAAAGTTAAAAAAAAATAACAATATGGTGTTGGACGATCGGAGATTGGAAGTGAGAGAGATTATGGCTTTGAATAATCACTTAGGGTGGAAGTACACGCATTCAATGCGGTAATGTTATACAAACTTCTGTCAAAAAAGTTGAAATAGTGTGTTTTTATAAGGAAAGTTACATACATAGAGAAGTTCGCGATGCGAGTTCCTCGGAAGAATGTAGTGTTGCCAGATTCATATGCTAACATACATATATAAAAATTATTAGAAATTCATTTCTTTTTTTATTAAACAATGGATCAAGAATAAAATATTTAAAGAAAAATAAAACAAGACAAAACAGCCACAAGAGAGTGGTGTGTAACCTTCCATTTTTATAGCGCTAAATGTTTAACAAGCACGAAAAGCGTAGGCGCGCAACGCGTGGTATGTAACTCCAGCGTAAGATATGAGAAAGCTTCCCGCATGATAAGAGCAGCAAACGCTATCGCGTCACAACTTCGAAAGAGTGTTTGGTGTTGTCACACGTGACGTAGACGAAACGTGCAACCAGCACAAGACACCAGAGACGAAACAGTGGATCAATAGGTGCAAGAGAATGTCAAGGTGGGTTTGTCAGCCAATAAAGTCATGGCGAAGGTTTTTTTTTTGTTTTAAGCTTGTAAAGTGAGTAGTTTCCTCTTTTAAGCCACGTAATCTGTTCACAATTTTGATTATTTGGTATGAAATATTTGCAAAATAAATTCGCAAAAGTAGTACTCTATTCTTGTTGCGAAAAACATGTAAAATCTATCTGGCAGCATGTTTATCCATGCAAAATTAATCTGGCATCATTTTAGTTTAGTGCTTTTTTCGCACGGAATTTAACAATGTTGCATACTTTCCAGCAATAAAAGCGAGAAATTTATAAAAAAAATGCGAGTTGGGCTAATTTTTCACGCGAAATAATCAATGGTACTGAACATTTTTCACAACTTCGAACAGAGTACCAGCCTTTATAGCGGAAAATAAAATATTGTCGTGCATAAAAATGTTGAATTATGATATGAAGTATGAAATTAACTACATGCAAGCGGTATAATTTTCCCGGGGAATCGCCCTATGATTTCGTGTAATTTTTACATATCAAAGAAAGAAACCATTTATTTAAGTCTCTGCTTTATATATATATCTAGTAAGAAGAATTCATCATATCTTCCCTCTGCCTTCCTTTAACATTTTACAATGCAGCTTAACCAAAAAAAAAGAGGTGTGACAAAAGAGAAAACTGACAAAGAGGTGGCTGGTTGTTCGCGTTTCCCAGCCAACCTGAGATTCGAAAATACACGAATGTTCGCTGTATCGAACAATTCTCGAAACATTCTCGTTAAACCAAGAAACAATTTGTTTCTATCAATTTTTTATTTATTTTTTTTTCATTTGCAACGAAAGAGAAATAAGGTTTTTTGCTATTAAGAAGCAATGAAATCGAACTATTAATGACGTTGTTTATGATTACATAATGATATTGCTAAAGGTTCGCTATTGATTCGCAAGCGAAACATCGATATCAAAAGATTTGCTGCCACAAACTGAGCGACGAGTGAGCTCTAGAAGCAGTTTCTCTTTCCTTTTACGATAGCCGTTCTCGAGTGTTTTGTCAGAGAACTGCTTACGCAACATTAGAATGCGATATTATTTACAAATGTTTTGGTAAGCTGTGTTGAATGATTATTAACATACACTCATACACATTTGAAGACAAAACGACTTTGGATGATAAAAATCATATGGAGGCTTTGCTGCAAGACAGTTATAACTCAAAAAACACATTATTTTTTCTTTATACATATGTATTACAAAATGAATCCTCATATCGATATACTGTATACAAAATTTCTCAAAAATATTTTGTATATTGATCTCTTGAGAGGAAAATTTAATTTTATTTTACCATTAAGTTGTTTGTCAATGAAATCAAAACTTTAAATTCATTTTCTGTAATACAAGTTTTTTTTGCGTTATTACTCTCTTGCAACAAAATTATACGCTGATTTTGCGCATACATGTACCAACAAACACGCAGTTAAACGTTTGAATAGAGACACTTTTATTTCTCAGTATATTCTGAAATCACTGTCAAAGTTAAACACAGGTTTGCATATCTGTGCCAAAATGTAATAAGCCATAATGTTCGATTTTTTCCTACCTTTTAATAAATGTACAGCTAATTATATAGAGAGCTAATTCGACATAAATGCATGTATATAAAATACAAGTTTTCCTTAGAAAAAACAGACTAAGTCACCAAGAAACATAACGTGACAAATGGTGGGCATTTTCACAGATATAGATATAGCAGATTTAAGTTAAAATCTATATCAAAATCTACATATACCATTTAAACCAAGTTTTCTTCAAAATTTCGTATCCAAACCAAAACCTATTGACTGAATTTTTCCAAAACTACAACCAAACAACTGAAATATAGCTAATTCACAAAACTTTTATTTTTAGTGCAATTGAAAAAACACCCATACAGTCGACTCCGCTTTACTGGAAATAACCAAAACCCATTTTTTTCAGTTATCCAATTTTTTCTCTAAAACGTAGTTCGGATTACTGAAATTTGTTACAGTTAAGCGTACTGCTTAAAATCAGTACAATATAATAGCAAAATACAACAAAATACGTAAGAGTGAAAAGGACAAATACATTTTGCCATTTAATTTTTTAACGGACAAAACATGCACAATTTTTTCAGCCTTAAGTTATGCAATCGATTTGTAATAAATTGTTATATTTTTCACTAAAGCGAAGTAAGTTTCATACAAAACGTAGTTGTGGACTTGCTTTTAATTTTCAATTAAACGATATTTTCAGTAAAGCGATGTTTCGCCAAAGCGAAGTGAATAAGACTAGCTGCGTTTAAAATCAGTGCGGGGATTTGTATCGCTTTCAGTAAACCGTTTTTTTTCAGTAAAGCGTGCTGCGCTAAAGCGAATTCGACTGTAGTTGCTTCACTAAGTTCTACTACATTTTAAAGGCTTTTTCCACTATGTCGACAACGTTTGACTTGTCGCACACTAGGATTTGAAACAAAAAAAAATAATATTTTAAAGGTTTAATCGTTCGACTTGTCGCACAATTACATTTGAAACAAATAAAAATTTAAAATTCAATTTAAAATTTTAATTTTAAAAATATCACGTTATAAAAAGTTGTTTAGCCTGTAAGCCTATGATTTGACACATTTTTGAGAACAGTAAAATAAATTTTTCAAGTTGAGTATGTTTTTATTCATTTGTTGAGAATATTTATTACATTACAATTTATCTGAAAATGAAGAAGTTGGTTTCAAATTTATAATTATTTGTTTGCTGGGACATGCTGCAGTTAGAAGTGGTTTTTGCTGATGCTTTGAATGTACCATTCATCAGCAATCCAATGTAAAATTTTTCTTTCTTCTTTTTTCAATTGAAAAGGTGCTAAACGATTTCACAAATATAAAAACTGGGGTGGCATTTATTGTTTTTCCTTTATAAAATTTTGCATAATTGTTGCGTTAGGTGAAATTTCTTTAACCTGTAGCTTGCTGCCTTGTTATACTCTAATTTTTTTGTGTGGAATTGGAGTGTGTTCGGTCGTCGTCAGCTGTCAACATCGTGTCTTTAGAAATTATCATGTCGAAAGAAATATATGTATATGAATAAAAAAAATCAACCACAAACAATATTAGTTGCTTTATTTGTACCACCTAATCAGTATTTAAGTGAGCATATAAATGCTATTAAAAGAGGAAGAAAAAAAGTCAAGCACAAACACTGATTCACTATTATTCACAATTAAGCTTTTATTATTTTATTTCTTGCTGCCATTCATTCTTCAACTCATACTCATACTTTCGTACGTAGTAAATTCATGTACGTCAACCGGACGAGGGAATTGAATGTTTCACTTACTTTCAAGTAAGGAAAAGAAAAGGCTAATGAACCCGTGACAATAAGGAAAGGAGTAAAATAAAAACGAAAAACAAAAAACTTATTCATAAATACAACAACAAATGCACTTGACAATTAATTGTTGCCAAACAAAATTGACATTACATTAAGTAAATATTTACAAAATAAAAAAAATATCAAACATATGGTCGATCATTGAATAGAGTGCAATATGAAAAGTTAAGTCAATATCCAAATAAGGAAGAATAAGTTACGTATTATTGATATTAAAATTCTTGCTAATAATTGAATGACAAATTAGGGCGTGACTATGAAATGATGTTTAAGTGAAGAGAATAAAATATACAAATTAATTTTTAGCAGAAGCCTGAAATCTCAGTTCTGCCTCGATCTAGTTTCGTAAATAAATATTTTTAATCAAAGTAATTAAAATAGTTTATTTTGCGGAAATAGAAATTTTATATAGCGTTACCTAAAACTTAAACGATTTTTAACAACTTTACAGTATATGAAAAAAGGAACTAAAATTACCATATTCGTCGGTTATTGGTTTGCGGCACAGTATATTTAAAATACATTATGTCTGCATTAAGCCAATAACCAACCAACGTCAACAAGGTTGTCGACAAGGCAGCTCAAGCAACGAGCAAAGGCAGCTCGAGCAAAGAAAAAAAATTTCAAATCGACTCCGCTTTACTGGAAATAACCAAAACCCATTTTTTTTTAATTTGTCCGATTTTTTCTCTAAAACGTAGTTCGGATTACTGAAATTTGTTAGTTACGCGTACTGCTCAAAATTATTACAATATAATAGAAAAATACAATAAAGTACGTAAGAGCGAAAAGGACAAATACATTTTGCCATTTAATTTTTTAACGGGCAAAACATGTAAAATTTTTTCAGCCTTAAGTTCTTCAATCGATTTCTAATAAATAAATTTTTCATTGTTTAATTTTTCACTAAAGCGAACTAAGTTTCATACAAAACGTAGTTGTAGGCTGGCTTTGGTTTTCAGTAATACGATATTTTCAGTAAAGCGATGTGAATAAGACCAGCTGCGTTTAAAATCAGTGAGGGGATTTGTATCGCTTTCAGTAATCCATTTTTTTCAGTAAAGCAGATTCGACATACATACAATTGTATGTACAAATGTATATAGACACTTGAAATTTGTAAACTTAGTGCATTCTTATACAGGCAACAATTAACACTAATATTTAAAAATATCAAATTTAAAGGGTGTTCTATCAGTTAATGTAATTTTGACTATGTAATTTTGAATTTTTATATCTTAATGTATCTTGGAAACCGTAAGAGGCAAACTTTTGAAATTTTCAGAAACGGTAAAACTAAAAAGTTCCAAAACTATAAAATCGTCAAACCAAAAAATAAATCGCCAAAAATCTAAAAAAATCGCCAAAACGAAAAAAAGCGCTAAATTGAAAACAAATTTCTTAAACTAAAATAAATTTCCAAAAACCGCAAAATTGGCAACATGAAAAAATATCGCCATAATGAAATGTCGCCAGATTAAAAAAACGCCAAAAACCGAGAAAATCGCCAATACGAAAAAAGAGCCATATTAAAAAAAATCTTAAATTAAAAAAAATGCCAAAATGAAAAAAAATCGCCAAAATGGGAAAAAGTCGCCAAAATAAAAAAACGCCAAAAACGAAAGAAAAAAAATCCCAATGCTATATACATACATATAGGCCAAAGTTCGTATAATATTACATATCTAGGTCCGTACGGAACCCTTCCTGCGCGAGTCGAAGCCGCACTTTACTGAATTTATTTAATTTACAATACGTATTATTTAAATTCTGCCCATTGATATCATTTTGTAAATACATGTGGTATGTGGTAACGAAACTGATTTTTTTTTTGGTATTGGTTGAACCATTTTAGAGATTAAAGTATTTTTTTTTTTTCTGTGGTGGTTCTATTATGCATACGTATGTATGTGCGAGTATGTACATATCAGTGAACTGTATGAGTTGATTCACTTTCGCTGTCCACTCACTTTTACAATGCTTTGTATTGTTCTTTAACATCAATATGTACTAATGATATTGCTTGCACTGTTGCCTCTCTAATAACTGAATGTCTTTAACTCACTCTCTTTTTTTTTGGTGCTGTTAGTAAAAATCAATAAAAATTCTTACTGTTGTTTGATTGTTTTGTATAGCAATCAAATAACTCACAAAAGCATGTTGACTAGATGAAGTCTCAAGTTAATAAAACATGGCGTATTAATTAATATTTTTTCTCGTATTAAAACAATTTATAAAATAAAATAGGACTAGCTATTTTATTTTATAATACTACATAAAACTATGTTTGTCAGAAGGGGTTTTAGGAAGTATTCAAAACAATTAAATCATATGAATGAATAGAGATTGCAAGCAGTGGCATGAATTTATTAACAACAGTCTCATTGACCTGAATCATGCAATAGCATCATTCATTATTATAATGTTAAGTGCTAACTCAATATTCAGTTTAGAAAATGCAATATTATGCCATTTGATTCGTAATCATGCAGATCACTGGTACATATCCCATATTTATGGAAATTTAATTTACAACTCGTTAATCGATTAAACGTTTCCATCTGTCTGTCGTCTTTGCAAAAAATTACTAAAGTTTGCATGTTGCTATATTAAGAAAAAAATTTAATTTCTTTACAAGAACATACGTACACATTTCCATAAATAAATAATTGAACACGCAATAAAACAATTTTTGAACTTTCTGCAATATAAAGGGTATTTCATTAAGCGCTTAAAGCTTCATGAGTCTTTACTTTCTGTTGCTGTTTTGTGCCCTTACTTTTTCGTATAAAATATTTTACAATTACTTTTTCTGTGAAAAAAAAATCAGCTGGCAACCCATAGAATTGATTACACTTGTACAAAAAGTATCACATATCACAACACACTAATAAATACACACTTTTGGCTGTCACTTAAAGTTGAATTCTATTTTATACAGATCTGTCCGCAACAGAACAGAACAAAAAAGGAAAATCTAACCACACATACAGATTTTCAACTAAACAGAAACAAAACAGCTGATTCAGAACAGAACAGCACGTACAAACTAATTCTGCCTTTACTATGTTAAGATATAAATAACTCAAAGTGTGTGTGGGATATCATCGAAGTTCCATTCAAGCCATTATGTATGGGACATAACATTGTGCAAATGTCGGCCGCAAGTGTCAGTATTAAACGCCATCACCTGTCAAATAACGGAGTTCCTTATTGGAAGACCCTTTTGATTCTGTTTTTAGTTTCTTTTTTTTACTTAATTTCGACTGTCATAAACAATAATATATTTGTTGTTCTTAACAACAGCAACAACTAGAGAAGGAAAACATAATGTGCAACAGTGAAATGTAAATTGTTACAATAAAGAGGGAAATTTACAAACCCAAAATAGTTCAGTTTGTGTTTACATGACCTTGACAGTAGCGAAGAAATGTAAGTTTAATACAAAATATTGATTAAATTAACTAAAATGAACAAATAGAACAAGGAAAAGAGGAAAGAAAACGCATTTAATTAAAAAGAAAGCAATATATAATTAAGACGCAGCAATAGCAAAAAATAAATTAAAAATAAAAAATTGGGAGGGGGTGGAGGTGGGGACTGACATGACTTGCAACTTAAGAAAAGTAGCTAAAGGAAAATACTTATAAACTGTGTGGCTTCGAATGGCTCATAAATGGAACAATTGCTTAGATCTCCAGACACACCAAATATGTATAAAATTTTCCTAAATGTTTTAGTGTCTGAGGATTTTTTTTTTGGGTGTAGGCTTTAAAAGAGGCTAAATTAGTTGGCTAAATTTGTTAGTGCGTTGACGGTCTTCGAGTTACCTAAAAAGTTAGATCTCTGGCCAGTCGCACTTACATACATATGTACATATATCAATATCATATATTTTTCAATTAACCATCTATATAGCACAGCAAACTCCTTCTTCGACAGTTTTAGCAATGAATTTTTGGGGGAAGTAAAATAGCAAATAGTACGATGTTATACAAATCATCAAATCTTACAATACCAGAGTTTTAATAACGAAAATAAAAATGAAATAATTCAAAAAATTCACGCATTCCATTTGTACTGAACATTTTGTATATAAGCCTAAAGTTTACATTAACTGACACTACACACAGGACCTTCGAAACTAACACGTTGTTCCGTTCTGCTAGTGTTTGTCAGAATAATTACAATCGTCTTTGGTGTAATTTGGCTTCATCAAAATGCGAATTAGGCTCAAGTTAAAACAAAAACTAAACAAAAATAAATTTGAATAGAAACTACACCGAACTCCTTTTTTACACGGTGGATACGTTTCTAAGAAAATCGTATAAAAAAATACACGCAACATATGTATACACAATTTAGTAATACATTCTTTATGTTTAAAAAATAGTGTTCATTGAAAAAATATTCAAATATTTGCTGTGAAAAACGTGCGAAAAAAGATGAACATCACGAATTTTTATTTAAATAAAAAACAATTCTAAACACTTTAACACGAAATAGTGAATAACGAGTTTTCTTTTTGTTCTAGTAAAAAGCATTTTGTTAATATAAATAACTTATAATTCGTTAAAGCCATGACTCACTATCATACAATGTCGTGCGACCTACGAAAATATACAAACCTGCTGTGATGAATTGTTATTGTCTTTTGAAATTTTTCAGAAACTCCATCATATCAGAATTGTATTTTATCGTAGATCGCACGACCTTGTATGATAGTGTGAAATTTACAGGCCAGCTCACTTGGGTCCAATACAATGATCCCTTTGTGCTACCTGTGACTTGCAGATGAGATAGAGGAGAGGGTGATAGGGAAGGTATAGCGATAGAGAAGACAGGTGGTCAATGAAGAGATAGATGAAAGCTTTATTGTTTTACAACTCTGCTTTTTTGCACGTTTTTTTTAATAATGCAGTGTTGCAGCGCCTCTGGTGTTAATAAGGCGTATTAAATTTTCAACAAAAAAAAACGAGTTGTATTTTTTCGTAGATTGCACGACTTTCCATGCTAGTGTATCACGGCCTTTACAAACATTTTATTGCTTGTGCAAGAATCTTTATTTATCTGCCTGTAAAAACGAATAAGAAAATCGTGCACGTTCAACAAATTCGTTAAAAAAAAGCAATGTGAGTGCGATCAAAGGGGAGATGTGTAAATATCTAGTAATGACATTTTTTTTAATATTGGCTTATGGTAAATAAAATAAGATATATAAATTTGTGACTCTACTATATTTAAAAATCTATTGAAAACTCCATCTATAGTAGTGGAATTATTAGTTGTGGGAGTTCGTGGGAGAAGTGGAAAACGTCAAATAAAAATTTTGATAAAACTGGCGACTGTGGATTTGCAAAATTTGTATTAAAATCTCTACCCATAATAATTGGCATGAGAGCGTTATCAAATTGTCCTGCTTCAGCGTAAGGCAACAGTACGTAATGAAGATATGTTATAATAGGCCCTGTTCTGTAAACCGAATCCGAGTAAATTTCTCGTTTTAAAAAAATTAATAATGGACCTGCAGTTCGTGTTTAAAATCAAACACGATAATTTTCTTTGAATATGATATTTGAGAATCTGTATAATAAAATAATTAAAAAAACATTAAAAAAAAATTTTCTATTGCCGGAGTTAGTTTTCTAAAATCGTGGAGATTTCAAATCGATCGGTTTACAGAACAGGGCCGAATATATTATAAATTCTTTATAAGGACTGCTATATATCTTTTAAAAAAATATTTGACATTTAAAACGCTCTTTTATTTAAAAGTTTATATTTATTTTATATTTTTATACTTTTTAACAAAATTATCCCCACTGGCAACACTATTACACTTTACAAGCAATTTCTATTAAAATTAACATTGCTGCTCAAGGTATGCTTTAAAATTCGCTTGTATTTCTATGCAGCTGTTAAGTTTCTCTGTACTTCTTGTTCGTATGATTACACTAATACGCTCATACTTAGCTCACACCGATTTGATAACGCTTTACGATCTTACTCAAAATTTGTGATTGGATTGTGAAAAATATTTTTACCCCCTAGCGTATACATAGATGTTTACCCATCAAAAATCATTTGTTTTTATTTGTAAATGGTGCTCAAAATCATGTAAACTATAAAAACCACCGCGTAAAAAAGGAGTTGGGTGTAAAAACTAGCTAAAAATTAATTAAGCATCTTCTCTCTCTATCTATCATTAAACACTTTCGGATTTCGATTCATTGGCTTAGTGATAAAAATATTTTTGAATTAATTCAAATAAAATTGTTATGTTAACTTTTACTGTTAGGAAAATTTCATAAAAATAAAGAACCAAAATTTACAGCTGGATAGGTATAAATAATTGATTCGCAACACTTGGCGGTATTTCTTTATATGAATATGTAAGTGAACAGATAGATAATCTGCAGCTCAAAGATTTTTTAATCTTTAAACTATTAATTAATTCATGGCTTTTTATGTTCTTCTAAATTTAGATTCTTCTTTGTCTATTTAAAGAATTTTTATTTTTATATAAAAACAAGAAACAAACTATACAAAAAGTCAACATATGCATACAAACATATGTACATGCATGCATATTATCTACAAACAAACATACTTACATACATACATATGTACATTTGTATGTATTGTATCTGTGTAAGTATGTCCAACCACAATAAATTTTAGTTAAACGATAACAAAAGAAGAGCCAAATAAAATAAAATTAAAATAAGTCTTTATAATAAATAAAAAAAAACAAAATATGTACAATAACAAGTTCTCATCTATAGCGTATAGTATTTTAAAGTGAGTTGGTTGATTCAATAACATTTGAAATTTTAATTAAAGAAAGTAACGTATGGACATACATACCTACGAAATTTTTAATCGAATGAAAAATGTACGAAAAAGAAATAAGCAATAAAAATCGAATGTAGCAAAATACAAAAAGACAGAAGCAGATTGAACGAAAAGATTAAGACGGACTGGACTGGACTGGACTCGCTCTGGAAGTACTGGTTTTTGGTCGCATTCTTTCATTTTATCACACACAATCACACACACATATAACAGACACACATGCATCTTTGCATTCTTCAAAGAGTGGAATAATAAAAATAAAAAAGTACTTTTGCACAAAAATTTAATTAAGTAAAAAAATTAGTCTAGAGCTACCAGCTCTAAAGAAAATATTTTTTTTTATTCCATAAGTGTTGATTGGCTACCTGCAGACAATCAGGTAAAAAGTCCAGAGATTCCATTTTCATCCGCTTCAACTTATGAAAGCAAGCACTTAGTACTAGACCTAAAAAGTCCAGTAACAAGGACTCACCCAGTAGTGTTGATGTCGATTTTACCTTTTCTGATTCTGCAAGAGAAGACCATAGAACAATATGTACATACATATCGGCATTTTGTTTACATTTACTACGTTTATACGTGCACTATTTGCAAATAAATTAACTCACTGTTTATACGGGATAGCAAAAGTACAGATAGCACTTCTATAGAAAACTTAGTTATATTGACAACAACAAAAAATAGTAGAAATGTACAAAATATCAAATAATTATTTGTTTTAATTGTCATTATTTGCTTCTATCAATGTTTTTTGTGCAACATTTACCCATTTATTGTTTTCTCTTATCAAACATTTCTAAAAGTAAGCATTTTATTTGCGAATAGTGCGTTAATCAGGAATTGTTAAAAAAATCACTGATTAACGCACTATTCGCAAATAAAAAATTAATTCCCCGTGTATGCGACAAAGTTCTCTATTCACTATACTTTTATTTACGAATAAGTCGCCCATATAAAAGTAGTAATTGAGGGACTTATTTAGTTTACATTGTGAGTCTTATTTCGTAGCGGTAGAAGTTCCTGTTATCTTTCGCTAATTGTCGCAAATCATACCACCATTGAATAACTTATTAGCAAGTGCCTAAAAAAAATTTAAGGGGAAGATTTTTGTGGAACAATTTAACCCTCTAACTCTTTTCCGTATGAGTCTTTTTTACCCTTAAGCCTGGTACTCTGTTCTAAGTTGTGAAACATTTTCAGCAATATTGATTATTTCGCGTGAAAAATTTGACATGTACTAAATATAGCCCAAATCGCGTTTTTATTATTTAAAAGTATGCAACATTGGGAAAAAAGTACTGCTCATATTGTTTCGCAGCTGAAACTAAAATGATGCCAGAGCATTTTGCATGGAAAAAAATGCTGCCAGATAGATTTTACGTTTTTCGCAATAAGAACAGAGTACTACTTTTGCGAATTTATTTCGCAAATATTTCATACCAAATACTTTTACACGGTTTCAAATGATATACAAAAACATTTGCCATACAATTCTATTAAAAAATTCTGTATTCTTAAATGCTCGAAATTTAAGTTTAACGAACTTCAACTTGAAATCCTTTTGAGGCGAACTTATTCTTTCACATTTTAGGTGTATGATGCGTTCAGTATTTGTATTTAAAATCATGGCATTAATATTTCTTGGAACATTTTAACTTTCCATGTCTTTTCGGTATGAGTCTTTCGCAAAAAAAAAAAGAAAAGAACGTACCATGGGTTAAAATGTTAAAAAGTTAACTAAAAAATTTTTGTTATATAAAAAAGAATAAAAAAAGGAAAGTCATTCTAGTGGAACTACGTTTTCATTGCTTCCAAAAAATCAATATTTTTAATTTGCCGAGAGTGAGCAAAAAACCATATAGAAGCTTATTTTAGTCATACAAAACCTTGTAACTCCTCCATATTGTTGGAAAATACTCAACAGAATTAAAAAAAATCATTTTTTAAGGATATTTATGAACTAATTTTAGTCTAAAATTTAAAACTATTTGCTTAAATTTACATGAAAACACTTTTTCGGGTTTAAATTCTTATAAAAAGAAACGAACTGTTAAAAAAGGCAACTATTTACCATTTTTCCTAGATGAAAATATTATCATAGAACACAAAAAAGCAAATTTTTCTTAATATCGCTTCCAATTCAGTCACCAGGCATCGAAAAAGAGAACTTCTTGCAATGACAACCCTATGTAAAAATCATTAGATCGGATCGAAATTTTCACTACTTCCAGTTCGCAAACTATACATTTTCATGACTTTTTTGGAATGTCTTTTTTTGCTGGGTATTTCCGAAAATTATTATGTTACTTATTAAGTGAAAGTAATAAGTAATTTTTTTTTTCTTATTGGAAACACTGTTTTTGGCAGCTCAAGTATATTTCAAGTTTCAAAAACAATAATTTTAAAATTCAAAGGAAAATACAATCGACACGTTTTCTTATAATAATTTTCTGCATATCTACCTTTACTATTGTTTACACGATTTTAATCACCTTTTGTTTTTAAAAAAATTAATTTTTTATTTAAATATCTTTTATATTTTTCACCACAATTTCAATTTTATTAAAAAATAAATTACTTATTTGACAAGGTTTAAAGAACATGTTGTATGTTGTTTGATTTTTCATTTCAAAATATTTTCAAACTTGAATATGACTTGAAAAAATTTTTGAATTCAACTTTTGTTTCCAGTGAAATTTCAAGTGCTTGAATTTAAAATTTTTGAGTGCTTATTGGGATATATGCACTTGCTGGGAATACAGATAATCAAAAAATCTTTTTACCTCAATAATTAATTTTAATGTATTTTTGATTAAAAAGTAATATATTCAGGCCTATCATGAACAAAAATTCCGCGCTAGTTTTTTTCACTTCCCTTTTCTCGTATTGTGAATTTGTTTTTTTTTCCCGTTTTTACCAAATTCGGGAATAAAAAAACTCCCCCAGGGAAAAAAGGAGGTATTATGAATGCAATTGAACTTGCTTTTTTTTACTAAAAATCTTTCCCTTGTACAACAGAAGGGAGTTTACATAAAAAACATATTTAATACTCCATTAATACAAAATGTATGTAGAAGAACTTGTATTTTATAGTTGTTGTATGTGGAAAAACACAAATAATACCCAAATAAATAATTTATAAACTATTTTAACATATTTTTCAAGTTGGTGAATTTTAACAATTTTGTTTACTCTATCACTGCAAACAAAAAAGGAGAAACAAAATGTCAACAAACAAGCAAAACAACGAGCTTCGTAATGCGGTGATGCCACCTATTACTCTTTTTTGTTCCCCAAGGAATTTATGATTGGAAGAATGTTTTCTCGAGAAAATTATTTTCAGTGAGAAATAAATTTCGAAGAAATATTCATGATTGGGCTGATTAGTTTTTATTATTTTTAATTAGATTAACAACTTAATTGAATTCAGCTGCTTTATATCACAATAATTTTAATTGCCACCAACTGTATCGGTGAAAACATTAATTAAATAACAAAATCTTTATTTTACTTTATAATATGTTTTGAAGTTTAGATGTTATTTAGTAAAACAAAGCATTTAACTGAATGGACATACATACATATGTATTTATTTATAATAATTATAAAATTCCAATAATTTAAAAGCTGTCTGTCACTGTCACCTGAAATCTAATGTCATCATAATCACAAGACACTCGCACGTTGTTTTTTTTTTTTGCTTGGCGCCCAGACAACAACAAATTGGATTGTTGTACAATTTCATTTTTTACGTCTGCTTTTTGTATTTTTTTCTTTGATTTGATTTGTTTTTATTCAGAAGACACTAAATTTATTCTAGCGTAAATTTGCAAAAATAAATAAAAAATTACGAGTTTTTTTTATCTATAGCAACCTTGATTTTTTGTTTCAGTTGTCTCACTAGAGGATTAAAAAACAAATTAAATGTGCGTATTTTTAGTTTTGTGGAAATAAAATGATTTCAAAGAAAACATACCCACCAGTGAGTGACAGGAAGTGAAATCATTTTGTTTGATCTTAAGTTAAAACAAATGCATTTTCAATAATCTGCAAAACTAGTTAGACTTTGTAATTAAGTGGCAAATCGTTTATTTAAACAAAGTGATGACATGTGTTGTTTTTGTCACTATGCTAAGATACACGCACGAACACGCGTATGTATGTACGAGTATGTAATTATAAAAAGTGTGGCATTAAGCAATAGGGCGGGCGTCGGCAAAACATCAAAGTGTTTGAAAACATTTGTAATCTTAGATTTTCTTAGTCTTAGCAAAACAAGCAACGTACATATGTATGTAATTAGCAAATCTTTCAAAAATATTATAATTTGAGATTAAGATGTTTCCATTTGATTGTAACAAATATTTTCATTTAATTTTGAAAGTTATTCACACAAAAACGAAGAAAGTCTAATTATTTGAATTCGCCTTTATCTATACTTTGTCCCCCATATTCACAAAATTTAAAATGAATTTGAAATGTATTTATTTAAAATTTTTTATACAAAATTTTCCTAAAATGGATTTCAAATTCATTTTATATTTTTTTTAATTAAAGTGGTATGTACATATGTACGTATGTATTTATTTATTTAGCAGAATTTGCTATTTAAAAAATTAAATAAGTTTACATTTCATAATTTTTACAATTTGTATGCTCATTTAAAAAATTTCTGGTAACAGATCAATAAATAGCAGGCAATTTGAAAAAATTTACATTTCTAAAAACGATTTGTTTTTAAATGATCTGTTTATATTATTATTTCATATTTTTACAACGCAAAGAGGTCGAACACCTTTGCCTGTATTCTGCCGGAAACACACTTTAAATCATAAATCTCGTAAAACAGCCAAACATTTTTGTATGTCATAATTTTTTTCTTCTTAATAGCCTTATATTTAAGTATGTAATTAAATTAATTTTATTAGTTATCTTGTTAAAATATGTTAAAAATAAACTTTTATCGTACACCGAAATAAGTTAAGTAGGTTAATCTAAACAATTTGAATTGACAAGTTTACAATTAATGTAATTGTTGTTGGAATTTATTCGGTAGCCTGAACTAGTGTATATGTGTGCGTATAGAATTTTTCCAACATGACACTACACGAACACGACTATCGCCACGATCAACTCAACACGTAAGAAACACGCACGCGAAAAATATAGTCAACACGATACTGCACAACAAGCACGAAATATTATTCGTATGGTATTTAAAAATCAGAAATTTTAATTGATTTTATTTTCAAGAGTCGCTTTTCAAAATATGGCACCAAGTTCCAACTGCCAACCGATACTATCTGCCACCACAGCTAAATACTATTATCGGTTTACGTGCAGAACTTCAGATTCATGTTTTCACCCAAGACAACTTTCTCTATCAATTTGTAACAAAATAATTAAGGTGACAATGAAATTATTTCTACACCGAAAGAATTTTGCTTCATGAATCCAACGAATCAATTTCATTAGATTATTTTCAAAAATCACATACAGTTTCAATTACGTTATTTCATTGTTATAATAAAGTCATTTTAATATTTTTGTGAAGTTATTTCATTGTTTTAATTAAATTATTTCGTTACATATTTTAATGATATTATTTCATTGGAAATTATCACGTTGGAAATTATCTCGTTCTTTTAATGAAACTATTTCGTGGATTTAATGAAATTATTTCGCATTTTTAATGAAATTATTTCGTTGTTTCGATGACGTTCTTTGATTGCATTGATGACACTGTTTAATACATTTGACGTAGTTTTCATTAAAATAATTTCAACGAAACTGGTTTCATTAATTCAACCAAGCGTGACGTGGGTTGAATTTAATTGAATTTTTTCATTGAATTAATGTCGAAATTCATAGAACTTATGAAAAAAATTCTTTCAGTGTATTCATTAATTGCCTTTTAAAATATAGTTTAAATTTTTTTTACTAATAAGGCAAAATTTTTCAATGTTTATGAAAAAAAAAATCTTATAATTTCAGCCAGAACATTATAAATCATGTTAACGTTGTTTGTGTATGTATCTTTCAAAAAACCAGGGCTAATTCGAGATAAGCAACTGCTTTAGGAATCCATACACAATTGCTATTGGACGAGTCATTTGAAGTGTGTAAGCGCCAAATTTAAATTGGTTGTAATAAAAGACGCTCACAGTTCCACTTGACTAAAGAAGTTTCCGTATTCTTATTTCTTAAGTCAGTAACTTAAATTGAAATAAATAAAAAGAGAATGAGACTAATACCGTGTTCACACTTACGGTCTTAAACGTGTTTAAGGCAAGTGTTTTACAAAACTAAACACAACCGTTCACATTACATTTGAGATGTTTAAGGTTGACGTTTTGTCCGTAAATTATTGTATTTGTAAAATTTTATAAACGATAATGCTTTTTTTAATTGGTTTATTATTTTTAAACAACAAATGTTTATTTAAATATTTTAGTATTTTTTTAACTAATTGCCTTGTATACGAAATAATTTTTCACGTGCCGCCATTTAATAACAACACAAAGTTGCCAGATCTATCAAAAAATGGACTGAACATACTACATTTGCGTGTTTAAATCTTAAACACTTCATTTGAGATGTTTAACAACACAAGTCAATGTATGGTAAAACATCTCAAAATCGTCGTGCTTAAGCTCTTATGGCCCGTTTCCCACCTGCGAAAGAAAACGTTCGACTTACAATTTATATTGAAAAATAAAACAAATTTTCTTATATTATTGTTGTTTTCCAAGTCGAACCTTTTCTTTCGCAGGTGGGAAACAGGCCATTAAACACGAAAGAGGCGTTTAAAAACATAAGTGTGAACATAGTATAATACACTGCGCACACTGCCAATCTCATAAATGCACTTAGGGAAAAGCTGCGCAATTTAAAAATAAGAATGTATCACATTAATTAAAAAATTTTCAATATTTAAAAAAATATATATTGAGATACTTAAAAATTAATAAAATTCATAAATTAATGCTGTATATTAATATTTTTTCATATTGAAATAAAATTTCAACACGACTAGACTTTCGTTAATGTTTCTTATTAATTCAATATGGTTTTTATTGATTTTAAGATGTTTTTGCTCTGGGTGTACCATAAATATTTTTGTTTGTTTTACATTTCATTTATTAAATTATTTTCCTGTCAAGTTTTATGGTGTACCTGTGCACATGGTGGTGTACCTGTGCAAACACCCAATTGTAAATATTTTTTAAAGGCATGCCTTTTCTCAAAAAAAAAAAAAAAAAAAAAAAAAAGTTCCAGACGTTTTACAGCACTTGGAAAGTCATACTCTAAAGCGAAGAAAATTCGAAACAAAATTGTGCGATATTTGTTCGCGAATACATATAAAAAGTTCGAATGTTCCCGTTTTCTCTCGATAGTTTCTCGAATGTGTGACGATAGCCTAGTGGCTGTGTGCTAGTCTGTTGGCATAGAGGTACTCGTGCCGTGTTCAAATCCTGCATCGTAAGTTAAAGAATGAAAAAATATATAAAATAAGTTAAAATAAATAAATTAAAAAATTAAATTACTTTTCTTACTTCTTCTGCTACCGTTTTGCGATATCGATATTATTTCGATATTCTCTAACTTTTAATACTTGTATTGAACCTACAAAATAAAATGTTTTTTGGGACAAAAACTGAGCGACAGGTAAACTTTTTGCGATTAATTTTTGAGTGTAATTCTCGAAAGTTTTACACGACAATTGTTCGATATATATTCGAAATTGATATCATTGACGGACGTCTTGGTCAACTGGGGTATTGGGGATGGGTTCCAACTATAAAAGAATGGAAACATGAGAGCTATTGAAAATTGTCTTACAAATAAGAATTTGCCCTTTTCGTTTCACTTTAATACAATACCAAAAAATTTGAACTTGTTTAATCGCTCTCGAGAACAATTTTGTTTCCGTTCCCTAAGTTCTAGAGAATAGCATAAACCTGCTAACAGGAGTCAGTTGTTTTCGACAACGGATACACAAAACCCAATTTGTTGGTATTGTGTTAAAGTAATATCGATCTCGACAATTGGTGTAGGTAAGGTTGATTAAATAATTCGAATGAATAATAATTATAGGTCGCAAAAATTTAAAGAAGCGCGTCCAGTATTTTAAATAAGGGACAAGCAAGTGCACGTTAAAGACGGACGGATCTTTCAATCATATAATATAAAATCAATGTGATCAAATATGACAGTCCAACTACTCTTCTCCTCGCTTAGTTTATCCATGTCTTTTCAGAAAGGAATTTTGCAATAATTATTAGTTTACGACATGCATGAATGCTTCTTTATGTTCGTTCCCTGTTGTAATGGCTTGTGTAAAATAACAACGTACTCGTATACAAAAAAAAACATTGTTGAAAAAGATATGTAGATACTCGTATAAGACAGAAATAAAATAAAAAATTTCCAACATTACAACAAGACCCAACGCGAGGAGGAAGGGTTGTGTAACTGATAAAATGTATAAAGAAAACACACACACAACAACTACATACAACAACAACAATAACAATAACAACGAAGAAAATATGCCCACACAATTTTCATGCTGTAAACGTTGTAAGTTAACGACGGCAATAAAAACAGCAACAACGACAACGTTGTAAGCAAACAACACAACACTTAGAACAGTGGTTTGAACGAACCATCTATGAGAAATTTTAACTTAAATTTTATATCGAACTTCTGTATAACGAAGCAGTTGGGGACCGTCAAATTTCTACGTTATAGAGAAACTGCAGAAAATTTTGACTTTACACTTTTTTTTACGTAGAAAATATATTTATTAAGACAAAAAAAATTGTTTTTACATAAACACATTAATTTTTTTTATTAATACATACATACATATATAGAAGAAAATTATATGTATTACGAGAACATTTTTTTATTTTCTGTGATTAAATTGATGCAAAAAATCGATTGCTAAAAACTTCGAGAAACTTAGAGAGATTATTTAGTGTGAAAAATTCTATTTAGGTCTTAAAAAATTTTACGTTACAGAGAGATCTTCGCTATAGCGAAGTTCGTTATAGGGAGATCAAAATGTATGAAAATACTCACAAAAATTATGTGTTCACGAATTTTATTTGTTATAGAGATTTCCTTATAGAGAAGTTCGCTATAGAAAAGTTCGACTGTATTTTAAAAGCTTTTATTTACCAGTAGTTTCACCTGTCCCGTTGTCTGTCTGTGATCAAATCTTGCAAATAAAATTTAATTCACTTCCCTGTTTCCGATTGAGCTGAAATTTTGCATGGATGTATAAATCGGATGACAATGAAATATTATGACATACAGCTGATCTGATGATAGCGGATAATTTTTTTCGACCATTTTAATAGCATAAAAAAACTGTTTAGTTGATATTATAATCCAGTTTGTCAAATTAACAAACTTTTTTTGAAACCAGAAAAGCTTGTTTCTATACGCTCGGGGGCAAAAATCTTTTTCACAATACAATCACAAATTTTGAGTAAGATCGTAAAGCGTTATCAAATCGGTGTGAGCTATGTATGTATGAGTGTATAAGTGTAATCATACGAACCAGAAGTATAGAAAAACTTAACAGCTGCATAGAAATACACTCAAGCGAATTTTAAGGCATACCTTCAGGAGCAATGTTAATTTTAATAGAAATTGCTTGTAAAGTGTAATAGTGCTGCCAGTGGGGATAATTTTGTTAAAAAGTTGAAAAATATTAAATAAATAAAATAAATATAAACGTTTTAAATGTCAAATATTTCTTTAAAAGATTTATAGCAGTCTTTATACAGAATTTATCTTCATTACGGACTGTTGCCTCACACTGAAGTTGGTGCACGACAATTGGGTAACAATCTCCATCTCATGCCAATTATTATGGGTGGAGATTTTAATACAAATTTTGCAAACCCACAGTCGCAAGCTGTATCAAAATTTTTATTTGACGTTTTCCACTTGCATATGAGCAATTCTCCCCAAAACCCCCCCCCCCCCCCCACAACTAATAATTCCACTACTATAGATGCAGTTTTCCATAGATTTTTAAATACAGCAGAGTCAAAAATTTATATATCTTATTTAAGTTACCATAAGCCAATATTAAAAAAAAATTCATTACTAGATGTTTACACATTGCTTTTTTTTTGTTGCAACATATGGCTGCAAAACCAGTGTGCGATGACGTCTGGACTGTATTGTAATGGTTATAGCAAAAATTAAAGATACGAGTACACAAACGCTCACTACTTGAACGAAATCAAAATAGTACAATAATAAAAATAAATGCGGAGATCCCTTCCCCTGACGTCCCAGTGTCTGACAACTTTTAGTCATTCCATCAGCACGAGTTGTAAATTACAAACTTGCATTTTTATTAAAATCAGACAAACTCTCTATATGAAATCAGTAAATAAATACTAAAATTTTTTTGCTTGGTTGAGAGAGAGTTTTGCACTCGCATTTACACACAAACTGTTTTCTTGTAAAAATGATCTGCCGGTCTCATTTTTTTTGTTTAATTTATTTTTGTTGATTTATTATTTTTTATATACATACATACATACTATTCACCCGACGTTTTATAACACGCTCTAGTGTCTATTTGCATTTCTTAAAACAACAATAATAACATTAGCTGAGGTAGTTTTTTTCTAACTTGCTGTCTGGCCTTTTCGACGTCTCAGCTGTCTGTATGTCTGTTTGTCTTTTAGCTGGTTCTCGAGACGGCCTAAGAGACTGAATACTCTAAAATTATGTACGTACATATGTATATATGTAGAAACATTTGTATAGACACGTGTATATACATACATAAATATAATATACTATATACATATGTCGATATGTACATATATATATGTAGTTGCACTTGTAGTTGTTTTTAATGCATTAACCCAGTTGACCAAGACTTTCGTTATTGATATCGATTTCGAATATATCTCGAACATTTATTGTATAAAAAATCGAGAGTGGCACTCAAAAATTAATTGAAAAAGGATCACCGGTCGCTCAGTTTTGCCTCAAAAAACATTCGATCTCGAAGTTTCGCTAGCAATATCAAAAGTGAGAGAATATTCGATACCGCAAACGGGCAGCAGAAAAAAAGTAAACTTACTTATTTAATTTTTTTTTAATAACATATGTATGTAAGTATGTGTTTTTTTTTTTATTTTTTATTTACAGTGCTGTCATGGTCTAGAGTAACAGGCTAGCACACATCCCCTCGGATACCGTCACACATTCGAAAAACTATTGCGAGAAGTTCGCTGTTCAGCTGTTTAGCGTACATTCGAATTTTTTTAGATTTGCGAACAAATATGGAACAATTTTGTGAGCATTCGTTTTTATCAAATCTCAGGTCAAGTGGGATAGGGCCGTAGTTTTCGAATCGTTTACTTGTTCGTCTATTTTCTTTTTGTTGATGTTTTTTTTGAATTAACAGTGCAGTCAGATGTAGCAATTTTTCACCAACGACGTGATTTTAAAATTCCTTTAGCGATTTTATTTTCAATTTCGCGTTATGGCATATATATGTATGTACAAACATACACATATGCACAAGTATTTGGTTAATTATTGCACTTTCATCAGTAAAAGTATTTATAAGTCTCATTTATAAAATGCCACTAAATTTTATTATCATTACACACATCAGAATCTTTATTTATGTCTTCATACTAATATTGAAAGATGATTACTGAGCACATTAAAATATATTATAGAATCATTGAACTGTTATATCTCACTAGAAGAGCTTAATTTGGAAATAATATATGTATGTACATATTACACTTCATCAAATATTGCTTTTCAATGGTATACAGACACAACAAAACTTTGGTTAAACCAACCTATTTCAATTGTAATTAATTGTTAAAACAACCAATTGAAATCGTTAAGGTTTGCCGTGTAGAATGATTGTGCATTACGAAATTATTTTTTGTTAGCATATTTCATACAGTTGCAGTCGAGTCGGTTATAATGTATCAAATTATCACTTAGAAAGCTTATAACCAGCGAAACCGCAAATATGTAATTGCATGTTTTTTCTCGTGTGATGTATTAATGCGGACATAAGATATTTATCGGTTTCAGAACTTTTTATGAACTTTGGTTGGAATCGATTTTTTAGTGCATATTTTTTGCATATTGTACCCTTTAAAGCATATTTTTGCATTTTTCAGTCTTGCACGCATATTATTCGATTTTTTATTTTTTGGAATTCTTAAAGCAAATTTCACGATTTTAGGGCATATTTTAATACCTTATAGAATTTTTTATTTTAATGTGAGTGTTTTTAAAGTTTTTTTGATTTTCCCCACTATTGAAAATATATTTTTGACAAAGTGTACATACATAAATATGTGCATAAGTAATTAAAATATGCAAGCAATAAATATAAATATGATGCTAGATTAAATAATTATTTGAGACGCAATTTTGTTCTATATACATAAATATGTATGTATGTACATGTAAACTTGAGACTTTGGACTTGTTTTATAGTCACAAAAGATGTCATGTCAGTCTCTTCAAAAAAAGAAAGAAAAAAACATGTTTGCTCATCATAATTTCGTTGTGAAAAACAACATAATTTCATTAGCGCAGGTTTGTGTTTGAGACCAAATCGAAACAATAGGTATAGAAATATGTACGTAGATAAATGTATATGTACGTATGTAAGTATATATCTGTTACTACATGTATGCACATTAGAGGCGAGCGTAAACAGTCTTGAAATGTGAATACGTCTTGTTTTTTAAATATATTATCGTGGCATGTATCATACTAAACCAATAAAAAATGCTGTCGTTTAATAAGCGAAGCACGATGGATGTATTGATGTTGGTGTACCAGAGTAGCAAGCCGAGCAAAAAATTTCGGCGGCGGCTGAAAGACAAATATTTTCGGCGGCGGCGGCTGAACGGCTTAACGCCGATTTGTTTAAGCATTTCAAAAAAAAGTTTTATCCCAGTCTGTTTTTAGAAAAATACGTGAATTATTGAATCACCACGTTGTAACATTATTTATTTTGCAATAGTTTGAATATTGCAGTAATTGATGTCCTAAAAAATAGCTTCGTAAATTATTTGTTAAACCATAGAAACATATTCTAGACTATCAGGGCAATTATGAATAATATTTCGCGAGAAATTTTTAATTTTTCATATTAGAATTTTTTTCCCTATTACTTGCTATTAGTTGGAATTTTTCCCCGAGAAAAATTTCTCGCGGAATTTTATTCATGATTGCCTTCTACATAAATTTTATTTAAGCTTTCCGATTGAATTAAAAATTAATTACTTTATTGGAACACTGCTACGGATCAACAAACAAAAAGCTTTGAACAATTAATTATCAAAAAGTCGCCTGACTGCTTAAACAAAAAAGTATATGTAAACGTGCATGTATTTAAGAAGGGACTCCAAAAGAGAACGTAAGTGTTGTTGCAGCTACGTTACCGTTCACATAAATATTTTCTTTTTATGTGCAAGCAAAAGCAACTTTCTTTCCGGGACGCTCGCTATCATATTAAATACGAAATTCGTAAAAGTATAAAAATATCGGCTGAGTACTAAGTCGCCGATAAGCCGAGTGGTTCGGCGGCTGCTCGGCTTGTCGAAAAAAATCGGCTGACTGCCTAGCCGCCAGCCGCGCCGGTACGGCTTGCTACTCTGTGGTGTACATGAGTGTTTATAAGCGATGTCGCCAAGACTTCTTGTTCATAACAATCAATCAAAAGAAGTAGTGTAAGGATGGGTTTTTTAAAGCAAGTGTGCGCAAAAAAATAAAAGATCACACACACCCAAATTGTGTGCGTATGTTTGTACATACATACGCCCATGCGTATGAAGAAGCAAGCATCACAAATTTTTCCGTCACGATGTATTTTCTTTTTTACTCCTATACCCGCAATAACTGAAACAAATGTCTTGGCAACAGTGTTTGTTTTAGAACATTTCGCTGTAGTAAAGCATTTGAAAAATTCCTTACGTCTTAAAAATTCTTGTAAGTGGTTTTATGTAGGACTTTAATGCACTTGGATACGTACAATGCAAACTGCCTTATCTACTTATGTACATATGTATGTATGTGGATAAGAAAAAATGTTTAAATAAAACAAGGTGAAAATTCCACGAAACACAGTGAATATAAAATCATATAAATAGGACACGCCTACAAATAATATTACAAAAATATTACTGCAGTCAAAAAACAATATTTCCAAAGAGAGGAAAATATTAGTTGATATCATCATCAAAAACCCAAAGGGCCGCGTAGCTAATGAAATAAATCAAAATAATTTTTTTTACTGATTTTGATATACAAATTAATGAATAAACATCTGCCGAAAATCAAAAGGCTGCTAAGAATTAAATATTATTTGAATTTTTTTTTTGCTTCCAGTGCAAAAAAATAAAAAATGCACTTACGATCTTTTGTATTTTAGGTGCTGATAGTTCAGTTCACCTAGAACAAAAAATAAGCTTTTCTCAGTGCTTAACATGATTCAGTTTAAACAATTTCCAAATTGTTTAGATTTTGTTTATCCGTCTAGAATAAATATAACTTTGGCAGATTATAATTTTCAGATTTTTTTGTAACCTTTATCTAACCATTACTGTAGTGATTATCCCCTAAAACAATTATGGCTTGTTGTTTACCAAATATGTAATGAAAATCATGGTGAAATTTTATAAAGACACTAGAAGATGATGACATTTATTAAAAAAAAAACAAAAATCTTACGCCAACTAAAAAAAATTAAAGGATAAGCTAAGAACAAGAAAGGACAAGAAAACAAACAAAGTTATGACATAAATTTTACTGCAGTAACAATTTTATTCTTGATTTATGGGATTAAACAAATATGCCAGAAAATAATCGCAATAATATAAAAATGAAAATAATAATAAAGTCTTGATAGCCAAATGAGTCAACAATGTTTTAAAATAACAATCAATAGAAAAGGAAAGAAATAATTGGTGTTTGTTATAATTAAGTTTAACATTTGCTGACGCTCTAACAATCCTAAATTAATAGTTTACTTATGCAGTAAAATATTTTTTTATTAAAAATATATTTAAACAACAAATTTTCTTTTCTATTGTTTTAATGCAGCGAATGAAATAACAAAAAATAATTGAATTAACTTTTCGGTACAAGCAGTCTTTCTTCATTCCTCTATATCTCCTATAAACCCAGACTTCCTTCAAGAAAAACTGTCGAGTCTAAAACATGAATTACGGGCACTGAAGACGATCAAATAAAATCGTCAATCAGTGAATGTGTGTTTAGAGTCGTTTAATTGACGTTCCCCATAAACTCTTCAATCAGCAGTTTTTATTGTCTGCGGTTGAAGGCGGAAGGGCAGTTTTGTTTAAAAAAAACTATATTACATCTTGGTATACAAAAGGGAACATTAAAACAAGATTATAAAGAGTTAAATGATAATTTTTCTGTCTCCCACTCTAATTTTTCCTCTTCTATACGACATTGATAGTAAATAATAATGAAACGGCTTTTAGACTTTTGATCGTTTGGTTTTGTAAATTTTTTTCCATTCGCTTACTTTTTTTATGTCGCCATAAAGCAAACGAAATTTTTCGTCAATCAAAACTGGAGACAATCAATTAATCAGCCGTCAAATAAAAATATCAAAATTTTTTGATTTTCATCAATCAATGACGGAAACGCGTATGTGTAGCCGAAAAAACACGACCGCTCGCACTCAACTATATGATTGATGGTTTTATTTGATCGTCTCCTGGGACCGGTTGGTAATCACATTCAATTAGTAATCAAAGAAACTACAAATAATCGAAATTTATTCAATTATTTTATCTTCTAATTTTAATTACAATAATTCTTTCTGCCAAAAAAAACCGACCTCAATGCAAAGATCTGATAGTAGATGAAGACAAGAAGAAGTACGTGAAATATAAAATTAAATTTTAGTTTACGTGCTTCCGCCTAGTTTTGAAATGCAATATTGTGTGTTTTTCAGAGCTCAGGGTGCGAGTTAAGTCTTGTAAAAATCGGTAAAGTAGAACCACTTAAAATAAAATATTTAATTTAATGGACGTGACTCCGCCAATATTTTTAATTGTGTCTATTTTAGAGCTCAAGGTGTGTGGTAAGTTTCGTAAAAATCGGTTAAGTAGAACCGCGTGAAATAGTACAATACATTTTAATGGGCGTAACCCCGCCCATTTTTCCAACTTTTAAATTATGTGATCACAAGAACCAAATGTGTTTTATAGGTTTCGCAGCAATCAAATAAGTAGAATATCATAAAGTTAAATAAAAAACTATGGGCGTGTATCCGCCCTCTTTTTTACAACAGGAAGCTATATCCTCTCAGACAACAAAAAAATTTTTACAATCGGTATAAAATGTACTGAGTTATGAAGATGCACACCTAAAAATAAAAATAAAAAATAGAGACGAATTGTAAACCTACTCTTTTTTTTGAAGTCGGTTAAAAAAATAACGTCACTCGGTACGAAGGAATTGTTTCTGGCGGAAAAGTGAATCCTCAGCCTATGACGACTTTTTTTGATTTGACCAAATTTTTACACTTAAAATGAAATATTGATTTTATATTGTCTCTTTATAGTATTTATTTTCCTTTATAAAATAAAGTATGCATTGGCATATAATATCAAGAGCTGATAGTAATCAATGAATACCTCGTATTATTCGGCAAATAAAAATAAGAATTCTTTTATATGTATGTATGTGTTAGAAAAATTAGAAAATTCCTCTAAAATTATCAATATTTAATAAATCAATGGACTAAGAAACATAAACTAAAATTCTATATTTAATAAACGAAATTTAAAAACAAAACGAAAACAAACAGCAAATTCAAATCAGCTCAATGTCATATTTTGCTTTAAAATTTAATTTTGACCCAAATAACAAATAATGACTAGGTTAAAATATGTATTTTTATTATTTAATTTTTAATATTTAAATTAAAATATCGAAAAAAACATTGACAAGTACTGAAAGTTCACTTCATTAATTAAACGAAGACACATTATTTGAAAGTATCGTAATTTTCCACACAATGCGTCTACATTTAAAATACTACTACGTCCAGCATCTGACGACAATCGTGAGTCAGATTCAGTTTTATTTTGAAATTGCTCCACTGACAGCACGACTAGCAGGAAAACGTAGATTACATAATACATGCGGCGCTGTGAAATGAGGCCCAAGAAAATAACGCCTAAATAAAAACTGAAATAAGATTAAAGAATTTTTATATTTATGATTTTGTCTTATCGCTTTGCAAAGCAATATTACATGTGATAATTATTAATGAACAACCAACACCAAAGTTAATTGTAAATATTCTGACAAACACGTAGTAGAACGGAACAACTAGCTGTTTTCGAAGGCCACTACACCTTCATCATCAGGGTTTTTTGTGTTTGGTTTACTGTCTGTGGTGTCAATTGATATACATTTTTGTTCTAAATACGTAAAAAAAATTCAAGTGTGCTTGAGGTGTACGTTAAGACAAAATTTTCATATAAAAACCGGTTTAACGTACACTTGAAGCAAACGTTAATTTTTTTTTGCATATGGTGGTAAGTTTTTAGTGCAAATGGAATATGTGAATCTTTTTAATTCATCGTATTACATTTTACTGAAAGCTTTTTTGTAATGAAAGCTCAATTTTACCATCTCTAAATTTACAACAGTCTTGCCATTGTCGTTTGTTCTTTAGTAATTTTTAATTGTGCTTTATTCCCTTTTTTTGCCCCTTTATTTCATCTTGAGTTTATTTCTTGGGATTTATTTTAATTTTTTTGGGCTTTATTTGATATTGAGTTGATTCATAAATTTTCTCTTGGGCCTTATTTCACTTTTTTGGGGTTGACTTCATTGAAGCTTATTTCATTTCTTATTTGCGTGTTATTACCTTGGGACTTATTTCACCAGAAGGAAACATAAATGTTATGAAGGAAACATAAATGTTTTTTATGCTCTTATGCAAAAACGATTGTTAAAGTTAAAGCATGAGTTAAAACCGGTTTGCCATACAAAATTCGTTTGTTAAACCAAGTTTAAATTTACCAATCGTTTCTGCATAAGGGGGTTAGTGATCACGTAATTGATTCTCTAAGTGAGTTGCCTGTCAATGTAAATGTCAGTCTTATATACAAAGTTTTTAATTGAAACAGCATACGAGAATTTTTTATGTAAAAACTAGGAATCAAAAAGTGCAAAAATGTTATTAAGTAAAATAACCTGCTCCATTACTTTCGAAAGAAGGTAATTTTGCAGATATATTAATAATAATAATAATAATATTATTTGACTGACTGGGTATTTATGGAATGAATTACAATTTTTCTACTGGGTGTTATCACCAACCCCCAATCATTTTCAAAAAAAATGTCCATGACCCCATTTTTCAAGTACCTATGTATGTATGCATTTATTTATTCTTTACGCTATACATATTTAATTTCCTTGTTTATGCTCTGCTGACTGGTAATAACATTCACCCTGTTTGTGCGTAAATCATGCCGAAAAAGAAACATTTAAAAACTTCACATACTTATACAAAAACTCCCAAGAAATTATTGAGAGTTACAAAAAACAAAGCAAGCTAAAAATCTTCAGCAAAATTTGTTTTTTTTTTTTAATAAATAACGATGTATGTACGTCATTGTGACACTTAAACTTTTCTCTTGTTATGTTATCACCAAGTGGTTTGCTTGCTTTCTTCTGATAACACTGCGATATCATCTGCAGTGATTTTAAAATATTTATTGGCGTTACATTTTAATAGCAAATTTGATAGAATATACATACATACATAAATATGTACATATGTACATATATATAGAGGGGCAGTTTAGTATGGTTTAGTGCTTGTGTGATTTCACGAGTATGTTTGGGTTTGCAAAAACAATTAATATTTGAATGCAAGGTCAGCTTTTATTTGATGCCAACAATTTTTTGTTTATTATTTTAAAAAAATTTTTTTTCAATTAGGCAGAAATTCTATTATAATCATGTGGTTGGTCAGTTTGACGGTTGGGATTTACTTTTTAAAAGATTAAATTATGTATGCATCATGTATACAAAGATACCCAGCAAAATATTAAAAATTACCAACAGAACTACTTGCCATATAATGACTTACTTTTCTGATTACCAAATTTCATTACTCGCTTACAAATCAGATTACCTTAAATTTAAACAAATTACTTACAAGTTGCTAAATGACGAGAATGATTTTTTTAGATTAAATAGATTACGTGAACAAGTTGCTAAATAAAAAAAGTAAGTACTTCTCCAGAATCGATTATTTTACTCTCACGCCTTGTTAAAATGATTTAAGTTGGTAATCCAGTAGGGAAGAGCTTCCACCAAAAATGATTTATTCCAGACCCGATTATCTTTTTTGAAATTTTTTGCTGGGTATGTATACATATGTATGTATGTGTACATTAATTAGACTGGTCGCAGCTTGAATGGGATTATTTTTAATTCTTAATATATGCGCTGTCTAAAATATGAGTTTTGCTGTCATAAATGCGGTCCTAATTTTTTACCTCGATCCAACGATTTTGTAAAAAAAATGGAAATAATTCAGCAGTTTCTAAACGAGCCGTCCGATTGTTATAAAAAATTCATACAGCATTTGAGCAGGTGTCACAGAGCCTTAGTCTGGAATTTGGACTACATGAGAGCAATTATGAATGAAATTCCGCGAGAAATTTTCCCGGGGAACAATTCCAACTAATAGCAAGTAATAGAGAAAGCAAACAATTCTAATTGCTAATGTGAGAAATTTCTCGATGAATTTTATTCATAATTGTCCTGTATAAGGGCGGCGAAGTCACAAAGCCCCAAAAAGGGCAACCTTGGGTTAATAAAAAATTAAAACCGATGCCCAGCTCATGTTTTTTGATTTGATAAAAAAGATTTTTTTGTAAATGAGAAGCTAAAAAAAGTCTCCTACATTTATGATCTTTTGCTTATAGTTTAAGAAATATTCGCGAAAAAAAATTAAAATTTTTTTTGGCTTTTTTTTTACCAAACTTGGTCCACTGTTCTGAAACTGGGAAAAGTCAAATCTTGTTCGATTTAGAAAAGGCGACTCATTATAAATGAACAGAATTTGTAATATGAAAAAAAATCGGTATCAAAAGCACAGGTAAGTCAAAAGTTATACGCAGTTTAAATCAAAATTTTGAAAAAAAGATTTTTCACCTTTTTTTCAGGGAAAAAGTGGGTTAATTATTTCGCTATTATAAAAAATTTTTGCAAAAATACCAACCCCATATTTTTATTTATTCAAAAGTTAATACTATAAGAAATATTACAAATTTTTTTTTTTTAAATTTTCGTTATTGAAGGAACCAGATAGTTTCGAAATAGACTTATTTTTGTTATAAATATCAAATGTAAGGCCTTTTTTTAAATTTCAAAGCCGGAACCAAAAAAATTATCATGCCACCTTAAGGCATGATATGTTTTTGAATATTTCTATAAATATTATTTACGCCCGGCGAAATATATGAAGAATACAGCAAATATTCTGAAAAATCCCATTTTTGGGATGTTGCGATTTTTTTTGGGAATTGCCGGGAACTGAAATTCAAAGTAAATATGCGCGTCATTACAAAAGTACCGTTACATATTTGATATTTATTAATTTTTTTTTTGCCTAATGAGCGCAATAAGCACTAATAAGCACTTTAGCAGGTACTTTCAGTTTTCATGGTACTTGAACCTTTTTTTTTAATTAATCCTGAAAATTGGCATAGAAATTAAATCAACCAAATTTGGCATGGGATGACTGAAAATCGTTTGAAGAACCATACTGCAAACTTAACTTTCACAATATATTCGTGCATTGGGCCGTTAAAAAATTGTGAGTGTTAGACAAACCCGCTTAACTATATTTTTTTTTCGAAATTCATAAAAATTTAAACAAAAAAGAATGTTTCGGGGGTTTATATTCAAAAAGTGCTATCTGCAAGGCTTGAAAATTTTAGAAGAACGCAAAAAACTGTTATTTTCTTAAAGTGAAAGGCTAATAACTAAATTTTGATGAATAGTACTATTTGCAGAAGACATCTTAATTCTTCTAATGTTAATCAAATACAGTTATTGCTCTTGGACATTGGAAAATAACATTTTATTTTGGCTACTAAAATATTCAAGAATTGCAGATAGCACTTTTTATAATATAATCCCTCGGTTTCCTGACTCATTCATAGTTTGAATTATCTCTCTAGAAACAATAAAATTAAATCTTCTGTAAGAAAAATAGGGAGTGTTTCCATTGCACTTGCGAATGAGCAATTCTTCAGCCAATCTAAAAATAAAAGTGTTGCTAAGTGCCACCAGCTTGGAAAATAGGTGGATGAATGCAAGTATTTTTGCATACTTGCGCCGCCACACCGCTGTGGACTAAACACCACAAACTACTCGTATGTCTTCTACTTCATACGCTAAGTATGTGAGATCCATTAAATAGTTAAATACTACGGCTGCTGGTAAATACAAAAAAGAAGTGGGAATACAGATGGCAAACAACACTTCCACATACGAGTATGTGCATACATATAACAACTTTCTGTTTGCCAAGAGGGACGGACTAAATGTTGTGGAGTTTTTCTTTTTTTTTAAAGAAATTTTCCTATATAATAAAACTTTAAGTCAATTTTATTTTTTTTTTTATTATTAAGAAATTAAAAAAACAAATATCTCTCCTTCTTAATTTGTACATTCTCCAACAATTTTAATCTTAAGTAGGCTTTAGCTGGGGGAAACCGATAATGTTGTACAGTGTGCAGCTGTAAAGTTGAAATAATATCATTATGTAGAAACAAAAAAAAATTAATTAAGTTTAATTTTTTTTGGTCAACAAAAAAATTCAATGTTTGTACTTTTTATGGCCGTTGAAGCAAATAATTTTATATCGGTATAATAAGTTGATGTATGTACGTACGTACATACATAAACATGTATAGAAATGTAGTCTGCAATCCATCATGCTGCCTGCAGCATGTCTTTCTTCAAATCAAACATACTGTCTTGTTGTAGTTGTTTGATCACGCATTATGAATACTGTTTGATGCTGTTGCTGGCTGGCGTCTTTACTGTTGTACTCGTATTGATTCCATTTATTTGCTCCATGTCGTAGAAAAACCATCAAAACTAAACGAATTCACTTAATGATTGCGATTTGTATTTGAGATATTATTTGAAGGAGTGAATTCATTCAGTTCATTTTCATGTACATAGATACATTTATTTTGATAAATAACACAGTACAAACAAATCTGTGGCAATAAGGAAAAAGTGCTAAGCCATATTTTAATGTTTTGCAGGAGAGCAATATTAAGCGTTCAAGTCGATTTTCAGAAATTTATTACTTTTACAGTTAAATTAGGAAATTTTCTGCTAATCTTTATTTTTTTAAGTAAAAATCGATCTACAAACTGTAAATAATACATTTACGTTGAAATATACCAAAGTATAACCTTAATTAGGCTGTTATTCCAAATGATATTAGAAGTCTAAGGGCCCAGTTAGCCGACTGTAATGTAAAGTAACTGCAACAGTAGGAAACAGCTGATCGATATTGTTATGTGAAAAATAATGGAAATGGTTATAGAGATGTAATGTAACGTAATCTACTTTTCATATAAAAATATCGATCAGCTGTTTCCTACGTTACAGTTACATTACATTACAGTCTACTAACTGAGCCTTAAAGAAGATAAGTCGCAAGTCATATTGCTATAACTTTCTAAAAAATAACACAAATTAATTGAGATTTTGACGAGGGGTACTTCCAAATATGCAGATTACGAAGGTGCCATTAACTCAAAATCAGCTTATCTCGACTTAAGCACTTTTTCTTTTTTGCCACAGAAATCTATGTTCTAACGACTGATTCTGACAGAGAAGACCAAAACAATCGTGCATTTGGCGTTTTCAAAGTTTACGTCATGGCCTTATTTATATAGACTTTTAAGTTCCCCTTCTCTGGCAGATTTTTATGGTAAATCGGCTTCAGAGAGTGACTAAAAAAATATACAGAAGTAAATATTTTTAATTTTAGTACCTGCGTATAATCATAATTGTAGCACAAACAATTCGTACGCTCACATATTTTCTCTCAATGATTTACTAGGCCTACAGTCGATTCCAACATGCAAGAGCATCTCTACTTCGTTTATGCAAAAAAAAAACTAAAATACGCTACAAGTAAAAATAAAAATGGACAGGCTCATCAAGCGCATTAACTCTCTCTCTCTTATATATATAGTCTGATTACGTTTATAGCCAGGCTATGGATATTAAATCCGATAAAAAAAATAAGCTGATACTCGGGATATTTATTCAAAATTCGCCACCGCAGACATAAAATTTGTGTAAACAAGACGGAATGGAAAATGTGTGTGTCTGTTTGTATGGAAACATGATTTATGTGGATGTGTAAATAAAAATAGCCCTGTATATACTCATGTGTAGCCGATTAATAGTCAGAGTATTTGTATGGTCATGCGTGTCATTGTAGCTCACGCAGTCTATAAATTTTATTTGCTGTCGGTTGTGCTGAGTAATTTAAATACTGTGTATTTATAACGCGTGATCCATTTCGAGGTTCCCTACTTTCTTAAAGAAAAACACAAAGAAACTTCAAATTTAATGGAGAATATTTTTTATCATTTGAAAGAAAATTCTTATTTTTTGAAGATTATGTCTATCAAATGTTGGCCGTTGTTAAGTCCCAGATGGTCCATCCGTTGAGTCCAATTTTCGATTACTCGTTCGGGCATTTCGACTGGTAACTTGCGAATGACACGCGTGATGTTTTCCTCCAAGGCCTGAATCGAAGTGGGTTTGTCTGCATAAACTTTAGACTTTACATATCCCCACAGGATAAGGTCTAACGGTGTGATTTCACACGATCTTGATGGCCAATCGATCGACACAAAATGTGAAATTATGTGCTCACCGAAATGTTCTCAATAAATTCATTGCTTGATACGATGTGTGGGAAGTGCCGCCGTCTTGCTGAAACCAAATGTCGCCCAGATCACGAGCTTCAATTTTAGGCACCAAATAGTCGGTCATCATGGCACGATAACGGTCACCATTGACGGTTACGTTCGCACCGGCATCATTTTGAAAGAAATAAAGACCAATGATTCCACCTTCTATATTTTCCTCACAGCGTGCTGGACGTGGTCTATTCGGTCGAATATTATCCAAAAATGAATGCTGGGTCTCAAAATGGGTGATGGTGTTGCGAATAGTACGCTCAGTAGGCCGATTATGTTGACCAAAGTTGAGTGAAGTGCACACGAAACACATTCCTCACAGAACGTGAATTTTTAGTAATAGAGATGAACGATTTGTAAACGTTGTTCAGGCGTAAGTCTTTCCATTATGAAATGCCAAATAATACTAAACAAAAAAAAAAAAAAACATGGCAGCATGACACGACTCACACGTGATCTCTCAAAAAAAGGCTATTGAAAAAAGTATCTCTACTTGGATCACCCATTACTTATACATAAATATGCAGTTTAAAATTAAAGCGTAAGTTTGTGAATTTTCGAATTTTACGAGTACACTAAAGACAATTTTTTCGAATCGGAAACTTCTCACATTCGTTACAGAAACGAGGTGTAGGTTATAAAAAAAAGAGTTAAAATTTAGTACAAAAACAAAATTTTACTATTAGTCTCTCAATATGCTGGGCTGGCGCTTTCTAGATTAAACTTTTACAGATTAGACTCTTATGTATCTCTAGATTGAAATTCAAAAATTTTAAATATGACTAAAACATTAAAAAAAACGCTAGAGCAAATAAGAATATTCCAAGTAAACCATAAAGTACACAAAGGAGCGAGAAAATTTTCCCCTTCATATTGAACATTTTTGTCAATCTTCTTTTTTTTGTTTTATTCATGTAATCACTTGTGTTTAACAATGTATATAGATAAAGACATGGATTTAGGAATGCATGTGCCAAGATGTCTGTATGTACAAGAATTTTGTGTAAAAAAAAACAAATGCCTCTCTTGCCACCGCGTGTCATAATGACGAGCAATGACAGTTGTTGTTGCTGTTGTTGTTGTTGCCCCTGATCTTTACAACCAAATACCAAATTTCAGGTTTTTCTACAATATTTAAATAGTTTTTATTTACTTTATCTTTTCAATATAATAGATTTGTATCTGCACAATTTTCTCAGATTGAGTACGGGCGATTAGTTTTGCTACAATGTTGCAATAACGACAGCTGATAGAAACATAATTGCAACGGAAATGAAGTGTAATGGAACGAATAACTGAAAGTACTTACATAAAAATGTACATCCATACATATTTAGATCAAAGCTGCCCACAGAGAGAAACCCGAGAGAAAGGTATAAGCGTATGTGTATTCATTTGTATAAAAAGCCGATTGATGTTCGGCACCCAGGTGCCAATTTGAACAGCCTGGATTTAGATGCATATACATGTGTGTACAGTGAGTGCATAAGAGTGAACATTGAGTACGAGGATTTATTTATAAATTTCATTTAAAAGATTTAAAAAAAATAACATTATCCAAGTTGCAACAATGTGTTGTTTAGTAATTATTTATTGTATGAGGAGGAGGTTAAAAGTATTTCTATATGTAATTGGATTTTAATTTGAAAGTTAGTCTTAAAAGGACAATATTGGAATTGTGTGGCTATAAAAAATTTTTAACTTTTATACCGTGTGCCGCCTTACAGCCGCCGCACACTGGGGTTTCCGATATCAAAAGTGGAAATTAATTGAAAAATGAAATTTGTGAGAACCGAATAAATTTTTGTACTCGCTAAAAGTACACAAAATTCCACAACACTAGCAAAAAAAATTCTGAATATATCAATTACCGTTGTGGAACTATGCGCTTTAAAAGTTGGAGTTATTTGACGTTTTTCTTGGGTGCAATAAAAATTGCAATTTTCGTTCTTAGTTTTCGGATGTGTGTGAAGATAAACTCATCGAGTTAAATTTTGGTACGAATGTTGTACTGAAATTAAGGGGTTTCTTTATAAAAACGTTCACTGTGTCCAAACCCTACTTTCAAAATGACACCACCAAGAGCTGTCTGCTCTCCCCCATTTGGATTGTTATGTCATGTCCCTTTATTAGAGAAGAGCAATGAGTAGTGAAAAAGTGAGTAGAGTTAAATCATGTCTTATAATTTCTTGTACGTATGCGCACTCATATTTACTGTAATGTTGTCTATGAGTCAGATTCACTCGAAAGTTTGAAGTTCGCATCGAACTCATTCTTAGCAACATTTATGACGTTGTTGATTACGACTCTCCTTAGCTCAATGCCTATGGACGATGCAAAATAAGTATGATTCACAATGCGAACTTCGCATACTAACATTAAAGTTCTCATTATGAGCTTATGTGTTGCTCTGTTGCTTTTTTTGAAGGAATTGAAAAACAACATTATCTACTGCTTTTGTATACTACTTGCAAACTGTTTAATGATTAAACTTTTAAATAAACATACATACATACATGTGTTAAATGAGCTAAATCAATGTGAGTAGTATATGAATGAATGAATATAAATGCGACGTCGACATTTATATTTATAAATCAATCTTATTGTGAGTGTGCGTACATCGGAGTAGTTAAGTTTAAACGATGTGTACGCATTTATTTTTAAAATTTCATGGGTCAGTATGAGTAGCGAAAAAACTATTCGTTGCGGAATTTCATTTTCGATTTCATATGAAATTTTCACGCATAATTTCTGAATGTAGAGGTTTTAAATTAAATTGTCTTATGTATTTATTTTACAGTTTATTGTTCTTTCTAATTTTGAATAATAAACCTCTAGAATTATCGAATTAGTTCAATTGATTGTTTCAGTTGAGTACCGTTTCCATTTGCAAATATCCTGAATGACTTTTCTATAAATTAATAAAATCTGAACAAAGAAAATGTCTATTATCATTAGCACATATTCCCTTACGTATGTATATATCGTCACCTTAAATGCAAACGGACGTAACTACACAAAAATTCGAAATCGAGTTTTTGATTGGTTATGGTTCATTTTGTCAAACTACATGTTCACGAAAAAATTTAGACCTCTGCGATCAAAAATTACGACTTTACTAAAGAAATTCAAACTGACGCAATTAAGAATGCATCTCGAAACTAACATAAAAGCTTAAATATACATATATAAAAAGGAAATAAATGGTTAAACCCATACTTTAATAAACTTCGAAGAAAGTTTTTACGAACACTTTATTATTATTGATTTTGAAACGTTTTTTGTTACGTTCGTTTGCATTTAAGGTGACGATATGTATATATGCATATTAGATTTTAATATTTCTTCATTAATTCCATTAATAATTACAAATTAATCAATGAAGTTGCTGCAAGTGATTATACAAAGAAATATGTATGTAATTATTAAATAAAGACAGTCATCCGTGGCAACTGCTGCCACATTAAAGAAATATAAACGAACCTTAGTTAAGATAGTCAACCGCATTTTAATTAATAATAAAATATAAATATTACTAAGCTTAGGGAAACATCGAAAAAAGTCAGAGTATGAAGAGTTTTAAAGAAGAAAAAAACTGCAAGCAAAAGAAAAGTAGGAAAAACACGGTAGACTGAAAAACAATCTTATCAAGAAAAACTAATCGATGAGAGATGGGTGTGTTGCTACTAAGCAATTGTACAAATGACTGACTGTCCGACTGTAATAAAAATAAAAGGCAGGCCAACTGACGGTGTGATAAAAAGAATATAAAAAGTCTCAAAGTGCCAAACAGTCGGTCAATGGCCATTGCCCGCAATTACAGTGAATATATTTTAATTATCAATGAATAAAACGACTGACTGTTTTATGGCATTATAAACTCAACTTTATATGTAAATGTCTCACAGGCCTAAATAAACATCATCATCGTTATCACTACCAGTAAATGAACGTATGAACAGAACAAAATAATGAACAAGCCTTCGAAATCATATTTAGGGAATTCGCAATGAGTATGTTAAAATGTTAATATGGCAGTATTGTGCCATCTTAATTCTTTCATTGTGAGCAGTCAACGATATACATATGTGCATAAGTACGCATTCTGTGTATATTAAAGTCAGGCAAACACACATATATCTTTATATTTAGGGAATTCACAATGAGTGTATTAAAATTTTAATGTAGCAATATTGCGCCATCTTAACTCTTTCATTATGAGCAGGCAATGGTATAAATACGCATTCTGTGAATATCAAAGTCAGGCAAATACACATACATCTTTATATTATTTATTAATTAGTGTATAATATGAGAGAGGGAGAACATTTTTCATCAACTACAGCTGTGCTGAGAGTTTTAACATCTGTAGTTTAACATTACCACAAAATTTAAACGTTGCAATACTAAGACGCATTTTAAAACGCTATTGTGAACTCCCTAATTGTTTTGAACCAAAGCAACTTAACCTAACCTGTGCGAATATTAAGACGAACAATTTGCACAATATGCAACCACAAGACGAAAAAAGCAAATAGTTTATGTTCCAAGTGATACACTGAAAAAAATATATGATTACTAAAGTTATGTAAGTATATGTAATATAAGTAAGCAGACAGAAAAGTTGTTATAAACTATTAAAAGCTGTAAAGATTTTTTTTGGGTCAAAAACAAGATTTATAGATAGCAGAAGTTCAACTCAACTTCAAAACATATGTACATACATGTATAATTAATCTAATCATTGAACTAAATAAACAACTTACAAATTGACCCCCTTATGCAAAAAAATATTTTACTAAAGCTTTAAAGTTCATACTAGTTGACAAGCACTTTAAGGCTAACATAGCTTTGCTAAGAAATTGTATGCAAAGCCCAACTTTAATTATTTTGTTATTAATTTTCAACAACCACTTCACAGCTTATGATGTACAAAATCGAACACAATTTCATTCGGGTATTCAAATATTTTTTATTTTATTAAATAAATTTTTTTTCTTGAACTAAAGAAACCTAATTTAAACAATATGAGGTTCTGATATGGAAAGAAAACAGATAAATATTTCTATGAAGTAAAAGTAATAAAATATAATTAACAAAGAAGAATTATCACAATTTCTTTTATTCGAATGAAATTTCCAGCTGTTTTCGATTTGTTTTGATTGTATGTACATCACTAAAACATTTTCGTACAATTGTATTTATTTTAATATTTTTTTATGGATTTTACGATGCATTTTGAATCAGTTGGATAATTTGATGAGGTTTTCCATTACATGACAGAAATAGTAAATCTAATCTAAGAGGTAACACATCTAGCTTCATTTTCAGATGTAACATGAATCAATATGTGCTATATTAACAAAAATATTTGAGGTACAAAATACACATTTTGAAAATATCAACTTAAAGTAGTCTTAACAAACGTGGGGACCTACTTTAGAAATTTGATATAACAATTTTTTTAGAATACAACTTTACTTAACATTGCTTAGCAAAGCTTTGTTAATTTTTTTTGCATAAGACCCCGAAATTTTAGTCAGAATTAAAAATTTGATTTAAATCAATTAATAAAAATATTTGTTTTTTTATTTGCTTTAATATAAAACGATATATGATGCACGTTTGTTGTTGGTTTAGCTGGGCAACCACATTTTTTTTTAAAGCTAAGAATACTCATATCTTTATTTAATTTTATATTTAATCGTAAGACGTTGAAAAGCTCCTTAAAAAATTAAAATATATTTCGTTCTTATTAATTTTTTCATTCGCAATAACTATTATCGGGAATAAGAGGCGAACAATTTTGTTCACGTAAAATAGTTCCCACGAACAAAAAATTGTGAACAAAATAAAAAAAGTACACTCACAAAAAAACAATGTTAAATTTGGCGATTGCAATTTTAGGGAAAGGGGACAGACACATTTTACGTAACTTTTATTCCCGATAAGAGTGAACAATTTAATTGTATTTATATACTCTATCAGGCAATGCCATTATTTAAAAAAAAAGTAGGATGATAATTTTTTCATTATGCACAAGTATGTGGGCGGGTCAATAAATGCGTGAAATTGGTACTGTAAAGAAGCTGTCAAGAGGTAAACTGCTGTCAACAAATTCCTGGAACAAATACAGTTTAGTAAAGCATCTCAAAGATATTAAAAGGATCTTATGTGATATAAAATTAAAAAATATGAAAAAAGAAACTTAAAAAAAGTAGATCGGCGACCCATAACTGTGAAGAATTTGCAAAAAGAAGTTTTTAAATAGCTTATCTGATAGAAACTTGAAAAATAAGAAACAAAATTTAATAAAAAAAATTAGCTGCATTGGCCAACTCTCCTAAAATTAATCATAATTGTCAGTAAATAACTATTTTAATATCACTTATGACGTCCCCAGCCGTAATGTCGTAATGTAAAGTTGAAGAAATGTTAGACAAATTGTATAAAGCTCAAAAGAGACTGCACTGAATAATAAAATAATTTTTCATGCACAAACCTATCACGGACTTATTGATCCGCCCTCGATATATAACGTATCATAGAAGAGACAGAACATTGCGGAATTTCGCCTTTACACAAAAATTATTATGAAAGGCCCTGCTTCAAAGGTTTATTTCTCATAAAGCGTGTTTTTTTCGAGTGTCACAACTCGAAATAAAGCATTACTGCTTTATTTGAGCACCCATTTAACAGCCGATAGTTGTTTCCTGTTGAGTTTGCTATTTTCTGTTGATTTTTGTCCATAAAATTAACAGCACATAAATTATTGTCGCTTAAATAACGAAAAAGCTGACATTAACCTACAGCGAATATCGTTAAAAATGTTACGGATTAGCAAATTCGATAAATTTTCTTTATAATTATTTTAACGATGCGATTATCGTTTAAAAAAATTAGTGAATCGCACTACTGATATGTGGTTACAACAGGACGGAGCCACATGCCACAAAGCGAGCGTTACAATTGATTTACTCAAAGATACTTTTGATGCAAAAAAATTTCACGTAATGGCCCAATTAATTGGCCACCAAGATCGTGTGTTTTAAACCCATTGGATTCTTTTTCTTTGGGGTTATGTTAGTTAAGTCACTTATCTACGTCCATAAAGCACAAACAATTGAAGACCTGGAGAATCAACATTTAATGAAGAAGTTGGGTGTTCCAGATTGTGCCTTCTAAGCGCCAACATGGCAGAAATCATATTTTATATATTTGCTTGTTTTATTATGATTTAAACTTGTGTCACTCTATAAAAAAAGCAGTGCGAGTCCGATCACAGGTGAGATGTGTAAACATCTAGTACTGAATTTTTTTTTTAATATTTGCTTAAGGTAACTAAAATATGACATATAAATTTTTGACTCTACTGTATTTAAAAATCTATGGAAAACTGCATCTATAGTAGTGGAATTATTAGTTGTGGGGGTTTGTGGAGAAATGCTCATATGCAAGTGGAAAACGTCATATAAAAATTTTGCTAAAGCTTACGACTGTGGGTACCTTTAATAATTGGCATGAGATGGAGATTGTTACCCAATTGTCGTGCACCAGCTTCAGTGTAAGGCAACAGTACGCAATGAAGATATGTTATAATATAATATTATAAATTCTGTATGAAGACTGCTATACATCTTTTAAAAAATATTTGTTTACACATCAGAAACACCCTTTATAAACTTAGCCTATAGAAAAGAGATAAATACCACAAATTATTTATAAAATCTAGCAATGAAATGCAATTTCTGACTTCCTAATTTCTTAAAATTACTCTATCGGAGAATGTGTAGTTGACTACAAAAATAGTTAAGTTATAGTTAACTTTTCTTAGACTGACTAAAAGCTAACTGCAATATCATCCAGAACAACCCCAAAATAAATTCTTAAGTTGAGTACGCAGTCGAATTTGATGAGAGCCAACAAACTTATGCTCAGCTACTTTGAAACTCATTTCAGTTTTATTTTAACATTTTGCTGTTGTTATTTTAGATGGTAGCTCAGCTGAGTGGTAGCGCGTTGAGTACACAAATTGTGATGATACATGTTCGAATCCCAGAAATTTGTTTTTAATTTACTGACTACAAGTTGGTTTAAAAAAAGTCAACTTTAAGTTAGTTGAAAGTAATGCAGAGTGAGCCAATTGACTACCACCTATGACATCGTAATGTTAAAGTAGTCAGTTGATTACATTGCGAAGTAATCCAAGTGTAGTCAGTACTACTTGCGAAATAGTTAGCTTAAAGTTAGTTTAAAGTTAGCCAAATTTCCGAGAGGGTAATTCTACGTTTTAAAACAATTTTTCTATCGACCTCGTACCTTCCTGACAACGTATGTATGTATGATTATGTGTATGTACATACATAAACAAATATATACGACAAATATATGAATCAACCGACAAAATGTAAATTCAACTTCATAAATCCTGCTCAATCAAGGTGGGATTTATAAAAGTTATAACCATGATAAATATTTAGTATTGACTTAATTTTTTTGTTCAACAGTATTTTATTATTATTGTTAATTTTTTATACGTGCAACAAGGAAATTTAATTTATAGATAAATGTATGTACGAGTATGTTGGTTGCTGGCTGCGTGCGTATGACATGAGAAAAACACTTTTAGTCATTTAGTGTTTTCTTAAAAGGATATTCGTTATTTATGATGTTTTACCTTTTATTTCGGTGTATTAAATGAAATTTATCCAGAAAAAAACAGGGTGTGGGTGTCATTTGTGTTGTAATGAAGATAATCTGATATAACAAACATTTTTGTAATCACCTAATTCTCTTGTCGTGTTGTAAAAAGTAAGAAAACATTTCGTATTGAGAAAAGTAATTTTTAATTTATGAGATTTGATTACAGACAGTTACCAACATACATACATACATAAATATGTATGCGAAACAAAGAAAATGATTTAGACTTTAAAAGGCCACTGAGCTGAGGAGTACTTGCACTTGTGCCCCTCTGTGTTAAAGTAGATTAAATCACATATTTTTCTATCTCAATTAAGTACATCCTTGGGACAGTATTCTCGCCAAGCGATGCTTACTGTTGCTTTATTGTTGTTCTTTAGAAGTTGGTTAACATTTTTAATCTTTTGTTTTTATTAATGTGACACAAGTTATTCATTTCCAAATTTATTGCACAATGAAAACGAACAAATAAAAATTGAGAGGAAAAAGAAAATAATAATAAAATCATAAATTTGCCATGTGTTGTTAAATGAATTATATTTACAGAAAGGAAAAAAACCACTGGATGTGACGACGGGTGTGGAATGTTTGGCCATTAGGGGGGTACCTTTTTTTTGCAAATTCAAATAAATAAGAAATGATTTTGTAGTTTAAAAACTTTTTGGATAATGATATGGAAAATTAAAAAGTCGTATTTCGACTTTTATTACGAGGATTTTGTGTACAAGATTAAGGAAAAACTGTTTCAATTAGCCCCATTAATTCAAAATTTAAAGTTTTTCTAAAACTATTATAAAAGGGGGATCAAAGTCCTTTTTTGAATACGTATGGGAAACACTTCCATTTAATAATAAGAGTGAAATTTTACGACAATTTGTGTAAAACATTTGAGTCCTTTAAGGGGACAAAAACAAGTTCGCTGATACAACGAATTCAAATATTCTACAAAAATAGTCGTTATAAAATTCTACTATAATTCTCTAAAGCAGCTATGTCCAAACAAACATACGCTAATATTTGAATTTGAGGTAAACAGCTTTGAAAGCTCTTAAATTTGTTCTTGTTTCTTTGCAAAGTAAGAGCAAGCATTGCTGTGAAAGCCCAAAAAGCTCTTATTAAAAGTTTGCACATTGTGCATATGGCTTGGACGTAGCTGATGTAAGCAAACATACTCTGACATATGCATTTCATGTAAACAGCTTTGAAAGCTTTTAAATTTGTTTTTGTTTCTTTGCAAGCATTTCTGTCTCTATAATCTGGTTGGCTGTTGTACTCTCGTCAAAGTGAAAGTACAAAAGCTTTTTTGTAAAAGCTTGCACATTGTGCATATGGCTTGGACGTAGCATCTCTAAAGACATCTAACCTCGAAATAAAACTTTAATATCATACTTAATCTCACGAAAAAAAGCTTTTGACAAACAATTTAAGCTTTCAACTATGTATTCCTCTTAATGGTATTTTTTTACGGTTTAGTGAAAAAGGTGATAAGGCTCCCTAAAGTTTTCGCTACGATGTCCGTCTGTCCGTCACAGGCTGTTGTTCTTGAGAATCGTAAGAGCTTCGGACCTGAATATGTAAAACTTTTACAGCTACAACAAAAAAATATATGACAGTTAAAAATTAAAGGGTGTTCCAAGACGAGCAACGAAATATGTTGAAATCTTAATGTAAAAATTACAAAATAAAAAAATCGAGAGAAAAAATCGCAAAAACGAAAAAAGCGCTAAAACTTAAAAAAAAATCTCTAAAACTAAAATAAATCCCCAAAAAACCGAACAAATCGGGAAAAACGAAAAAAATCCCAAAAACAAAATAAGCGCCAAAACCAAGAAAAATCACCAAAGCTAAAAAATCGCCACTTAATTTTTTTTTTAAATTACGTATGTATTCGATTATATAGGCTATGTTCGTAGATTATTAAAAATTTATAGATTTACGTTTTCTTTCGCAGGTGGGAAATAGGCCATTGGTGTCCCTACGGAATCCTTCGTGTGCAAGTCAAAGGCGCTCTTTACTGAATTTATTACACATTTTGTAAAGAGGGTTGGGTGTGTGAAAAAATTATAAATATAATTATGGAATTTTAAACCACCTTAATTTAGTATGTCATGCGTACGAGTATTCTTAATGCATATTTATTTATTCACATTGTTTTTATATTTGAATATTTATATCAAATAATGGAGAATTAAACAATTTGGACAGTTGGTTTTTTACGTTGTTTTTTTTTTTTTTTTTTTTTGCAAAATACAATTGGGTGTATGTATGCGAGGGTGCGAAGAAAATGGGTGTGGGTTAAAATTTATTTAAAGCAGTGAAATGTCAATAATAAATATAATAAATGTATTGTAAAAAATATAGTATGTACATAAGTATGTACACGCGTATATACATACCCTGCAGGATATCGAACTAGTGTCCAACTGGTATTTTACTAGTACAGAAACCACCACCACTAGTTCCCAACTGTAAACTTTCCTATAACATCTTAATGCTCAAATTAGCATTGAGTGTGTTTAGAAAATTACTAGTGCCATTGGTACTAGTTTAGGACTAGTTTATTACCAGTTCTTTTGCAAAGAAAAATTCTATAAAATTGGTGGTTTTATTCCTTTGTTACCCAGTGACAACTGTTAGTTAAAATTCGCAATTATTTATCAAAATTCGAAAATACAAAAGGTTAATTATAATTATTGGACTATAATTATTTAAAGGTGAACCTAAAACTTTAATAGTTGTATAATACTAATTTTCGTACAGTGCAAGGGCTCTGTTAGACAGTCAAAATTTATTTTGCAATGCGATCAGAACTAGTAATTTTATACAACAACTTTAACCCGTTTCGCACTAGTTCTTGCTGTTCTAGTAATTATACTAGTAGCTTTTAGAAAATTGACGTCTATTCTCCTGCAGGGTACGTACTACATATGTATAGATGTGTGTATATCATATTATATGCATGTATACAATTTAGTTAATTTAAATAAAAAATACATTTTATTTTTTAAATAAATATAATAGTAAAAGAAAGCAGTTCAAAGGTTTTGAACCTTAGTGACCATTTCATTTAAAAAATTAAAAAAAAAATTAAATTAAAAATTATTTATTAATTCATCATTGACTTGGAAGCATATATGTACATGTACGTACAAAACCAGACAAAATTCAATGTTGAATTAAATTAAAAATGAGATAGAATCGCAATTAAATTGCAAAAAAAAATTAAATAAAAAATACCGCAGCTACAACAGTTTCAATTAGCGCGACTGCAAATGGCGGTAATATGTCAGTCAGCAGGCAGGTCCGACCGGAACTGTTTTTTTTTTCTTTTTTTTTTTAACTGAATGACAAGAAGACTTAAGCCGCTCAATGAAATACAAATGCGAAAGACAACTAACTTTTAAAATACAACAAGAGAAGAAATTAATATAAAAAATTTTCATTTTAAAAATGAATCATTTTAATGGAAATACATATAAATTAATCACTTATTAATAAATAGATGGTTAAGTATGCATGTAAACGACTGTTGGTAAAGTTAAAATAAGTCTTTTTCTTTTATACTTAATAAAGCACATTAAAATGGCTGAAACATACAGCACAAACGAGGGTAGTACTTAAATTGGAAAAACATTGTTTTTTTTCGAACTTGCAACTTTCGATCATGTGGAATTTTTAAGAATCATCTGATCAATTGTTTTCCTTTATGAAATACGGCTGCAACGAACTGTAAAAAATTAACGAATTCATTACACTGTACAATACAATCTGGTATGTGATGGAAATCGATCGATTTCACAAAACTAATAATAGCAAAATATGTGTTCTGTAAATGGCACGGCAAAGCGAAGGCCAATTTAAGTTCGATTAAAATATTCTAGGCATCGAAAACAATAAAAACGCATCAATAATAAGCCATATTTCAGTGCAATTTGTTTTTGAAATGAATCGATTTTCATCACATACCAGAATGTTTCTGGACCTTATTTATGTTATATGTAATGGTTACGTTACGCTTCCTACCGCTGCAGTTACAGTTCATTAAAGTCGGCTAACTGAGCCTTTATGGTTTTATGCCGTAACCATAAACAGCTGTTTGCTTGTTGCACTTGAATATACTAACAGCTGTTTATGGTTATGGTAGCACTAATAGGTGAAGCAAATATATTTATGCAATGGTTATGGCTATTTGGAGCCTGCGCAAACAATCTTGAAATGCAAATACGTCCGTCGTTCGTAACAAGCAATCAAAAGAAGTAGTGTTGATGCATGTATGCTTGTTATTTTGCATATCGTAACTTTGAGTGTGTGTGTGTGTGTGTAAGATGTACATGATAAGCTATTATGTGTTTAAGGGTGGTTTTTTTTAGCAAGCGCACGCAACTAATGTCAATGCATGTGTGCGTTTGTAAGTGCGCAGAAAAATAAAACATAATAAGCTCAACGTGTGTGCGTATGTACTTGCATGACATTTGTATACACGTCAATGCATATCAAGAAGCAAGCATCACACATTTTTCAGTCACGAAGTATTTTCTTTTTTACTCCTATACCTGCAATAACTGAAACGAATGTCTTCCCTACAGCGTTTCTTTTAGAAGATTTCGCTGTAGTAAAGCATTTGAAAAATCCCTCGTCTTAAAAGTTCTTGTAAGTGGTCTTGTGCAGGACTTTAATGGCTATGGTATTATGGTATGGCACGTCTGATTAAACCTTCATTTAGAGGCCTTGGAGAACGACACTCGTATCTCTTACTTAACGCCACATACATGAATGCATACATACATACATACAACTTCTTATATACTGTTGGTAAGTTGTTGGTTGTTAGTCAGTTAAAATTGCACATGCGAATTTTTTAAAGCTTGTTTGAAATTAAAAAAAAGTAAAAATAAATACATGAATAAAAATAAGACAAGTCGAAAAAAATTGCGCGTGTTGGTACTTAAAATAAAGTACAGCGCCAAAAAAAAATAACACACAAGAGCAAAGAGTTGTTGTAAGACAACGAAACATGTCTTAATTTTTTTTTTGTATTTATTTTGCAAATTTTAAAATAGTTATGAACCATAGTGAATATTTTTTCGCCTCCCTACTAACTTATCTTCATAAAATTGGTATGAATGAGAGAAGAGAGTAATTACAAATAAAATTTTTTTTTAAAATTCAAACACTAGCGAAGTAAGGACAGTGAAACTCTAAAGCAATAAAATAAGAGTATTAGAGGAAGTGTGCGTGGTAGAAAAAATCGTTATGATCTGATTTTCATTAAGACTTGATTCTATTATACTTAACAAATAAATGCCGTGATACACTATCATACAAAGTCGAGCGATCTACGAACAAAAAATACAACCCTGGGGTGTGATAAATTGTAATTATAAGTCTTAATTCAGCTGGGATAAATACAGAAAGAGACTGTACTACTACCTCTGTCTTTCACACAGCTGAATTCACATTTTGCAAAGTAGACTGTGCGTGTGGAAAAGCGTTATCACTCCATCATATCCGGGTTATAATTTTTCGTAGATCGCACGACTTTGTATGATAGTATATCACGGCCTTAAGTAACATAAATTTCCAAGCCTGTAATCACAATCTTCCAAACTATATTTTGTAATATTACTTTGGAAAAAACTTTTTGTAGTTAAATAAAATATAGACATAATTGAAAATCCCATCAAGCTTTCATTTAGACTTGATACAATCAGACTTATCAAATATAATCATTCCTATTATGAATTTAGATTCGAATTTTAACTTTTTTCCGAAGCATTTTTCGATTTTTGTTTGTTAAGCTTCAAAACGTGTGTAATTCAAAAGATGTTCATTAATGTTTGTCTTTTTTTAATAACGTTGCTGCTATCGACTCCATTTATCCTTGAGATTAAATTAAATAAAAAAACAACAACATCAAAGTCACGTCAATACCATAGCAAAAAAATTGGGCATCGTCTAATCGCTCTTGAGAAAAATTTTGTACTATTGACAGGCTATTTCTCTTCCCCACACACAGAAAAAAATACCAATGTAAAATCGCCATGCAAAAAGGTTGATTCAAATTCATTCAAATCACATTTAATTTACAAGGTATAATATGTTGTTTGAGTGTGTTTATTTGCTTTGTTCATAGCTGCAGTACACTTTGTGCTTAGTTGTGTAGTTTGTTTTTGTATTGTTGTTGTTTTTTTATGTTTGTAAACAGCCGAGAAACTGCTGCTGGCTGGTACGTAGTGTACTATTCTTGCATTCGGAGGATCACAGGTTCGAATCCTGAAGTCAATTGTATTTTTTTTAATAAAACTTTTCAAGTCAAGGCATTTTGTTTTTTTTTTTGACTAAAACTAAAACTTTTCAAATAAATTGTATGTTAAATGAAAAGAAATAATGTTAAATTATAATCTAATTCAAAATGGTACATATTTAGTGTGTATCTTAAGAATATTTAAAGCTGTTGTGGTTGCACGTTGACTACCACGCGATGAGTTTCGAGTTCAAATCTTTGCCGGGGAAGCGATTTTAATTTATATACAAAAAAATTTTCTGATGTCTATGTCAACCGCACGTAAGTTAAATAATTAATAAAAATACATTTACTACATTAAATTAAATTCATATTAATCTAACTTGAAATAACTTTGATTCAACATAATTCTTCATTTTGATTTTAACAGTACGTAAATGTTAGTTCAACATGAAATAAAGTTTTTTCAAAAGGAACAATTTTCTTTGACAATTACTTACTATAAATCATGTTAAATTAACATGAAACACATATGAAGCAAAATCATTGCCGAAAAATATTAGATTAACCTTGTTTAAGTAGATTTTAAGTTGAAATTTTCCTGCGTGTAAGGTATAGAAAAAAGCATGAGCTTGTCAATAGCAGTTCCTTGTTGTTTTCAACAAAGGGTAGACAATCCCCAATTTCTGAGTATTGCATTGACGTGATGTGTTGACAACTGGAATATGGGCGATTTTTTTTTGTCTGTGTTTCTTTTCGAATCTAAGTGCAAAATCGGTTATTTTCTCAATATGTAGTTTTTTTTATAAAATGTTTTTTTTTTAGGTTTTAGCCGAAATAATAATAAGAGTAAAAAGAAATGTTTGTTTAAGTTTTAAGCGAAAACATGCCAGAGAAGAAAGAAATGTCTGTCCAAAAAAAAAAACATTGTATCATTTGGCTGACTAACAGAGAAAACAAAACTCAGCTGGTTTCGTGAACCAATGAAAATTCATATATTTTTCTTTAAATAAACTGCAATTGAAACTTTCTTCGAACTAAAAATGAAAAATTAAAAAATGCAAGAAAAATAAAACAAAAATATTAACATCAATGATCTCCAGATACAAATAATATCGCTAGAAAAGATGTTTAAAGATGTTGTTTTTTTTGCCGACTGTTTGCGGAAAATTATGCCGCCTTTTGTTAGCAGTTAAAGAGACAAAAAAAAAGAAAAAGAAAAACATTGATTATAAAAGTAGGTGTTGATGAATCATAAGTCGGCCTCCTCCCAGGCCACACTCAAAAACTAAGCGAACAAGAAACATTATGAAAATATATACCTATCTTTTTATTTTTATTTATTTTTATTAAATTGGTAAGACACAACTGCTTGTTGCTGATTTTGACTGGTTTTTTCTTTTTTTTAGCCGTAAGTTATATTAAACTCTCAACACAAACCAAATATAGACAAAACAAAATTAATAATAATGAAAACATTTGCAATTATTACCATTCAAATAATGCAGCACCACAAAGACACATTGACACATTCATACGAACCAGCTGAAATACATAAAATTGCCATCACATTACCACCATCCATCCAACCAGCCAGCCGAACCGGCAAGCAAGCCGCAGCTAAACGATGTGACTAACCAACAACCTCTAGCGGGACAGAAGGCTAACCACAAACAAACAAGTTGAATAGAGTATAAAAAAAGTTGTGCAAGTAAATATTTGCACGCAAGCAAAATACTATTTATAAACACTTTAGCATTAAAATTCAAAAATACTTAAAAGATATACTTACATACATACATAAGTAAGTATGTATGTATATTGAACCGAACTTCTTTATACTCGTACATATAAAATTTTATGCAAATAATTCACAACATTTGGCATCTTTCTATAAGTATCTTTATATCAACTTTTTCTTTAATACTTCAGCTTCAAGCTTCCTGGGTTGGTTGTATTTTGCTTATACCGTGGAGGTGGCCATGAATTAAGCTCAACTGTTAACTGACGCTTATAACAAAAGTTAATATATTATTGGTGTTTACCATTAGATACATATATAAAAAAACTCATCTTCTGTTTTTTTCTATTAAAGTATGTAATATGTAACTAGATTTATTTAGTTATTCATTGATTTAATTATTTTTTTTTCTTCACACAAAAAATTATAAATCTTTTTTGCAAACAACGTTTAATTGATCTTAAACTAACGTTTGGTAAAAAATTATTAATTGATTCAATCACAATCAATTTACTTTTTGTATACTACACAGGTTAAAGCTGGTTTCACACGACATGTATTTAACATCTGGTTTGCAAGCAGAGAACGAAGCCGACAGAAAAAGTCGGCGGCACAAAATGAACCGGCGGCGGCGGCTAATAATCGGCTTTAATCGAATTGTGATATCAGAAATACATAAATACATATGTACATATATCGTCACCTCAGTTAGCGCGTATGCCAAAACGTTGGAGTCGAGATAAACGACAAAGAAGGGTTATGCATTAAACACATTCAGCACAGCAGGCTACACGAACACAGCACTTCAAATGCCGCCAGCAGCACCATCTGCACCTCATATTTAAGTGTAAATACATAGTTCAGTATTGCCACCTTTAAATATTTCGCATTTATACAAGTTAAATTACTCTTTTGAAATGTACTTATATGACGTAAAAGTATAAAAATGAATCAATTTATGCTTTACATAAATTTTTGGAAAATAATATGAAATAATTGTGCGATAACATTCATTCAAAATTTTGTATTATACTGGCAACACTGAATTTTCTCATTGCAGCCAAGGAAATAGAAATTAGTTTAATTGGACTACAACGGCAAAACCAGCATAGATAACAACCTGCCGCCCTGTTGCCTTGCCGTCTTCAAAAGAATCACTCTCATATAAGCATGTGTATTGTATCCTTGACATTTTGTAGTCGGGGTAGCCTGCTGTGGTGAATGTGTTTAACGCATTACATCAAGTTTTCTCAAAATATAACCGATAGCATTCTTTACTTATGTTTTGAAGAAATATGTAAATTTTTGCCATAAAAATTTAAGTTAATATTATTTTATTGAAAGTGAATAATATTGTTTTCACCACACTTTTCTTAATTTATTTTTAAAAAGTAGCTGTTGTGCTCCATACGTATACTTTACTGCTGTGTATTGAGAAATTTGTTGTTGAAACGAAAATAGGTTAGGTTAGGTTAGGAAGGGTGGTGCTAGGCCGTTCCTCCACTCGGAGACCCAATTGGATCCATTGTGATTCCCTTCTGTTGCCCAAAAAAAATTATATTTACCCTCCCATTTACAGCCACAAGTGACCCTATTATCCATCATTAAGCCCCTGAATTCCCATGATGAAGCCCCTGATGACGTCTAGTTTGCACTTCCTGATATCAGTCATGCTTTCATGGAAACATCTGCTCAGCCATCTAAGCCTATGACGTTGCAGCTTAGGGCAGTGACAGATAATCTGCCTTATCATGTTTGGCATATTTCAAATACGACTACGACAATTTGGTAATAGATTAAAGAAAAACTGCTGAAGTCTTCTTTAAACTATTATCAAACAGTCGAAGTCGTATTTGAACTACGCCAACCATGATAAGGCAGAATATGTTCAATGGTTTCTGGATCCTCTTCCTCCCCGCACATCCTAGAAAAATATGGAGTGGCAGTTTCCCAAATGCTGGTTCTTTATCTGACCGAGCAGTGACCTGTCAACGAGCATACCATGATTCGCATTGCCTTCCTATTCATGTCCAGTAGCAGTTTGTACCTTCCTGAGTCAAGTTTTGGGCACAAAAAAACCCTCGAGACTATACAATCCTCCCTACTTCGCCATGAACTATTGGTCCTGCTTTCTACCCAATTACTGAGTTCCGTATAGTAATGACCTATCAGTAATGTCACCGATCTGTCCATCATTCCCTCATCTAATGCAGACCCTATTCTTGCCATCTCATCGGCAATTTCATTTCCCTCAACACTGCTGTGATCAGGAACCCAACACAGCATGACACTATGTTTATCCATAAGCAAGCCCTAAAGGCTTTCCTACCGTCACTAACAAGTTTCGATTTGACATTGTGTCCCTTTGTGCTTTTAGCGCTGCCTGGTTGTCGACCTAGAATGTTATCTCACCTTTAGCTACATTCCTTGCCACCAAGATCGCCAAGATCTCAGCCTGAAAAATACTGCATTCATTTCGCAGTCTGTGCCTTCCCCCATGTTTTATCCGTCTGTAAAGACTGCACTACCCTCTTATAACCTATGGGATTTGACCCAATAGTCCTTATCCGGAATTACCATTAAGGGTGTTCTGCTAAAATCGATCTCAGCGACCTTATAGTCCGTAAGCCCAGGGGTTACAAATTTCTGATCACCAAAACCGATCAAATTTAAGATTGATGTGTGATCTGTTGTTCCTGTCTCCACCAAACCTGTTTCTACGAGTCTAAGGAGACTTCTAGTCGCCGTTTCCACCACAAAGTCCTCTATAGGAAGTATATGAATAATAAGGTCCAAGGCAGCCTGAGATGTGCGCCTCTGAGCGCCTTGATACCCATCTTGCTATCTAGGAAAACACCCAGGTGCTGGTCTCAGCTCTATCCCTCCCATCCTGGACAGTATGTCCTGGTAAACGGGACTAGAACGGTTTTCTCTGGGTTGACTCCCAGTCCTTTAGTGCTGGCCCAAGAGGATAAATCGACCAACGCCGACTGCATGACTTCACTGATAGTTGGAAGAAAGTTTCCCGTTACCACTAAAACCATTTCGATAACGAGCTGATTCGATCACGTTTTTTCAGTTTGACATAATGACATTCGGTATCGTACCATATTATTACATTGTTCGATAGCGAATGCCATAATCTCAAAATGGAAAACGTGGTCGAATCAACTCGTTATCGAAAGCGACGATTAGACCCCTGCTGTGGGCGAAGCAGTAATTTTTCCTGGGATACTTTCCAACAATGCAAATCTAATGCATTGAATGTCGTGAAAAAAACAACAAAAGCTGGATGTAGCGCTAGTCTACATCAATATCACTGCATATCATTGAATATAATCCCCATTTAGATTAGTATAATAATCGTAGAACTTTGGCCATTATTATACAATCCATATTTGTATGTATAATTTGTGGATACGAGAGTATCTGCACCGAGTACACAAATCAAATTAAATATTTGCACATTTAAATGGAAAAAATAAATTTCTTGTTCATTGTTTGCCATCATCTATCTGTGTATGGTTCAATTAGGCAGCTCCACCCAAGCATACTCGTAGTACACTTGAAAAAGATAAGTGCGCAGTTTTGAGAAATAAAATTTTAAATTACTTGAAAATATTCATATTAAATTATTGTTGATCTCGAATAACTTGTTTTTTGTTTTTCTTTGGTTTTTTTTGTCCATTTAAATATGCATTTTGTTTAATTATATTAAATCAACACACAAAAAAATCAATTAGATGCCTCTTTGAGGGATAATCTTTTCTTTTATAAAAAAAAATATAAATTCAAGGAAGATTTCTTAAAAAAATAGGAACTTACCTTTCAGTCTCTTTTTCCTTATTTTGGTGTGATTGCTGTTGCGTTGTTTTTGGCTGTGATGATGTGGATTGCTGCTGCGGTGGTTGTTGTTTTTGCTGCTGCTGTTGTTGCTTCTGTTGTTGCTGCTGCTGCTGCTGTTGTTGTTGCGGCTTTTGCTGCTGCTGCTGTTGTTGTGGCTTTTGTTGCTGCTGCTGCTGTGGCTTTTGCTGCTGTTGTTGCTGCTGGTTCTGCTGCTGTTGTTGCTGCTGCTGTTGTTGTTGCTGCAGTTGTTGTTGTTGCTGCTGCAAAACTTTTTGATTATCAATATTAGCGGTCGTATTATTGCTTCGAGTGGCAACATTTGTCGCTTGTAATGGAGCATTAGAAGTTATTGGTATCACTGCGGGTGCAGACATGGGATTTGGATTGAAATTGACATTGATATTACTGCTGCTGCTATTGGCACTAACACTTGTTGTAGGAGCACTATGGATTGGTAATTGGGGTTGTGTTTGTTGTTGTTGTTGTTGTTGCTGCTGTTGGTATTGAGTGGGAACACCAGCGCTAATGGGTTGCAATATAATATTGGCAGAACCAGGCATGGCATTAGCGTTTGATAACTGTTGCTGCTGCTGTTGTATTGTAGCTAGTATTGCAGAATTGCTCAGCATGCTTGTTGGAACACTGTGCTGATGTTGTAACTGGTGTTGTTGTTGTAAATCATAACTTGTCATTTGAGTAAGAATCGGTATAGTTTGTCCGGAAACTAAAGGCTGTTGCTGTTGCAACTGCTGGAATTGTGGTGGAAGTTGTTGTTGCACGACTTGTGCATGGGGCTGTTGCTGCATTTGCTGTATTTGTTGCATTTGCTGTATTTGTTGCAACTGTTGTATTTGCTGCATTTGCTGTAGTTGTTGCAATTGCTGTATTTGCTGCAATTGCTGAATATTAGCTACAGCTGCAACATTTTGTAGATTAGTTACTCTGTCATTCTGTGACGTTTGCTGTTGGTACTGAGTTAATTGTGGTTGTTGTGAAACGGCCTGTTGCATTTGCTGTTGCTGTTGCGAAATTTGTTGAGATATTATCTGCTTTTGTAACTGTTGCGCTTGATGCTGCATCATGACGTGACCGGCTTCGTGCATTTGTGGCGATTGTTGTGGTGGTGTTTGATGTGGAGTGCACTGGAAGCTAGCGCTGACATAGCTGGGTGGTATTTGCATCTGGTGAGGAGCTGGTGACATTGGTTGATGTTGTGCTGTTTCAATATTGTATGCCAGACTGTGCATATGTTGTTGCGGATCAACCATCATTTGCTGATGCCGTTGACCCATAGTGAGGTTATCAGTTGCAATGGAAATGTTGCCATTTTGAATGTTCATGTTTCCGGGACACGTAGAAGCATGCTGTTGTGAGGTATGCTGCTGCTGCTGCATGGGTTGTTGCATGGTTTGTTGCATTTGTACCTGCTGTTGCTGTAGTTGTTGTTGATTTATTGGTTGTGACCGTCCTGGCACATAGACTCCACCGGCTGCTGCCGCAGCCTTCTCGGCAGCAGCAGCAGCTGCAGCCTTTTCTGAAGCTTCTATGGCTTCTTCTTGTCTCTTCAGTTCTTCTAAGGATTTTTTTAGTTTTTGAGCTGCTACGGTAGCAAAGTCGAGTGGTACAACTATCGGCTGAAATTGAGCCATTGCCATTTGTGTTATTGCATTAGCATTAACTTCCTGGGGAGGTGTCTGATAATGCAGTTGCTGTTGTATAATCTGTGGTTGCTGGTCCATGCCTTCAGTGGTCTTAACAAATTGTTGAACACCATGCACCACGGTAGCTGGGGCCGTAGAAATTCCAATAGATCGTATGTTGCCGGTTGCGTCAGGAAAATTCCGATTACCATCAGCGGATGGTGTGGAAGTAGTATTTGTTTCAGTTTCCTTGACAGCCGCTGCAGCTGCAGCTGATGCCAATGTCATACTTTGAGTGGTTTTCGAAATGTTTTCAGGATTGTCCAGCCTGTCTGCTTTCTCAGTCTTTTCAATTTTAGTTTTAATTTTTTTAGTTTTGATAGTAGCACCGCTACTACCGCCAGTGGCAGTACGAACGCAAGTACTACCGCTAATACCACCGCCAGAACCAAAGCCACTGCCACCGCCACTGCCACTGCCATCTTTGCCTGGAACAGTATGATCCAAATAGTCCATACAAACCCAACGGCCACGACGAAATGGTTCAGTGGATTCGATTTTGACCACCTTAAAACGTTCACTGCGCTGTATGGCCGCAGGCTTCTCCTCCTCTTTCTTAGTACTACTACTGCTGCTGGCCTCTGCATTTACTGACTTTTCACCGACATTCCCCTTTGCATTGGACGAATCCTTAGTTTCCATTGTGGTCTCAACTGGGCCATTCTGGGAGGGCGTTGGCAATGCCGGAGTAGTGCTAGTTAATGTATCATCTTGATTACAGATTTCCTCTTTCGAGATCTCCTCCGACACTGAAGGTGTTTCATTACCCAAATCCGTGATGCGACTATTGTCATCAGTATGAGATTCGTCACCTGAATCTTCTTCAGAATCTCTGGGATCCCTAGGATGAATTGTTACAGAGGTTATATGAATTGTTGAATTAGTCTTTGGTTTCCCTTCGTCATCGTCGGCGTGTTCTTGACTATGACCTTCGTCGATTGGGCCAGAGCTGCCGGCTGTATCGGATGCAATGCTGTTATTATTATTGTTAGGCGAAGTGGCTTTAGACGAACCAGATGACGACTTGGACGTAGTAGATTTGCTTTGACTGGCATTTGTGCTAGTCGATTTGGGTGCAACCGATGCTGAGCTTGAGCTGTTGTTAGATAAAGTTGAGTGAATGCTACTAATGCTAGTGGCCTTGGATAAAGGATCAGCACCAACAGCTGCACTACTAGGCGGTATAGCATTAAGACGGAGACTTTCGCTTGTAGTGCGATGTATGGCTGTTGAATTACTGTTGTTGCGTGTCGAAGGGGGTGAATTATTTTGATGATGGTGATGATGATGATTGGTCAAATTGTTGTGTTGATGTTGATGTTGATGATGATGATGATGTTGCTGTTGTTGCAAGTGATGTTTCTCTGTAGTAGTATACCTTTCATCATTACCCGTGCTGCCGGTCAATGAATTCATTTTGATTAGAGAAGGCTTTTTAATAGACGTTGTACTGGTGGATCGAATTGGTGGAGTGGTTGTCTGTATTGTATTACGCCGAGTAGTATTTATCTTGGTTGTCACTTGGCGATCAATCATGCTGGGTGCTTGATCCTGGTCTTGATTGATCTCTTGTTGTTGACGCTGATTGTTGGCAATAATTGTGGTTTGAGGTTCGTCGGGCGATGGTGTTGAATTGCTTTCGTTGGGTGTTGTAGTGGGTGATGTTAAAGCCGACGACAGATCTTCAGAATTTTGGGCGAATAATGTTTGGCTGCTGTGGCTGTGAGAGTGGTTTTGCTGTTGCTGTTGTTGTTGCTGCTGTTGCTGCTGCTGCTGGTGGCTGTGATGAGGATGCGTTTGATGTTGTGTAGACTGTTGACCGGAATCTTCTGCAGCGGTTTGATTCTCGGCCATAATCGGGTTTTTAAGCGTGCGCAGCGTTTTCAGCAGCAAATCCAGGGTCGTACTTTTTATGTTTAACTTTAAGCCGAAAAATTGATTTTAGGAAAATAAAAAATAACGTTTTGACGTTTATTGAAATTAAAATGTGTGAAGATGATACAAGTATTTGAAGAGTTTTGAGAACAAAACTTAGCACACAACAACTGCTTGCTTCCTTCAAGAAGAATGGCGAGGAGGATACTTTTTAACAAAAAAAAAATTTTTTTATTAATTTTTAATAATGTGCACTTTTTATCCTTGGAGGTTATGAATATTTTTTGTAGAAATAACACGGCTGCAATGTTCTCAGTTTAAAATGATAATATTGAGCGGTTGGCAAATTGTTTTGCTTGCGGGTGGATTGTTTTAGTTGTTCCGAGTACATGTATGATCAATACCTTTGTGTGTGTGTGTCACTTTCTTTTCTTTTCGACTTTGGCTTTCCGAGCAATTGTTACGGCGGTTGAGGTTAAACAAACACACAAACAATAAGTCAAAAATAAATTAGATTTAATTGAATTTGATCAGCAGACTAAAGAATATATATTTCTTTTATTATTGTTGTTGTTGTTGTTGCGATTATTACTATTATTATTCACTCAAAATAGAACGAACCATTATGATCATAAAGTTACAATGCACACAATTAACTTAAATAGCAACGACGACGACAAGGGCGACGGCGACGACTGCGGTAACGACAACGATGTTGACGACGACGACGAATAGTATGTTAGGGATGACGCTAATAAGTCAATTGTTTGAAGCGAAAAAGTTTTCAAATAATGTTCAACACTTAGAAACGCGACTTTACGACATGTGGTATAGCGTTTACCTACGCGATAATATTGCTGATACATATTGTGTTTAGCGCGCCTTGAAAATAACGTTTAACGCTGGCATAGCCAAAGTATAGTCTACTCGACTGCATTACCATACGAAAGTGCAATGGAAAATAAAAACAAACAACAACCACACATGCAGCTATATACAAATGTATGTATGTATGTATGACGACGTTGTTGTTTTTCACCTTCTTAAATTGACGTTATTTTCTATTTAACTCTCGCTCTTAATCAGTTTGAGAGGGCACAGTTGAGAATTATGGGTTGAATTTTTGGGGTGGTGATGAAAGTTCTATCGGTTTGATGATGCTGTTTGTTGCAGTTTTGCTGTAATTGTGATAAATTGCAGTTGGTTTTGGGGGGTAGAGATATCTGTTGTATTTTTTTTTTTTTTGGGTTGTAATGACGATTATGATGATGACCGTAACAAATAATTTTTTTTCTAATTGATTATAATATATTACTATTATTATTCACACTTAAACTACGTTTTAACCTTTATCAAAGCCACATTTTTATTATTATTATTTGTATTAATTTAGTTGTAAGCGTTGAGGTTTTAGAGTGTGCAATACGAATTAATTTTTTATGGGATTTTTTTTTTGGTTTTAATTTTGATTTTTTTTCTCTTTTGTTAATTTAAATTTAAATGACTTTGTTATGAGGACTTTTTTATTAACATTCTTGTTGCTAATTTTACATTGCAGCTTTTAACAAATATCATTGTAAAACTGGCATTTTGTTATTTTCTTTTTAGGATAAAAAAAACTTAATTGAAAACTAACACTTGTAATACGAGAACGAGGAAGGAAAATATGTAGTATGCAGGTATGTATATATTTTTTTTTAATTACTCGAGAATAAATTCAATTTTCACTTATTTAAAATTAACAGTTAAAAAAATTTAAAATTTTGCCAAGTTTTTACATAAGAAACTTTTGCGTTTTTTTTAATAATAATAATAACACTCTAGATGATTAAATTAAATAATTTTTATCATATATAAAAAAATTCACTAGATATTATTATTTTTTTTTAATTCAGTTGGTTTGGTTATAATTAGCGAAAAAAGTAAAATGATTCCGTTTAATTTTTGCTTTAAATTGAAACTGCAAAGAAACAAAAGAAAAATAAATTTAATAACTTCATTATATATCCATTTAAAGAATTTCTTTAAAATATTAAACCGATTGAAAGACACTTATGAGTGTGTTTGTTTGCGTTTGGTTGTGTATGTGTCATTTAAAAATTTTAGTTAAATGCTTGCAAATCGCTACTTTTTCCCCTACGCAGGCATTATTTTAGTTTTAGTTATTGTGTATGTGTATGTCCCATTAGCTTCATATTTATTTTTGTTCATTTTAATCTTCATATGTACATATGTATGTATTTATGTGGTTGAGCAAATATTTAAAAAACATCACTTTTAGTTAAATCAATAAATTTATCAATGAAGAATGAAGATCAATTATTTATGGCTCATGTTAAAAAAAAAACTTTTTTTAACCGGCTTAAAAAACAAAAACAAAAAAGAAGTTTATCTCAACTCGTTTGTAAATTTTTAAGTTTACTATTTCAAAACTGGCTCTTTTGTCAAGCGGTTTGAAGAATTATTTGCTTTTGTCTGAGTGGGTATAACTCTCTTGTGCCCCCACACATCTTACCCTTTTTAGGTAAGATGTTTGGAAATGTGAGCTGGGAGCCATGCCCCTTATGATTAAATCTTATATTCGAAGTACTTCTAATCAACAGATCATTATGAAACTTTCCAGACACACACACTTTTACTTTATTTCAGAAATATGGGCGGTCACATCCATTAAAATTTAACATTACTTATATTCATTGCAAATCCAACCGGCAAAATTATAACATGTATTACAGAGCATATCGAATATAAATTATTTGCTGGGTTTTGTATGAGTTTCTAAGCCTACTATGCTTATTTTTCTTTTGTGATTTTCAAAAATATTATTATTTGTGAATTTTCAAATAGTTCTTGATTTTTTGCAGCAACAATGAAATGCATATAGACCAAGCTGAGCCACCAGCAAATAATGACAATATGTCGAATAATAATATTCTTAAATGTATAACAGAGCAATAACAACCTGAAATTCATAAAAATTTCCATACAAAATTTGTATTATGTTTATGTTTATTTATTTGCATTTAATAATATTCTTTGTATTTACATTTGACTTATAAAGTTTTAAGAGTTTAGGGACGATGTTCCTTTTCTACTTAGAAATTTATTTATAATATTAATATTTTTATTTTATTTAACTTAATATATATAATTTACAAAACCTTTATGAAGCAGGGGTATAAGATAAAAGAATTGGAGTGGAGTATTACGTTAAAATTATGCTGATATTAAATCATTAATATGTGTGTATTGGGAAAGTTCACATCTTCTTGTAAAATTTTGTGTCAATCTATTTATTTTATCATTTACTAAATCCACATCTGCAAGAGAGTGTAATCGTCTGGTGGAATAATGCCACGGTAGCTTAAATATCATCTTTAGTAGTTTGTTTTGGGCTATTTGTAATTTTTTACGATGACTATTTGCGGAAGTGGACCATACTGGAGCACAGTAGAACATTATGGGATGCAGAATTGATTTCAATATTAGTTTTTTGTTATCATTGTTAAGATCCGAATTTCTGTTAATTAGTGGGTATAGTAACCGTGATGTTTTATTTATTTTGTCAATTAAGTAGGGTATGTGATCGTTGAAATTTAATTTAGGATCAAGTATAACTCCTAGATATTTGACCTTGTTTTCCCATGAAATATCATGATTCATAAATCTTAACGGTTGTTGGGGGAGAAAACATTATTTTCTTTTCCTTGAAAAGTAAATAGCTTGAGTTTTTTCTGGGTTTAATAATATGTTCCATTTGTTGAAATATTTGTTTAATTTGGTTAAGGCAGTTTGTAGGTTTGTAATTACATTTGTAGCATATATGTATATCGGAGCTAAGTATCGATGTGTCGTCGGCAAAAATTGTTGTATTACAATTTATGAATGTTGGTATATCTGAAGTAAAAATATTGTATAATATGGGGGAAAGGCACGACCCTTATAAACCAAAAATACTTTTTATGAATAAGGCTATTAATATACATATATGTACATATGTATACTTTTTATTTAGCCTCAAAGCTTTGAGTCCGAAAATCTTGCCAGTTTAGGGTATTTGTTTTCAAATTGGGGATTTTTTTTCGCAATTGGGAATGAAAATTCTTCTTGGGGATCTGGGGATTTGTTGGGGATGATAACTAAATTTTAGGGGATTTTTCTTATAACTGATGGTAACAAGAATGATTTTTGAACTAAAGCCCTGATCCCACTATCGGCACAAGGTACCGATCTTCGTCGGATCACTGCAATAACGTCATAAGTAATAAACTAAAATAGCTTCATTTCTCAATTAATTAAAGGATAAGTCTATGTGGCTGTATTACCAATGCAGTGTGGTGCAATTATATCCTTATATTTCAATCAGTTGAAAAATAAGACCTATTTAGCTTATTATTTATGACTTTATTTCAGTGAGCCGACGAAAATCTGCACATTGTGCCAATAGTGGGACCTCTGCTTAAGAAATATGCGTCTTGCAAGTCTAAAAATGTCTGTTACTATTCATAGTGAATGATTTCTAATAAAGAAGAAGTATTGAAAATACTTAAGACCAATGAGTCTATTTACATAAATTAAAGAACAATCTGTAGGAGTTCACGTCAAAAGACTGCTTACCTACCGATTGCTACTTTCCACAGCAAATAAGAACTCTTCAAAGTTCAGATTTAATTCAAGTCGTCCACTTGACAGGAAAGCGAGTAATCGGTAGCGAATATTAAGTTAAACCGAGTTTCATGTATATAAAATTAGGTCGCAAACGACAAACAATTTTAAATGAGTGACGAAATGAGTGCCAGCCAAGTATTTAAAAATTATAATTTTGCATACATTTTGTATCCTGTTAAAGTAAATACCCATAGTATATAAGGTGTATCCTTACTTTTGCGGCCCGAGCTTACGAAGTTTCTATAATATTTTCTTTATTTTTCTACATTTACGAAATTATGGTAATTTTTCGAATTAATTTATTTTTTATGCATTGCTCTTGTGAGTTTAGTCGTTTTTTGTTGCTTAGTTTTTGAAATAAAAAGAAAAATCTAAGAAACTTTAATTATATGGTGGCGTGTCCTCAGTTCTGCGGTCTACTGTATGTACTAAAAAAATAAATTTGTTTCTTTTCATATTTAACTTGCAAAATGAAAAGCATACTGAGTATTGTACGATTCCCCAAATCATTATCGGATGAATCATTTTCAACTCTCCCAATGGCTCATATAAGATTAAACTTGAAGAGCCTCATACGATTCGCAATGTTATTCCAAAAAACAGTTGTAAGATAGTCTCTAGATAAATGTCAAATGTTTGCATATACGACTAATAAAAGAGTCTTCTGCGGCTCTTGTAAGCGAATACTCTTTGGTAATAGTTTCTTCCGTGCGAAGCATTTTCCACGATTAAAATATGAGCTCGTCTGCGATTGAAAATGCTTTGCATACGATTCACAATAGACTCTTCTGCAATTGAAAAGGCTAGCTGGGTGTACATATGTACATACATATGTATATAATTATGTAAATATGTACTATATACGAGTACCTTCAATATGAACGTACGCAGGAATACAATGCAATAACATAAAAACTTTATTCGGAAACTTAATCGTGATTGAAGCGATTACGTCTTAAAAAAATAAACAATTTCTGAGTTCATTTACAATAAACATCACTTTAATTTAATATTTGATTATCCCTGCACAAAAATTTATGCAATTTCAAGAAAAACCATCAATAACATAAAAAGAGAAAAATTGGATGTTAAGGAAAGCTAAAGAAAAAATACACAAAAGAAAATAAAAGGAAAATATAACTACAGGAACGTCGAGAAAAATAGAATGAATCCACACTATTGGGTGGGAAATTGTAAATGATGATGCATTTTCATCAAAAACTTTGAAGTTTTTATAGGTACCTAATTTTAAATATGTATGTAGTAATTAATGTGATCTAATAATTTAATGAGCGATGTATTTTCAAGTGAAGATAGCACCTAACCGAAACCGGTATGTTTATAAACCAAATTTGAAATGAAATGGGCGAATTTTGTAATATTTATTTGTACTGTAAGTCTAATGTACATGTACATATACATATATGCATGTAAATCGTTACCTTACATTTTTCTACATTTCGATATAATACCATCTAATGTATAGAAAATTGTACAAATTTCAATTTCAATGAATTAGGGCCTTTCTGTATTAAGCTTATTCATGTAGTAAATATATACAACAAGGAAGAAATGACATGTCAGGCAGAGCAGTAACCGCATTAAAAGTAACCATTACAATATAAGAGAATTTAAAAAAAAAACCTCACACATAAACAATAACGACTTTCAGAAAAATATTCAAATAGAGAATTAATAAAATTTTTTTTAAATAATGCAACAGCACAAATCAATCCGAATACATAATTTCATATATTATGAAGTTCTTTTTTACAATTTACGAGTAAACCATCAGCTTTTTAACATAATACAAAGTCCATTTTGATGAAAATTTTCATTTTTTTTACATCTGCTTGAAAAAAATAATAATACAATGAAAGAGAAAGAACTAGAGTTTGACACTCTTTGATTCTCTGGAAAAAACGAAGTATTTGTCCAAAACAATGTTGTCAACAACGAGTTTTAATTAAAGCCAAACAACAATACCCAAATGGCATCTTTTTCAATAACATAACGTTTAGATGGGAAAATTTTTGGCTGCAAGACGATAAATCAAAATCGATATGAACTAATAATTTGTTGTACAACAAATCCTTATAAAATCTTGTAGTAAAATTGCATCATAGTACAAGTGTTATTTATATGTTTTAACAGTACAGCATTCTAAATATATACTTCAACTTAGCAGTGAATTGTGTTAAATTTTTTCTCCTTGTTCGAAAGCCAATGTAATTTTGGACCGAATTATTGTTCAAGCCGAGAAATCAGTATAAATAAAATCTTTTGATATTTCTAACAAGTATGTTCGGTTGATATATTATCATCCCGTTTATTGATGAAACATTTTCCATCACGTATTTGAGTTGTTGTAGCAAACTTTTATTTAAATTTACATGTGCCATAATTATGAAAGTGGTCTAAGTCATATATTTCTCTGGTCGAGATATTTAGTAGATTACATTTGAACAAATTACAAAATATTTTTATATTATGCAGCATTTTAATTTAGATTTGCACTAGTGTCGATTTATATAAATTTAATTAATATTTTTTTTAATATTTATTAGAGTTTTTCAAAGATGTATTTGACATTTCGATTCAAAAATACGCATTACTTAGACCACTTTCATAATTAAGGGCTCATATATATCGGTAGCTAAATGCAAAATCTTAAAATCTCTTGAGAAAATTAAACACTTCTGATGTCAAAAATTACGCTTTTATTAACAAAAATCAAGGAGATTTAACAATTTGTTGTTTGTTTTTTGCTTTATATTTTTGTTAGTTACATTGTTTTTTTTTTGCAATTTAACAAACAATAAGTACTACTTAGTTAGTACTTGGTTATGAAAAAAATAGGTGGCACGCAATAATGATCGTAAACATTATATCCAGGTCAGGTTTACACAGAAAAACTTTTAGCACCAAAAAAGACAGAGTAGGCGAAACATATTTAATCACAGAGAAGGAAATCCTTAATTATATTCTCAAAAAACACTTTATCAGTGCAATTATGAGTAAAATTCCTCGAGAAATATCTCCCTTTTCCAGTTAGAATTTTTAGATTTCCCTATTACTTGGAATTGTTCCCCGGGAAAAGATTCTCGTTGAAATTTTTTTTTTCATAATTACGCGAGCATATATAATATGTAGGAGATTGTCAACCATATGCACTGAGAAATGCTATTCTACAAAGGATTCAAGTTATTTAATTTAATTTAAAAATTAAAGAAATTACAGTATATTCAGAAAATGTGAAAATTTTGTTTTATATGATGTAAATATTTAATTGTTTTGGTTTTGCCAAAGTATTATTAATCCTTTTTAATAAAAAAAAATAGCCCTCTATATTTTTCCACTTATTTTTCAGTTCAAAATCAAGTCCATTATTCCTGTTGCATGCCAGTTAACAATAAGTTGACAGATTTTTCTTCTTTATTTTTGTATCCTCTAAAATAAATCAAGTTTAGGGGCACCTCTCAAAAATATAAATAAATGCGCAGTCTTAAAATTAAACAGGGTAGATTTTGTAAACCCATACGGTTTTTTCGTTTTGAAATTTGTAGGAATTTCATTAATTTTCATACAAATATGAAACGTTTGGAAACGAAATTTTTGCAAAATAGGTCTTTAAATATTTTCTTATTTTTCAATTTTCTTTATGAAAAACTCTTATTAGGTTTTAAGTTTTTGAGAGGTGCTCCTAAACGTGAACTCCGCCCAAATTGTTTTTAATGTTTTGTAAATCGCCAAAGGCCGTCATATGTATCTTTATATTTTTAGATTTTCAACATATTGCCCCTACTAACGTCAAACTATACAATATGCAAATTTGAAGTTTTTAGAAGAGCGCGAATAAAAGTGCAATGCTTAAAATATTTCTTATTGAGTTATTTATCATCCGTGAGAATTTCATTTCATTTTAATAAGGCATTCGTCAAAATTTGGGTAAGAAGATAAAGAATCTTAAAAACCAATTTTGCATACTGGGTAGTATGACGTGCTAGGGACGATATCGTCGGTTGGTTTCTGGTTTGATGTATGGAACATTTATTGATTGATTATATATGAATAATGATTATATATGAATAATGTTTCCTCTTTCCAAAATAGTTATCAGTTTTCCGATATCTTGAATGTCAGGAGATATAGAACATTGTTAAATCTGTTTTACGCCAATCGACAAATTTTGGGATACGTGGCACATTTTCTACGTAAACGTAATAATTTTGTTATTCGCATCTGTTATGATGCATATCAATGTATATTCTACTTAAAGAATGTAAATCAAAGCAAAGTACAAAAATTTAATTTTTGTGTTTTGTTTTATTCAAATAAAATAACATTTATCTTTTATTTGTAAACAAAATTTATTAAATATATTCAAACTGTCTTTTATTTATTCCTTTGTTTCTTCTCTAAGTCATGTTATATGAATAAAACTGATATTTTCACCTTTTATATCTACTTAGGTATATGCAGTAATTTAACCTACTTGAACAAGTATTGAACAATATTGTTGTTATGATTGTGAGATGCGTTGACAAAGATTTTTATAATTTTTCCTTTAACTCCTAATAACTATTTATTTATTAACTTTAAGTTTGAATAAAAAAATATGTATCTATTACTTTTATTATTAAACAAAAAATTATATCGTGTATTTTTATAAAAATGATGAACTAAACATTCTTCATCTATTTTCTTGAAAGCACATTTTTATTCCATGCATCAAACCAGAAACCAACCGACGATATTACAGAATATTTTCACACTACCCGAAATTTATTTTATGAATGAGATTATTATTGAGTTAATACGTTTATTAATTTCGGGCAATCTTATATCGAGAAGCTTCAGAAACGTATTGCACAAAAAATTAAGGTTTCCGAGGATTTGTCAAATATTTTTTATAATTCAGTTTTCTACAATTCAAAATAAGTTTTTGTGATTTAGAACGTTAAATCGAGTTTACTTTCGAGTTATTTTTTAAATTTTTACTAACACAGATTAAATAAATCCTAACATAACAGATTTTTTGTAGATAATTATATATGTGAAATATTTATTTATAAATAATAACAATCATACATATGCCGGCTACACGGGAAAGCTCCAAATACATATTCCGCTGAAAAGCACTTAAAAACATTTTGGCGGTTTTTCACATACAAGACTATTAGCAACTCTGATGAAATGGGAGCTGTTTAATTTCATTTTTGTTTACAACCATTTTTCTACATTATATACTTTTTATTTAATTTTGAAATATTAGATTATTTAAACAATTTTTATAACTTAATTTGATTTTTATTTAAATTATAAGTTATAAAAAGACACATACACACAAACACACTCTTTGCAATTCGTTTTTATTTTTCACATAACAATTTTTGCTTCTTTTGTGACTGTTTTTATAATTTTTTCACAGTCTCTTTCTCTCTTTCTGACACACGCACGGACTCGTTTTTATGACAGTTTCGGTTTTTTCATATGTTTTCAATTCTTTTCATTACTTTTCGTCCACATTTTTTCCGCAACACATTTTCTTCTTTTGTTCGTCTTTAATCGGATTTTTTTACAAGAATTGATTTTTTTTACACAAAAGTTCCTAACATTTTTTTCTTTTTGGCAAATTCCTTTAATTAATTTGGGGAGTATTTGTAAAAATTAACAAGTTATTTCATTAAATAAAATGCCGTTGGCAAAAGCATTTGTTTATTTTTACTATTATTAGGCGTGGTGCACGTTTATTTAGTTCAATTTTATTATTTTTCACCTTGAATTTTGTTAACAAACAACACTATCGCGTTTTCTCCACTAATTTTAGGTCTTTATGCCACTTCGCCGTTTTTCAAACTGGCAAAAATTTTCGCAAACCCGAGCGAATTCGCAAGTCAAAGAAGATTTCAAAGAACAAACGAACGTGTGAAGAGAAAATTCAGATGTAACAGAAACGAAGAAGTTAAAAAAAAGAAAGCAGGGAAACGTATAATAAAAGAAAGAGTATGTTGTTGAACCGAAGAGAATTATTATTGGAATTAAATGAAGAACAAACACATAACGAAACTGCAGAAAATTCCGCGACTAGAAGAAATACTCGTTTTTAGTGGATATCTTTTTTATATGTGGCCCTCGTTTTTATTTTTTTTTTTGTTATTTGAAAAAATTTAACTTCAATTCACGAAGAAGGAAATTAACTATAATCACAAAGAGTTATATTTTAAGAAAATTAAAATAAAAATCCAAACTATTTTCATGTTTTCAAACAAAACTAATAAATTTGTTCTCCACTCTCAATTCTTTAAACACACTCAAATTACACCTCTCTTGATGATTAATAAAAGTAGAGTTAATTTATTAATTTTTTATAGCCGTACCATGTTATATCTATTATTCACTATATTTACTTAAGAATTGTGTTAATTTTTTAACCGAGACACCACGAAATAAAAATCCCTATTTTTTTTGCTTTTGTTCAATTGATTTTTATCGTGTGGCGTTCGTCGCTGTGAAATACTTTATGCTTTTTTCTTCATGAATTCAGCTCAATATTGCATACAAACGCGTCAAACACACTCATGCACACATACTATCTGTGTGTAAAATTTACTCTTTTATTTTTTCATTTGGTTTTTTCCAATTTTTTCTTTTACCTTTTACTGTAACAATTTCAATTCAGTTTCTGGATTCTTTTTGTTTTTTTCACTTTTAAATTGTTTGTATACACAATATTTTAACTGTAGTTCGTTATTTAACACACGCGTTGTAATATTTTATCTATCTGTCTTCAAATAAACTGCTATTGAATAAAAACTTGTTACAAAATTTTAATTTTCTTTGTCAATTTCGTCTGCTGTATATTCTCTTAATTCGTGTTCTATCCGATTATAACTACAGCGTTGTATTTTAGTGCATGAAACTCGCAGAGTTACTTTGAAAGTGGACTGGAGTACACAGAAGAAAAATAGTTGATACTAAGATTGCTTAAATATGCACAAAAACCTACCAATTGTTATCAAAGTCTGGTGCTAGGTCGATAGAAATTCAGATTTTTAAATTTCTTAAATAAAATGAAAGTGCACAGTATTTTTATTGCGCATATTGTTTATTATGAGGATATTATATAAAAAATAGATACTTATTTCTTTCAACTAAAAAAAAAAGATTAATGTTCATACAATTATATAATTTTGACATCTTTGAATTTGCATATTTTTTTCGTCCTGTGATTTGTTTTCAATAAAATGTGTGACAATTATGTATCGACAATCGCAGATTCTAATACAGGGTGGCGCAAAAATAACCTTCCGATTTTATTTGGCTGTAATTTAAAAAAAATTAAAAACTGATTCTTCTTGTGGATTATTTTTATTTGGTTTTTTAATTTTTTTACATCAAGTCGAGAATATGATGTCATGTAAATGGCCGCCGCCACAGTTGATTGCCATTTGAGCCCCTTTTTATGGCATTTTCCATCACTTTGGCCAAAACTTCCGGCGATACGAAAACAGCACACCATACAATGAATTTGAGCGGGTGTAATGGCTCTTCGTGGGTTACACGCGGATTTTCAGTGCCCCAGAAGCGTAAATTTTGCTTATTTACGTAACCGTTAAGATGGAAATGGGCCTCATCACTCATGATTATTTTTGATGAAAAACCATCTTCCTCTTGGTGGTGATCAAGGATGGCTTGATTATGCAGTGTAACGTAATATTGTTTATTAACGTGTATTTCGCATGTGTTTACTACACAAATGTCAAAACAGAACTAACATTAGGAGCCAATCGCAAAATTTATAGCATTTTCTTATAGGAGGATTGATTACTTTTGCGCCACCTTGTAGTTTCTCTTATCGAACGAACAGCACAAAATGAAAATAAAAATGAATGCTTGGCAGTGTGCACACTTAATTTTTTTAATTCGGTAGATTCGACAAAAAAAATCGGTAGATTTGAATGAAATTCGGTAGAAAATTTTTTAATCAGACAAACATAAAAAAAAAACAATTCTAGGAAATTCAAATCGCATTCAAAATTTCACATGTGATTGGAAATTAAACTACCATAAATAATGAAACATTTCCAATAAAAAAGTGGCATCATCAGTTATTTGCCCTTAGCCTTTATGTACATAGATATGCTATGCATATGTAAAATAATATACATAAATATATAACAGAAATTCAGAATTTGTACATAGGTTTTATAAAGCTACTAAAATAACTTTTATTTGACAAACATTTGCAACTACAAAGATTATGTGTGAGATCCATTTATGAATTTAAACTTTTGTGCAAAAATTATTAAATCATTGGTAGGAATAAATATTTCATCTCCAATGCACAATTCTTTGGCAAATATTAGGATACTTATAGTTTCAGTTTTTAATCGATTTCTTAGTTCTGTTTTAATGATTTTCATGACAGAAAATGACCGCTCTGCGGCCCCACTTTTACGTGGCAAAATAAGCAATTTACACATATATCGACTTAAATTACTAAATATCAATATTCGGTAGAATTCAGGCCTTGTTCGGTAGAATTGGTAGATTGTTAAGTTCACAAACATATTCGGTAGAATCTACTGAATATTTGTAGAAGTGTGCTCACTGATGCTTGGTAGGCCATCAAGCCGACAAGCCCACGTACACAAAATTGACAAAATTGACATTAAATATTTGTAGACAGTTTGCTGATTATTAGTTGTTTTGAAAGCTTAATTATCAACACATACTATTTTGTATAAATTTTTAGACATGCCAAGCAGGACTGATAGATTTTTCCAACCTTTCTTGCAAAGTTGATTTAAAAATCGTTTAAAGTCAGCAAAATCAATTTTATGTAGTTTTTCTTATTAAGGTAAAAAAAGTAAGCCAAAAGTACAAATCAAATCTCCAAAAATTATTTCTTGTAAATTTTTCACGCCCAAACTCAAAACACTTTAATGACTTTATTTAAAATAAACAGAACATCTTCAGAGTGGCATTGCTTTAATTTCTTGTTTAGTTTTAAAAATACACTTTCAACAAACTAGTTCTCCTGAATTATAAAAATTTTGAAGTTCAATTTTAAGAACTCCAATTAAGTCCTTAATAAACAATTACAATGTATTTTTAGTAAACAATATTTTCCTGAAAAAATAATGTAATAATTTGGACTATAAGTGCAAATGTTAAACTTAAGTTATAACAATTCCAAAAAAATTAAATAAATAGCAATAAAAATCAATAGAAAAATCACCATGTCGCAAAATCAAAAAATTTGACTCCAAAAAAGTTGAATAATCACCTTTTCTGACAGCACTGATCCCAAATATGCGTTTATCAAAACCAATAGAGGCAAGTTAACTTTATATAAATAAACCTCGAATGAACGGCATGAGATCTTCTGTTACGTGCATAAAAAACTGATCTAATTTGAGTTATTAATGTTAAGATATATATGAATGCAACCATTAAGTAAAGATATAGATTAGCAAGCAATTAGAAGATATACTTTCATTGAAACCACAGGTTGTAAGTATATGGCGAAAAAGTAGAGGATGTAATTTCGACCAAAATTTTTAAGAAATATTTAATGTTTTGAAATTATTATAATTTCAATAATTAGTTATTAACAGCTCTTTTTAAATGTCTGCTAATGTATAATCGAAAATGTTCATTTTATATTCAGAACACTGTGTACTTATTTCAGAAGTCTCTAATCTTGCAATTATTTAGGAAAACGTTGTTACCACATTCGTAACGATATTTTTGCTTTCTATGGAATACAATATAACTACTGCTTACAGCTTATATACTTTGTTATCTAAAAATATAACGTTAACGTTTCGTATGTACATATGTTTTTTATATACTTAATTTAACTTTGATATCAATTTGTTACGATTTCCTTATACATAATAGCAAGGATTGCAAATAATGATTATTTTACATATTAAAACAGAAAAATTACAATAATAGAGAATTGCTACGTGCACAAGGAATATACCAAGATATTCAATATTAAATAGACTACTTATATATGCAATGATTTGTATTTTTTTATTTTTATTAAAAACCCAACCTTACTGATTATTTTTTTATTACTATTTATTCATAAGAAAATAACAGATATTTCTTCATTTTTATTTATTCCTCCCAAAATAAAAGTTATATTGTGATTTTTTTATTTCTCACAAAATAACAGTTACTTTTTGACTTATTTTTGCTTAAACAATTTTAGTTTTTTAAATAAATATACTATAAAAAAGTAAATTTAACTTAAAAAATTACGTTTTATACAAACTAAGCAAAAAAAAAAAAAAGAATCGAAAAGTAACTGATATATTCTGAGGAATAAATAAATATCAAAGCATAACTCTTCTGAGGAAAAAATAAAACTCAAGAAATATTTATTTATATTCTGAGGAATAAATAAATATCAAGAAATTACTGTTATTTTCTGACGAATGAATAAAAATCAAGAAATAATGACTAAAAAGTAATATTTACATTTGAGACTTGCGCTCTATTTATTGGATGCTGCTTTATGCAACCCTGAAAAAGCATTTTTACATTTAACACGTGCAAAATATAGCAAGCCTGAGTATCCGGTTTACCCAATATGTTGTTTTCTTCACGACGATGATTTTTCTAGATTTTTTAACGGCGTGGTAACTTAAATCATGAACTGTATTATCCTAATAATGCACAGTATTATCGTTTTACACAGGGATGCTATATATATATATATAACTTGCAACAGTATTATTTTGCACGTATATGTTAAGAAATGGGTTATATATAAAAACTGCTTTCTATGTAAGGTTGCTGCAGTAAATAAGGTCTTCTTGGTTTTTTCTACCCACCGACAGATGTCACATGCGAATGTATGTATATTACGTGTATAAAAAAATACATTGAGAGAAATATAATAGAATAACAATTTAATTTAGAAGATTTAATTAGAAAAATTTAATATTTCAATTTATTAGTAGATGTTGTTAAAATATCATTCATATTATAATATTAGTTGGAACAAAATTTTGATATTTTGTATGTCTCTGTTAAATTTAAAATGTAACACTTCAAAGTTTAGCAATTTACAGCCTTATTTGTAAAACTTATTAAGGCTTTATAAAGGCTTTTTAAAACAAATTTGAATGCAAAAATTTTCCTAAAAAGCCTTTATAAAGCCTTAATAATTTTTATAAATAAGGCTGTAAATTGCTAAACTTTGAAGTGTTACATTTTAAATTTAACAGTGACATACAAAATATCAAACATTTTATTTATTTATATTTTTATTTATAGAAATTTTAAAATATTTATAATTATTCTTTGTTATGATGCGTAGTAATGCAACATAGTAATTATTTTTATTATATAGTGCATATTTATTTATTTTGACGAAAGATAAGAGATTTTTTTTTGTAAATTTCTTAATTGCAAACATGCATACGTATCGTACTTGAAAAATATAAATGCAGGAGTAGGAGTACAAATAGATAATATTTGTTTATAAAATCTCATATACATACATACATTGATATGTAAATACATACATATCTACATATGTCATTACAGTACTATATAAAGAAAATTCATTAAGGGGTCAGTTTTTAGGGTTCCGTACACCAAAGGTGAAAAAAGGCAGCCTATTGTTTATTTTACGCTCTCCGTCTGTCCGTCACACGCTATTTTCTCAGGAACCGTAAGAGCTACGGACCTGAAATTTGGACAGAGTATGAAGAACCTTAGCCGCTACAAATACCTGAGAATTAAAAACTAAAGAGTGTTCCGAAACGAGCAACGAAAATTGATAAAATCCCATGTAATATACATACAATTGTATGTATGTACATATGTATATTGACACTTGAAATTTGTAAAATTAGTGTCTTTTTATATACACCACAACAATTAACACTAAAATTTATAAAAATTTAAATAAAAGGGTGGTCCATCAGTTAATGCAATTTTGGCTATGTAATTTTGACAACTTGGAAACCGTAAGAGTTCAACTCTTGAAATTTTCAAAAACGGTAAAACAGAAAAATCCGGAAATTATAAAATCGCCAAACCAAAAACAAATTGCCAAAAATTGAAAAAAATGGACAAAACGAAAAAATCGCCAAAATTAAAAAAAAATTTCTAACACTAAAATAAGTCGCAAAATTCGAAAAAATCGTCTAAATAAAAAATATCGCCAAAATGAAAAAAGTCGCCAAATTGAAAAAACGCTAAAAACCGAAAAAATTTGCCAAAATGAGAAAAAGTGTTAAAATGAAAAAAATCGGTAAAATGAAGAAACGCCAAAAACCAAAAATCGGCAAAATTAAAAAAAATCGCCAAAACGAAAAAAATCGCAAAAAATAAAAAAAACGCCAAAACCCGAAAAAAATCGCCAAACCGAGAAAAAAAGTGTCAAAACTAAAAAAAATTGCCAAAACTAAAAAAAAATCAAAAAACCGAAAAAATCGCAAAAACCAAAAAAATTAAAAAATCGTCTCTATAAAAAAATCGCCAAAATTAAAAAAATCGACAAAATAAAAAAAATCGCTAAAATTAAAAGAATTTAAAAACGAAAAAAATGCAAAAACTTTATTTTATATAGGCCAAAGTTCGTATTTAATTACATATCTCGTGCCCGTACGGAACCATTCGTGTGCGGGTCTAAGTCGCACTTCACCGAATTTATTATAAATTTGATCATGTTATGAAACAATGAAATAAAAGCAGATAATCGGTTTGTATAGATTATATGAAATGCACTCCAATTCGAAATAAAAATATTTTGCAAATTAAAAGTTATTTATGAATATGTATATAAGAAGTAAAACGTCAAAAGTCGATTTTTCATATTTCAGAGCTTTTAGACTTTGTTTAAGTTTTAGATTAGTCTACAATCTAAAATTAGTCTAAAATTAAAACCGCTCAAGTTAGTTAGGTTAACTAACTAACTGGGTTAAAAATTTGTTTATCTATCTTTTATTTACAGTAAAATTAACAAGTGATGTTTGTTATATTAACCTTCTTTGGGCCTAGTTCCTTAAACTGTATTTATCTGTCAAATTAACCAAGAATATAGTAAATTTTATTAAAATTTTGTATTGAAAAATGAATCAATAAGGCTATTGAAAAATATCTATAATGATTTACAGTAACAGAATTGGCCATTTAATTTAATTAATTAAATGGCCAAGCAATCCAATTAATTTAAATAATTAATTTGATTGCTTTAACTAAATTAAATTTGTTTCTTTGCAGCCACAATTTACAAATTCGTTATTTCCACCAAAAAATATTACAAATGGCTTGCATGCAGGGTATGTAAGATTCGGTGCAGACGAACGTAGACTTGTTTCTGTTGTCTCATTCTGACACTTGTCATACATTTTGTTTAATCCCTCAAAATGTTGTTGCCATTAATTTAATTTTTATGTTTTTTTTTAAATAATATTTTAGATAAGTTATCTGGCAAATTGTGCTTCATTTCATCAACAACTTCATTCTCATGTTCATTGCGGTTGCTGGTGGCTGAGAGAATTTAATTAAATAAATCTACTGATGTTACACTTAAGGTAAAAAAGGTCATGTCTGGCTGATGTCTGTCGTGCGATAAAGCATTTATTGCAGGTGTACTACACATTATACATTTACAAAAATTAAAGCAAAAGGTAATGATATGAAGCAAAATTGTATTTTTATTTGTAAAACCAGGAAAGTAAAAATATTTACATATATGACATTATTAAAAAAATTCGAAAATTTGTTAAATTATAAAAATAAGAACATGTATGAATAATTTTCATCTGTTGTTGGTTCTGCTTAAGAAACTCTTCATAGAAGACTAGAACCAAAAAATTCTTAAGAAAATCTAAATTAACTTCAACAGCAAAAAATAACAATTCTTGATAATGAGAAATCTTTTTTAAATGTAATTGAACTAGAACGAATTTTAATCCGGAATAATTTCTCAATCACTATTTTCAATTCTTATTAATTTGTTATTAATTAAAAAAATAATAATAAAACGTCAGACTTAATTTTTTTATGAAAAATTTGTTTTTTGTTTCGAGACCAAAAATATACCTAATTTTAGAATAGCTATTTTGACATTTATGTATACACAATAAATGCGATTTGATTTTGTTAAATTTTTTGTTTCCATTATTTTATTGTTTATATTGAATTGTTTTATTATTTTGTAACGACGAAAGTCGGGCCCCTCGTATTCATCATACAACAATTCTTTATTTAAGTATTAAAATAGTTAAATTGACACTTTTATACAACCATTATTTAGTAAGTTACGTTTTATGACAACTGATTATTGGCAGAAATTTGCGTATATAAGGAGGAACACAAACTTGAAGTGGTGTTACACATCTATTAGCATTGAGCTTGCCTTTAAACACATCTACTGGACAGACTTATAATAGCACAATTAGTGTATACTATTGTGTGGCTGACTTCCTTGGATTTCGGTCTAGCAACAGTCACACTGCTCCTTCTGAGCTTTTCTCACACGCACAGCTTGTAGGTTGTGTGGTGTTACACATCCCGCCTGCGTCTGCGTGCATAGTGACTGCGCTCTACACGAGCATTCGTTATACCGCTCTTAAATATTTATTTTGTTGTTCTTCGTGCTCTCACACGCGCAGCCTGGTGGTTCTGTGGTGTTACACACCCAGTGTTGCCAAAATGTTGCATGCATTTCCCACCCTTAGCCCCTGAAAACCCGCTAAAAACCGCTAGCTAAATAAAAATAAACGCTAATATAACCGCTGAATTTTTTATAACCAACATATGTTTTTTTTATGGTTTATTGATAAAAAAGAGAATAAGATTAATTTTATAAAATATGTGTACATATTCATAGATATACATACATATGTATGTATGTATGTTGGAATCTCATATTTCCCCAATATTTGTAAGCAAAACTCTGCCTGCTCTTTAAGTAGGTATTTTATTTCCTGTAGAGTTTCCATACACGAGCATCGAACCAGGAAAAAGTAGAATCCAAGCGACTTTTCCATCTTATAATATTAATGAATCAGTATCTTTTCAATATTTTCTGCGATAGACCCAATTATTCTACACGTGTAGTATAACATCTTGCCGATTTGCTTGAAGTATTTGTAAAGTATTGTTAAAATTTCCTGACTTTCTGACTATCTGAAATTAAAAAATAGTGTTAATAAAATAAACTCTGTGGCTCAATTCAAATTGGCTTGAAGTTTAATTTCGAAGGAAATTTTTATTAAAAAAGTCTAATCAAAAACAAATTATTCAGAAAAAGTTATGTTTGAGACATTTTGGTTGATATTATATTTTCCTCATACTCACTGGTCCAATCATCCAGTTTTCGGTTTGTTTTCCATTTGTTTAAAGATTTGTTTACTATTATTTTTAATACGAAAAGAATGATTACATTGGTTTGTAATATAATTTTAATCTCTAATTAAATTTTATTCACTAAAAATGAGATTTATTCACTTTTATACTCGTATGTATATACATGATTTTATTTTTAACCTCTTAACGTTTCACATTATACTACACGATAGTTTCTTTTCTCTGTGCGTGCTTATATCGAAAAAAACTCTTCATAAATACCATGGTACGTGTCACAGAGCTGCGTTAAAAATACTTTATTTTGATTCAATACCTTTCTTCATAAGTTTCAGAAAAACGCTGAAAATCCGTCAACTAAGAAATTCTTCCGCTAAAATTCCCGCTGGTGGTTTTTTTTAATAGACTTGCCGCTAATGACAACAAAATACAGTCATATATAGCGGCAAAACCGCCGTTTTGGCAACACTGCACACACCCTGCCTGCATCTGCGTATATAGGGACTGCGCTCTCTGCATACGCATACCGCTCCTTCTGAGCGTTGAAGTTGTCACTTAGACGGCCATTTAATTATATGAAAATTGTAATAAAGAAATATTGTTATTGAATCGACCTCGTGTGTCTTTTTTTTTCTCTCTCACGGTCCCAAAAATGGACGAATCCTGGACATGGCTGAGTTCTACCCCAGCCTAAAAAACTTCGTTACAATTTTTATTTAATCTTTTGCTTATATTGTTTTTATTGAATTGTTTCATAAATAAATATTGAATTTTTAATAAAAATTTTATGTAACATGCTTTTAGATATGTGTGTTAGTATGTGTGTCTATTTCAAATTTGGGATATTTTTGGAAAAACTAATTTTTCATATAAAAAATATCGATATATCGAAATATCGATATATCGATACTGTTCAAAAATATCGATACGATACATTTTCCCCATGTGTCCATCCCTACCTCATACTACGCTAAGTATGAAATTAAGTAACGTGTATACCCTGCTTTACTACACTCAAGGATTTACAATTTTTCCTTCTCTCCTACAAACTCAAGACCTTGTAAAATTAACTTTGTGTGTGCGAAAGGCTTTATTATTTTTTTACGCAAAATTCAAGGGCCAGCAATTGTATAATAAAATATTTAAAAGTGATAACACGTTATCTTGCAAATATGTATATTTTCTTTTTGTTAAAGGCCAAGCAAACATTGAGCTATTTATATCCAGGAAAAAGTATTACGAGATGTATTCAAATTAAGAACGATTGTTTTAATTTATTATTACAAACTTTTAATAAGTTCTCACAGGTGTTGGTAACTTTTCTTCTCGACTACTGACCATCAAAAAACAGGCACCGCAGGATAAAATTAGTTCGGTAATAAAATATTATATCCAGTATACGTTCTTAGGGATAATAACCCAGTTAAGACCAGTTAAATTTTTCCCACAACAAATTACAGTTGCCGCTTTTATGGCTCCTTATATGGGCACAACAAATTACACAATCAGAGTCATTATGCTTCACCTTACTTTGACAGACGTCGTATCATACCTAAAAGAGTTATCACAGCCTTAAGTGACATATTGGTCGTGTGTGAAGTGTGTGTGGTAACCCTGAGATATATATACATATGCATACACACATACATATATGTATGGATATAAATTTTATTTTTGACTGACACGCTAATGTTAGTTACACGCCACTTAAAATTTTAAATCATTATTTTCGCTGTTAAATAACAAACAGAAGTAAAATTTTTGTATTATCACTGGGAAATGTTTAAATTCTAGGCTGCAAGATAAAAAGCTCTGGTAGGTAAAATCATATTAAAAAAAAAATACATACTACCTGACATATGACAAAATTTTGCTGCTTTTTTATCTCTTTATCTCGAAAGAGCAGAAAAAAATGGATCAGAGCAGTGTGTTTTCAAAAAAAAAAATCTACTGACATTCCAATAAATTCACTTGAGAAACAGAACATAAAATAGTTATGAGAACAATAACAATTCTAAGAAATAGTAAAGTAGAAGAGTAATGGAATAAAATACACACGCAAGGAAATGAGAGTGTGACACTATGATGATGGTGGTGGTGAAGGTGTACTAAATACACAGATAAAAATATGAATATGGTTTACTTGATGTTGTTGTCATTTAAATACATAGTATGTGCGATTGTTCGCCTGTACATACGTATGTATGTACGAGGGCGGTTTACGAAATCTTGCAAGACTAATAACTTGCTGATGCTTTTACGGCCTGTTAGGAAATCCATAGCTGTATATGATGTAAGCGTGATGAATTCTAAAATGTAACTCTCCAATGTATGATGAGGAAAAATAGAACATCAAACACTCAGCACAAAAATGACTGTTACAACGTTTGAGTTAGAAATGAATTTGTTATATATTAATTTTATTTTCTTAAAATAAAATAATTTAAATATGTATATGAAAATTTTAATGTTCTCAAATATGGTTGTCTGGGCTTCAATCAAGCATTCGGAACAGCTGAAGGTTGCTACTATATTTATTTATAATGAAAACTTGGTAAAAAAAATTAACCAGTTTGAAAAATAGACACTGATACCTAAAAAACAATTTAGAGTGCTCAAAGTCGGAAATTTAAAATCTCTTAGATAAATTCTTTGTAAACTTAGGTTAGGTTAGATTAGGTAACGTTAGGTTAGGTCGGGTTAGAAAAAGTGATGTTGCAACATACCTCCACTCGGGGACCTAGTTGGTTTCATTGTGATTCCCTTATATTAAACACTGAACTCTAACGATAAAACCACTGACATCCTCCTCTTTATACTTTGTGATGTCACTAATGCTCTCATGGAAACGTTTGCTCAGCTATTTAAGTCTATGGCGTTGCAGCTTCAGGCTTTTACATATAACATGATTAATGTTTTCTGGTTCCTCTTCATCCTCACACATCCTAAAGAAATCGGGAGTCACAGTTTCCTAAATGCTTGTCCTTGTTCTGACCAAGCAGTGACCAGTCAACTTGCCTATCAAGACGTAACACAAGTCTTGATAGGCAAGTTGTTCCCTGTTCATATCCAATAGTAGTTTGGATCTTTTTGAGTCAAGCTTTAGCCGCATAGCACGAAAGTAAGGAAGCTTACTTGCCCATGAACGATTTATCCTGGCCACCAAACAAGTACTGACTTCCTTGTAGTAATGATACATGGGTAATTTAACCAATCTGCTACACATTCTTTCATCTAGCGCCAAAACAGCCAGTCATGCGCAATTTTAATTTCCTCAATACTGCTGTGATCAGAAGCCCAACATAGTTTGGCAGATTAAATTTGTTCATAAGCAAGTTGGAGACTCTCCTACAATTACTAACTAGTTTTGATTTGACATTGTGTCCTTTAAAGAATTTTTGGCGCTGCCTGACTGTCACTTTTTGAACACCAACTCCGTGACGCTGAGGATTCCCAAGATTTCAGCTTGGAAGCCACTGCATTCATTCGGTAGTCTAAAAGAACTAAAAATTTTCGTCTTTAAGATAAAGACACCAGTGCCTGTTCCTTCCCCATTGCTTATAAAATTTGACACAAGACTCCCTATTATCTAATAAAAAATTTAAAAGTCAAACATCAATCTCTTTCTTGTCCTCCTCATCAAAATTATAAACTCAACTTTAGTAATTTTCTGTAAGAAAACAAGAAAGTTCTAATTAGACTGGGGAACGCAGCATTTTCTGTACTATCATGTAATTCATCGGCATCAATGCCTATGCATAGGGTCTCAACTTCGAGTGGAGAGTCTTAGAGGATTTGTAGATGGCACCAGGCTTTTAACAAATTCTGAGTGGCTACGATACTGGAAATGTTAAAACAAGTGATTGGAACCTTCAAATAACTAATAGGATCAGATTGGGAAGCCCAATCTTTTATCTTTCTCATCTTTAACCAACTGATTACCAAAACCTGGGATGGGCACGATTTGTAATTAAATTTTACTTCAAATTGCAGAAAGCATTGAGATCCAAGAACTAACAGGCTTCTTTATTACTCATAGTTCTTATGTCAACAATAATATACAATTGGTACACTCTCCACTACCATCCAGCAGATATTTGTAGCCTATTATCCCCGTAAAAGAATGTTCAAACAAAAATTACAATGATTATAAGGATATACCATAATATAAATACATTGTCAGATACTCAGGAACCTTTTCCGGTCTGGTCTGATATGGAATCAAAATTAAAACAATATAATGAGTTAACGAATATATACTGCCTGACTGTTAAGTTATTAAAGGAGCTGGAGAGGTTTAAATAAGATTATAACTTTTTGCAAAAAGCAAAAGATAAGATAGTTGATCCACACGAATGATGAACTCAACTGAATGCACACGGTTTTTCAGGCCAAATATATGTATAGTTTTAGCACTTTATATTCCCATTTAAGGATATTTATTTGACCGCTTTTAGCCAAAGGGTTGAAAAAGATTCCTATGAGGAAGAGTTTGAACTTTAAGAAGTTCATGTTAAATGTTATTCGCAGGATTTTTCAGGAAACCACTTAAGACTTCCGTTACATAAAATGCAAGTGGGAACAAGTACAAACTCAATCCTTAAAAACATTTCATATTTTGACGAAATAGCCTCATATCAGGGGACATAGCGGGGTAACGTCTGGTAAGGTGTCATCCCCAAAATAACGGGATCTCAGCTGGACGAAAGCTGGGGTCTAAGGGCCACTTTGGATAGCGAGCTGACTCGATCACTTTTTCCAGCTGGAGATTATGGCATTAGATATCGAACCATATTATTATATTATTCGATAGCGAATGCCATAATCTCAAACTGAAAAGCACGATCAAATCATCTCGTTATCGAAAGCTACGATTTGGCCCCTGGAAAATGACAAAAAAAGTTCTCCATACTCTCGATGTCCTCCATGCATGCCCTCGTAAGCTAGAGTTAGAACGCTGGTCAACTTCAAGAGTTCAATTGTTTTTTCTTATTATCTTAGTCTTTAAGTTAAATTTCGAGCTGTTGTGTATTCAAGAAAGTATAGTAGATTATCTTAACCCGTGGTATTATCGTTTAAGGGTATTTTTCTCGTAATTTCTGGGAATGAGACAAAAAATATCCATATTTGAAAAATACATATTTTTACCCGAAAAACTTGAACTTGAAGAACTTTTAAATATTTTTTTAAAATCAAAGAACAGTTGGAATTTTGGACATCCTGGAACCGCTCTCGTATATGGTGAGTGTAATGAGAGTATAACGGCATTTACACACAGATTAAGATCACTGACAAGAAGAATATATGATTGTGATTATTTATTTATAATGTTTCTTTTTTTTCGTATTCATATTCAAAACTTTAGGATAAATGATTAAATAATTTTAGTCTTTGTTCAGACTACTCAGCGAGCAATAGTAGAATTTGAAAACGACTCAAGAAAACGGCGGAAATATAGATAATAAAAAAAAATTTAAATGGAAATTTTAAAAGAAATTTTTAGCGCAAAATGATTTTGAAGCAATATACACATAAATAAATAGAAAAATCAAGCATATATTAAAATAAAAAAATAAAAAAATAAATAAAAAATTTAATCATCTGATCTAACATAAAATATAAATTCAAATTATTATTAGCTATGAAATAAAAAGGTTCGAAAAAATTCCATGAGTATTTTCTTATTTTTTGCAAACTTAAAAATAAATCGTTAACAAAAGAAGTGTTTCAGTACCGCTGCATTCCCGGGGAATTGAAAAGAAATCTGCTGTGTTAATTAAACCATTGTGATCAAACATAGAAACGAACTTCAAATAACACATACATACATATAAAAAACACCCCTGGTTGTACATACATACATATTATGATTTGGTATCTTGTGCAAATGTGATGTAAATAAATTCTTTATCTGTATGTATAAATATTTTTAAATCTAAGCCTTACACAACAACAAAAACTACGTATACATAGCAAAAAAAAAAAAAAATATGTGATGAAATTATCATTTAAATCAAATTGAATTAAATCCTAAAAAAAGTATAACAGACATTTAATTTCAAGTGTAATTTTGTGATTTCAGAATTCTAAAGAAAAAAATAAATAAAACAAGATCTTAAAATTTTCAACTCAACTCGAAAGTGTCTAAACCTTAACGTCATCGCCGCCCCCCCTCTCTGCCTGACTGACTGCTCCTGCCTTGTATGTAGTGTGATGATCTATTGTTAAACGCGAATTCAAATTAAATTACAATTAATTTTCATTTATGTGTCAAGCCCAACAATTGCGGTAAATTTGTATTTTGTACATTAAAAAAAAAGTTAAATAAAGATTAAATTTAAAAAAAATTTATCATAATTTTTTGATAAAATTTTCATTTAATCTAGGAAGTTTATTGATACCCAACTAAGCTTTAATTAAAACCTTTCAAAAACAAACAAATAAACCTGTGATAATATATCTAAGCTTGTCGGCACAATGGGTGGCGAAGAAGTTGGCACGGACCCGGTTTATATGCCGCATCAATCGAAATACGCTGAGTTTTGTATGCGTCGCGGCATTAATCCGAATTTGATTATGTTGAAAATAACACTATTTGTTATGTATGGAGGTGAGTGTATTTATTTTATGGTTATAAGTATGAATATTCTCTAAAGAGAAATTTTTCAAAAGAAAAATTCATGCGAAATTTATTTTGTTAAATAAAACAACATCGTCTAGGCCCAAGTTTAGTAGATAGTAAGTAGACTTTTAGCTCGTTTTAGATATAAAGTTATTAACTTAAACAGAATCTATGCGTAGATATGTCAGTGCATAAAAAAGAGTGAGTATCGATACATACATACAGATATGAAATACAGTGCGCAGGGATGTACGCAAGTATGAGTATGGATGAGTATGAGTATAAGTAAGTATAAGTATAAAAAACATTCAATATGTGCTAGAGTATCAAAATTTGTTTGTATTCTTGACTTGCCTTATTATTCACCCCTCCTATTAGCGAATAGGGAATGCTCCTTGCAACAAACTTCATAAAATTTAAAACAAATTTCATGTTTTAAATTCGATATTATTTTATTACTTATGTACATAAATCATTATGGGACCTCAAATAACACTGAAACTCAAACTTTTTCCAAAATAAAAGAACAAACTTCTGACGATTGCAACTGGTAGAAAAGAGCAAAAAATACGCCAATCAGCGTTGTAAAATTCTACCCCTTAGTTTTATTTAAAGGAAGTTGAAAATCTTCTTATGGTGATACGGCATATGAAATCATGTAAAATTTATATTTTAGGTATCAAATGAGTTCAATATTTTTATATTCTATTCAATTCTAATATTTTAATCCTCCAACTCTGCTCTATATGTTACGTTTTTGTCGCTCTCATCAAAACAGGTCAAATAAATACTCTTAACCGGGAATGTAAAAGCTTAAAGTTTGCAAAAAATATTGGCTTTTGAAAACTAAAGGTCTTTATGTAACTTAAGCACTAGAAATAAATCAAAGTTTAAAATACATTTTTCAAGTTTTTTTTCGCACTTCTGGCGCTCAAGTTCAAACCTGTAGTGTATTTAAAGATTAATAAAAGGATTTTGTGACTAATATTTTTGTTAAAATTTTTCGCCCTTAATATCCTTATTATATTATTAAAAAATTCCGCTACGATTTTCCTTCATATGATGATATTTTATTTTATTTAATTTAATTTAATTTAATTTAATTTAATTTAATTTAATTTAATTTAATTTAATTTAATTTAATTTAATTTAATTTAATTTAATTTAATTTAATTTAATTTAATTTAATTTAATTTAATTTAATTTAATTTAATTTAATTTAATTTAATTTAATTTAATTTAATTTAATTTAATTTAATTTAATTTAATTTAATTTAATTTAATTTAATTTAATTTAATTTAATTTAATTTAATTTAATTTAATTTAATTTAATTTAATTTAATTTAATTTAATTTAATTTAATTTAATTTAATTTAATTTAATTTAATTTAATTTAATTTAATTTAATTTAATTTAATTTAATTTAATTTAATTTAATTTAATTTAATTTAATTTAATTTAATTTAATTTAATTTAATTTAATTTAATTTAATTTAATTTAATTTAATTTAATTTAATTTAATTTAATTTAATTTAATTTAATTTAATTTAATTTAATTTAATTTAATTTAATTTAATTTAATTTAATTTAATTTAATTTAATTTAATTTAATTTAATTTAATTTAATTTAATTTAATTTAATTTAATTTAATTTAATTTAATTTAATTTAATTTAATTTAATTTAATTTAATTTAATTTAATTTAATTTAATTTAATTTAATTTAATTTAATTTAATTTAATTTAATTTAATTTAATTTAATTTAATTTAATTTAATTTAATTTAATTTAATTTAATTTAATTTAATTTAATTTAATTTAATTTAATTTAATTTAATTTAATTTAATTTAATTTAATTTAATTTAATTTAATTTAATTTTATTTAATTTAATTTAATTTAATTTAATTTTATTTTATTTTATTTTATTTTATTTTATTTTATTTTATTTTATTTTATTTTATTTTATTGTATTATATTTTATTTTATTTTATTTTATTTTATTTTATTTTATTTTATTTTCTTTTATTTTATTTTATTTTATTTTATTTTATTTTATTTTATTTTATTTTATTTTATTTTATTTTATTTTATTTTATTTTATTTTATTTTATTTTATTTTATTTTATTTTATTTTATTTTATTTTATTTTATTTTATTTTATTTTATTTTATTTTCTTTTCTTTTATTTTATTTTATTTTATTTTATTTTATTTTATTTTATTTTATTTTATTTTATTTTATTTTATTGAATTTAATTTTATTTTATTTTATTTTATATACATAAATAATTATTTAACTTACGTGATAGTGTGTCCTGGCACAGGCATAAGGAAAACTGTGTGTTGTACGTATAGTTTGTTTCCCTGTTCAAGATTTGAACTCGAACTCTTCGCTTGGTAGCCAACAATCTGAAAAATACACATACATACATACAGTAATATCATCAATCATGAATTAAATTTTAGTGCAATATGATGTAATGAAGCATTTAACATAAAATTTATTTGAAATTAAATTTTATTTAAAAAAAAAAAAAATAAAAATAATAATTGTCTGCAGGATTTGAACATGTGATGCTCCGTCTACAAGACTTCGGCAATTTACACAACACGAACATAAAAAAACAACAAAAAAAGGACAAGTCACACAACTGAGCACAATTGTGCATTGGGGCTGTGAAGAAAGCAAGTAAACACCAACACTAGGCCCAACTATAATATGAATATGCTGGCTTAAGCTAATGCCAGAATTGAACGATAAAGGCCCAACTATAATATGAATAAGCTGGCTTAAGCTAATGCCAGAATTGAACGATAAGTCTGTCAAATACTTAAGCAATTCAGATGTGACTTTTAGGTGGTCACAATGTACTTAAATGACTTAAGTATTCCTTAGCCACAGCTGCATATATAGGTATTGTTCACAATTTTTTAGTAAATTTGTTTCTTCTTATAACTACTAAATGAATGTAATTCAATAAAATTAACTTGATGGAATATCCTAATCTATTAAAAAATCACGTATAAAATATCCACCAATTTATTACTTGTTTTATTTGTTTTGCCTACTAAAAATTACAACAGTGAACATACATAAATAAACTCATGTGTATGTGTGTATATGTGTATTGTAAAACAAAGAATGAAAATAAAAGTTTTGCTTTCTTTTCTGAGTTTAAAATAAGAAACAATAAAAAAATATTTAATATCAATGAATATTTTCTGATGCTGTTTGCTTGAGTTTAAAAAAAAAGAAAAAACAGTGTTTTCCGTACGGAATGTGCGTTCAGCTTGGCACTTAACTTAAGCAAATGACATTTGACGAAACTTGACGAAAAGTTCCATAAGTACATTATAGTTTGCCACATGCGTTTTATATGTAACCGCACAGTTGCTTAAGTTCGCTTATTCCTATTATAGTTGGGCCTACTCTCAAACTACATATCGAACCATATCCGCTAAAAAAGTTTAAGCGAGACATTTTTTAGAGCTCGTTTATTTGACGAAAATCTATTATTTACGTTCGCTAAAAATCGATTTTGGTATAAAAATTAAGCTTGAAAATTATGTCGCTTATGCTTTTTTTGGCGGTTATGACACGATATTATTTCTAATAAATTTAATATGATTTTCAAACAAAATTTTTGCATGGTGATTTTATATTGTTATTTTTTCCTATGTGTTATGTACTCGTATGTTAATTTGTACTCGTATATAAATTTTGTTTACAACTTCTACAAAGATTTCTTCAAATCCTGTTTAACTTACCTTGATAAAATTAGCATTAAAATAAATTTTATTTGCTGATAAAATTAAATTTTTTTAAGGATGAATATATTGCTCTAATTCTCTACGTGCAAAAGAAAATAAAATGTGTAAAATTAATTACTTAATGCGTAAATTAAATGATTCAATTTTGCTGCTTAATGCCAACAGTTTAGTTAATTAATTATGCAACCACTCATGCTCTCAAATTTCTAAAACAAAATATTGTTTAATTTTTTTCAGCAACTACAAGTAAACAAAAACAAATCTTATTATACACACATACATATGTACATACATGGATAGGTATGTATGTAATTTTGTACATACACACATACATATATTTTTGCTTCTTCTTCTGTTTAAGATCATTTGGTTGCTTTTTAATTGCCATTGACCGTCAAGACTGTTTGTTTGTCGGTAGAGTATAAAAGTTTATTTTTATTTTAATGTCATTTCCTTTCATGTGTCATTGTTGTTGTTGTTGTTGCTGATGTTGTTATTGTATTTAGTGGTTGTATTACAAAAATATATGTAACTAGGTTGAAATTTACCCTCTAACAATCATCATAGAGACAAATAGTGCCTTAAATGTATGTATATATGTGTGTGTACAATTTAAGTAGCTGATATGTACTAAAGTCCTGCACAAGACCACTCACAAGAACTTTTAAGACATGAGGGATTTTTCAAATGTTTTACTTCAGCGAAATGTTCTAAAACAAACGTTAAACAACACTGTTTCAACATTTGTTGAAGTTATTGCAGGTATAGGAGTAAAAAAGAAAATACTTAGTAACGGAAGAATTTGTAATGCTTGCTTCTTTCTACGCATTGGCGCGTATGCAAGTACATACACACACACTGTGTATATGCTCATTTATTCCCAGCGGTAAAACTCAAGATCTTCTTGGTAAAGGCCTTGTTAAAGGACTCTTTCGCATAAAATATATTATAAACATACCATGTATGTATAAAAAAACATACCATACTCGCTTCTATGAGAAGGGAGCAGAGAAGCAGTAACATGTTTTGTTTTTTTTTTACCAAAGCAAAAACAAAATCTTTACTTTGAAAGCCTTCCAGAATCTCTGGCGAAAGAAGCAAGAACAGAAGGCCTGCTCCCCAATGACAACGCATGTAAAAGAGATATGAGTATAGAAGGGAGAGAGCAGAACTTGTGCAACCAAAAGAAGGCGTACAGAGGCCTTTTAGAAAACATCCCTAATCACACATGCATTAAGATTAGTTGCGTGCGCTTGCTTTAAAAATTCACCCTTAAACACATAAAAGCTTACCATCTGCATCTTACACACACACACACACACACAGTCAAACGTACAATACGCAATATGCAAAATAACAAGCACACACGTATCAACACTGCTTCTTTTGATTGTTTGTTATGAACAAGAAGTCTTCGCCACATCGCTTGTTAAAACTCATGTACACAAACACCAATGCATACATCGTGCTTCGCTTATAATACGAAAGCATTAATTATTGGTTTAGTTTAATACATGTATTTACATTTCAAGACTGTTTACGCAGGTCTCTAATATGTACATATTTACTTACAAACTACAAAAAAAAAGCAGCGCTTCTCGATGTACTTAAATTGTATTTATTTGACTAAAAATAAAAATAAGAAAAAATGTAGTAACACAAAATATACCGATTTTTTTTTGTCAAGACCAATGACGGTCATTCTGGTTTAGTGATATCTTTAGTATAGTTTAATTTAATAGTTGTTTATTTGTATTCATAAGCGTTTGGTTAAATTAAATCTCTTATTTGCGTATGTGTGAAACAAATTTGTTCGTGATTATCAGTTAATGCAATTTAAGTGGGACATATCCAATAATATTTTTTCTGTAAAACTCTCGTGACTGTATTATAGGGTTGAAGGACCCATTGTTTTTTAAGTTTCAATATAATTTCAAATGTAAAATTATTTATAAGTTTAGCTATTCTTACTTACGAGAATTCTTACGAGAATTCAAGAAAAATAAAATACATTTCCCGTACAAAACAAAATCTACTTCAAAGCTGGATTTTGTTAAAATGTACCTAAAATCTAGTGATACAATTGTGCCCTTAATTATGAATGTGGTCTAAGACATGTGCATTTTTGCGTTATTATAGCGTTATTAATAAAAATTATTAAGGCTTTATAAAGACTTTTTAAGAAAAATTTTGCATGAAATTTTTTTTAGAAACCTTTTTAAAGCCTTATGGCCTATTTCTCACCTGCGACAGAAAACGTTCGACTTACAATTTATATTGAAAACAAAAATAAAATATGAAAATTTGTCTTTGTTTTCAATATAAATTGTAAGTCGAACGTTTTCTTTCGCAGGTGAGAAATAGGCCATTAATAATTTTTATAAATTAGGCATATATTAAATAAATTTATATAAATCGAGACTAGTAGAACTCTAAATTAAAATTTTTCATAATCAAAAAATATTTTTTAATTTGTTCAATTTTAATTGACAAATTATCTCGACAAAAGAAATATATGACTTACGCCATTTTCACAATTAAGGGCACAATTATGTTTTTGTTTTTGTTAAACTTGTACTACAAGGTCAGCCTGTGTACTAGACATGGGATTGATTATCGGTTTGTGTCTAAAACAAGCCACTGAAAAAAGTTGATACTGTGTACATAAAAAGGTGCGTGAATTGGCTACATTGCAGTTGTTTGGTTGTAGCTTTGGAAAAATTTCAGCTAATGGGTTTTTCATTAAAATCTGCTAGATTTTGTGCAGCTTTAAAAATATTATAATGCAGTAAATGCTGAAAGGTTTTTGGAGTTTTATTGTTATTTCTCGGTTAAATAAAAATACTTGAAAATTGATATTTGAAACTACTCAATAGTGCATTTACATACATCTAAGCAAAATCTAGTACTTCCGAGAATAGAAAAGATCAAGTAGATGTCTAATAAAAAAATCAAATCAACTCCGGGACTAGATTTTGTCGAAATCTAATTAAAATCTAGTAGAACTTACTGAACTATGATTTTTTTCAAAATTGGACTAAAAATATAAACCCTTGTACTTAATACGAGTAAATTAGCAATTTGGTTGTATTTTAGAAAAAATTTTGTTCATTAATTTTGTTTTGGATACGATATTTTGATAAATTCGAGTATAAAAAAATGATTGTGATAAAGATTTCAATTGAAGTCTGCTAGATCTGGCCTATACGGCGAGTAAGTTAAAACTTTCCAACCACTATTTTGTTATTATTTAACGGGGGTATCAGAACTCTTCCAATTGATGCTCGTTGGTCACAAGAACTACCGCGCGATCTTTGAAAAATTTCCATTAATACTCCAGCACACAGTCTTTATCATGTAGTGAGTTTCATTTTTGATATAATGGGGCAAAGTCATAGTCAAAGCAAAGTATACTTTAAGAGTTTAGAACCAGTATTTTGTATTGGAATACTGGTTTTAATTTCTTAAAGTTTACTTTATTTTGACTATGACTTTGCCCCAATGTATTCAAGATATCTTGAATGAGCATTACAAATACTTTTTTAAACATTACGAGAACACTTGGCGTACTTTCCCCAAAAAATGTTGCTTTTAAATCTTATTACTACATCTAACATTGAAAAAGTGAATAAAATCTAATTCATCATGCATCTTTCTAATAGATTTTTATTAAATATAGTACGAGCATATATATTCTTTTTTGCCCCAGTGCTTATACTCGTCTTTGTTTTATGGCATTTTGTCTTGAGACTCTTGCAATCTTTTTTAATCAAAGCAATAGTATAGAACATACAACATACTATTGTTTTGATTATAAAAAGAAATTGTTATTGTTTTTTTTCTACTTTCTGTGTTACACGCAGAGAAATTAGGGTGCTAAAAATATTTTGTGAAAAAATAATAAGAATTTGAATTGTAAGAAGTGAAAAAACAACATAGAGACGCCACTTAAATGAAAATTAATGCATATGTAAATTAATTTGAAATTTACTTAAATGGAATTAAAATATATTATTCTTATATTACAATAACATTTGATTAGTTTAAAATCCATCACTTGGAGCCTATATCACAAAAAATTTAAAAAGTCGTTTTTCATTGAAAAGAAATTTATAAATACATATTTATATACCCAGCAAAAATCGAGTTTGGAATTAATAATTTTGGTGGAAGCACTTCCCTACTGGATTACCAACTTAATGATTTTAACAAGGCGTGAGACTAAAATAGTCGATTCTTGAGAAGTACTTACTTTTTTCATTTGGCAACTTATTCACATAATCTATTTTATCTAAAAAAATTCATCTCCTCATTTAGCAATTTGTACATAATTTTTTTAAATTTTAGGTAATGTGATTTGTAAGCGAGTAATGAAGTTTGGTAATCAGAAAAGTAAGTCATTATATGGCAAGTAGTTTCGTTGGTAATGTGTAATTTTTTGATGGGTTATATATATTTATATATATATATACATATATATATTTATATATATATATGTATGTAAATATACGTACATATGTATGTATGTATATGTTTATATGTTTATAAATGTATGTTTATATGTATATGAAAATATAATATAAAAAAATATTTTTTTTACTGATTTTTCAAATGAAAATTTTTCCGAGTGTACTTTAGAGCATAAGTAGAAGTAACTTTTCTTTACTTAATTTTCAAATAAAAGTATTAGAGCTTAAGCATTAGCTTTTTCTCAATCTACCCACTACTGCGACTACAATATTGTATTTTATATTATCATATCACTACTGAGTGACCGACCAGTTGCTGGATCATCATCAGAGTTTGACAGTGACTTTGGATTTATAATCATTAATTTGTTTAAAAAATACATACATATGTATATATCTACATACTCGTATGAGATATCATACACATGCGTTTTGCATTTAATTTGTAAGTATGTGTAAACATGAATATATAATACGTACAGAGTGTGCATTCAAATACAAGCATTTTGAGATAACTATGGTTGGTCTTATGAGCTGATGACCAGCCGCAATAAACCAAGTATAATCGTGAGATTCATATTTTATATGGGGAAAAAGATGTTAAAACGTTTTAGACATGCAACTGTTGTTGAAATTTAGAACAGTTTCAAAAATAAGGGAAAAAGTACTTGCAAGTGCATACATACAAAAATTCAGTGAAGTGCGAGTTTGACCCGCGCACGAAGGGTTCCTTACGGACACGAGATATATAATTCAATACAAACTTTAGCCTATATAAAATATAGTTTTGGCCCTTTATTCGTTTTTGAGTTTTTTTGGTTTTAAGAGTTTTTTTAGTTTTGGGGGGTTTTGCGTTTATTAGCGCTTTTTTAGTTTTGGCACTTATTTCCTCGTTTTGGCGATTGTTTTGGTTTTTGACGTTTTTTTTAATTTTGGTGATTTTTTCATATAGGCAATTTTTTTTGGTTATGGCGATTTTTTCAGCTTTTGGCGTTTTTTTAATTTGGCAATTTTTTTTAGTTATGACCCCTTTTTTGTCGTTTCGGCGATTTTTTTCGGTTTTTTTTTTAATTTGGCGATTTTTTAATTTTTGCGTTTTTTTAGTTTTTGCGAATTTTTTTTTCATTTAGGCGAGTTTGTTAGTTATGTCGATCTCTTTGGTTTTTGAGGTTTTTTTATTTTGAGACTTTTTTCATTTAGGCGCTTGTTTTAGTTTTTACACATTTTTCCCATTTTGGCGATTTTTTTTCGGTTTTTTAAATTTAACGTTTTTTTTTAATTTGGCGATTTTTTTCATATAAACAAGTATTATTTTCGCGTTTTGGCGATTTTTTTCGGTGTTAGGATTTATTTCATTTTCGCGATTTTTTCCATTTGGGCAATTTTCTCGAATTTGGCGATTTATTTTAGTGTTAGATTTTTTTTTTTATTTTAGCATTTTTTTCCTTTTTGGCGATTTTTTTTTGGTTTGGCGATTTTTTTTGGTTTAGCGTTTTTTTTGGTTTGGCGATTTTATAATTTTCAGATTTCTTAGTTTTACCGTTTTTGGAAATTTCAAGAGTTTACCTCGTACGGTTTCCAAGATATAGCAAGTTGTCAAAATTACATAGTCATAATTGCATTAACTGATGGACAGCCCTTTAATTTAATTTTTTTTTAAATTTTAGTATTAATTGTTGTAGTGTATATAAAAATACACTAACCTTTAATTGTTAATTCTCATGTATTTGTTGCCAAGGTTGTACATACTCTGTCCAAATTTCAGGTCCGTAGCTCTTACGGTTCCTCATAAAATAGTGTGGGACAGACAAACGGACAGACGGACAGCGTAGCGAAAACAATAGGGTTCCTTTTCACCTTTGGTGTACGGAACTCTAAGAGTGAGCAAAAATACAGTTTGTTAAATAAATCTTTTCATCTTTTTAAGCTGCAATGCTGACTTTACACTACGAAGCTGTTAGCCTAAAACAACTTCATACTGTGAAATTCAAAATAACTGGACCAGAACTTTTGGATTAATTTTACAAAACTAGAGTTATTATGTTCAACTTTCCGTAAAATATTTTTTATTAAAAATTTAAGTTTATAATTTTATTAACTTTTTTATTAACATTTTTATAACTTTTAAGGCGAAGCAAAAAACGTGTTTAACTGTGTCATTGGTCAATTCTTTTTCCCTTCCGATTTTTGTTAATGAAATCTCCATTTCTTTTGGAGAGGAAGTCTCACATTTTTTTATGTTGATCAAATACATCCGAATTTATAAAAAAAGTTTATATAAATTTTTTTAGGTTATACTCCCATTACCATTCTTAAGCTATCAGAGACTTACATATGTACATGCACACATAAAACCAAAAATACATCAAACAAATATTTAGCAAAATGCGACTTTGACTCGCACACGAAGTGTTTCTTGCGTACGGACAATTTTTGATATTTTTTTTGGCGATTTTTTCGGTTTTTGGCGATTTTTTTTTGTTTTTTGGTGCCTTCTTTACTTTTAGTGATTTTTTTTGTATTTTAGCAAATTTATTTTATTTTTGGTGATATTTTTCACTTAAAAGTTTTTTTTTCATTTTGGCGATTTTTCTTTTTGGCATTTTTTTAATTTTGGGATTTTTACGTTTTAGTGTTTTTAGGAATTTCAAGGTACAGCAAGTTGTCAAAATTACTCAGTCAAAATTGCATTAACTGATAGAAATAATACCTTAAAAATAGTCAAATCGTGAAATTTTCTTCAGACTTCCCGAAAATCGGGATGTAAGCAGTCACTTCCTTTATTTTATAGCAGAAAGTTACTAATCTTAATTTCTATTTTTACACACTTTTAGATAAAATAGATAAAAATAATTTGGGTTGCCTACCAAAATTTGTGTGTGTGTGTGTGTGTCTGAGTTGACGTAGTGACATTTTATTAGTCAGGTTGGTACACAATTGATATCTACGCAACAGTTTTATATACGATTCATTTTTATTATTAAAGTAAAAAAATATTATTCTGCATTTTTTATGGTATTTACACACAACTGTTTTTTATTTTTTTATTTATCATAAACAATTTTTTTTTTATAAAAACTCAAAGTTATGGCGACAGATTTCCCATTTCTTCGTTATATTTATCCTGTCACATTGTTTTTATTATTATGTGTACACATATTTTGCAATTTGTATGTATTAAAAGTTTTTAACTTTGTTATAATATTCATAAAATGTTAATAAATATATTTTGTTGTTATTTTCATAAATATATATGTATCATCGAACTTGTTTTTTTGTTGTTTGCACGTTGTGTGCTTGAGAGTGTCTTTTTTTAATATAAATATAATATGACAATATGTCGAATAATAAATTTCTTAAATATAAATATAATAATTTAATTTAATATGTTAATTATTACCATTTTTGCAAGGTTTTGCGATTTAGGGAATTTTGTTTTCTATCGTTTTAATCTCCGGGGACACAATTGGACATTTTATCGAAAAAGAAAAGTAAAAAGCAAAATAATTAGTTATGAAAATAACATAAATATGGGATGGAGAATTGTATTAGTATAGCACATATTTTGTATAAAAGAAAATAAAAATAGTTTTAAACTACTTTAAAAATTTAGGACATTATGACACTTAAGACCAAGAATACCCCAAATATATTTTTCTTCTGCAGAATATTTAAGCAGAATTTTTTCCGATTTAGCATGTATCCATCAAAATTTTCTGGCAACACTGGCTCAAATGCATCTTTGGTGTTAACAGCAGATGTTCTCAAAACACCGCACAGGGGAATTTCTCTTAACAGTAGTTCTCAATTTTTAAGTACAGATTGGGATAACAGAATGTCTGGCTAACAGTATCTGCGATCTATCCCACTATATTATCGGCTTTGTTGAAATTCTCTTTTTTGTCACTTAAAAGCTTGACGTTACAATTCAGTATATTAATATTTTTATACCTAAATATTTGTCATTTTGCCTGTTTTACTATTGTAAATCACGCCGCGAAAAAAACAAACAAAATAATAAATTATCACAGCAAAAAAAAATAAAAAATAAAAAATAAAGGAGATAAAAAACGGACTATAAATTCTATGAGAATTGCGTCACTTGTTTACGGTGCTTTCATCTTCCACATGATACATTTTTCTTTGCTTTCGATCCATATCTGCACCCTTTTTAAATCACTACCCCAATGATTTTTTTAATTTATTTTTTACAACTTATTTATTTTTCTCTTATCACTTGGTTGCTTTAAATATTTTTTTAATATTTTATTTGTTTTATTCTATACTAGGAGAGAAGCAAAAAAATATTACAAAGTGCAGCTAAAATTTATTTGTGTTTTGTAAATTTTTTTTCATCTGCTTTAAATTTATATTTTTTTCACAATTTAAAAAAAATACATTATTATTTATTCAGCTGTAAATGCAGTTTTCGGTTAAAATATATAACAGAATAATAAATATGTAGTTACAGTACATTTTTTCTACTTTCGTAATGAAAATATCAGTCGGAGTTATAATGGAATTACTGTGTATGATGAACTTGAATAGAAAAAAGATTCAAAGATTTTTTAACATTCATTGAGAACGAGTTTCATATACACTCCGTTAATATATATGTATAATTAGAAAAAATTATTTTTTCATTAATGTTTTAAATTTTTTTTTAAATTTCCTTAAAATATTAATGCAAAACAGTTGCTCTTGGTGTTCGTTTTAACCGAACTCCACTTTAAAACACATATATTTTAAAATAATAAGTATTTTCTTAGCTGATTGAAAAAATTCTGTTAGAAGACCTTAATTTTAAAACTGAATTATAAGCGGTATTTATTGCAACCCGCACTCTAGGACTCAGAGGACAGATATTAACGATTTACCTTGTCTATTATATACAAATGGAATGACAAACTAATGTATTAACGACTTAGTGAAGGGTATACAAAGATATAGTGTGATGTGTAATCCATTAATTTATGTTTAAGGGGTCATTAGTTTTGAACTGTGTGTATAAATAATTAAGGAGATGATGTTTTTGTTTTGATTTTTTTTCGCTTATATTTATATTATGAAGATAAAAAAGAATAGTTAAAAAGATCTGGTTATAGAAATATTATCTTTTTTTAGCTGAACACGTTTTAAGCATAATAAAATTTATTATTTAAAATTTTATCTACTCGTAGTCAATCCTTATTTGTTGTTTTGAGGAAAATTTTCTATTTCAGTGTTTTTATATGAGTAAATATATTTTAATTTTAGACATCCAAATGATATATACAATTTGATACCTTAATATAGAAAGGCCTAACTTATTTTGTTTTTGAAATCGAAATATTAAAATTTTTCATTACATTAGATGTTCTTCTATCGAAATATACAAAAAAAAAAATTCCAATTAAAAAAAATAATGAGTAAGGGCCTTTCTATATTAAGGTAACGTGTATGTAACTTAAATTATCCTACTAATATTGCATAAGCGAAAGTTTATATGTTTGCATATTAGGATTTTGTTGCCTTATAACAAAAGAATTTCCGACTGACACGTTTCCTACGTTCCACCCTTTTATGGGCCTGTGTTGCTCTTAAAAATTAAAAAAAATCCTAAAATTTCATTATAAAAGAAAAGTGCTAAGATGTTTGATATTAATTAACCCTTTAATGGCCAATAATTCTATTACATCCTTACTAATATTATAAATGTAAGAAAGTGAGTTTGTTTGTTTGTTTGCTACGCCTTCACGCCCAAACCACTAAACCGATTTTTAAAATTATTTCAGCAAACGAAATAGTTTACCAGCGTCAAATAAAGCCTATTTTTTATTCGGCTCGGAACCGGTTTTTTATATTTGGTAGGGATTTTCAAACTGTATATATTACCAGCGTCAGATAGCGCCTATTTTTTAATTGGTTCAAAACCGGTTTTTTATATTTGGTACGGATTTTTAAGCCGCTAAACTGATTTTGAAAATTGTTTCACCAATAGATAGCTACACTATCAGCGTCAAACATAGCTCATTTTTTTAGCCGGCTTGGAACCGGTTTTTTATGTTTGGTAAGGATTTTCAGCTTAACTGATTTTGAAAATAAAAAAAAGTTTCAATACAAAGGTCAAACATAGCCTAATTTTTATCTGGTTCGGAACCGGTTTTTTGTATATAGTTTGGATTTTTCCCTCAAAAAACACATATTTTAATGGATTTTTAAACCGCTAAACTGATTTGGAAAATTCTTTCACTTTCACTAGAAAGCTACACTATCAACGTCAAACATGACATATTTTTTTATCCGGTTCGGATGCGGTTTTTTCTATTTGGTACGGATTTTCCCTTAAACCGATTTGAAAAATCCTTTCACGAATGGAAAGTTACATTAGCAGTGTCAAAAATCATCTAATTTAAAAGCGTTTCGGAACCGGGTTTTTAAATTTGTTTCAAATTTTTAAACCACTAACCCAATTTTAAAAATTCTACCACCAATAGAAAGCTGCACTACCAGCGTCAAACATGGCCTACTTTTATATCCTGGTCAGAACCGGTTTTTCATGTTGAAAATTCTTATACCAATAGAAAGCTATAATACAAGCGTCAAACATCGCCTAACTTTTATCCGGTTCCAAACCGGTTTTTTGTATTTAGTTTGGATTTTTTTCGAAAAACACATTTTTGGACTATGGTAAAATTACGGCACTCGTTATCGAACGAAATTACGAAATATGTCAATAGAGTTTGTATGGAAACATATAAAAATTTCGAACTGTATCCAATGCCGCCGTAATTTGCCCACTGCTTAGGGCAATTTTCGTTTCGGGTTTGATTGTTTAACCAGTCTTAAAACTGGTTTTTATTCTATATTTTAATTTAGCTTTCGCCTTTTTGTCGGCGTTTTTTTCTACATTTGTCAGTAAGTAACAAATGACAAAACATTCATAAATTTTAAGTACAGTTTCCAAAATATTAAATCACCGTGAGCTGAGCAGCGGGTAAAAAATAATGATATTATAAATATAAAAGTTTGTATATGAGTACTTGTGAGTTTGGATGAAAATACAAGGTTTTTATTGGGGGGTAGAACGAGCAAACATTATTAATTTTTTAATTTTTCTGTTTATGGGTCAATTTAAATTTCTGTATGCAATAAATCGTTTTTTTTTTGCTATTCATACAGACTCATTAAATTTTAAATATAAATGCGTAGAAATCGTTTGAACTCAACTACGCACAGTGACAACAAGATTAATTTATAAGTATACGTTCCAATATATATGAATGTGACATCAACATTCTTATTCACACACTCACTTTCATAAATCAACTCAGTTTGATTTCTAATTTCGGAATCACATTGATTCAGCTCACTTAACTCATGCATGTATGTTTATTTAAAAGTTTAATCATTAAACAGTTTGCAAGTAGTATATAATTCTTACAAAAAAAAAAGCAAATAACAAAATCAGCAGAGAAACACATAACCTCATAATGAAAACTTTAATCATACTTATTTTGCATCGTCCACAGGCATTGGGTTAAGGAGAGTCGAAATCATCATCGTCATAAATATTGCTAAGTATGAGTTCGATGCGCACTTCAAACTTTCTAGTGAATCTGATTCATAGACAACATTGCAATAAGTATGAGTGCGCATAAATACAAAAAATTATAAATCATGATTTAACTCTACTTACTTGTTCACTACTCATTGCTGATCTCTGGTATGTACTCGTATGTACATAAAAAAATATTTTAAGCCATCAAAACATATTTCTTTGTATTGAATAGTAATATGTATATGTATTTATATAATATTTTTAAATTCACTCTTACACACACATTCAAAAATATTGCATATTTTTGGGTATAATAAAGAGTACAGTGGAATTAATGACAATATATTTGGTAACAAGAAATTATAGATTAAATTGAATTGTATAGTTGCAAGAAGAATCACGACTTCTTGCAAATATTTATACAAGCAGAGCTAAAGAGTTTTGTGTTAAATCAAGGATAAGTGAATTTATATAAAAATGTTAAAAAAAATAGTAAGAGTCTGAACACAATGTAACGATTATTTATTGCGGTGCGGTTTTCCATACGATTTTGAAGTAAGAATCCGCAGTGCGGGACGGAATTAAAATATATTTTATTTTCATTGCGGACTTTCTTATTCTCTCAATTTGTGATACTATTTCTCCTGCTGACGTTGCCTTAGTTTTTGAATAATTGGCTGTGTTCACAACATTATTGTAAAAAAAAAACATGACTTTGAAGTTCAAACATTTTTGTCATAGATTATAAAGATTTAAAAAATGTATCAAATATATCTGCGAATGTATAAAATATTAATAATTTTAATAATTACTGCATGAATCTAATAAAAAAAGTTTCTTAATAATTATAACTTGTAATTTGGCTTACAAAGTGATACGAACTTTAGCCTGTTCAAATCATAAATATAGAAACAAATGAAGTTCGAACAATAATAATTAAAATTGAATAAAAAATAGTTCAAGTCTATCAAGTCACTGTGCAAAATTTTATGTATGTATGTACTTATATATTTATTAATTTGCAATATTTTTTTTCACTGTTCAATTTAATAATTTTTTCGCTTTATATACACACTTTTTGCCTTAGTTGTTGTGGTTTTACATTAAACAACAACTGATGCAGATAATTAAGAGTAAAATATGATGAACAAGATGATGATGATTATGATGATGATGATTACGATAAATGAAACAATATTTAATTTACGCTACAAAGCGTACAACACTCACTCAAACATGCATTTGTGCAATCAAACAGAAGGAAACGGATATAAAAAAATGTGTAAAAGGAGAAACATTTATTAAAACAAATATATGTACATATGTATGCTTTTTATTTTTCACATTTTAAAAATAATACTAATATAAGTATGTATGTATGTAAGTATGTATTCATGCATGTTTGTATGCATGCGTGTGTGTGGAGTGTTGTATAAATATGTGCGAATAGCGTGAACCTTTTTGTATGTTTTTTATGCAAAAGTATGCACTGAATCTTTATGAGGTGGTTCATATGTGTGTGTGTGTGAGAGCGTGTTTGAGAGCGACATGCAAGTGAGTGCATAATTGGTAATTAATTTATTTACATTGTAGTAGTTGTTGTAGTCTATAATTGATAATGAATTTATGCTTAAGCGCTGGCACAGTGATGGCTACAGCTATGATGATTAATCACTTGATTTAATGCAATAGATTTATTATTTTGTAACAAGGGGTGGAAGAAGGAGGAGTGCTTTAATAGAAAACATATTTACAAAATCAAAGCACAAATGATAAGTAGCAAGATTTTTAAAAGAATTTCTCATAAAATAAATCAGTTTAATGAGGGAGCATAATATATCTTGAAATATATATTTACACATTTTTGATATAAAATGTGCTGTAATTATGAAAGTAAGTTCCTTCTGCTATTTGCCTGTCTAAAAAATTTGGTTTCATTAATTAGAAATGGAAGGGTCAGTTCACTATGTAGTATTTTCTAGTTCAAAGTTCTTGCTACTGATGTTAAAATTATTGACACTACCAATTGGTTTGTTCAACACTCATTACTTTAAGTTAAGGTCGTGTTTCAACAAGGGACCGACATAAATAACACTGTGTGACAAATTTTAAACAAATCGAAATACCTGGGACGTGTTACTATTTTTCTGGTAGGTATTGTTGAGTATAACAACAATCTGTATTTGAAATTTTCTAAACACCTCCAAAATCTTGAGTTACGGGTAAAAATCCGGTTTTTCGTACCCGTAGGCACTTATAAACCTCCAAATAAGTTAAATATCAACCGATTTTGAATTTATAAACGGATTTGGAAAGAAGAGGCCAAGACCTTTCATATATAAATTATTTCAGTAAATTTCACTAGATTTCAGTAAATTTCACGACTCGTTCTTAGACAGTATTTTTGTACTGGAAGCCTAGTCCTTATAACTTTATTTATAAAACATAATTATGGTCGTGTAATGTTTTACAAATAAACTTATAAAGACAAATAGAGATTGTTGTAATACACGACAATATCTACCAGAAAAACAGTAGACCGTCGCAGGTATTTTTTTTTGCCACACTGTGTAATTATTCTTTAATTTTTAAATAAATAAAGCAAGTACAAGGAAATACCCGACAACGTGGCCAATCACATCATTTTGATTGTTTTCAAACAGATTTGTCTAAACTCGAATATTTTAAAAATAAATTGTTTTTTATTATTTTTCTTGAAACAGAAATAATTTTTATCAGAAATAATTCTTAGTCAGGCTTAAGTTCAGTAATTTCAATTCTTATTGAATGTAATATTTTTTTTATTAATTAATGTGAGTTTCTAAGGAAGAGAAGAAAAATTAAACTTAGACTTTAAGAAATAATTTTTATTTTCTAGTTTACATTTTTTTTAAAGAAATAACTGCTATTTTCTAATTTTAATTTTTTTTTTAAACAGAAATAGTTGTTATTTTATAATTTTTACTTTTTTGTAGCAGAAATAATTTTTATTTTCTGATTTTTATATTTTCGAGCAGAATTAAAATCCCATTTCTGATTTCTACATTTTTTAATCGAAATGAAAGTTCGTTATGTAAAATTTAATAAATTTATAACATATTTTTATATCTCTTTAACAGTTATTTCGGTTTGAATTAAATATGCTGCAGCAGAATAAAATCTGTAGTCATTGTTGTGGATGCTGTCCTTTGCTTTCCAAATATCCCGTACAAGTATTTAATTACGTAAAGTAAACACAAACACACAAGTAAGTGTGTATTGTAATAACACTTAAGGGTTTAAATAAACTGCAACAACTAACGTTTCTTTTTTTTATGTTCCAAGCTGTGTGTTTTTGTAAGGATGGCGACAATGTTGTTGGTCGTAAGTAAACTAGTATTGCCAGGATATTGAGAAAAAATTTGAAATTTACTAAAAAAAGGATAAAAAAAAAGCCAGTAGCTTGACTGTGTCACCACAGCACACTTATCTATGGAAAAGTCGATAGTGCCCTCACAGCATAATGTTATTGTAGAAAATTCAACTGTCCCACCATAGCTCACTTTTCTTAAAGAAAAGTAAAACTGTGCCAACACAGAACACTTTTATTATAGAAAACTCAATTCTGCCGCTACGGGACACTTTTATTACAGCACACTTTTCTTATAGAATTTTTGTATATGAGCAGACATTTTACTTTAATTTAAATGCCTCCATCTAGAGGAGAAAAGAATGCAAATAAAATTAATTGCTTTGAAAAAAAACCATTCTTAAACGTTTGTGTAACGGATTTTCTCTTTATCGTATTAGTTTACCAAAGCAAATAGATCGCAGTCAGCCAAAGTGGCACCAGAGTACCGAACTTCAATCGTCATTTTATGTAACGGAAAAAACTGAAATCTATGGCCAACATTATGAAAAGGTTACCCCCAATTTCCAAAAACTGCAAAACTTATTTTGAAACAACAAAGTAATTTGATTATAAATTTTTTTGGTGGGTACATCCCCTCCACCATTAAAAAAAATTAGTGGATATACAAAAAGCATTTTGAAACTTGGTCGACAAATGACGAAGTTATTTGATAATCAATTTGCGGGCAACTTGCGACACCTTCCTACCTTTCCAATTTCAAAAAAAAAAATTTAGTGGATCTCTTACATAAGAAAAAATATTTTTTAAAATAGGTCTTCATGTGATGAAGTTATTTGATCTTCACTTCTTACATACAAGCACGTTGCTTCCCCTATTACCCCTTCAATTTCCAAAGAAAAAAAAACATATTAGTGAATGTTTTCCATATGCAAAATGAACTTTGAAAATTAATAATAAATTTTTAAGGCGGGTATATTGCACACCCCCCTTAATTTCCATATACCATTAAAATGTTGAAAAGTGTTCCAGAAATAACAAAGCTATTTGATAATAAATATATCTGCCGAGCAGATTGCTTTCCTCCCCACCAAAATTAAAAAAAAGAAAATTCGTTGACCTTTTCCATATGCATGTGCAAAAAAATTTTTAAAATTGGTCCACAAACGACAAAGTAATTTGATAAACCATTTTTGACGGGCATATTTAGCTCCCTTCTCCATCTCCCAACATTTAAAAAGAAATTTAATGGACCTCTTGCATATGTAAAAATAATTTTGAAGATTGGTCGATAAATGAAGAAGTTATTTCTTCAATTCGGTACACCCTCCCCCCAAAATCTCCCAAAAATATTGAGTGACATTATAAAATCTATAAAATAATATATGGAAGGAGTAACATAATTTAAAAAATTATGATTGAACAAAAAAAAAGACAGAGTCCCAGTTAAATTTCGTGAAAATTTTAGGAAGATCAGTCCAGTCTGGTCAGTCTGGTCTCCTATAAGGTACAAACAAACAAACGTACATACAATAAAAATTATTATTATAGATTATTGCTTGCAAATGTCAACTTCGACTACCCCTAAATTTTCTGCCCATATATAGTGATGTATTTGCTTTGGTATAATCTTAACGAAATTCATTTAAAATAAAACATTATTATTGTTAGTGCAAGAAACTGCTTTTTGCCAAGATTTCTGGTCAAATTGTCGACTGGTTAGAAAGTGTTTTTAATAGAAGTTTTTTTGCGAAAATAATTAAAAAATTTCGAAGCATTTGTAAAGTTTTTCAATTTCAAAGGCCATTTCAAATAAAATAAATTCAGTGAAGTGCGACTTTGACCCGCGCACGAAGGGTTCCGTATGGGCACGAGATATGTTTCGGTTTTAAGCGTTTATTTTTAGTTTGGGTGTTTTTTGAATTTATTGGCGCTTTCTGAGTTTTGGCGATTTTTTTTGGTTTATGAAGTTTTTTTAATATTGGCGATTTTTATTATTTTGGCGCTTTTTTTTGGCGATTTTTTTATTTTGGCAATTTTTTTTAGTTTTGGCGTTTTTTTCATATAGGTGATTTTTTTTAGTTTTGGCACTTTTTTTTCGTTTTGAGGTTTTTTTCGGTTTTTGGCGTTTATTTTAAATTTTGGCGATTTTTTTCGTTTTGGCGATTTGTTTTAAATTTGGCGATTTTTTTTCATTTTGGCGATTTATTTTTTCACATAAACAATTATTTTGGTTTTGGCGCATTTTTCACGTTTTGGCGATTTTTTTCGGTTTTTGGCGTTTTTTTTTTCATTTTGGCGATTTTTTTCATATAAATGATTTTTTCGAATTTGGCGATTTATTTTAGTGCTAGAATTTTTTTTTTAATTTTGTCGACTTTTTTCGATTTGGCAATTTTTTTCTTTAATTTTTGGCGATTTTTTTCAGGTTTTGGCGATTTTTTTAAATTTTTGGCGATTTTATAATTTTCGGATTTTTTAGTTTTACCGTTTTTGAAAATTTCAAGATACAGCAATTTGTCAAAATTACATAGTCAAAATTTCATTAACTGATGGACCACCCTTTAATTTAAATTTTTTAATATTTTAATGTTTATTGTTGTAGTCTATATAAAAATACACTAATTTTGCAAATTTCAAGTGTCAATATACATATGTACATACAATTGTATGTATATTACATGAGATTTTAACATTTTTCGTCGCTCGTTTTGGAGCACCCTTTAATTTCTAATTCTCATGTATTTGTTGTTGTAGTGGCCAAGGTTCTACATACTGTGTCCAAATTTCAGGTCCGTAGCTCTTACGGTTCCTGAGAAAATACCGTGTGACGGACAGACGGACAGACGGACAGCGTAGCGAAAACAATAGGGTTCCTTTTTTCACCTTTGGTGTACGGAACCCTAAAAAAGGCTCAAAACGCCACAAAACTAAAATATAAACTTCTCTGATAAAACTAGGTTTTAAAAGACAACTCTGGCAACGCTGCAGACAACAAAAGCAAATACCATTAAGCGTACGCAAACAGAATGTAAAAATGCTGGTGAAAGTTGGTTTATTTCAATGAGTAGTTAAAAAAATAATTATAAATTATAACATTTATACCAAGTGGGGGAATAATTTTATCACAATACTTTATTCATTTATATATGTATGTAAATATAATTTTTTTTCATAAACGCAAAATACTTAAGGCTATTTTTATTCATGCAAATATCTATATAATCGCAGCAAAAATAACAAAAAAGAGAAAACATACACATGCATTTGCAAATGAATTTAAGCTCTAATTGGTGTTGAGGGAAGACAGGATTATACAAAATTTATTAGCCTTTATACATATATTTTTTAATAAAATTGCTTTTAGTTTATGTCATTTTAACTAAAAAGTTACAGTAGAGTTGAAATAATGCTATTTTATTTTCTTCTTTCTTTTAGCCACTTCTTCATTGCTGCCATACTTGACTATACACATGCAATCAATTGGTTTAACGGTCGAAGAAATTGCCATCATTTATTTGGCTCTGCCATTTACAACATTTTTAAGTCCACCCATTACAGGTAAGGAATTGCTTTAAATAATAGCGTAATAACTTAACAACGTATCAAATTTTGTAACTTAATATAACTTAATAAAAATGCAGTGGTTATTTTAAATCAATATTCTCATCTACACATTTCGAAGATTACAGTAACAGTGGGAATATACTCAATTTATTTATTTTTTTCATTTTTGAAACCAAGTGAATACAAATTAAATACGCAATATGTAATAATTCCTTTCACGAGTACTTTAAGCTTTACAATTTACAATGGCTTAAAATAAAATAATCCAATCATTACACAACAGCGGGATGCCTCTACAAATCTCACTTTTATCAACAGTTTTTAAAAAATGAAATCCATCATATTTAAAATTCATTTGAGATAGAGAAAAGAAACAAGAAAACAACAACAACGACCATACCTTATACAAAAATAAACAATTTATTTAAAGCAAGTTCACAATATCGTCACAACATTTTTCTCCTCCACAATGAATAATAAATCAAACATAAAACATGTTTACATCTCTCTCCACTTCCAGTAAGTTTCTCGTCGAACGTCCACACTGTCTACTTTTTTCCTTATCTTATCTGCACTCTAAGATGTGATTACTTACTGGTATTACGTTGAGTAGAAATATAAGCATCTTTACTATAAAAAAAATAAAATTATTTTATAGCCCGTGTGACTTGTGTAGCAATGCTTTTCATTTAAAATCCGTCATATTTCGTATTTACCTGCCTGTTGATTTTTCTCTGGGCCATAAAATACTTTTAAAAATATGTTTTTTTTATTCTATATATTATTTTATTTTATTTCATTGTATTTTATTTAATGTTATTTAATTTTACTTTATTTTATTTTAAAAATAAAAAAAAACTTTATAATATTTTATTTTATTTTATTTTATTTTATTTTATTTTATTTTATTTTATTTTATTTTATTTTATTTTATTTTATTTTATTTTATTTTATTTTATTTTATTTTATTTTATTTTATTTTATTTTATTTTATTTTATTTTATTTTATTTTATTTTATTTTATTTTATTTTATTTTATTTTATTTTATTTTATTTTATTTTATTTTATTTTATTTTATTTTATTTTATTTTATTTTATTTTATATTATATTATTTTGTATTATTTTATTATATTTTATTTTATTTTATTTTATTTTATTTTATTTTATTTTATTTTATTTTATTTTATTTTATTTGATTTTATTTTATTTTATTTTATTTTATTTTGTTTTATTTTATTTTATTTTATTTTATTTTACTTTATTTTATTTTATTTTATTTTATTTTATTTAATTTAATTTAATTTAATTTTATTTTATTTTATTTTATTTTATTTTATTTTATTTTATTTTATTTTATTTTATTTTATTTTATTTTATTTTATTTTATTTTATTTTATTTTATATTATTTTATATTATTTTATTATATTTTATTTTATTTTATTTTATTTTATTTTATTTTATTTTATTTTATTTTATTTTATTTTATTTTATTTTATTTTATTTTATTTTCTTTTATTTTATTTTATTTTATTTTATTTTATTTTATTTTATTTTATTTTATTTTATTTTATTTTATTTTATTTTATTTTATTTTATTTTATTTTATTTTATTTTATTTTATTTTATTTTATTTTATTTTATTTTATTTTATTTTATTTTATTTTATTTTATTTTATTTTATTTTATTTTATTTTATTTTATTTTATTTTATTTTATTTTATTTTATTTTATTTTATTTTATTTTATTTTATTTTATTTTATTTTATTTTATTTTATTTTATTTTATTTTATTTTATTTTATTTTATTTCATTTTATTTCATTTAATTTTTTTATTTATATGGCAACACTGAATTGTATGTTAATTACTACTAAACCTCAATTATTTTTAATCATGTTCTTGAACCATTTTATTAGTGCTATTGACTAGCAAAATGTCAAACTAAACTGAACACTTGCCAACATACAATTTTCATTAACACTCTAAATATTTATTAATTCACCCATTCAGTTTATGTAATTAGTTCACCTTTATGATCAAAACCAATCGAAGTTATGTTAAGTGCTTAATTTAATGTGTTTTGAAATGTAAAATTAATTAGAAATTGATTTCCATGAAATTTTGCCACTCAGTATATACGAGTATAATAAATTTTTTTTGAAAGTCTTTCTCTAATGTTATTACACGTATGTATGGAGCAATTTTGAGTGTATACGAGTCTATACATAGCAAACTTAATTAAGTAGAACTCTTGATTTAATTAAAAGGTTCTTTTAACATGTAAGAGATGTTACACATTATAAAATGTTGCCTTAAATAAAGAAAAATCAAACTAAATATAAGAAATGTAGTAAAATGATTCAAGGTTTGTTTTACTAGAATTATTTTACAGTTTGTATGTTTTGAACAATGAAAGAGAATGAAAGCAGAACTATCCATGAGGGCCACAACAAAAGATGTATTATATACTTCTTATTATTTTTCTTAAATTAAAGAGTTTCTGAGAATATATTTTTAATGCAGTTGGGCAAAATTTAAAGTGTTTTTCGTTACTGATTTACTGATATATATATGTAATTTGCTGAAAGTGGTTTGAAAATAAATATTGTTTTTGCAATATACGAATAATACTCAGAAGCTAAGAGTTAAATATAAACTATTAGTTCTTGTACTAGGTGAAATACGAGTTAATTATAAAATACGGAGGTTCTTATGTATATGTATTCTAGAGCTGCATTTATACCAGCGAATACACAAAGAATTCATGCGAACACCTAACAAAACTTGATATAAAAAAACTTTTAATGTTTAACTTGTTGAGTAAAATATTAATAATCCTTTCTTTAAAATACATTAAAAATTAAACATATGTAGTTGCTATGCGCATTTCACATTGGAACCTTTGTCCAAAAATTCCTTAGGCCAATTAGATATATTAATTATATTAAATATATTATTTACTTTGTTTTATAACATTATTGAAAGAAGCATGTAATTGAAAATAAATGTAAAAAACAGCAACAGCTACTATACATTGCCTTTGCAAGAGTAGGGTGTTGCCAAACATGTTTTTTTGACATAGTGTTGCCAAGTCAATAATTCATGCCTTTTTGGTAACTATTTGATTAAAGTTTAACATATTTATCGTAACTTTTTACAAAATTAATCAATATTACGAAAAATACCATATAAAATGTTCGTCTTTTTCTGGAAAATGGACTTTGAAATATTATTGAAATCAACTTTATTTCTTGTTGCGGATGCTTTAGTGATATGCACTAAATGTGCTTTTCGATGGAAGTGAACAACCAATTTAGCAAGATATGGCGTACTAAATTTAAGTGGTTCTAATTAGAGGCCTTCGTAAAAAGTCTTGAAATGAAATATGTCTTCTTTTTTAAATATATTCTCGTGGCATGTATTATACTAAACCAATAATAAATGCAGTCGTATTATAAGCGAGGCACGAAAGATGCATTGGTGTTCGTGTATATGAGTGTTAACAAGCGATATCGCGCCATCAATCAAAAGAAGTATTGTTGATGCGTGTATGTTTGTTATTTTGCATATTGTACGTTTGAGTGGGTGTGTAAGATGTAGATGGTAAGCTATTATGTGTTTAAGGGTGGGTTTTAAACAAGCGCACACAACTAATGTCAATGCATGTGTGCTTTTGTATGTGTGCAGAAAAAAAAGCATACACACAACTTGTGTCTGTATGTACATTAGTTAGGCAGTTATTTCTTTCCTTTTTTTTGTTTTTTCTTTTATTTTCACCCCGCAAATTGGTTCAGTTTTATTTAAAAAAAATACAAAAAAAAATCATAGTGATAAGTTGTGATTTAGGGGTTGCGTCTGCCCCTCAAAGTTGGCCTTCAAGCCAATTTATCAATGTAACTTTTGCATGTGACTAACTTTTACAAAAATCATTTTACAATAATATAATATATAACAACATTTTTGCTCTGCTAGTCTACAACATTAATCTCAAGGAAAGTATTTTGCTAAAATTAATATTTTAGGAAGGCAATAACCAACAAAATACCAAAAACTGTATATACCAAAATTGCACTTATACGGAAATTATTTTAATAAGCATTTATAATAAGATTTTATATATATTAAGTATAGTCATAAGAAATCAAAAAAAAATTACATTGAATATATGGATTTGAGGGCTGACTTTGAGGACCGGATGCACCTCTAAAACACAACACACACCTCTAAATATCACCAAAAAAAAATTCTCCATAGAACTAACGGCCACTCTAATGTACGAGTACAAGCATGACGTTTGATTACGCGCCCAAGCGTGAAAAGAAGCAAGCATAGCAAATTCTTACGTCATGAAGTATTTTCTTCTTTAGCTCTACACATACAATAACTGAAACAAAGGTTTTGCCAACAGTTTTGGTTAGCGTTAATTTTAAAATATTTCACTGTAGTAAAGCATTTCGAAAATCCCTTATGTCTAAGAAGTTCTTGTAAGTGGTCTTGTGCAGGACTTTAGTTCTAATCATGTCGAGCCTTTGCAGCAATTATAACTCAAAAAACTTGATTTAACATTGTTTAAAAATTTTAAATAAATATCTCTTGTTGACAGGATAAAAAAAAATATTTTTCCCTTAAATTGTTAGTGAATTCAAAACTTCAAAATCATTTCCTGCAAAATAAGTTTTTTTGAGTTACGACTGTATTGAAGCAAAGGCTAAATAAAATCGTGAGTGTATGTGTGTATGTAAAGTTTACATATTTATGTATATAATGTTAACTAGTTCATGCTAAAGCATTTTACATAGAAATTACTGTTAATTATAATAAAATATTTACAAGAATTACTTATAATACCTTTGTATGTATGTACATAGTTGTGGTTTCTAATATTCATTCTTAAGTTATAAATGTTTTAAGCAAAAATTTTCCATTTTAATTTAATTATTTCTAAATTTTTTAAATTCTAGGTTTTCTTGTTGACAAGTTTGGCAAATACAAACCAGTTGTGGTTATGAGTCTTCTATTGAATGCCATCTTCCATCATTCGTTGCTGTTTATACCGCAACAGGAAATACCGGGTGTTGTGCCATCAGCATTTGTAATGCGTCATCCTGATAGCGGTGATATTGAGGTAAGAATTAAAACAGCTCTTAAAATGTTATATGTAGTTTTTTCTCCCCATTTCTTTTGTTTTTCAATTTTAATTGAAAAGTTTTACATATTGACGACGATAGTGCTGCATGATGGCACAAATAAATTCATGACAATTGAAGTGAAACTTACTTTTATGTGTGTGTGTCGGTACGTTTGTTAGCGAGAAAATATTTCTATTGTATACTACTCAAACATGCAGCAGATGTTGTTGGTATTCATTTAGCTCAGCTTAACAATATTGAATAATTATCCTTAAACTAGGACATGCATATTTATAATGCTATTTGTGGTGTAGATATCAGTGGAAATTGCTTGTTATGTTTTAATTGAATACAAAAATACCTTTCGTAATATGTATGTGAAGTACTTTTCTGTGAAATAACTATGATTAAGATGTACTTCGAAAGTCCTAAATTTATAAAATATTAACAAGCATAATTTTTTATTTTTTATTTGAGAAATCATTGCAAAAATGTACTTTCAATAAAGTGAAATTCTGTTAAATTGCGGTTAAAAACTATCTCTTGAAAAAGTATTTATATTTAAAGACTGCAATGTTTTTTAAACAAGTACGAGAAGAGGAGAAGTGTCATTTTAAACCGAACCTCTTCATAATTATTTGTTGCGCAAATATCTTTCAAAATATCTAATAGATGTATATATTTTGCAATACTATTGTGCAATAATTGATATTGTGCAATAAAGTTTTACATGTTATACAAAGTAGGTGACACAATTTACTAGATTAAATCAAATTTATTTTGATTGATATTGTGAAAAAAAATATTGTAACTTTGAATAGACTAATTTTATGATAGAAAACTTACTAAAAATGAATATATTACAAATATTTTTTCTTCTGATAAAAATTACCTTTTGAAAGAAGTACTTTTAGGCAAAAGTACCTTTTGAATGGACTTATTTTGAGATAAAAACTTCCTAAAAATTTTTATTTCATAAATATGTTCTCATTTTATAACAAGTACCTTTTTTGAAAAAGTACTTTTTGGTAAAAGTACCTCTTGAATGTATTTATTTTGGAATAAAAACTTTAGGAACGTAATTTTTTTTAGAAAAAAAATATTTAAAAAATTTTTTAATTAAATTCCTTTTCAAAAAGGACATTTTCTTAGAAAAAAGCTTTTGAAGAAGTACTTTTCAAAATCTGAATCCCATGAAAAAATACCATTTTATTTAAAAAAGTAACTTTTGAGCAAAATACGCATCAGTTAAAATATTTTTTTTTTTTGAAAAATAGCTTGTTTAAAAAAAATACTTTATGACAAAAGTATTTTTGAAAAAAGTACTTTTTAATGGAAGAATATTTTGAAAACAAAACTTTTCAAACAGGCATCATTAAAAAAAATTTGGAAAAGTTGCTCGCGCAAATAGTTTTTAATGAAAAAAATTAGTTTTTTTTGACAGTAAAATTAAAAGTATAATTGGAAAAAATTACTGTTTGAAACTAGAAAGTTTGTAAAAATTTATCTTCCGAAGAAATGCCTCTTGTGGTGTCTTATTCTTCTGTTAGCTCCTAAAAATATGCAACATTTAATCGATTATTTCTGTATTAAGTTTTGCTTTGGAAAATTTCAAAAGTTTTTCTGCTTCCATTTTCCTTTTTCATTTGTAATTGTTTTTATAAAATTTAAAAACCTTCATACAACAAACTTTGATTTAATTTACATCAATATACACTAATACACATATACACAAAATAAAATTGCATTTGCAAGTATTCAGTATGCTGTAATTAATACATATTATATAAATATTGGAATGTGCATATAATCTCTATCGTAATTAAAATAATAAATATGTGTAAGCATTTTAAATTTGCCTTTAGATTATTACTTGCGGTTGAGAAATTACTGCCTTAAAGGTAATTGCAATTTTATTGATCTTAGAGACTAGGAAGTAATAAAATAAAATTTACATGATATTAGTTAATTATTAATTTGCTGCAAGTAAAATTATAAATTCTAAAATTGTTTTCAAGAAATAGTTTTAAAAAAAGACTTTCTGAATTTTAAGAAAGGATTTATATCATTTAAAAATTCTTAAGATGCCGTTAGATTTTGTAGGGCAAAGTTTCTTACAAAATTATAATATTTCCATTATCTTAGAGCTTTAGTTAAGCATGGTAGATTGCTGTTTTCATTTATATTAGTTGCAGGTAAAGGTGTGTAAGTTAAATTTAAATTTTATAACTTTAACATTCCTTCTTCCTTAAGACATTATTATGAACATTTTACATTTAGGAAAATTCTGCAAATACTTAATAATACCAATTAATCGTTAGATGTTGCAATATTTAGAACAGAAGCATCTACTTATCTCAACTTATTTATGCACAGTCTAGCAAACAATTTTATCCATAAGAGAGTTTAAGCAGTGAATATTTTTATTGTAATATTATATAATGAAGCAAAAATTTAAGATATTTATTAGCATAGTATCGTGTGTGATAAAAGCAGACGAGTGTAGAGGTTGCTGCAATTTAAATTTATTATTATATTGTATCGAAGGCCTTGCGAAAAGACGAAATATTTATGTGACAAGAGAAAGGAAAACAAGAGTAATGGGAAGAAGCTTAGGTACAGTGAGCAACAATAATAATGACAATAGTTCAAAATATGTAAATTATAAAAATATATAAATAATGTCTCATATAAATCATTACACAGTACTGAATAATCATTTCTAATTTCAGGAAAAAAATTTCAATTTAAAATTTTCGCATATTGATTTTTGATGTGCAAACATCTGTACGCTAGAGGGTAAAAATCTTTTTCACAATAGCTGCATTGAAATACACTCAAGAAAATTTTAAAGCATATCTTCAGGAGCAATGTTAATTTTAATAAAAATTGCTTTTGAATTGTAACAGTGTTGCCAGTGGGGCAATTTTGTTAAATAGTCGAAAAATATAAAATAAATATAAACTTCATCTCATGCCAATTATTATGGGTGGAGATTTTAATACAAATTTTGCAAACCCACAGTCGCAAGCTTTATCAAAATTTTTACTTGACGTTTTCTACTTGCATATGAGCAATTCTCCACAAAGCCCCCACAACTAATAATTCCACTACTAGAGATGCAGTTTTCCATAGATTTTTAAATACAGTAGAGTCAAAAATTTATGTATCTTACTTTAGTTACCATAAGCCAATATTAAAAAAATATTTTTTTTAAATATATATATATATATATATATATATATATATATATATATATATATATATATATATATATTCTAGGTCCTTATGAATAGAGAAGACGAGTAAGCGATATCTAACCTTGCGTTTGTCTGTAGGTGAAGTCGGTTTGCTGAAAATTAGACACTTTGATCTTGAACTGCTGCACCAGATATGGTCCGAAATATAATGGTTTTGAAAGTCAGCAAAATCGAAAATAAGGTTTCAGAGCTGGGAAGTTTAAACTTTGTTTGCCATATCAAAGCAACTACCTGAAACTAATTTTTGTTTTTGTAATTTAAACCTATTTTATATTTCAGTTAGAATAAAATTGGTATTAAAAATCAACGTAAATCAAAAAGGCGATTCCAAGGCTGGAAAACTGATATACATATAACATAAATCTACTTAAACATATTTTTTCTTTTTCTCTATAAATTAAATATATTTTATATTAAGAGAAAAATATTTTGCTAAAAGAAATCAAAAAGTACTAAAAATTTTAATCCAGGGTTGGATTTTTTTTCAATATATTTTTTTCTTTTTCTTTTGAAATTAAAAATAATTGATGTTTTAGAAAGAAAAGTTCGGTATACGAAATTAGAAAAATTAAATTATAGCTCCAGAGCTGTAGAAGTAAAACTTTTCTGGTAACTAAAAGTAACTAAATAAAACTAATTTTTTTCTTTGATAATTAACTACATATTACAAAGAAATAAGTATAAAAAATTAGAAAAACTAGAGTTGGAAAATTTATATCTCTTTTGTAAATAAAAGGAACTAAATAAAATAATTTTTTATTTTTAACCCTTTCGCGGACTCGTCGCCATATGACGACATAGAAAAAATACGTATATAAACACGTCGGACATATGCGACGTCAACTGTATTGGTTTTTTATGTAGTAACATATTGTTTGCCACTACAGAAGCAATCAGATTTAAGCTAGTGCCCCAATTCGATTTTTTTTTTGATCTCTTTTGTTTAACTATAACGAAAATTTTCGTGAGTGGGAGAAAAATATCACGTCGGCTATAGCATGTGTCATTCTGCTAACATTTTCTAAATTTCGTGTGTCCGCGAAAGGGTTAATTAAACATATTTCATGTATTGAAAATGACTTTAATCAATTTTTATATGAACATTTAATTTAATCATAAACTTTGGCACTCATTAGTCTTACAAAGCCTTGTGATACTCGTATGTTTGGTATTATGTACAATTGCAGGAGTGTATTTAATTAAGATTTTGAATAACTTCTTATTTAACTCAATTGTAATAATATATTTGCTGATTCAAGTTGCTTTAGATGTTGGTGAATAAATTACCATTAGAAAGTGTTGATCTCTGTTAAAGTGATATCTAATTAGTTTCTCCTCATGCATTTGAAAAGGTAAAATATTACTAATGTAAAAAAAGTCGTAAATACAAAGTGCAGACTAAAATATGAAACTTTTGCTCATGGCGAAAATAAAATCTTTGAATCAAATTCTTTAGTCGAAAAATACCCATAGGTCATTTACAATAAATTCCATCAGAGGAAAAAATAAATCATGCACTTTTTCACTTATTTATATGTGTATGTATGCATATACTCCATAAGGTGAAGGGTATATAAGAATCGGCAAAGCCGAATATAGAACTCTTTCTTATTTAATTTCAGTATAAATTGTTGCAGTTTGCATAAAAATACACTCACTAACTTTGAACATTTCAAGTGTCTATAAATAATTGTCTACTGAAGTGTTGATTAGCTACAATGAAATGCATCTCGGCATGCTTAACCAACAACAAAAAAATTTTTAAACTGAAACTTTCATTAAAAAAAGAAAGACTTAAAAATTATACTGAACTTGAGCCTGCTTAAGAAATAATTCCTTACTTAGGAATTCATTACAGTTTAAAGAAGATAAATAATATATTTCCTTTTTCTCTTAAACTTTATGTCAAAACTGATGCCAGTTTTCTTTTCATAAGTCTTTTTCTTAAACTATAAAGAGTTTGTATCATTAGTTGATGTTAAAATTAATTCTGTTGGTTTATATGTACGAGTATGTACGTTGGTAATATAACATCGTTGTAAAAGAGTTATAATTGTTGTTGTTTGTGATTTTCGTCTGCATCGGCTTAGGTGTTTGTGTACATTACTTAATATGTGGAAGGGATAGGATAATAGTTATTCTTATGCTTGGAATGGTTTCTTAAACATTAAATAATATCATCATAATTTTTTATAAATGATTTTATGGCAAACATTTGTATAAGGTCAGTTCACGTATAACACTATGTATGTACCTCTAAACAAATACTTGCAACTAACTATTCGAAATTAGTTAATATTAATAACAAATCCCTGTTAAAAATTTATGTACAATAAGAAACCCTGATAAAAACTTAAACACTCATATGTGATTAAAGTTACATGCAAACACACACACTCACACACACACCCCCACATACACATACAGTTAGAGCCATGCATTTCTACACATTATTATATGAATAGATTATAATGAATGAACCACATGGTGTATGGCTTGCAAATGTTCAAAAATGGTAAACAAAAAGAAAATTAAAAGAGAAACTACACTCGTGTGCAGATATTAACGGCAGAAATAAAAGCCAGGCATGCGAAAACACGCGCAATAGCTACACACATCTAAAACAAAAAATTGGCCAGGATATCAAAAAAAAAGATCAAAATTCAGCAGCAAATAATTAATTTGAAACAGACGCAAAAACTTGAGCAAAAAAAGCAAACAAAATAGAAACACACACACGCGTTCAGTCACGCATACTTTTATGTTTCAATTAAAAAACAACAACAGCAAAGTGAAAATAACAAAGGAGAGACTATAAAAACAAATCTTCTGTAAAGAGAGTCATACAAATACAACGTTTAAATCTCATTTGCTGTACTTGAAAATACACACGCATGCACACACACACCCACACAGACATCCATAAAAATTAAGGCACTGAAATGTGCACATGATGTTAATGGCAAAAACAGTGGCTTTCACAGGATAACATTTAAGGAATTTTCGTTCCTTGCGTGAAAATTAAATTTTTCTTAAAACAAATTAATGGAATTTGTCAAGAAATCCGAATTTTTAAGAATCAGGACTTTCTTAGGTGACTCCAAATAAAATTTATCAATTCGCTTGTATTTACTTATATTTGGTGAAGATAAGTTTAATGGACTATTTCATCACTAGAAAACAGAAAAATATGACTATTGTTAAAAGTAGCAAACTTTTTATCTTTTATGGAGGGAGGGGTGGGGGGGGGAGGCCGCTGCAATCATGCTTAAGCATGACAGACAGATTACTTAGTAAAAAAGTCCTTAAAAGTCTTGTTAATGCAATTTAGACAAAAGTAAACGAAAAGTGTCCATCCACTTTATGAAAGATATGATAGAAAAAGATATCTTCTAAGCAAACAAAGCTAAAAACACTCCTGATCAAGTCACCTTTCAAGCAGAAAAACTAAATCAAAATTGGTATAGGCGTTAGTTCTGTATTTGGACTCGTAAAGACACACACTAAAAACTTATAACACCAATTTTTTTTTTGGTCAGAGGTTAATAAATTTGAATGAAAGTGAACTACATAAATAACTAAAATTTACCAAAAAGCGTAACCAACAAACACTAATGAAAAAAGTTTTGATCCAGACACTTGTTTATCAAATTAAACAGTTTCGAACACAACTAATAGATAATGTCATAGAATCCAACATTATTGGCTACTCTTTCACTTGGCAAACTTTTCTCTGAATTGAAGGATTTTTCATTAGCATTTAGTGGTTACGCTTTTTTGGGCAAATGTTTGATAAGTGTGACCGTAGCTAAAAACATAATTATAGATACATTACATGTGATAGTTTTTAAGTAACAAATAATACCAAAGTTAATTGTATATATTCTAACAAACACTAGCAGAATAGAATAACATGCTGCTTTCGAAGATCACTGCCCCTTCATCATCAGCGTTCTTTGTGTTTGTTAGACTGTGTGTGGTATCAGTTGAAGTATATTTTATTTATATTATATTTTATTTTATTATTATTTATTATTTTGCTTTAAATACTCAGTTTTCAGTGCAAATGGAATACGTGAATTGTTTTGATTCTTCGTATTTAAATTTGCTGAAAGCTTTTTTGTAATGAAAGCGCAATTTTACTATCTCTAAATTTACAACAGTTCTGCCGTGGTCATGTATTCTCTGCTAATTATGCATATGTTAGTTGATTTGCTTATTTTTTCACTTAGAGAAACTTATTTGGTTTTCTACTATTAATTATATTTATTTAATATTTGTTTGGTTCATTGTGTGTGATATCAGTTGATGTATTGCTCAAAAAAAAAAAAGAACGCGCAGTGTCATGGTACACCGGGTAGGAACTCCTTAGTTCCTTACATTAGAAACTACTCCCCACCCCCTAGTGGGGTTATTTTTTATAAAATATATAAAGCGTTTGTTTCCTTTCAGACTCAGATCTATTAATGTTTTGGATTTCATCAATATCGGATAGATAGTTTCAAAGAGAAAGACAATTCCCCTTACCTCCCCACGTTCTGCTATTTTTTAAGGAAGGTACAGCCGATGTCTTCTTGTATACTTAGATGTATCTATGTTTTGAATTTCATAAAAAAATGGATAGACAGTTTCAAAGAGGAAGAAATTCCCATTACCTCCCCTACTAGTTCTATTTTAAAAAAAAATTTATAGTTTATATCTTCTATTCGACTTAGATCTATTTATGTTTTGAATTTCATTAAAATCTGTTAGATAGTTTTTGAGAGACAGACATTTTCCCTACCTCTGTTCTGCTCCTAGTTTTTAAAAAACATATAACCTATGTGTCCTTCTAGGTCTATCTGTGTTCTAAATTTCATTAAAATCGGCTCTGTGGTATAGCCGTTAAAGCGCAACAAACAAACAATAAATTTACTTTGGCATCACTTATCCAATTAACAAACCTTTTAGCAAAGAAACAAACCACAATGGAGATTTCCAAAGCTAAGCTAAAAATCTCCAAAATCCCAGGAGTTCCCCGGCACTTTTCTGGAAAATTACTAATATTTGTAACGAGAAGGAACTTTCGTTCCCAAGAAATAAAATATTATATGTGAAGCAAATTTATAAAAAAAGGCTATAAAAAATATTGAGAAAAATAAGTTTTTCTATACAAAATCTAATACGATATTTTTATTTTTGTAAGCGTATTCTACGCTTGTAAGCATAGCTTATAGTATTCATGCCCATGTAATATTATCATGGGGGTTCTGTTTAAAGATTTATAGAATTCTTCCGATACATATATTCAATACTATTTCAAGCTTAAGGCTTATGTTATTAGTAAGATTATTATAATATTTTTCTCAAGACATTTGATGTGTTGGTTTACTTGCTTCCTTGATTATGTGCTTTGGAGAGTATTTAAAGTTACGGCCTAAGGGCATGCGATATATTGCTTAAATTATGGAATAATGCGAAATTACGATTTCTTTTCGCAAAAGTTTATATATGAATTACAATCATGTATTGGAATATTATTTATAATAATTATAAAACAATAATATATTCTAGAAGTTTTCTAACTGCCTTCTAATTCAATAATTTTACAAAAAAACCACTGTAGATTTCTTTTTGGCCACGTCAGAAAATAGTTTGCATCATGTGCTGCTCTTCTATAATCCTTATTTGAAGTATTTCACTAAAAGCACAACTACAATCATGCACTGCGATACAAATACATGCCTGAAACCTTAACATACAAACTAACAAATCATATCCACTCGTGATGGGATAACAGCAAAATGTAGTGAGTTTCTTATGTTCAGACACACACAGAAAGTAGTAGACTAGTGAAAAGCATGTGTGTAATACTGGAATGCAAGTATATCTATATTTATTCAGATATTACCCCGTCATGTACGCAATAATGGCTAAGCAAACAAAAAAAACATAGCAAAACAGCTGAATGAACTGTAACTTCATATGCTGCACGTACACACTCGTACATAAATTTCTGAGAAATTCATATTTGTATTAAAGCACACACACCCATATGCAATATAAGCTGATGTATACATTTATACACACACTTTTAGACATTCAACCAAGAGACACTTACTCTCGCTTATATATATATATATATATAAAAAAAACAGTTATTTGTGTGAATCCAACGCTTGTGGCGCCATTATAACCGTTAAGCAAGGAATGTTCGCTATTTGCATATATTCAAGTGTGTCGGCTCTGTCTATGTGTAACTGCAAAGCAAGGGTAGTCTGAAAAGGCTTTTATATATTTTACATACTATTTTTATACTATAAAGGAAATGTTAATTTAAATGGGTGTAGTAATGTTAATTTAAATTCTTTATTATGTTAACTTACCGTGTACAACATGCAAGTCCCAGCCGGCATTTTTTTTAAATTTTTAATCAAATTCTAATAATTTTTGACTCTTTTGCGCGATTAAAAAGCTAGAATATGCACCCATTTTTTGATCATAAAAAACTGTTTTGTCGGTAGAAAAACGTGACTTCCCGCGACTCCTCTTGATAAGTCATTTATGAGTCTTTTTCTATATTAGTTTAGAGTCATTTTCGACCTCTTTTCCAGTAGTATTTAAAGTCTTTTTAGAATCCTTTTCTGATGATTTTTTATTAGTCTTATTTAGCTTAATTTTTGAATATTTTTCGAATTGTCTTTCAGTCATGTTTCTAATCGCTTACGAGTCATTTATGAGAAATTTATCAGTCTTTTCATTGTCATTTATGACTGTAATTTAAATCATTTATCAGTCACTTTTCTAATCGTATTTGACTCTTCTTCTAGTATTTTTTAGTCGTCTTTCTGAGTCCTACGCTTAATGGTTAAACAGAATTACGCCATAAACACATTTTCCATTAAAATTGGCACAAAAAGGAAGTCACTGAAAGCAGTCGAGAGATAGAATATATTATATATATTAGAATTATATATATTATAGAATATATTATATTTTTCAACTACGAAGAAAAATAAGCACAAAAGGAAATAAAACAAATTCAGAGAGCATTTGAAGTTACTGCCGTAGATTTTATTATGGGATTTGGTAATTTGATACCGATTTTCCCTGAAGTTGCAAACTTATTCTATTTCATTATTTAATTTTATATTCGATTTAACTTTTATATATGAAAAAAAAATTAATAAAATTTTTTACATTTATTCAAGAATACGTAAAGATTGTCCCGTTATACTTAAAAATAACATATCAAGTAGTGTTGAATCATCTATCTGCGTAAAACATGATCATAAAATAATAATTATTATCACTTTTTAAACACCAGCATGATCTGTTGTTGATTAAATATTTCTCAATCCTTCACATGAGCAAAATATAATAATAACTAAAGGAAATAATAGTCAGATTTCAAACGTCTGGATTAATTTACGATTGATATTCAATTTGTTATTGTATTTTAAATCGAATTATTTTTACCCATTAGTGCGAATAGTTTTGGAGTCCTTTTTTGATCGTGTAAATGATTAATCAGTTTTTGATCAGCAAAGTGATTTATCAAAAAACAATCTTCCAAATCTTCATATACCATCTGATTTATTATTGATTTGCCATATAAGGTTATTATTTATTTTGTTAAAAAGTTGTTCACTTAATTTCCTAGTCTCGGTTAATACGAAAACATATAAAATTTATTAAATATTTATTGAAGTTTTTTTAAGATTCATTTAATATTTCGATGCAAAAATGCATGTGACTTAGACCACTATAATAATTAAGAGTACATATATATATATGATGGCACTTAAATTTCTTCTTTAAGTTGACTGTTTTAGGCCTGATTTTCGTAAATGGTGTTTATAGTACCTAAAACAAGTGAGTTAGGATACTCTTGCTCTAAACTGAGAATGACAAAAGTATAATGAATGAGTACAGCTATAAATAACATTATGCTCTTATGCAAATATACGCATTAATTTCAAATGGAATGCGTATAAATATAAACACGAAATAACTATGTTTAAACACATTTCTTTAAAAAACTCAGCACAAAAAACTATAACAAAAATTTATAGAAATGTATGAGCTGCAATCATACGCATGAGTATAAAAATACTCTGACTATTAATCGCTTATTCATGCATATATATAGGGATGTTTTCTTCACACGCACACACACACAAAATGCGTTACATCAGTAGTTGTTCCACTAGAAAACACTTTTAAAACCACCCTACATTTGTTACACTGGAATTATAAAGATGAGCTGATATTTTTGTATTCGACTTTAATGTTGCTATTGGTATTTCTATGTAATTGCTTTGTATCCACGAAATGATACGGGATGTACAATTTTAGCGCGAAATTATTTAGCCATAAAATTTTTGTTGTTAAAAATTCTTCCTTTTATATGTATGTATGTGTTTTTCTTTGCCATGCTTATGTGTTTGTTTAAAATACTTCCAAATAGGGTTGAGTAAAAGGAAGAAAAAAACTAATATTTTATTTTTGAGTTTTTTTGTTTGCTTACAAATTATTATGGTTTATTTTTTAGCACAAAATAATGATTGTCTGTGGTCAGGTTTGGTATCTGGCATGAGGTTTCCAGCTTTTTTTACAATAGAAATCAGATTTATTTGTGAAGGCCAATTAAATCTTTAAAAGCTTTTTTAACTTCGGAAGTTAAATATTTTATTTGAATTTTTTTTTATATAAGTGACTACCGCACACATAAAAATAAGGCATACGGCCCTTTACACAATGTACAATTAAAAGCTAACATGAGCTTTAACGAGAAGTTTTGTATGAAGAACTGTCAGTTAAAGTTCACGTTAACTCTTAATCATGCATTGTGAAAATGGAGGATAATCGCATTTAAAAATAAGAGCTTTTAAAATGAGTGTTTAATGAAATTCGATTTGTTTGCTTTTTTTTAAAGTAATTTGAGTAAATTTGCAAATGATGTTCGTTTTAATTTTTAAGGTCTTATTAAAATATATCGAGGGTTTATATTCAAAAAATGCTATCTGGAAGGCTTGAAGATTTTAGAAGAGCGCTGAAACTGAAACTGTTATTTTCTCAAAGTTTAAGGTTTATAACTTAATTTTGATGAATAGTACATATTACAGTAGACATCTTAATTCTACTAATGTTAATCAAATACAGTTTTTGCTCTTGGACTTCGAGTTTTATTTTGTCTACTAAAATATTCAAGAATTCCAGATAGCACTTTTTGAATATAAACCCTCGATATAATTTAAATTGACAGTTTATGTTGAAATGAAAGTATAGATTTCTTAATGCAATAAAAATATCATATTTCGTTGGAATATTTGTCTAGTGCATTAATCACACTAGACCATGTTTGAAACCACTTATTAACTCCAATAACTAATTTTTTGAGATATGTGCATGATGCAATAAAGGAGCGATGCAATAAAGGAGCGATATGTACCTTAGTAAACCATTAAAAAATCAGGCAGTAATTACCAGTGAAACTACAAAAACTTTAAGCCATTTAAAAAAAATCTCTAATAACTTAACAACAATTTTAGCACTGAAATAAAAAAAAATAAAAGAAAAACGCCAATTATCATCACTAAACACAGAGATCACAAACATCATCAGCATCATCACCATCATCATCATCATCATCATCTTCATCAGCATCGTCATCATCAAATCAGAAGCACTTTACATCATGGCACTGCAATTAACAACTCTTGCCAAATGACAGCAGCAACAACAACAATAATAACAACAAATAGAAAAAGCGGCAACGTTAAAACAGAAATGGACACTCAAATAAAAATGCAAGCATAGATAAATGATATTAACACATGTAAAGCAAACATCAAATGCAGAACAGACGGAATATAAAAACAGAATGCATATAAATAAATATTGCCTAATCTTTCTCTTCATTTGGTATTCTTTGTTCTGTTTTTTTTTGCTTTGCTTTCAAAATGTCAACAGTCTTATGATTGTCAGCAACTAAAATTAAAGGCATTCTATGCTTGAATCCAGTTTATAACTTTTTATGACCGTCATTAAAGAAGTCCTAATGACTCTTAAAGTGCATACGAGAGTTTAAAAAGTCTGTAAGATTATGATATGTGTTGAATGGCATCCAATTAGGAAATGAGCATGTACAATGTATATGTACGAGAGACTGATGTGAATGAGAATGTAATCTGCAAGAATAGTACGCACCATCATTTCATACTTAAAAAAAAATAATAACTTCAGCAAATTGCGACTTTGACTTTGCGCCTGTACGCTACATGTGTAATACTACACGAACTTTATCCAATAAAATCGAATATCATACCTGATTTAGAAATATATTTTTTTTGAATTTCTTCGTTTTTGGGACTTATTTCGGTTTTTGGGGTTTTTTATTTTTAGTGTGCTTTCTTTTTTGGGAAATTTTTCTTATTTAGTTTATTTAGTTTTATGGGCAGATTTTGTAAAAATTTCGTTTACAAACGTTTCAAATTCGTATGAAAAATAACGAAAATTCGTTTAAAAAAATAATGGAAAAAACCATACAAATTTCAAAACGAAAAAATCGTTTGTGTTTACAAAATTTGGCCTTTAGGTTTTGGCGATTTTTTTCAGCTTTTGGTGATTCTTTCGGTTTTAGCGATTTATTTTAGTTTGGCGATTTTTTTCGGATCTTAGATTTTTTTTTAGTTTTAGTGATTTTTTCGTTTTTGGCGTTTTTTAGTTTTATAGTTTTTTAATTTTTGACGATTTTTTCGGTTTTGGGGATTAGTTTTAGTTTTAGCAATTTTTTTAGATTTGGTGATTTCTTTTTTTCAAAAATGGGCTAATATGTTATTTCGAGTGAGGAGCCCTCTTACTGACCTATGTTATTGATTTTGGCGTCATGAAAAATATTTCTAGGGATTTAATTAACGTTGAAACTTTTCTAGATCTCTCCTCCGATCACTCTCCCACCATCGTTACAATCTGTAACCCACTAAAAAGTGACTTACCTGACCCATATATGAAGATGATAAATCGTGTTAATTGGCTGGGATTCAAAAAATATATTAGTAGTCATTGCACGGAAAATATTACGCTAAGAACACCCAATGACATTGAAACTAACATTGCCAATCTTAACGAAAATATTAAACAGGCTGCTGAACATGCCACTACCTCCCATGTGCAGACTGGGTTTAATAAAATTTATTCATATTGATATTGAACATCTCGTGTATGAAAAAGGAAGAGCTAGAAGGGAATGTACTAAGCAACTCCAAGAGTTGCTTGCAAAAAACTGCATCTCTTAAAAATTATTTGGATGGTCTTGATGTCACACTAACATCTAATTACTCTTTGTGGCACGCTGCTAGAAAGCTTAAAACACCCGCTGAGTTTAAGCCACCTCTGAGCACATCTACCGGAGGTTGGGCAAAAAGCGATACGGAAAAATGTAAAATATTTGCTGAGCATTTAAAATTCGTATTTACCCCAAATACATGTAGTGGTGTTGCTGATTTGCCAAGTGTAGTTGCTCTACCCCCTCGACCCTTAAAGTTTAAGATGCGTGATGTATAAAACTTTACTGGACACATCCGCTTAAAAAAGAGGGACACAAGGGCTCTAAAACTCAACACTCCAGATGGGATTTCTTGAAAATATTATTTTTTCCCTTTTTTGATTATCACTGCTTGTGTATTATTTAAAACTATCACTGAGTTTATGTCCAACAGTGGTCGGTCCTAATAATTATATTTTAGATTTAAGATTGGAATACTTATTGTTTGTTCATATTTGAAGATACAATAAATAAATACATGTATTAAAAAAAATTTACGATTTTGTTTTAGTTTATTACATAATTTACATTAAGTATTATTTTTATGAACTTAGTTGCATGAAATTTTTTATGTTTCAATAGGAGGCCTGGAAGAGCAACTTATATCAAAAGCCTTTCATTATGCGTCCTTGTTTATTTAACATTCTCTCTTATATCGCTACAATTAGCAAGTAGAAAAAGTTGCGTGCAACCAAATTCATGAAATTTCATGAAAAAATGCTTAATGTAAATCAGGTATAATCGTTTTTTTAGTTTGGCGATTTTTCTAGTTTTGGCGAATTTTTTCGTTAGGTGATTTTTTTCGGTTTTTAAAGATTTTTTGCTTTTGAGCTGTTTTCGTTCCTGGGATTTATTTCGGTTTTTTGCGTTTTTTAAGTAGCGTGGTTTTTGGCGATTTTTTTGGTTTTTGGGAGTTAATTTTATTTCTATCGATTTTTTCAGTTTTTTGTGATTTTTTTTTTAGTTATTGGGACTTATTTCAGTTTTGGCCACTGATTTTAGCTTTAGCGACTTATTTCAGTTTTTGGCGATTTTTTCATTTTGGCGATATTTTTATTTTTGGCGGTTTTTTTGTGCTAATGAGTTTTTTTGTTTTGGTGATTTTTTTTCGAGTTTCGAGCAAGTTTTTCAGTTTTTGACGATTTTATTCGTTTTTGGTATTTTTTTCGGTTTTTGGCGATTTTTTTTTTGTTTTTTTTGGCAATATTTTTCGTTTTGACAATATTTTTAGTTTGGCGATTTTTTTTACATTTTGGAGATATTTTTAGTTTTAATTATTTTTTAGTTTTGACGTTTTTCTCGAGTTTGGGTGTTTTTGATTTTGTCGATTTTTTTCGTGTTGGTGGGTCTTTTGTTTTGAGGATTTTTTTCCGTTTTAAGGGATATTTTCAGTTTTTCGATTTTTTTAGTTTTAGCAATTTATTTCAGTTTATATGAATTTATTTTAGTTTTAGCGTTTTTTTAGTTTTGGCGCTCTTTTCGTTTGGCGATTTTTTTAGTTTGACAGTTTTTTTGTTTTGGTGATTTTTTTCCTTATGGCGATTTTTGTGCGTTATGGCGATTTCTTCAGATTTTTTGCTATTTTTCGGTTCTTGGCGATTTTTCAGCTTCTAGCGATTTATTTTAGTTCTCGCGATTTTTTCTTTCGTTTTGCCGATTTTTATCGGTTTTTGGCAATTTTTTTTTTGTTTTTGGAAATTTTTTTTATATTGGGGTTTATTACTTTAAGCGTTTTTGAAAATTCCATTAGTTTGCCTTTTACAGTTGCCAAGATACAGCAACTTTTCAGAATTATATAGTCAAAATTACATTAACTGATAAAATACGCTTTAAGTTTGTTTATTCATTTTCAGTGTTAATTCGTGTAGTCTGCTTAAATTACACTAACTTTGATAATTTCAAGTGACTATATAATTTATTAAGATTTCAAAATTTTTCGTTGCTCGATTTGGAAAACCCTTTAGTTTTTAATTAATGAAGATATGAAAATATTGGTCCTAATAACAAGGTTTGAACATTTTTAGAGACATGTGTTTCTATTTAACATCCAATAATTATTAAAAAAATTCGATTTTTGATTTATTGTTACTTACGAGGTTTTCCATTTCAGCTAACGATATACTGCAAGGAAAATTGGAAATTTATATATTTTAAGACATTTTTTTATAAATAAATTTCAATAAAACTTCATAACAAAATAAATTATTTATTGCTTAAAAAATATGTGGTCCTAGATAGACACGCAGACAAAGTTCTTGTGAAATTTAAAAGGATGAAAAAGAAAAGAAGTGTTGAACAGAAAAGAAAAAAGGAAAACCAGAAACAATGCAGATATATTTTACAGTCAAACGCCTTTCATGTTGAAAGAAATAAAAAAAAAGAAATAAAAAATATAAATAAATTGAAAGTATAACCATGACCCAGCAAAATACAGATACAAATAAATCGTCTATAACGTTGTTTGTAAGAATATAAAAGTTTAGGAAATTCTTAATTCTCAGTTTTGTATTTAAGGTTGGTTGAAAGAAATATCCTTTGAAGATTTCACAGAATGTATAAAACTTTGCTAGCTATGACAAAAAATATATGACAGTTAGAAACTAAAGGGTGTTCTAAAGCTAGCAACGGAAATTTTTTAAATCCTAATATAATATTCATATAATTATATATAGACACTTAAAATTTTCAAAGTTAACCAATTAGCACTGAACTTAAAACAAAAATCAAAAATAAGGGTATTTTATCAATTAATTTAAATTTTCAAAACGCCAAAGTTAAAAAATTCCAAAATAAAAAAATCGCCAAAACGAAAAAATCCGCAACAACTAAAAAAAATCTACAAAGCAAAAAAAAAAGCACAAACGAAAAAAATCGTTTATGCTAAAATTTATCGCTGAAAATCGAAAAAATCGCCAAACCAAAAAAACTGCAAAATAAAAATAAACGCTAAAAACAAATAAAAAATCCCCAGAAACAAGAAAAACATCAAAACTAAGAAAAAGCGCTTAAACTAAAGAAAAAAATCATCAGAAAAAGAAAAAATGCCACAACGGGAAAAATCACTAAAACTAAAAAAAATCACTAAAAACTGAAAAAATCGCAAAAAAAAAAGAAAATACCCCAAAACGAATATTAGAATTACTGAAATCGTATCGTGCGTGCTATTGTGTATCAGCTGACAAAATCCGTAACATTTAAAAAGCATGTTGATGTTTAGGGAAAATGTGTTGGCAACGTTTGCTGCGTAAAAATCTACAGAAAATATACTTTTACTTAGCGAACGTCAACTTCTGGCTTACATACACACACACACACACACACACACACACACATAAAGCAAGGAGATGCACAATAACATCTGACACATTCACTGGCAGCCTCGCGTTTTTAGTAACGCGAGGTGTCCACACCTCATGAATTTACATCATGATGACTGTCAAATTGATATCCTGATGAAAATTCATCACGTATAGACTCAATTTATTAATATTATGTCAGCGTTATGATATAATCATCAGAGCTCACGGCCTCATAAATTCATCTTTTAACATTTATTTATTAAACATTTTTCGTTTAAAAGAAGACGGCACAACAATTATTTGTGACCAACAAATTAAACAACATGCAAATTAATTATTTTTGGCAAGTATTTTTTAAATATTTCTTTGATTCATTATAATATAAAATCGTCAACGCGTACCCCTTTGTGTTGATACATATAAATGAAAAATTGACAGTTGCTCTGCTGGCGTCATATTACGAGGCATGATATAAAATCATCAGGTGTGAAAAATATGTAAAAAAGCGCAAAAATTAAAAAATTTACAAATATCTAAAAAAAATTCACCGGGTACTCGAAATTTAAAAAAAAAATGTGTAAGTGTCTATATGATAAAGTTCGTATAGTATTACATATCGTGTCATAATCTAGCATTTGCGATAGTAAATAATCGATTTTCAAAAAAAAAAAAAAATCAAGTTCCAAAATATCCGCCACATATTTTAAGCTTTTTTTTTTTGGCGGTTACGGCTCGATGTTTATGTAATGTTCGTACAGAACCCTTCGTCAAAGTCAAAGTCGTACTTTATTGAATTTATGTAATTTAAAATTAAGCGGAAATTATAGTAATGTAAAAATCCTAGCTAAGATAGGTCCCAACTTAAAGATAAAATCATAAAAATTTTCCTCCAATTTCCAAAACATGAAGACATGAAAAGTAGTTAAATTTATTACTATCTTAAATTTAGCCTTCTTATTTGCCTCGATATTAAATATGTTCCTTGGTTATGATTTTATAGAAATATTTTCATAGAGAAATATACACACATACGTATTTATTATACATGCATAAGTAAATTTATTGCTCATACGTTCTCATAATGAAATTCAAAGTTGTCGTTGTCTTTTTGCCTGACTGAGAACACGTGTTTGTATTGAAATATACTACGAGTATGGACAATAGGATGTCCTGTTTATCTTTTTGTTATGAAAAGTAAATTTAAGTATTTTAAGTTTAATTAAGAACTTTTAAGTATAAAAGAAAGTCTCTGACATTATTTGTGTGTTCATAATCTTTTCAGTTTTCGTAGAGTGAAAAGCAATTTTTTATTTTGTGAAACTTGAAAAAAAATTATATGAAATATTTATGAAAATAATTTGACACTTTGCGAAATGATTTGAAATAAAATAAAATAAATAAATAAAAAAAAATAAATAAAAAAATTTAGTAATAAAAGCAGTAAATTATTACGATCAAATTGAATGCGTTAAAGATCTTAAATGGTCATTTGAAATGAAAAATCATCGAAGAAACCCTTAGATGATTTTTAAATACCTGTCAAATGATATCCATTTTGATATAGCTCGCCAACTTTTTATTTTTGTTGTATTCACTAAATGGCGTTTGTAGGCCGCCATATTGAATTTTGACTACTGCCATATCTTTAGTAATAATCCCTAGATTAAGATAAATCCCTTGAAGTAGGAGTTATCAAAACCAGCCAAAGCTTTTTTCAAGACGACAGTAAATACTGTCACTTTTCTACTCTTTATTGGCTCTTAATGACAATCTCTTACTAATTTGCAGTCAATTCTAGTTGACAAAGAGTAGACAAGTGACAAATTTTACTGTCGTCTAGATGTGACGTCGACGACGCCATTCGCAGTTTTTCCATAAAAAATAATTTAAGTAAAAAGTATAAAATGCATTTTATTTTTTTTAAATTATTAAGTTTAATTGAACTAGAGTGAATTTTAATCTGAAATAATTTCTTAATCGGGCGTAAGTTCAATATTTTCAATTCTTATTGAATAAAATATTTTTTATTAATTAATGTGAGTTTCTAAAGAAGAGAAGAAAAATTAAACTAGACTTTATTAGCTGGGGGAAATACCGATTTGATTTTACAAAATTATTAAAAGAAATTTATAATTTTACAAAATCCCGATGCAAGTATTAAAATATATTTTTATACCCTGTTCAAAATGGATTTGAAAAGCTTTTAGTAGACTTCTGTTGGTGAAAATATTTCATAATATTTCATGTATGTATGTATGTACGTATGAGTAAAAAACCTAGTTCCTATAATTAAAAACAAATAACATTTTTGGTGTCGTCCTAATAAAAATATAATAACCCTTATATTTCTCGTAAAATCTCATCTTCTGCTTGAATCTTTAAATTACACACAAAATTCATAAGAAATAAAATAACCAGATATGTGGGAAAACACAAGAAATGTATTGAAGAAAATAACAAGGAATGTGTGTACAACATTTTCTTTAAGGATTATACACTGAAAGATACAATTTAAAGTTACATATTGCATGTGTGTTGTAGAACACAAAATAAATAATTATTTTTTCTTCTTCTCTTTTTAGGATTTAGTATGTAAATTTAGTTTTAATTCTTTTTAGTGCTCATCTTCCTAAAATTTTTAGTTTGCTTATTCAGTAAAATATTGATGGCTCAATAAAAACCACATTGAAATTTAATTACACTGTACAACAGACACTGCATTTGCTTTCAAAATTTTTTAACCAAATTTTTTTTTTAATTTAATATATATATATAATATATAATATATATATATATATATATATATATATATATATATATATATATATATAAATATATATATACATACTTATTCCATGATGCACATTTTATGATAGCAAAAATTATGTACTTTGATTTCAGTCCATTTCTTGCTAAAATTGCTTCACCCTTATAAAAACCTTTAAAATATTTAAAACCCTGTTACTTGCATGTGCGTGTATTTTACTTAAGCACTACTTTGCCCTAAGAGCGACTGGGGAAAAAGAAAACAAAGGAAAATAAGAGTGGAAATAGCACTTAAGATAAGTATGAAAAGCAATGAAAGTGACAGATTTTGTTATCTCGCCATCTATGAAATATTGACTATGCAATAGTTTGCCATAAACTTACTAAAACAAACATACTATATGCATAAGTGTACTGCATATGTAGTGTGTGTTCTAGTATACATATATGTATTTTCGAAGGCAAAGGGGAAGCTAAAATGAACTCAATATATGCAGATATAAATTAAACGATAAAAGTAGTTTGTTCTAGAGCGCTGCTTGTAATATTGCATTCTTATTACTAAAGGGATTGTCCTTTAAGGACGACAGCTATGACCATAATAAAAACGAAAAATAAATGTACTCATGCAATCATATACATATATGCACATGCTAGTTGTTGTTATACGTGTATATGAAAATAAATGTAACAGGTTAAATGATAAGACAGAAGAACGCTGATGATGAAGGTTTAGTGGCCTTTATTGAATAAATGTGCGTTATTTTAGAAAAATTAGTGCTGAGCAACGGTGAGCCTTAGAAATTATGCATGAATTAGTAATAGCTTCACGCGTTGAGTTTACCAACAAAAGATCATAGTGACTTCTGCTAACACTTTTGTTGTTGTTATTATTGTCACTGATTTGTGTATTTTTATTAAAGATATGCTATGTGTGAGTTACGTATGAGTCAGGAGTGAGTCACTAGCCAGTCACTCGTGATCGTGGTTGTATTTATACTTATGTATATGATAATGAACCAAAAAAAAAAAAATAGTGCGACCTTATCTAATTTTCTTAGGCTTATTAAGTAATCTATTTCTGTAGAACTCCTAATCGAAGTCAATCAATGGCAGCCAATTTAACAGAAGTGTGCGTGAATAAATATATCATGAATTTTTGCTGGATTTTTTGGTTAAGAATTTAGTTCCTGCTTCGGTATTTCTTATAAATAAGATCAAGTTTATTAATTAATTAATAAGCATTTTATATAGGGAGTACCTGACTACCACCTCCTATGCCAACAAGATTTTATTGGAGATATCTACATCAAATTTAGTGCGTCTCACTCTTGTAGTTCGACAGGTATAGAAAAAATAATAATTACTTTCTTTAAGAGTTATCCACATCAAATTTAGTTGTGGAGATACACAAAGAGCTTTTGGCCCCACTGTGTGCCGATGCAAATTCCAGAATAGACACCATAGTTTTTTTTTTTAAATTTATTTTTATTATTTGGCCACTTTTTCAATACCAATTTAAAATAATTGGTCCTAAAAATATTTGCGAGAAACAGGAGCATTAGTGACTTCCCTGCTATGGCTGTTCTGGTAATACTTTATTGTCTACTCTGGCAATACTTTACTGTCTACTCTGGCAATACTTTATTATCTACTCTGGCACATGTTTAGCAAACATACATGTGTACATATGTATATACATATATAAATCCTTTCGTTAGGATCCATGCTAAAACAAGTAAAACTTGTGTGCAGTTTTTTTGTAACGTTTTATTATTTTTACACAATTTTCTTGGTTTCTGCTCGCAGGAGGATGGACTTTCTACTTGGAATATAACGAATAAGTATTGCTATCTAACAATTTATTTACTCTGTTTTTCTGTTCGAGTGTTTTTTAGTTATATTTTTTTATTTTAGTTAATCATGGGTTTCATTTTCAATATTCCTTTTGCCTGCAGCACTAAATGGCCTTTAATTTATTTCTGGCCAACGTTTGGCTTTTACTTTTCCCCATTATTTGTGCAAGTAATTTTACGTTTTAATGTTTTAATGTTCTTTTGTTTTTGTATTCTGTGCGTGTGTGTGTGTGTTTCCACAAGACGAGCGTGCAGTTTGTGTGGACGTTTAATGCGGTTGATAATGTTAAAATTAATTTATCGAACTGAAGTGGAAGTAACTAATATTATTATAGAGATGTTTACAATATTATTTAAAAGTTTTTAAGTAAATTTACTTAGAAATAATGTAGTGTAAACTAATAGAAAGGTTTAAGTAAAAGGCAATTGCTTCTTAAATTTTATTTAAAGAAAAAAATTAAATTTTAACTGCGTTATGCATAAAAAATAATTTTGTTTTATAAATGGTAAAAGTTGTTTTAAATAAAAAATAATTTTTTTTATGAATAAGGCCTTAAATAAATATTCTTGGCTTATAAATGCCTTATGAAATAATTCTTTTAAATAAAATTTGTTTAATAAACCTTTTATAAACTAAAAGTATTATCAATTTGAAAAAGTAAGTTTGCTGTTGATTAAAAACGTCTAGACGCAAATTTTTTCTAATTTACATTATGCAAGTCTTATAGCTAAGCTGATTAGTTCGTTAGGAGAGAGAGAGACGGGGGAAAAAGAAACGGTTCTGTTCCCCCCGTCTCTCTTTCCCACTAACTAATCAGCTTAGCAATAAGACTTGCATAGTGTAAATTAGGACTTTGGCTGCAGCATAAGCAACGGTTGGGCTGGTACGATTGCAGCTTTGTAGTTCTCAATAATATATTGGGAGTTTATCTATAAGCTTTGGGTGTTTTTAAGCTTTTTTTAAATTTAGTTGAAGTCTGCTTAAGCAGCCACACAATTTATTAAAACCTGTTTAAGCAACATCAAACATAAACCTACTTTTACCTTTTTTGTTAAAGCTTTGCTATTTAATGCGCGTTACAAGAGTTAGAACGTGACTTACGTTACAAAAATAAACCACACTTTTACAGTAATAAAAGCAGATTACGAAAATAAACAAAACAATTTACTTGTTTCGTTGATTGAAGTGAGTGAAACAAAAACAAAAAAAATTAGCACAAACCAGAGAACACAGGTGATCGGCTGCAAGCCGACTAACAGCCCCCAACGGCCACAAACAACTCATTAATTTAATCACACGCCGCTATAAAAGAAAATAATGGAATGAAGTAAATGGAAACGTTTTGACATCTTTGCAAAGAATTTGACATCATCAATTTTACTGCTTTGTTATTTCACACACGAAATTTGTTTTATATAACTAAGTAGCAAAGCTATAACCAGTTGTCCTAAGACATCTCTCCCTTATTTTTTTTAAATTCAACATTAAACCACCATATTATTTTAAGTATGTACCGAAAAAAGAAATGTCTAACAATATTCTTTTTATTTCGTTTTATTTCCCATAGGTGTGGTGGTCACCCTGTCCCAGCCGTGAGTGCCCTGAGGAGCCTGAACTTGATTTGGCTGTAAATCATTGTGTTGATTACTGTTTGTTGCAAGAATCAACGACAGCCTCCACTTTATTTAGTCCATCAACAGAGTATTATGCGGCAGCCGATAAAACAACACAAAAAATTTTCACATCATCAGCAACTTCGCTACGTTCTCTGGGGACATCAGCAGTATCATTGTCAACAGTAGAGACACCACCATCGCGCAAAATAGCACCATTGGCTGTGTCCATGAGCGCAGCAGCAGCAGCAGCACAAATACCAGCAACTAGAAGTATATTCGAAGATGTACTTAATATGTCAGCGACAATGTTTCCGCCACTAGTGACATCTTTATCCTCGTTGTCTATGTTAGAACAGCAAGATTGGAATCGTAAGTTTTTGTTTTTGCTTTAACATTCTTGTGTTGGCTTGTGAATTTTGCTTTGAATTCTCTTCGTTATTCGATGGCACTTTAGTTGATTTTGTGCCAGCTGTCAGAGAGAGAGAGAGAGAGAGTACAAAATTATCATTAAAGTTATACTGTAATATTTGTTATAATAGCAAGAGGGAAGTTGTAAAAAACTTGCATCTTGGTAGTAATTTGTTTGTTAGATGTTGCAACTAGGGTAATCACTTTAGGTACCTTTTACCAAAAATCTTATAAAAAATATGTTATTAAAGAAACCTCCAGATTTGAGGAAAAAATCAAGGGTCTTACATTGCAATATAATGCCTTAAAAGTTCATCACTTTTTCTTTTCAAAACAGTTGGTTTCATCGAAATCTCTTAACCAGTTCAAAAGCTGTGGACTTTTTACCACTTTTTATTTTATTTCGCGTCACTGTGCATTAACATTTTAAAATTAGTTTGCAACTTTTATAAAATGAATTTTTTAAAAAGGTACTCTTCTGAAAGGTATTGTCTTAAAAGGTACTTTTTCAAAAGTATATTTCTAAAAAGTACTCTTCTAAAAGATACTTTTTACAAGGTACTTTCTTATAATGTGCTTTTGAAATACTTTTCCCAAATTTTTTTAAAAAGATACTAATATAAAAGTTACTTTTTAAAATGTATTTTTAAAAATTACTTCAATAAAATGCATTTTTTAAAAATACACTTTCCTGTTTTATGGAAAGATACAGATAAAAAGTACTTTTAAATTGTACTTTTTAAAAAATCCCCCTTTTTAATATTTTTGTTTTAAATGTTTTTTTTGTAAAATGTAATATAATAAAATGTACTTTTTTAAAATGTACTTCTTTTTAAGGTACTCGTATTATTTTAAACGATACTTTCTTAATAACTACTACTTGGAAAGGTACTAGGTGATAAGTTTTAATCTGAAACGTACTTTTCTAAAGAGTACTTTTTACAAGGTACATTCTTAAAAAGTTTTTTAAGCGCTTCTTTAAAAGGTATTTTTTAAGATTTTTTTTGAAAATATACTTATTTTAAAAAGTAGTTTTTGAAAGGTTTAACTTGAAAAGTAAAATGTACTTTTCTAAATGTCCGTTTTAAAATGTCTTATTCTAAAAGGTTTTTTTAACAAAAGTTTCTTACCAAATGGTTTTTATATAAAAGGTACTTTTGTAAGAAATACTTTTTTAAGTTACTTTTCTAAAAACTACTTTTTCAAAAGGTACTTTTTAAACGTACGTTTTTAAAGGAACTTTTTTAGACATTTTTAATTGTATACTTTTATTAATAATATTTCTTTGAGTCACTTTTTGCAAAGAAGTTATTTAGGAATGTATCTTTTTTTTGCAAACGGCAGATTTGGTAAAAGCACTTTGTGGAAAAGTTGCCTTTCTTAGAAAGTCACTTTTTTGAGAAAATTTATTTTTGAGAGAGGAATTTTTTTTTTAGAAAAGTACGTTTCTTGGAAAGGAACTTTTTTAAGACAGGTACTTTTTGAGATAGTAAAATTTTTGATTTTTGAACAACGTACTTTTTTGAGTGAAGTACTTTTTGAGTAATGATGAAAGTACTTTTTGAGTAATATACTTTTTTAGAAAGGCACTTTTTGAGAGAGGTACTTTTTGATTATGGTGCCTTTTGAGAAAAGTACTGTTTCGCTATAGATACTTGTTTTAAATAGGTACTTTTTAAAGAAGGTACTTTTTTGAGAGGTACGTTTTTTTGAGGTACGTTTTTTGAGAAAGTTACTATTTTGAGAAAGGTACTGTTTTGCGATAGGTACTTTTTTGGGAAATGTAATTTTAAAAAGGTGTGCTTTTTTGAGAAAGGTACTGTTTTGCAATAGGTACTTTTTGAGCAAGGTAAGTTTTTGAGAAAGTTTCTTCTTTATGAAAGGTACTGTCTTGCAATAGGTACTTTCTTGAGTTACTTTTTTAATAAAAGTACTTTTTGAGTGAGATACTTTCTTATAAAGGCACTTTTTGAGGCAGGTACTTTTTTGAGGAAAGTGCTTTTTGACAAAGGTACTGTTTTGCGATAGATACCTTTTTTAAAAAGGCAGTTTTATTAAAAAAGGAGATACTTTGGTACTTTTTTGAGAAAGTTAATGTTTTGAGAAAGCTACTGTTTTGCAAAAGGTACTTTTTTGGGAAAGGTACTTTTTTGAAAAAGGTAATTTTTTTAAGAAGGTGCTTTTTTGAGAAAGGTACTGTTTTGCAATAGGTACTTTTTTGAGAAATTTACTTTTTTTGAGAATGGTAATTTATTAAAAAAGGTGATTTTTTGAGAAAGGTACTGTTTTTCGATAGGTACTTTTTGGGAAAGGTACTTTTTTGAGAAATTTACTTTTTGAAGCAAGGTACTGTTTTGTAGTAGGGACTTTTTTGAGAAAGGTAATTTAAAGAAAGGGACTCATTTAAATAAGTTACTTATTTAATAAAAACTTTAATTTGAATTTAAACAAAAATTGGAATAGAAATTAAAAATTTTGTTTTTAATTTTGTGTGCCATTGGTCTTGCATCCTAACATATGAAAAATGGTATTGTATACTTAAACTCACCACTTAACAATTCTTAGTGGTGAGTATCAATTTACTAAACCGTTTTGCACATGCTACGATGCAACATCATTTGCAGAAGACTGTGAATTGTACTATAGAATTTGTGTAGAATCTTTTGTGGTCTCTAACACTATTATATCCTTCACAGCATTCTTGCTGGCATTCATCCCCTGCATACATACATACTTATACGCTTTCCCTGTCGAGTATCCTGCACAAACCCCTTTGTGCAGTTTTGTTTGAGTGTAGTATATGAATTTGGTTTTGATTATGATTTTATTGCTCTTAATTGTATGACTCCAGCTATTCGCAAGCACTTTCCGAGTGTTTGAATGTGCTTTGCTGCCTGTTTTTGTCATAATGTCAAGATGTCATTGAGACTGTGTTATAAATATAGATTGCGAAATTAATGAAACATCAAAATTTGATTGCCGCAATATGATTTTGAATCCTATGCTTGTGTAAGTGTGTGTGTGTGTGTGCTATAAAGCGCACAGTTAGTTGTCTTTGTTATTTGCTTTGGCTTGTTTGCATTAAAGGAAATTAGGAGCATGATGTCATTACGAGTTTGCTGGTTTTTTGAGGAGTTGGGGTGTGTGTGTGTGTGCATTAAGAAATAATACGTTTAACGAACTCAAAAGAGTTTGTTTTTTTTTGGTCAAATGAAATAAAACTGAAATATGTGGTAATATTTCTAAGAATAACTATTATTGTATGGCAGGCAGTTAAATAGATTAAAATAGCAAATATTTGTAACTCTCATTGTTTTCTTTCAAAATTAAATATTAACTCTTTTAAAAAGTATCAAGGGTTAAGTGTAGAGTTATTTCGTTAACTGTATTTAAAATAACTATAAATAATCTTTTGCTTTTTGTTTACTTATTTTTAATAACAGAATTATCTATTATAGAAAGCAGTAGCGGATCGGCCCGCCATAGCTGGGTACACTTGAATGCCACAGATTCCACTTACTTTATGCTGCAAATGCATCCAGATTTAGCCGATCCCATCGAACAACTGGGCATGGAAATTGAACAGGATGACAATGAGACGGTGACCGACTTTAAGCAACGTTTCGGCGAAAGACGTCTGTGGCAAATGCAAATCAATGTCACCGATTTAGAAGAATTAGATTTACGTTGCGGTGGCATTGCCAGACGCCATAATATGTCACGTGTCACCAATGAGACCGTGACCTGTATGGTGCAGCGTTGTACATTCACATTAAATGCGCCAGAAATTTGTCCACCTGATTACAAGGAAACGGATGATACAATATTTTGGATTTACTTTTTGCTAAGGTAAGTAAGTAGGATGTGCCAGCCAATGGACATTTATTGACTTGCATTAATGCAGAACTTTTACAGAACGGAGCTTTTGCCCTTTTTGTAACTGTGACAGGACTGGATATTGTCCATTAGTTTTGTTTGTTTTCAATATTAGAGAAATACAGAAATGAATAGAATTTGTGTAGTTGAAATGGATTTACGTTTTCTGCTTGTGTATAATAATAAAGTACACATCGGACTTATTTTGTAGTAGTTGTAAGATAGAAAAGCATTGCGGAACATATTGATGGCTTTCATGAGTTCTAAAAAGCTTTTTATCTAAGTATTACAGTGAACACACACAGAAATATTTATGTAAATTGAACGTACAATGTTTAAGTTGACACATGAAAGGTCTGTAAGGCATGTTCTCTCCATTTCTTTTATGCTGTCTTATAAAATTCTGTTTTGAAATCATGTTTGGATATTTTGAATTTCATTGTATTTTGTGAATTTGCATGCATTTGGGGTTTTCTATACCGAAGTGCTGAAGTGTCCTTTTAACTTTGCTTGTGAGTATTTTTTTTTTGCTCTAAGAGTAAACGAATATTTTAAATAAATGTAAGGAAAGGAAAGAAAAATTTTAGAGATTTTGCTTAAAAATTTAAAATTTCAATCTTTGATTGAAGATGGTTATTTTATTGATAATGAGATGAATTGGCAGTTACTCTTATTTAAAATTCTCAAGAAACACCAGCGAAAAATTTATCGTCTATTTTCTAACAAAAACAAAAACTGATTTATTTGACATAAAGTTTTTATTATACCCTTAACCAAAAAATTATAAAAGGGTACATATAGGTTTGTCATTCCGTTTGTAATTTCCTCAATATTAATAAGCAACCCATAAAGAATATATATTCTGGATTCTTATGCATAGGGAAGACGAACAAGCGATGTCCATCTGTCCGTCTGTCCGTAAGTCTGTACGGGAAAGAGACTTCGTTCTTAGACTCTTGTGTCAGAAATGGTCCGAAAAAAATTTGGTATTGAAAATCAGCAAAATTCAACAGACGGTTTCAGAGCTGGAAAACTGAAACTTTAATTTGCAACACAAAAGTATTTTTTTTTTATTAAATAAACTTATTTTATACTTCAGTATAAATAAAATTGGTATTTTTAATTAAAAAAGATTTTAATTAAATAAAAAAATTAATAAAGTTAAAAAGTCGTTTCAAGGGTTAGAAAACTTTAACTTTTATTTCTTATACAAAAGTAACTTCCTAAAACAAATTTTTCTTTTTTTCAGAAAAATTTAAAAGGACGATTCCAGGGTTGGGAAACTTAAAATTTTTGTGATATATTAAATTAACGTAACGTAAAAATAATTTTTTATTTATTTTTATTAAATAAACTTATTTTACACTTAAGTACAAATAAAATTGGTATTTCAAATTAAAAAAATTAAAAAGTCGTTTCCACGCTTCGAAAACTTTAACTTCTTTTCTTATACAAAAGTAACTTATTAAAACAAATTTTTCCTTTTTCTTTATAAATTAAACATATATTATATTCATAAAAAAAGAGATTTGTGTAAGAAATCAGAATAATCAAATCACACTTTTTGTGATATAAAAAATTAACTACTAATGTAATTTTGACTATATAATTTTGACAAATTGTCAAAAACGTTAACACAGAAAATCTGAAAATGATAAAATCGCCAAACCGAAAAAATCGCAAAAAATTAAAAAAATCGGCAAAACAAAAAAGTCGACAAAATTAAAAAAAAGTTTCTTACGCTAAAATAAATCGCCAAACTGGAAAAAGTTGTCTAAATGAAAAAAATAGGCCAAAAATCGAAAAAAAAATCGCCAAAACGTGAAAAAGCACTAAAAACTAACAAAAAATTTTGTATGATTCGCCAAAATGAAAAAAATCATCAAAATAAAAAAAAAATCACCAAAAAAGAAAAAACGCCAAAAAACCGAAAAAAATCACCAAAACGAGAAAAAAGGTTCAAAACTAAAAAAAAATCGCCAAAACTAGAAAAAAATCTCCAAAAAGAAAAAAGGACCAAATAAAAAAAAATTAGCACTAAAAAAATTGCCAAAATAAAAAAAACGCCATAAACTCAAAAAATTGCTTAAACGAGAAAAAAGCGCCGAAATTAAAAAAGCACAAAATTAAATTAAAAAAACGCAAAAAACACCAAAAAAAATTACTGAAAATTGCACTAGAACAAAATTTTATCAATTTTTTTACAAAACAAATATGTACTCGTATGTTTAAGCTTATGTTTGTATCGTTATATTACATAAACGCACTTTGGCACAGCCGAATATAGCACTTATTTATTGTAAAATTTTGCTTAATTTTTTGCTTGTGCAATGTATAAAGACATTTCGTTGGCTTTAACCCAAAAGATGCTTGTTTTGTAGAGGTTTTTGTTTACTATAAATATAAGAAGTTGTGAAGTTAATTTAAAAATTTTTTGGGTTAAAGTCTACTGATGAGTTCCATGAGCAGGAACAAAATGTATATAAAAACATTTTGATATGAGCACCCTAAACAATAATTACAATTAAATGTTTATTAAACAAAAGCTGATAATTTTTTTTTATTTCTAAATATTTACCACTCTTAATTGGATCTTAATCTCAGAAAATATTTCATACAAAAATAAAAAATAATTCAAGAAACTTGCAACAGAAAAAAATCATTAATTTTCCATTTTTTTTTGCAAATTAGCCACGCCTGTATTTGAAAGCAAAAAAATAGCTACATAATACCTTGACATCATAAGATTAGTGTGATTAATTAACTTTTTGTTATACAATAAAATATAATTTGTTTAACGATACTGCAAGTATTCGTTACATAAATAATTATAATTGCAGAAGTGTCAGCACAATTAGTAAAAACAGACAAGGAGAAGAAAAATCTTACGAGTATAAATAAAAAGTCCTTGATATTAAATGCATGAAGTTGACATCTGAACTTGAAACAACACCCAACAGTTTGACATTGTAAGCAAAATTGTTGAAAAATGTTTATGGCATAGAAGGGTGGGAGGGAGGGAGGGAGGATTACTTTAACATTGAAAATGCTGTATGTAGAAAACAAAGACAACGTTGAATATAATACGAGTATAATGATGATTATGAGGATGATGATAATAAAGATCTTGTCATGACTTATACACTAGACATTTGAGCTATTAAAAGAAAAAAAAATTAACACTTAAGAGTGAGTGATGATGATGACGACATTGATGAGACTGTTGATGAAAACAATTTTGTTTCATATAATTTTTGGCCTCCTCATCATCAAACGTACATTAAACTATCAAAGAAAAAAACCAAACAAAATCTTAATATGAACCATTTAAAATGACATCATATATAAACGTCATCAAATTTTTTAAGGACATTTTACTTTATTAACTAAATTTAAATCTTTTAAATAATAAATTTTTTCTTGCTTATTTGAACTTAAATAGATTCTTTGCCACTACCATGCTGTCGGCTGGCGTTACCATCATGGATCCCATTGCACTGACAATGATTGAAAAGTATGGCGGCGATTTTGGACGTGAACGTTTGTTCTCTAGTATCGGTATGGCCATCTTCTCGCCCATTACAGGCATAATGATTGATTATTCTTCGCGCGGCCTTGGCTATACCGACTACTCGGCTGCCTTCTATACGTACGATGTTTTGTTAATTATTTCGACAGTGTCGGTGCTGATGATGCCGCTGGGCGAGAAACTGCCGGCCGATAATGTCTTCAGGGACTTGTGGAATTTATTGAAAATGCCGCATGTAATAACATTTATTTTCTTTTTATTCATATTGGGCAACTTTTGGGGTTTTATTGAAAGTTTTCTCTTTCTCTACTTGAAAGAATTGGGAGCACCAAATTATTTATTAGGTAAGTAAAGTAAGATAAATGTATCTTAAGCTGAAGTGGTGTATGAAAGAAAATATTTATGTATGTATTTACAAATTACTTCTGCTGATTTGGGTAAGAAGATAAAAATTGTTGTAATGCTTAAACAGTGGGATAATAATGAAAAAAATAAAAATTCTAGAATTTTTCTAAGAAAATATATGGATTTGAGAGCGAAACAAAATAGATGCTTTGGGTGGTGGCACTGTTTATGGTCTTTAAATAATACTCGTAATAATGGACTTGAGAAATATTAATATTAAATTTTAATTTTTTGTGAAATTATGTTTTCATGTAAAATTTCAGATTGCCACCTATAAATTGAGTTAATTGCACTGAACCGACGAAAATCGATACATTGCGCCAATAGTGGAAGAATGCAGGCTTTAGATGGAATTTTCTTTAACATTTTTTTTACCATATTTAGCTATAAAAATTAATTTTTCTAACAAAAATTTTGTTTGGACTAAGCGGGTGAATTTAAATTTACTGCATTAAATAATTTTTATTAAACTTTTTTTTTAACTAAAAAATGCTTTGTGGATTTTTTGTGAGTAATTTCAGTCATAAAATATTTTTTTTATAATTGAATAAATTTATTTTTGTCCCACTGTTTGGTACATGTTTCCTACGTATACATGCATAAACAACATACTTTAAGTAATGTGGCAAATTTAATCAATGTTATGCTTCAGTTTTCTTATTTAATTTCATGGTTTATATAACAATTTTCTTTATCTTACAGGAATAACGATAACTGTGGGCACAGTGAGCAGTATACCGTTTCTATATGGGGCTGAAAAAATTACCAGAATCTTTGGCCATGTTAATTTGATTATTATTGCTTTCTTTTCGCATGCTGGTCGTTTAGTGGGATATTCATTTATTGAGTAAGTACATACATACATACACATGTATGTGTGTGTGGGTGGGTGGGGTAGTGTTTGCGTGTAGCACATGCATAAGCAGCTCATAAGCACATAAACACTTACACCATCAAATAAATAAACATGTTTGAGAGTGTGTGCACACTAGCCTTAAATACGTGAGTGTGAGTTTACGCATGCATGTAAATTGAGATGTAAAAGTCGATAAAGTGTGAGTAGTTGAGTGGCTGTTACTGAAAATAATTTAAGGTATTACCTTTTTTTTATATCGTTGTTCTTGGCATTTTCATTATATTTGCTTTTAATTGCAAGCGATTTGTTTGTATTTCTTATGTTGTTCTTTTTTATTGCTCTGCTCTACTATCGATTGATTTTCATGTTTAATTTTTCTTCTTGTTTTGTTTTCTGCTTTTTTTTAATATACATATTTGGTTTCGTTTAGAAATGCTTGGTGGTGTTTTCCCTTTGAAGCCATGGAGGCCTTATCATGCCACTTGATGTGGGTGGCAGCTGCCACTTATTGTTCAATTTTGGCTCCTAAAAGTCTTTTGGCCACACTGATTGGTGTTCTGGGTATGGCCCATTTTAGTTTGGGTAAGTGCAATTATTCACCGACAACAACAGCAACAACATTGTGCAATTTAAAATTTAAATTTGCATTTTTATTTTGGTTTTTGTTTATTACGATTTCAGTGGAATCTCGTTTTCACTGTGTCTGGTTTTTTTTTATTCTGCGTATGCATGAGTGAAAATGATTTTTTTTTTTAAATTTTACTCGCTTTCTCATATGCAATTGCAATGATGTTATGAATTTCTTTTTGTCAATTTTTCCATTTAATAGTGATAATGGGAAAAAACAATTCCTGTTTGCTCGTTTATTAATTGCTTGCACTGTTGCTGCCATTTTCGATCATTCGATATTTAAGGGAAACTATTTTAATTGTTCTGTTAAGTTGCTTTGACAAGTTTTAAGAGGCAAATAAACAATATTTTTGGATTATTAAATGATATTCATATATAGATGTTGTTTGACTTTGCTTCAACTGCACACGGCACAGTGGGATGACTGCATACATTTTTGTGCAACAGTTTTTTAAATACTATCTTACCTTCTTCTTCTATATAGTATATAAAAATTAATTTTTGTTGGTATGTCCTTACGAGCGGTCAAACCGCTCATCCGACCGCAATCAAATTTCGTCCACTTGGTCTTTGAAACTCCGGGCATTACCTTTTTTAAAAATAGCACGGATACGGCGAGAAATTTCTGCCTCTCCGAGATGTTTAAGGGATGTGTAAATTTTTAAGAGTAGGACCAAGGGGGTGCTAGGGGGTAATATATGCCCCTACGAAACGATCAAACCGATTTTAATGAAATTTAAAAAATGTATAGATCTGCGTCTAAAAAAAAGCATAGGCTATAAATATTTTTAAAAGTAGGATGAGGAGTGTGACAGTAGGGAATTCCTGCCTCCGAATTAATTAAATCGATTTTAATTAAACTTAGAACATAGATGGATCTGCATCTAATAATTCACATAAACTATTCACATTTTCAAAATAAGCATCAGGAGTACTATAGTAAAAAGGCACAAAATTATCATAGACATTTTCTAAACTAGGACCAGGAGGATATTTGCACAAAATATCTGAGTCTTAACTCAACTTTGGTGAAATTTAAAATAAAGATAACATTACCTTTATAAGGAGCCATACTCCATGTGTCGTCTCAAAAGTAAGACAGGCAAGGAATTAGTGGATGAGTCCAGCTCCTCCGAAATTTTGAAATTGATTTTAATTAAACCTAAAGCATAGAAAAATATATAGTCTATATACCTAATGTACCTAACTTGTGCCCCTCCAATACATTAAAATCGATGTAAATGAAATTTCAAAGATTATGGCGGTAGCGAAGCACACTGGGCTTAGCTAGTATATAATAAGAAAAACAAATCATTCATTGAAAAGCATCATAATTCTAAAATAAAAATTTTGAGTTTTAAGTTAATAATGCAGTATTAAATCTCATATAGTTTTTCAATTCTTGTAAGATAAATCAAATGTTCTTGTTCCTTTAAGTTGTCACTTAGTTTTAAAATTTCTTAATTAAAAGCGATTTACAGTTTTTTTAAGAGAAGTAACACTCAGTTAATGCATGCCTACGACTATTACTAGGTGTTACCTTCCTTAGGAAAGGGATAGTGGAAGCGAAGAGGGGTGTAGTATGAAGGAAGAGATAGAGGAAAACTTCATTCTTTTTACAACTCTTCCTTTTTTGCATTTTTATAATAAGGCAGAGTTGCAGCGCCTCTGGTGTCAATGAGGTGTATTAAATTTTCAAAGATGTCTTTGGTAGCCATTTTATTGGTTATTTTACTCCGGCGAAGGAGGATTCACTGATGTTGCATTAAGATTAGCATTTGCTGAAGTCGGTGTAGTTCAGTGATCAGTGCGTATTCTGAAGGAACTTGAACTTTCCTACAAACAACTGATACAAAGGGTCTCTAATGCACGTCAGAATAATACTTCAAGCAATGAATTTTGATAAAAGTTTATTATTTTGGGCATCACGAATTTTAATTTTTTTCAAAATCTTTTGGGTTAAAGTCTACTGATGAGTTCTTTGAAGCAGGAAGGAAATGCATACAACCATTGCTTAAAAAAAACAAACAAAACTTTCAAATTAAAATAAAGACTTCACTTCAAATATATATACTTCGATATTTCCATTTTTTTCCACTTTAAAAAACCAAAAAAAAAAAAATTAAAAAAAATTGAGAAAATAATAATAAATCTCTTTCTAGGTCGCGGCAGTGGTTCGTTTAGTGGTGGCTTGCTTATCGGCCAGTTTGGCACTAGAGATGCCTTCCGTTATATGGGTCTGTTAGCCGTCGTGGGCGGTATTGCTTATGGTATTTTGCATTTAGTTTGGTTACGTAAATTTGATCACAACATGGATGATATGGAAGACGACGTGGAGGCAGTGGAAAGTGGCGAAACGGAAAAATTAACAGAACCTTCGACCAAGGAACAGGGCACCTCAATGTCCTTGGAGCGTTTGTCACTGATGATTAAATACAATCAAATTGGCAGCTTGACATCGCTGCCACGCGGCTCAAGGGTGAGTTTACTACAAAAAAAATATTTTGGGGATTCAAACGATAGTCTTAAGTGTCATAGGGCCACTTTCACAAATTGCTTTTAGCTAAAGGTAGGATTTTGTCTGCCCGATAAATATCTTTGCATTATTACAACTTCAATTTTTTATTGTTATTATTATCAATCATAATAATATTTAATGGATAAAAAAATAATAAATGAAGTTTGAAAGTGCAAAGCCATTTATTGGGCAGACAAAATCCTGCCTTTAGCTAAAGGCAACTTATGAAAATTGCCCATAGTGTCGTAATATTTTAAATTATTTTAATTGCTTAATTCACATGAATTTTTACCGTTTATTTCTTTTTAATTGTGAGCACCCTGTGTGTAGTAAATCAATGTATTTTGTATTTTTAATGACAAAATAAGAACAAGCTACATACTAACTCTCAGAGAGCCTCTCTCTAAATACAAAATCTAAAAAACATATGAAATAAAAGTATAATAATGTATTTCATTTGTATATGAAAATTAACAACAACAAATTTTATACTATTGTATTTAATATGATAATACAATCGATACAAAGATATAAGAGGTTTTGTGAATTAAGCATATATAATTATTTTTGCTCTTGATTTTTGTTTCAAGTAAAAATTTTAAAAAATTTTAAAGCACTATTTCTGTCTAATATTATTCCAAACAGGGCGACATACACGATCATTTATCCATACGTCGCAGTAGTTATAATGTGGAGTCATTACGTTCGCCCAAACATGGAATTGGCAGCGCTTCAAAGGTTGATATTTTACGTTCAGCCTTGGAAATAAATCACAAGTCTTCAAATAATTCGGTGCTCAGTAAGGCCGACAATCGCACATCCAATCAGTCATTGGGTAGAAATCGTGCCGACAGTGCACCCAAACTTAATCACACAACATTGAAGAATATTTCACAGCCAGCCTTGGAGGCGGTTGTATTAGAGGTGAGTTTTTCTTCTTTTACTTAGTTTAAAACTGAACGATTTTTGCTGCATAAAGTCAAAAGGAAACTATAACCAAAATAGAACTAAAATGACAGGAAATTTGTGTGCAGATTATGAATATGATTTCTAATAATGAAGTTTTATATTTTTTGTTATTTATAATCAGTCGTATAGCTACACAGAAAACATTTCCTGCATTAAATGCATTTAATTAAAAAAATCAATTAAAATTTTTGTGACTCGATTAAACTTTTAATTAAATTATATTTTTAAACAAAAGTTTAATTGAACCAATTATATTTTTAATTGATTTTATATTTTTCTTTCAATCAAACGTGCTTTTATAGCAGGATTATTTTTTGTGTATAGTGAAAAGTTAGTTTATTTTTCAGTGTCGTGTAGTGTAGTTAAAGATAAATTAAACAAATGTTAGACAAGCTACCTCAAGTGGAAAGTATTTTCGCACACCTTTTCTTCTTCAAAAACTGGAAAATATTTAGGAACACAGCTGAATTTTTTTTAGATTTTGCTACTTAAATCCTTTTAATTTTTTTAACGTTCTTTAATCGTAAACTATTTTGCTGAAAGAGGTACATATTTTTTTTGTTTAGTATTCGCTTGAAATATTCGCATACATTTTAGCATATGAAAATAGTAAAAGTAAGAGAATAATTTGCGAATGCGAATGCAAATTCAAATGTGACTGCTAACATTCGTTACTCCCTAATATATATACACTTGAAATGTTAATGTATTTTTATGCAGAATATAAAGAACATCAAAATTAAAGGGTATTCTATCAGTTAATGTAAATTTGATAACTTTCTGTGTCTTAAAAATCGTTAGAGATAAAATCTAGAAATTTTTAAAAGCGCTAAAACTAAAACATTCTAAAAATGCCGAAACTAAAAAACGCCAAAACAAACAAGCGCTTAAATCGAAAATATTACTAAAAATAAAACAAAAAATTCATATGAAAAACTATCATCAAAATAAAAAGATTGCAAAATAAAAAAATGCCAAAAACCGAAAAAAATCGCTAAAACGAAAAACAAATCATTGAAACGAAAGAAAAGCTTCAAAACTAAGAAATCGCTTAAACTTAAAAACAACCGAAAAATTTACGAAAACCGAAAAAATTGGTTAATCGAAACAAATCGCCAAAACTTAAAAAAAGGCTTTTAAACTTTATAAAAACCGAAAAAATCGCCAAAACCGAAAACAAATCGCCACAACAGAAGAAAAGCCACAAATCTAAAAAACAACCGAAAAAATCGCCAAAAACCCAAAAAAATATCGCTAGAACGAAAGAACATTGCTAAAACGAAAAAAAGCGTCAAAATGAAAAAATCGCTTAAAACAAAAAACAATCAAAAAATTCGTCAAAAATAAAAAAAAACTTAAATCTTAAATCGCCAAAACGAAAGAAAAGCGCCAAAGCTAAAAAAGTCGCGTATAATAAAAAAAATCGAAATAAATCGCAAAAATTTAAGAAAACGCTTGAACAAAAAAAATTGCAAAACGGAAGAAAAGTGCCAAGATTAAAAAAAAATATATTAAAATAAAAAGCAACCGAAAAATTCGTCAAAAAAATCGGTAAAACGAAAAAAATTGCCAAGACGAATGTAAAGCACCAAAACCAAAAAAAAAACGCTTAAACTAAAAAACAACCAAAAAAACGCTACACGAAAAAAAGTCGCCAAAACGAAAGAAAAGCGTCAAAATTAAAAAAAAATCGCTTAAAATATAAAAAACAACCGAAAAAATCGTTGAAACGAAAGCAAAGCCAAAACTAAAAAATTCACTTTAAATAAAAAACAACCAAAAAATCAAAATTGCCTTACGAAAAAAAAAATGCCAAGAACCAAAAAAATCGGCAAACCGAAAAAAATTCAAAAACCTACAAAATACACTAAAAGGACAAAAAAAAGCATCAGTAAAGATATTCGAATATTTAGGCTATAGCTTGTAAAGTTTTAAATATGTAGTTTTCGTATGGAACCTTTCGCATGCAAGTCAAAGTCGCGCTTTTCAAAGGAAAACGCAAAATTTTTTTTAAGTAAAGTGTAATTTTTTAACAACTTTCTTTTTTGGCAACACTGTTTGTTGCAAATCACCTGCTTTCATGTATCATGTTAAAGTTGTTAAACATGTTCAGTTTGGTCTAGAATTTAACCATGAAGAGACCCACATATCGACGCCTCCAAAGAATGTAAAATTTATACGACTATGTGTGTAGTCTAAGTATATTTATGCCTATAACTTTGGAACGGATCGGCTCATCTTAACCAAATTTTGACAGTATTTAGATTATAGAACGTAGGATTCAAAAATCTAAGAACTTTAAAAACGTTCTTAGTACACTTAGAATGGAGGCGTCGATATGAGAAACGCTTACAGATTATTAAAGTTTATTATCAAAATTCATGCTTGGTTAAAAAAGTTCAATCGTGCACTTATTCCAATTAATGGTCAGTTTGTGCGACCTTCATAGGCGTCTATTCGGAATATTTGTTACTAAATTTCTCACTAAAATTACATTATTGAACATTAAACCAACAACACGCATACATAGATTGTAAACAGATGAAAATATCAAAGCTGTATTGATAACCGTGAATTATCGATTCGGCGCCATTCGCAGCAACTGTTACTTTTTTTTCCAATATGGAAGAGCTGGCTGTTGGTTCAGCAAGACAATGTCACATGCAACACATTAGTCAAAACAATGGTCCTATTGAGAGACAAGTTCAGTTCAGTGAACAGTTTAAATCAAGTAAATTAAATTAAATTATTTTTTATACAGCAATGATAAAGCTCATATCTGTAGGGATAAGCCCGTAATGATTTACGCATTGGAAGACAATATTGAAGAATTTATTCGTGAGATACCAACCGATATGTTGTAGAGAGTATGTCGAACTTGGACCCAGCACGCTGCAGAGTATGAACCATTTCGGACTTATCCGCTGTCAAAATTATACAAAGATCGTTCTACCGACTCAAATAAAGATTTCATACATTTCTCTAAATTGTATGTGTTTTTTTTTTTAATAAAATCCAAAAATTCTTAAATAATTCTTTCTGCAAAAAAACCGACTTCAATGCAAAGATCTGATAGAAGAAGATAAGAAGTAGTACTTGAAATATAAAATTAAATTTTAATAAACGTGCCTCCTGCCATTTTTAAAATGCAAGATTGTTATTATAAATATTTGTCTTTCATCATAATTTTTAATTTTCCCATATTCTCCTTTACACCGGAATCGGTATTAAGTGAAAAGTACGGAATGTCATATATTGTAGAATGTAGAAAAAAGGTCAATGATTGTAGCAGAATTCCTCTAACTTGAAGTTTCCCAAGCTGACATACAATTTAAATATTTGCTGTTGTGATTTTACTTTGTCAATTCGAATGATTTTGTTCTAGAGCTTCAAAAACATTTTTTTGTGTCGTCTTAAGAATGAAAGCTATTTCTCACGGTATTTTGGCTACCAAAAATCCATTATATTATTTTTATGTAGCAAGAAAAAAAATTCCAAACATATATATCTGATTTTCTGGCAAATACCTGCAGCTGTTGGTTCCGTTCGCCTGCCTTTGGCTGGCCGTATTTTCCTTTCGGCCATGAATAAATAGTATAACGCTTGGTTACATTCCAAGGAGTGCAAATATCAGTAGAAATGGTACAATTTCATCTGGGCAAACAAAATGCTAATGAAAAGTTTCATTGTCGTTGTTGTTTTTGTCTTTCGTTTATTTTTGGAATTTTTTTTTAATGTCCCTGTACAGTTTCCTGTTTGTTGTACAGGCAGGCGTAAAACGTGCAGGTGTGCAGGTATGCCAAGAAAAGGTTAAATACAAAAATTGGCAAGATGTGGCAAAACAAAAAAAGAATTAAATAAAAAATAAAAGAAGATGGTTTGGAATGTGTTAAACATACAGCCATGCTGACCTTAAGGACTTCATGCTGATGCTGATGATAATGTTTGTTCGCTTGTTTCCCATTTTTCATTTTCCGTATTCCATCTTGCCGTTTTTCCATTGTTGCATTGTTTATTAGCATTTTGCTGGGCAAATATTGTAAACAGCGTGTTTTGAACTGTTGTGCTGTCATTGTAGGTGAAATGTGTTTCTTAGGTTACGGCTTATAAAGGATTATTGGTTGTTAGTAGAGCCCTGCGAAAACACTCTTGAAATGTTAATACATCTTGTTTTCTAAATATATTCTCGTGGCATGTATCATACTAAACCAATAATAAATGCTGTCGTATTATAAGCGAAGCACGATGGATGTATTGGTGTTCGTATATATGAGTGTTAACAAACGATGTCGCCAAAACGAATAAAATCGCCGAAATGAAAAAATCGCCAAATTGAAAAAACGCTAAAAACCCGAAAAAATCGCCAAAATGAGAAAAGAAGTGTCAAAACTAAAAAATAGCGCCTAAATGAAAAAAGTCACCAAAAAGAAAAAACGCCTACAACCAAAAAAATCGACATAACTAAAAAAAATCACCTAAATGAAAAAAGTTGCCAATATTAAAAAAAATCGCCAGAGCGAAAAAACAACAAAACGAGAATAAAAGTGTCAAAACTAAAAAAATTGGCAAAATAAAACAAACGCGAAAAACCAAAAAAATCACCAAAACAAAAAAAGCCCTTTATGAAAAAAATCGCCAAAAATAAACAAAATTTCTAACTAAAATAAATCGCCAAATTCGAAGAAATTGCCCGAATGAAAAAAATGGCCAAAATGAAAAAAACGCCTAAAAGAGAAAAAAATCGCAAGAACGCGAAAAAGGTGCCAAATAATTGTTTATATGAAAAAAGTCGTCAAAATGAAAAAACGTCAAAAAACGAAAATATCGACATAACTAAAAAAATCGCCTGAATGAAAAAAAATCGCCAAAATTAAAAATAACACCAAAACCCCAAAAAAATCAACAAAACGAGAAAAAGTGTCAAAACTAAAAAATTGCCAAAATTAAAAAAACGTCAAAAAGCAAAAAAATTGCCAACACGAGAAAAAAGTGCCAAAACTAAAAAAGCGCCAATAAATGCAAAAACCATAAAAATAAAAAAAACGCTTAAAACCGAGAAAAACATGCGTAACCAGTCTTGAAATTTAAATAAATATTATACTAAACCAATAATAAATGCTGTCGTATTTTAAGCAAAACGCGATGAATGCATTGGTGTTCGTGTATATGAGTGTTAACAAGCGATGTCGCGAAGACTTCTTGTTCGTAAGTAACAAACACTCAAAAGAAGTAGTGTTGATTCGTGTATGCTTTTTATTTTGCATATTATTGTACGTTTGAGTCTTGTCATGTCTTAAAAGTTCTTGTAAGTGGTCTTGTGTAAGACTTTAGTTGTTAAACGTTCTAAGAGCTTGATAAAAAAGTCATTTATAAAATGACAGTGTAAATAAATTAACAAAAAATAAAAGAAAATCTAAGGAAAATGTTGTTGTACACTGAAGCAGAACACAAAACACGACTGAATTAAAAAGAAATTAAAAGAAATTTTTAAAATTTTTTGAATGCCAGTGAAACATACTAAAGTGAAGCAGTAAATGGTTCCTTCACCCTTTTCTTTGTCACTTTTTAGAAAATATTTTATACTTTTAACTTGAGTATAGTATGCAAGATAAATATTTAATTAATAACTTGTAAATTTACTTTAAAGATTTATTTCATTTACAAATATATTTTACTATTGCTTAGTCGAATTGCCAACAGATTGACTGCAGTGATATATCTCTTAAAGCTTTTTGCTAGATGTAGATTTTTTTTGTTAACGTAAAGCTGCTTTTAGAAAATGAAATGGCCCACTACAATTGCTGTTTGCTTATTTCATTTGTGTTCCATGCCAATTCCTCTCCGCAGGACACTTCATTGTTATTCATCTGCTTTAACAAGAACGGATGTATGTATGTGTGTATATGTTTTGCAATTGAACGTGTATTCGTAGCGGAAGTTCAACTACGTTTTAACCTTTGAAAAATTTGGTATTTGTTACGCGTTTGATTTTGGCTCTTTGCCCGCTCTTTTTTTTTGTTGTACATTTTGATTCATTTGTTTGCTAAGATTTTATTTGATTGTTTGATTTTTTTGTGGAAAGTATTGTGTGTTTTTTCCCGCCCTGAACTTCGTGATACTTTCATTTACTTTTTGTTCTTATTTAAGACTGAGCACTCACTAAACTAAATTTGCAATTTGTATAGAGCTTTATTGCAAAACTATGTATGTTGCTAAAAATGTTGCATCATAGTGTGCATAGTGCATTCATGTTCATCAAATGATTCTAAGCTCAAAATAAATGCGTTCGTTTGGTTTTATTGCAAAAGCATTTAAATGGGAAAAGTTGCTTACAGAGACTGATATTTTCTTAGTCAACTTGTTGTGTTTTCCATAGATTTGAGATTTTGAAATACATTGTTAAGCCATGCATTGAATTTCAATGGTATTTTTGAAAATGAATTTTGAAACTATAAAAGAAGTAGTAAGCAACATTTAAGAGAAAGGAAATTGCTAAAAATTTTTTTACCTTTTTGTAAACATATTTTCTTTTTTTAAGCTTTTATTTAGTTTTACCTAACCCGTTGTCTGTCTGTTATCAAATCTTGCAAATTAAATTTGATCAACTTCCCGGTTTCCGATTGAGCTGAAATTTTTTCATCCATATATAAATCGGATGACAGTGTTGATCTGATGATAGCGGATAATTTTTTTTTTGATAATTTTAATATCATAAAAAAACTCTTCAGTTTGTCAAATTAATAAACTTTATTTGAAACCAGAAAAGCTTGTTTCTTTTTTTTCTTTAATTTTTGTTAATTTTAATTTTTATTATTCGAACTTCATTTATTTCTTTATTTATGTTTTGATCAGGCTTAAGTTGGTATAATTTTAAAAGTCAAATTACATGTAATAATTATTAATGAACAAATAACATTAAAGTTAATAATTAATAGTAACAAACCAAAAAAGTTTGTCTTAAGTAGAACAAAAAATAAGCAAATTAACTAACATGCGCATAATTAGTAAAGAATAAACGACAATGGTAAGTCTGTTGTAAATTAGAGATGGTAAATTTGCGGTTTCACTACAAAACACGTTTTAGCAAATTGAAATACGATGAATCAAAACAATTCACGTATTCCATTTGCAAGAAAGTTTCGTATATAAGGCAGAAATCTACATCAACTGACACCACACACAGTGGACCAACACAGAAGAACGCTGATGATGAAGGTTTAGTGGCCTTCGAAAACTGCTGGCTGTTCCGTTCAACTATGTGTTGTCAGAATATTTACAACTAACTTTGATGTTATATGTTCATTAATAATTATCACATGTAATTTGGCTTAAAAAAGCGATACAAACTTTAGCCCGTTCAAATAAATCATAAATATTAAAGTTAATTGTTAATATTCTGACTAACACATAGTTGAACGTAACAACTAGCTGTTTTCAAAGGCCTTTAAACCTTCATCATCAGCGTTCTTTGTGTTTGGTCCACAGTGCGTGTGTGGTGTCAGTTGATGTAGATTTCTGCTTTATATACAAAAATTTTTGGCAAGTGTAATATGTGAATTATTTTGATTCATTGTCTTTCAATTTATTGAAAGCTTTTTTGTAATGAAAACTCAATTTTACCATCTCTAAATTTTCAACAACGCTAAAATTTAAAAAAAGACAAAATAAAAAAATTACCAAAATGAAAAAAGCGCCAAAAAAAAAACGCTGAAACTAAAATAAATAGATAAAACCAGAAAAAAATTATCTTAAATGAAAAAACGTCCACTTTAAAATGCCATAACTAAGAAAAAACACCAAAAATCTAAAAAAATCTCAAAGCGCTAAAACTAAGGAAAAAGTTTCAAAATTAAAAAAATTGCCAAACCGAAAAAAATCGCCAAAAATTAAGAAAAAGTTCGAAAAAAACTGAAATAAGGCGCCAAAGCCCAAAAAATAAATGTCAAAAAACGCAAAAAAGCGCCACAACTTACAAAACACTAAAGCTAAGGAAAAACGCTAAAAAAAATTACAAAAACTAAAAAAATACCAAAACAAAGAAAAAGTTTCAAAAAATAAATTGAATCGCCGAAGCCCAAAAAAAAATTCAAAAACGAAAAAAAGCACCAAAACGAAAAAACCCCAAAAACAAAAAAAAAATATTCCAAAAAAAAAAAACTAAAATAAATCTCTAAGAACGCAAAAAAGCGCCAAATCATAAAATCCTAAAACTAAGAAAAGGCATGTCAAAGTCTTACTTTACTATTTTAAAATAAAAAATAAAACCGAAAAAAAAAATTAAACCGACTTAAAAAATAAGCACTAAAAAGCTAAAAATTATATTATATTATATTATTATATAAACTTCAAAGAACACTGTGGGTAACATATGTAAAAATATTTTATTTAACTAGATTAATATTATTTTTAGCTTTTTAGGGCTTATGTTTGAAGTCGGTTTAATTTTTTCTTTAAGTTTTATTTATAAACATAAATATTTTTAACTACGTACATGTAAATTGTTTAATAAAATTTATTACTTGATATGTAATATTTATCTTAAAAGCAGTTGTTTCTTGTGCTATATCATTAAACACATTTAAAATCTGACCATAAATATAAAACTTAAGTTTTAAAATTTTAATTGTTTTTATCGCTTCGTATAATGTTTCAACAAAAATTTCGAATATAATTTATATCTTGACTTTTTATATGTATACAAAATGTTGTTGCTTCCTTCTTTTTTCTTCCTGAATGCACTCATTAATTTCAGGCTTTAAAAATGAACCAAACTGAATTATTTCGAAAAAAAAGAAAATACAGGAGATATTGTTAAGCTCAATTTCTTTCACTTCATTTCAGTTTTAAGGGCAATATTTTCTTCTTATACCCTTTACTTCTGCATATGCCATTTATAACACAGAAATGAATGTTTGTTTGCATGTATGTATGTATTGTATGTGCATATGCAAACATATTTACTGCATTGCAAACACACACACACACACACACACACACATTTAAGAAACAATACAATATTGCATAATTTTTCTTTTATGAATAATTGGCAAACTTTTGCGAACAGCAAATGCAAATATAACTGGAGAGTGAAAAAACGAAAAGAAATTGAGTGGAGAAGTAGAAAATTGGTAATCATGTGTATGAATAAATGTATGAAAGAGTTATAGGATTTCATGATGTTAAGGAGATTTCTTGGGTTTGATGAACAAAGGATAAAAATAATACTAAAAATGCCAGCAATTTGCACATGTTGAGGCAATATTAACTTGAACGAGTGTATGAGCTTTTTTTATGTACAGTTTTTGTTTATAGATGCATTTATTAAAATTTCTACATAAAAGTTCATAACGTAAAACAATATGCTCAAGGGTATTGAAAGAAAATGAGCAAAGGTTTAAAAAAATAACGTTAACAATATTGCTTTTTGGAAGTACATTTTGATGTGTAATTACTTTTCCTCAATAATTTTTTTTTCCAAAGCTTAGCTTTTTTTCTTGTTTTAAGCAGAAAGTTTGCAATGAATTATTGATACACTCCATTAAAGTAATTCTCGTATTCCATTTAAATTGAAAAATTTTGTGCATAAAATTAAATTTGTATTCACTGAAAAACCACCTAATATAGGCCAAATAATTCATTGATGAGAGTGTATCGATCCTCGAAAGCGGCATATTAAGAAATTTTTAGTGTTATTTGTTACTTAAAGTTTTTCACTTACCATTTTTATTCCATCACAATTTTTCCCAATTAAATTAAGCTTTCTACCAGTTTGGGTTTGTAGAAATTTGATCTGTTGTTAAACAAAAATAAAAATTAGTCTTTAGATTGTGATTATTATTTAATAAAATGCCAAAAAATATGAGATTTTTGTTACAAAAAAAATTATTTACGGTTACATTTGTATTTCAAGTGTACTTTAGTTAAAATGTGTATGCAAATTTTATTTTAACATAAAATTCAAAATCAAATTATTTTTTTTCATACGGCAGTTAATCTTTTTGCCTTTTTAAAAATTTGAGCTTTAGTCTAAATTATAAATCTTAAACTCAAAAGATATAATTTTTAGCCCAACAGTTGAAAATATAATAATATAATAATTTTTGAAAAAAAAATTCGTTTCTGAGCGTTTGTATAAAAATAACGAAAATTCTTCTCAAAAAATATTTTTTTATAGAAATTTCAAAACTAAGAAATCATTTGCATTAAAAAACACTCTACCCTCAAATTCGAATAAGCTTGTTTTAATAGTTCTTTAAAGTTTGAAAGTACTTTCAAATGAGGTTTTCTAATTGCTGTGGTCTTAAATCAGGGCCAACCATTTCATACAACAATTGTGCAAAGAGCACTTCACACATATTCTTATGCTCATTAATTTAGTCGTCAATGAACAAGCGACGATTACACATGCGCGGATGCTTACAGTTTTTGTTGTTGTTTTTGTTGTTGTGTTTTTATTTTTTTAGGTAACCAGCAAACATTTTGTATAAATAATGGCATGCGAAAAAAAGTCTTTAAAGACTTAGAAAAAATACAACCATTGCTTGAAATTTTTGAAAGTCCATTCACTTGTGACGTAACCAACTCCAATTTTGATATTCAAAGCGAACTGATTATACTTCGAAGTGAATTAAATGCGGCAGAGAAAACGAATGTTACAGAGTTCTGGAAAAATTTGGATACAAATTAATTTGTTCAAAGCAACGCAATAGCCTAAGTTCTTCGCATTTGAAGCATATTTTAATGATAAGGAATTGCCACAAGAGTATTAACACCGAAAATCTTACTGCAAAACTTTAAAATGTGATCAGTTCCGTATTCGTAATAATTCCCTAATAATGCATAATGTTTGTTGGGTTGCAGGGTGTTTTCTCACTAACACAACCTCATTTTATGTTGTGGCTGGCTCTGTCTTAAATCAACCTTAAAAAATTAATCTACTTAAATGTTTACAATGGAAATCTTTTAAGATTAATGGAAGCACAGAATAATATTTAAAATTGCGTCAGGTCGGCGAATTTGTTCCCTTTCCGAAGACAAAAAAGTTTATTTAAACTGGATAAGAGAAATGGTCGCACCATCTATCCAAATAAAAGAGTAAAGAAAAAAATATATAAAATATATTCAATAACGTGCGACTTTGACTCGCAGACGAAGGATTCCGTACGGATACCACACATGTAATACAATACGAACTTAATCCTATATAATCGAATATCTTACGTGATGTAGACATTTTCAAAAAAAATAAAAAAATAAAAATTTAGTACCCGGTGATTTTTTTCGAATTTTAACGATTTTTTAGTTTTGGTGCTTTTTTTTATAGATTTGGTGATTTTTTTCAGCTTTTGGCGTTTTTTAGTTATTCTCGAGTTTTAATATATTACGCATTTTGGTCTTGGCGTTTTTTTAGATTCTTTAGATTTTTAAGGTTGTTATCTTAGTGTTAGCGATTTTTTAGTTTTTGCGATTTTTTCGTTTTGTTGATTTTGTTTCATCTTTTGGCATTTTTTTAGTCTTGGTGATATTTTTCAGATCTTGGCTTTTTTAATTTTTTACTTTTTTTTCGTTTCGACATTTTTTGTTTTGAGGTTTTTTTTGATACTAGTGATTTTGCTCGTTATGGCAATATTTTAGCTTTGGCGTTTTTTTCATTTTGGCAATTTTTCAGTTTTTGGCGATTTATTTTATTTTTTGCGATTTTTTTCGTTTTGTCGATTTATTTTATTGTAAGCGATTTTTTTCGTTTTGACAATTTTTTCAGTTTTTGGCGTTTTTAGCAATTTTTTCAGCTTTTGGTATTTTTTATTCTCAGAGATTTTCTGAGCTCTTGCTGTTTTATAATTTATTACTTTTCATTTTACTTCTTGAAATTTTTTAGTCTGGGCGTTGTTTTAATTATGGTGATTTTTTTTTCGTTTTTTGGCGATTTATTTTATTATAAGCTGTTTTTTTAGTTTTGATGTTTTTTTTTTGATAAAGGCGATTTTTTTCGTTTTGGCAATTTTTTTAGATTTTGGCGTTATTTCGTTATTGGTGTTTTTTATTTTGATTTAATTTTTATTAGTTCATAAAAGTAATACAAAGCCTATAGGCCAAATAACTTATTACTTAGCATAACATAGTACCTTACTATTATAACAGCTGTTATAAGAATTTTTTATACACATTTTTTATTACGTTTTTTAGGTTCTTGGGATTTTTTTTAGTTTAAGCCTTTTTTAAGATTTTTGCGGTTTTTTCGTTTTTGGCGATTTATTTTATTCTTAGCGATTTTTTTAGGTTTGACGATTTTTTTCGATTTAGAAATTTTTTCAGCTTTTGCCGTTTTTTACCGTTTCCTCGTTTTAATTTATTAAGTTTTTTTGGTTCTTGTGAATTTTGTAGTTTAGGCTTTTTTTATTTTGGGAATTTTTTCGATTTATTTTACTTATAGCCATTTGTTATGATGTTATGTTATGACTGTTTTTTAAAATTTTAACGATTTTTTTCGTTTTGGCAATTTTTTCAGCTTTTGGCGTTTTTTAGTTTTGGAGTTTCTTTAGTTTTCCACATTTTTTAATTTATTACTTTTTATCGGTTCTTGAGGCTTACTTAGTTTTGGCGTAATTTTTGATTTTGGCAGTTTTTTCGTTTTTTTGGCGATATATTTTATTATTAGCGATTTTTTAGTTTTGAAAAATGTTTTCTGTTCTTGGCAATTTTTGTAAGTTTTGGCCATTTTATTCATTTTGGCGATTTCCAATCAAATTGTCAAAATTACATAGCCAAAATTTAATTAATTAATTAATTTAATTGATTGATTGATTGTACCCTTTACTTTTGATTTTTTTAACTTCAGTGTTAATTGGTGTAGTCTGCATGAAATTACACTAACTTTGCAAAATTTTAAGTGTCATTATATAATTCCCTGTATATTACATAAGGATTTTAAAAATTTTCATTGCTCGCCTTGGAACACGCCTAAGTTTTCTACTGTCAAATATTTGTTGATGTAGCCAGTGATTATAAAACTGAAAACTGTTAATAAAATTTATTTCGTATATGAAGAAATAAATAAACTGAGAGCAAAATAAAAAAATTTAATAGCTCACATATAAAATTGTCAAACTATACATTAACAGGCTCTGCAAAGATAAATTTTACCTGTAGCAATAGCTGAGGGATTGTGTTAACTAAGAGTGACTTAAAACGAGATGCTACTGTACAATATTGACATAGATGGTAAAGGGAAAATGTATGAATATATTTAATATAAGACTGTTGAATACACAGAACAATAAATGTTCAAGAAGAAAAAAATATACACAAAAAATGGGAATAAATAAATGGAAATAATAAATAATAAGTGTATATGTACATTTACATGTGTGTAAATAAATAACTCAAACTGTCAGTGTTATAGATCATTGCTTATGCAGCAATTGGTGGCAGCTGCTACAAAATTTAAACTGTCATAAAATGTGATTTTTCACAGTCTTTTATTTATATTCTTATTACATATTTATTTTTTTTTTATATAAAATTTGCTTATAGATTTTTATGAATTTTTTATACAAAAAAATGTTTTATTTTCTATTTACAAAATTTGAATATATGTAAATCTAATGCTTTAATAAATTTTGTAATAAAATATAGGGTGTAGAGTCAACCTTCTTCCCCAGCCGTATGAAAAAGTATCCAAGTGGTTTATTAACTACCATACCAGCAGTGGATTTATCTGTCATACCAAGCTCTATGCTAATGGTAATGTATAAGCATGATTTACTTTCAAAGTTATTAAAAGATGTATGTACGCACGCACAGACACACAAACACACACACACTCTCAAATATTCCTTGAGCTAATACATTTATGTAGCCCCTTTCCACTTGTGGCGAAATGTTAAGTTACTCATATGTTGAACTATTTATCTCTTTGTGAATCAGCTATTAAGTACTGCCAGTGCAGCAGAACTTTGCCTTTGTGGTTTCTTAAGGAACTCATGAAAAACAAGCAAACATTAAGGCAAACGAGAAAGCAACGTAAAGTTTTGGCATAAAAAGGAAAAAAAAAGAACTACAAACTATGAAATTATAATTTCATTTTGAAAAGAAAGCAAAAATTTCATTCCAGCAATTATCTGGAGGAATGACAAACTGAAAGTACGATTCCATTTTGTGTGGTCGGTTGGTTGCAAGAAGAATTTATGTGTGTGTGTGAGTGCATGTAGAGCAGTGTATAGTGCATGATTATGTATTTGCAAAGAATGTGCAAAGGCATATGTAACTGCATGATTCTTAATAAAAAAGTAGGTACATTCATTAATCAATTGAGGACCACAAGTTCTCTTTGTGAATTTTTCCAAAGCTTGCTAATAATTTATAAAATTTTTTGGTTGCCTCACTGAGGGGCAGAGTGGAGGTAGAATTAATTAAAATTAATTTGTTCTTCGTTTAAATTAAAATTTCAGTATGTATTTAAGATTAAAATTTTTCAATTTTATTTTTGTAAAAAATATATTTTGCATTAAAATAAAATTCTTAAATATTTAACATCCCAAAGTTTTATAAAAAAAATTAAGCTGGTATTTTTTGCATGCATTTAACGCACCAAGTCTTTTAACTACACACAAGCACTCCCTCTCCATCTCTCACACTCACTTACACGCACACGCATGCATATGAACATACACACTGGCCCAATTGCATGGCATTTGCATGCAGAATATTCAAGTAGAAATGCACATGTACTTGACTTTTTAATGCTTAAATAGTTTAACATTCATTTGCATTTCAAATAGTTTAATATTTAAAAAATATTCTTTTTTTCACATTCTCGAAAGAATAATTTCCCTTTACTGTCAATAGAATATAATATAGCTTTTGAAATGAAAGTTAGCAACATGCATTAGTACATGTAAGGCTTTTGTGTAACGTAATATTTGCAGCTACTTACAGAAAATCATTAGAATTTAATCATAAATCTTACAAACAAATAATTGGAGCGTTTAACAATGTCGAAAGACAATCTTTAAATGTATAGAAAACAATTTATGGTGAAATGAGTTGATGGTAAATGAATGAAAAGCTAAGTGTAGAAAGCAAATATCTAAATCAACTGACACTACACACACCAGACTGAACACAAGCAATGATGATGATGAAGATACAGTGACTTTAAAAAAGAGGTAGTTGCTCCGTTCTGCTAGTGTTTGTCAGAATATTTACAACTAACTATGGTATTATTTTTTCGGTAATAATTGTCACATGTAATTTGGTTTATAGAGTTTACGACTAATTCAATTATAAATATAGAGTTTTTTTTTTGTTTTCAATATAAAATTATCGAAGAACTACACGTTAAACAGACTTATCAATAATATTCCCAAAAAATATTTATATTTTTTAACTTTTTTTGAATTATTGAAAGAACACTTTTCTACTTTTAAATCTCACTATTAGTGCTAAGGTAAATGATAAAAAAATATATGAGCTAAAGTGTGTCGCGTAATACCAGAATGAGGTAAATTATCTTACTCAGACGACGTACAGTGAAAGTTTGGTCTCGAAACCTCACTTTTCAACTACTCAATTTCAAAACTCAAATGATGCAGATTTTATATGGAAGTATTTATATATGAAATGCGCATTTACATTTTTTATAGAAACATTTTTTTTTGCTATTTTTGAAAGCATAAAATAAAGTCTATGCAAAAGGAGCTAAGCAAAAAATTATATATGTTTTAATACAATTCATTGGACAATGTATGTATAATTTTCTTAATAATAACATTTGGCTTTAACATATTTTTTAACTCGGTGTTCTTTGCTACTTCCACTCCCCAAATTTCTAAAAAGACAACCTTTTCCACCAAAAAAAAATATCTGAAAAATAATATATAATAAAGTTTTGTGGATGCTTCTTTCCAACCCCTTTCTCCACTGAAAAAAATTGTTATACTGCTCCTTATGCAAAAAAAAAAACTTTTTAAAAATGGCTCGATAAATCGTCATGTGAGAACTTAAGTGTCCAATACGCCACTATAAGATATTTTATATTGGACACTTAAGTTCTCAGATGACGAAATTTGATAATCAACTATTGGATAGGGGGCAAGTTGCTACAACTTCGCCGCTTCTCAATATAAAAAAAATTTAGTGAAAAGGATTTTGGATGACAAGAGCATTTGATAAACAATTTGAACTTTTTTTTTACTCAAAAAACCAGATTTTTGGGCAGGGAAATTTGCGACACCCTCCTCCTCACCTAAATTTTGCAAAAAAGTTTAGTGGACCTTTTTATATACAAAAAGAATTTTGAAAATTGTTTTACAAATGGCGTAGCTCCATCCAAACGTAAAATTAATTATAAAATTCTCTCTTTTTTTTTGGCGGGCAGATTTCACCACACTCCCTCCAAAAAAAAATAATAACTTGTGGATCTCTTTCTCTTTAAAAATGGCTCCACAAACGACAAAGTTATTTGGTAATAAATTTGTGGAACGGGCAATTTGCGACACCTTCCACCCATTCTAAATTTCCCACAAAAGCTTAATGGACTTTTTATATGCAAAAAGAATTTTGAATATTGGTTTTAAAATTTTATATTGTATCATTACAGAAGACTAAAGTAAGCGCTAAGTTTCGTAGCGATCCGATAAAAAAAATAGTTAAATCAAGGTATACAATGTAATAGGCGTGTTCCTTCTCACTTTTTTTGAAAATGGGAACAAATCGAAGCTACGCTTTCTTAGACTGAAAATAAATTTAAAAATCGGTGTAAAAATAACTAAGTTATAAATTAAAAAACTGCAAGATACGCAGGCAAATACTTAACTAAACTCGAGTCACATCCTAATCCCCTTGCTCGTAACATCTTGAATTTTACTGGACACATTCGCCTAAAAAAGAGGGACTGCCTTAAAATACATTTATTTTTCCTTTTTGATTATCACTACTCATGTATTATTTGGAATAACTACCACTAAGCTTATGTTGGGCCTAATAATTATATTTTAGCTTTAAGATTTGATTACTTATTTGTTAGTGCATATTTGACGATACAATAAATAAATACATGCATAAAAAAATAATAATATACTAAAAAAACAAGACTGCAGGTGGTGCTCTGTTCTGAATCAGCTGTTATTTTATCCAGGGGTCCCTGGAAGATATTGTGAAACAAGTGAAAAAAAATTTCCTTAATTTTTTGCACAAAAAATGCACGAAGAAATAATTTTTTTCTTGGCATAGAACACTCGTATTAACATTAACATATTATTTTTAGCAGGCTCTTAAATACATTATGAATACATACAGTTAAACGCTATCACCAAGTTTGAATTAGCTGTTGGCCAAAAACTGATAACACCTTTTTTGAAAGTGCACTTGTTCTAGAAATCTGTGGAGGCCCATGAAAAAAATTGGCCACCAAAATCTTCAAACTTAGTATAGAGACTTACAACCTTTTGATAATACTATCAAACCTGTAGTGTCAAGACCGTGTTTATTTTTCACTGTTGCCCAGTGTTATTATTGTTTAAAAAAAATTATTTTTTCTTTTAATTTCTTTTGAATTGTTTTAAAAATTCTTTTCTACTAACAAATCTTACGTTTAATGCTAAAAATAATTTCACTGAGTGCAAATGATATTAAAAGCTTGTCTCTTAGAAAAAAGAACAATTTTTTTGCTTTCAGTTTTTGGAGTTGCATTTGAACTAGCAATATATTAAATTTTTATTTATCTGTTTTTTTGGCAAAGCCGTATTGCAAATAGTTATAAGCAAAAAATATGATATAAAAAAGTTTGTATTTTTTTAAACGATTTATTGCCGCTGTCAGAATAATATTCATGAGGGATTCTTGGCGTTTGAAACGTGGTATTTGTTAGATTTCCACAAAAACTCCCAGCAGCAGCAGGAAAAATTAAAAAAAACAACATATAAAGTTTTCATATAAAATATTTTGCAAATTCAGGTAAAATTGTTATGGTAACCACATTTGCCAAACTATATCTAAAATGTGCAAATAAATGGAGTTATGCATTTGTGTGTGAGTCTGTTTTTGTGTGTGTTTTTTAAAAATGCCAAACAAATCACAGATATTCCTGAATGTTTATTGGAAAAATAAACCTTAGAAAAATCTAACTAATTGGTTTAGCTTTTATGCCGTAAGCAATTGGATAAATGTATTGTAGGGATATATGTATGTATGTAGGAATATTAATAAAAAATAAAAATAAAACCATGACAGGAAATATAATGAAGGATTTCAATTGAAGTGGAAAATTTTTCATGCACACAAGCTAAAGCATTTGGTTTAATAAATAAAGACAGTAGAAAGTAGACTGACTTTAATTTACCTGGGAGAACTTTGTATAAAATAAGTAAGAGTCCGTGTCAACTTTTTAAATATTCGTTTCTATAGTCATTAGATTTTGTAAAAGTGAAATCAACTGATAATTAGTGAGACCTACCGCCCAAAAAATTAAACAAAATCATTTTTTGACAATAATCGATTATTTACGAACGTAAGAAATAGATTTTTCTCAAAATATGAAGTTCAAAAATTATGGCGATTGCAACCATCGACTTAATGAAATAAAAAATTTCGAGGACAGTTGGCAGCTCTTGATTATTTCTTGAGAAGCTGCTTGAAGTCATTGGCTTAGGTTAGGTTAGGTTAGGTTAGCAGGCTGCTGGCAAGAAAGAAAGAAAATTGGAGTCCAGCTTAGTTATATCCAATACAATGATTCCTTTGCACTACCTGTTAGTTGAAAAAAAGATAGTTAGGGAGGAGCGAAGAGGATCAGAACAGTAGAAATAGATGAAAGATAATAATTAATTTAGAACAGGTGAGAGTGAGTCGAAAATTGGCTTTGGGGGGGAGTCAGCGGCTATACCCACTAAACCCACTCTTCCTTATAAGGGGTGTTTTTTATTGAGGTATAGAACTTTAAGTTGGCATCACATTTTTAACTGGCGGCCATTTTGTCAGCTGTCAAGTGATTAATATTTAGTTTGGTTTGCCATTTGCATTTTGCCATGAAGAGGTTGACAAAAGAACAACGCTTGCAAATCGTGCAAATTTATTTCGAAAATAATGGTTCAGTTCGCGAAGTTTACCGCAAACTCCGTCCATTTTATGGTCCACATAATCGTCCATCAGAGAATTAATTCGGTTAACCATGGATCGTTTTCGCACTACGTTTACTCTATGTGATAATACGCATCCGCAGAGACGTCAAACAGCGTGCACCGAAGAAACAATTGCCGCTGTAGAGCAAAGTGTTGAAGAGGAACCGAATGGTATAGAGCCGGTATAGAGCCATGATAACCGACTATTTTGTTCCCGAATTGGATGGCATGAATGTGGATGAGTTTTGGTTCCAACAAGACGGCGCTACATGCCACACAGCGCACGTCACAATCGATTTATTGAAGGAATCATTCGATGAGCGCATAATTTCGCGGAATGGACCTGTCAATTGGCCACCAAGATCGTGTGATTTGACACCATTGGATTATTTTCTTTGGGGATATGTGAAATCGCTCGTCTACTCCAACAAACCAGAAACGTTAGGGGACTTGGAAGCCAACATTCGTGGTGTTATTGCCATTATACAGCCCCATATGCTCGAAAAAGTGGTTGAAAATTGGACCTGTAGAATTGGCTTTATTCGAGCCAGCCGCGGCGGCCACATGCCCGAAATCATATTTAAACATTAATGGCATAAAATTATCCTTCCAATAAAGCCAAATTGATGGACATTAAAACGATTTTCTTGTGTTTTATTTCAATTCGAAGTTCTATACCTCTAAAAAAACACCCTTTATAAAGGCTTAATTTTGTAATGTAATTTTCTAATAATTCGGATAGGCTGCAGAAGAATATTCTGCCAAGAAGGTGCACATGGAGATCCTACAGAGCAAGACAATAGCAGAGGAGATGCAGGATACTTTTCATATCCAGTAGTCATTATTTACTCCTCCCGTAGTCATTAAACGGGAGACTCATACGCTTAACATGGGTTCCATAGGCGCAGTAGCCGGTCAACGTGGTCACGAGGTTTCTCATGTGCTTTATATTAAAGTTCATGAAGTTCATGAGAGTTTTCGTTCTATGAAATTTTAGCCGCGGCCAGAGGGTTCTTTTATTGCACAAATTGGTTCATTACACCATCATTCTTGAGCCAATTCAAGAAAGGTAACATCCAACCATCTCCAGCAGGATGAGAGTAGGAGACCACAGAGATTATCGATATCGAGTTCTCTTAGTGAAGTCCCTCTTTTTGCTAAAATAGTCCTAAATAGTCAAAAATAGTCGCATGTCCACACATCTAGTTTAATAAGATATTTAAATGCTGCTCAAGCCCATCCAGGGCTTTGCGACATTCTTGGAAAAGACTGAATTGCAAATTGGCTGTCAGTCATAACGTGGACATCTTTGTTTGAAATCTGATAGACCCTTAGTCAGTATATTGCTCTTTGAATGGCAGATAGCTCTGTCACTGGCTTATACTTCGTCGCAAAAAAAATTTGCTCTGGCCTGTTAAATAAAATTTTTGAATAAAATTTTTCTAGACCAAAATTAAATTTTTGTGTTATTTTCCACAATTTCAAGATTTAAGTAACCCCTTCTTAATTTAAATATCTATTGAATTCAATGCTTAAAACCATTTTTTTTGTACATTTTTTCCTTAGTTATCTAAAAATCCAACATTAAAATAACTATTACCGACACACACTCACAAACCCAACAAAGCATATCTGACTGCAGAAGAGAAATAATAATTTAAAAATACTTTACTTTACAGTATTAGAATTAAAGATAATCTAAAACAACTTGTTATTGAACTTTTTCAATTTTCATTCACTTTTATCTTGTTGTTGTTGATGTTGTTGTTGTTGTTGTTGTTCTTGGTTTGTTTTTCACAAAACAAGAAACCAATTTTCTTTTTAAAAATCAAAAGACTGAGCAAAGAAAATCTCTACAAAGTATTTTAAACAATAGAGGGCATAAAGAAAGAGACAGAAAAAAGAAGTGTGATAGAGAGAAGAAAAAAAAAACACAAAATAAGATTTATCAACAATCATAACAACTAACCAGTGTACACAGACTTATCGTGTTAAAATAAGAAAATAAAATAAAATTTTGTCTGTAAAAATATATAAAATAAAAATTTATTATTTTGTAATATTGTTTACTTGAAGTTTTGTTCTGATGCTGTTTGTTATTTGTTTTTTTTTCGTATTCCTTCACTTGATAAATATGACAGCAGGGTAAACATTCCATCACACTGTAATTTTATAGTGCCAAAAGTTGATGTACAGTAAGGACTGAGGGCAGACGTACAGAGCAGTGTTTTACAGCAAGTACACTTAGACTGGCTGCGTACATTTAAAAAAGAAGCAACGAGAGCATTACTAGCATTAATAACGATAAAGAGCTTGAATTATATAATATTTGGATTCTTAATTCAATGAGATGCTTATAGGAAATATTTATGATAGGAATACTTTGGTATACTGAAATAATGGAATTTTGTGTGATTTTTAAAAAAGAGGCCAGTGAGAATCTTTTTAATTTTAGCTTTAGATCTATTCCCTTTTATATTTTGTCGTAGAAATAAGGAAAGGATTTTATATTTAAAAATTTCTCCACAAAACTGCATCATTAGATTTTTGAAATTGAGTAGTGACGAAATGGGGGCTTTGGACCAAAATTTCCACTGTGTTGTAAAGCATAGAAAGCGTCCCATAATAGACTTGCAAAAAAAAAGAGCACAACATTTCTAGAAATCTTTAACAAAATTTAATGAATTTTAATTATTTTTGCTGGAATTATTCCAAGTTAGGCTTAAGCTAAGTTATCACTATTGGCACACTGTACCGATTTTCGTCAGCTCACTGTGATCAAGTGAAAAAATTTTTTTTCCTAAATTTTTTAAAAAATTATTTAATCTATTTATTAAAAAAGGCTTCAAGCGGAACATATATAGCCCAAATTAATATAATATATCTAAAAATCATAAACGCAGATTTTAAAACTGCATTATTGGATTTTTTTTTTAATTGTTTAGTAAGGAAATGGGGGTTTGGGCACAAAAGTTCCACTGTATCACGTTGATTACAAAGTGTCTCATAATCGATTTAAAAATAGAAAGACCACAGTATTTCTACAAACGGTTAAGATAACTTGATGAATTTTAATTATTTTTCCTATAATTATTTTGAGTTAGACCTAGAAGAATTGAGTTATTATATTCAGAGAATTCGAAAGCTTAAGTTTTGGAAATATTAGGCAAAAATTTAACTTCCAGAAGTAGCTCTTACTAGCGTGAAAATAAATTTCAAACCTTAATGCTGTTTTTTTCTAATAAAACAAGATTTATTTTGAAGTTATATTATATCCGGTTTTTTTAAATTAAGGCTAAGAGGCTCATACGTATGATCGTATGATCAAAGAGATACCCTCAGATTATATTGAAATGTTCATTAGAGGTGTTCAATTTTACCGTAGCTGCAACAAAGCAAAATATTTTTGGAAAAAATTAGGAGTCTCTTTAAGTTAGTCTTAAAAAAATTTGTTTTCATTAATTTTTCAAAAATTATTTAATCTTTTTATTAAAAAAAGACCTCAAGCTAAACATATACATATTAAATCAATATAATATGTCTCAAAATTATAAACGTAGATATTAAATTAAAAAATTTCTCCACAAGATTGCATTATCGGATTTCTTAAATTGAGTAGTGAGGAAATGGGGGTTTGGGCTCACAAATTCAAAAATTAGGCTTACCAAAGTCACCAAAATCGTCAAACTGCATATGGAGTTTTAGTACTCTTTGGTAGGAGAATTGAACCAATACCAACAAGTCCAAAAACTTTTTTCACTGTTACACAGAGCTATCACCTAAAATTATGAAATGGACAGAATATTCCACACATTTGGCTCAAATGGATCCTTTTATCTTCCATTGACAATAATAGAGTAAATAAATTTCGACTGAAACTTTTATTTTATAGCAATGAATAAAATCTTTAACGTCTTAGCAGTTCCTCAAAATTTCAAAGTATTTTCTCGTATGTTATCCTAGTCTCTCAGGATATATTAAGACGAAAATTCTTTAGAATTTGCAATGTTTCAAATTTTCAAGTTTAGAAGTTAGGAAACTTGCTTCTTAATGGGAGAAAAGATTTCCCACATTTACATCTGATTTAATTAAACGACTGTAACTGGAGCGTATACCTCTTAGTAGAAATAATTTATGGCGATTTCCATATCTTTGTTACCCACTGTACTTTCTTTTAGCTTGTTTATCAAAACCAAATTTAATGTAAAGGAACTCTAAACAAAAACAAAGTTAAAGAAATATACAAAAAAAAGACTTTTCTTTTATTTAAAACATTTGGCAAAGAAATAAAAAACAAAACACCAACATAATCATCATTATCATCATCATCGTCATCAACACAATGTCTGCCACGCCACCAGAAAAAGCCAGCTAGCGGGCTGGCAAAACAAACACGCAAATCTGCACTTCCCTCTAAAGGAAATTCAGAAAAAAAATCTTTTTATATATATGTTTGGTTGTATATCAGAACAACGTTTGAAGAAATAAGAAAAACATCTTGTTGTCAAAAAAGGAATTTTGTTTTAAATAAAAAAGTTGAAAATAAAATTATATTAAAGAGCAGCAGAAGGAAAAACAAAGTGGCATGACAAAACAAAAACAAAACAATTGAGGAAATAAGCATTTGTAATGGTGGAAAAATTTCTATTTTCGCAATGAATGTTGTTTACAGAATTTAAAGTCCTTTGTTTTTGTTGTTTTTTTTTGGTGGTTGTTGTGAACAAAGGAAGAATAAAGAGTGCAAAGCAAGGGTCAGTATTTTAGAAAATTTATTTAATAATCTTAAAACCTCTTAAGACCATATTAAATAATTGTTAAGTTGTTTACACGGCCATATGCCAGGCAAGAGTCTTCGTTGCTTTGTTTTTTGTTGTTGAAGTAAAAGCTGATGTAAAAGAAAGATAATTATAATTTAAGTCTTTTAATGAAGTATATGGTATTATTTTGTAAATAATAGACTACATGCTTGCATGATTATAATCCAGAGCTATTTCAAGATATTAATTTATAGTTTAATCCTTATGATTGAAATAGGCAGTGGTTTTCATTTAAAGAAAACACAAAAGAGAAAAGACTATAAGAACATTTTAAAATTACTCGTACAAGAAAAAATTACTTTAAAATCTAAGTAATCTAGAAAACCAATTAAGAAGCGCATTCTAGGTGATAAATTTTGAGCAACTTTTCCGATCATTTTTGGCCTTATGCCACTAATAACATGAACCATACTGTCCCACAAGGATTCAATTGTTGAAGGTTGCTGTTGCGTTTACTTATTTTTTTATGCATGAAAAACAGTAACAAATAACTTTTTTTTATTTATTTAATTTTTGTTTTGCATGTTGGTATGTTGTTTTGAAAATCATGTTGATTTTAAATCATGTAGTTTCAAAAAAAAATTAAAGTTAAATTTTAATTTAAAAAATTAAATAATTAATTACAAATTAACTATTAAAAGCTGACTTTATATATTTTATTCCAAATTCCATTGCTATAAATCTTAATATTTACAAAAGCAATGATTTACCTGCCTTGATTCGGCATGTCGCGATTTGCAGACTATTGCGTATGATTAATATGAATTGCTAATATCACTCATACGCCTCAACCACATTATTGTTATAATTCTATTTTTTTATCGTATTTTCCAGGATCAAGATCAAGTTCGTATACCCGAAGAAACCGAACTGAATAATTCCAAATTAAATGTCAATAGTGCTACAAATGGCAGCAGCACTGCGATCGAAGAAAATCAAACTGCGCCGCCACATGGAAATGGCAAGAGCATAACAGATGAACAAACCGATAAAGATTGTGCCACATGATTTTTAAAGTTTTTGTTAAAAAAATTTTTTTGTTGATAAAGAAAAACACTAAAAGAACAAATTTCTAAAATAACAAATCCTCGGTTGATTATTGGTTTGCTGCAGACACAATGTATTTTGAATATACTGTGCCGCAAACGAATAACCAACCAACGATATATATTCATATTGCATAAGAAAATAAAATCTGAAAATTAAATTAGTAAAGAAAAAAACATTTTTCCAGTTAAGCCAAACGACAGTGATATTAAAGAAAAATTAAATTTTTAATAAAAATTTATATATTAAGATATTCACACATAACTGCTAGAGTAAAATAAAGCAAAAATATTTGAGCATAAAAATAAATCACCTTATTATTGAATCATACAAATTAAAATTTTTATTATCATAAATTATACATTAGAAACAATTAAAATTCATTAACTTGTTAAATGCCATAATAAGTTTAATTTATTAATAAATCAAATGAACAAATTGAATGTTATTACAATTTGCAATAAATATATATAAAATATTTGTTATAAGCAATACCATCAGAAACTTAAAGCAAAATACAAAACATATATGTAGCAGTTATCAATAAATGTTTGTTGAACTTTTAACACAAATAAATTAATTGGTTTAAATTAATAAAAATTATAATAAATTGCATTTGTTAAGGCAATGAAAATTTTTCTAGTTTTTATTAATAGGCAGATTTTGTAAAAAATTTTGTTTCTAAACGTTTCATATTTGTATGAAAAATAAGGAAAATTCGTTTCAAAAAATATTTTTTCCATACAAATTTCAAAACGAAAAAGACGTTTCTATTTACAAAATTTGGCCTTAAGACTTTCATATTATGGAAAAATAAATTCACTAAAGGGTCATACGGACAGGTGTGGAAAACTATACTAACTTTTGCCTTAAATAATAGGGTTTCTAATTTCCCGGACTTTTCTAATTCCCGGGAATCGAGAAGTAAAATGTTTTATTCCCGGGAATTTGAATTTAATTAAATGACCTCAATAAAAAAATATAATTTTATGTAAAAACATACCACATTTACACGTAATTCACACGTTGATTTTTCAATGATTTTTTAAGATGTGAGCTTTGGAGTTTGAAGGCGAACGATATAGAATTTATATTTTCTTTATAAATATTTTAATTTTTGGTATGCTGCTTTATTTTATTTTTTCATTCAATATGACAACAGCTTTTTTAATACAAAACACTGTTACCTCCAGGTATTTTTTTCACTGATATAGGAGTATAGGGAATATCGGGCGAATATTTTATTTTGGCCAAAATGTAGGTATTTTTTATTCTCATATTGCATTTTTTGTGCATAAATTTTAAAATTAACTATACTATATAAAACTATATATTTGCGTTTATAAATCGTTTAAAAGTTTGTTTTTGCTCGAAATTATATAGACTTTTATTCAATTATTTTGTTGTCGCAGTGCCTGTCTTTGGATCAAGTCTTCCCCTATTCTTCGAATGGCAAGCACATCAGGAAATAGAAAATGAGCATCTATTAAATAATGATTTAATAATTAAAGATATTACTTACAACTATTTAACTCAAATCTGAGTAAGCTCCATGAGTCAGAAAACTCAAATACAGCTGTTTGTTAAATTTGTGTTATAAGATAATTTCTGAAAAGCTCTAGAAACTGCATCAATTTTGAATGCAGGGGTAGTCACTTTAAATAATTTAATACAAAAGAATTACATACATATGTCAAGTTACCTACTGTAGCTCTAATAAAATAATAACTGCTGTTTTATTTTGAAGAAATAATTTTGGTTTACAACAGGTTTACAAAACAAATTTTTTATGCACATTTGTTTGCTAAACGTATTGTAGGACAACATTATTTTTTTCTGAATAAGACCTAAAATGTTTTTTCTCTAAATTAAATTACTAAATTCTTAGATTTTCGTATGGGGGAATTTTTTTTAACATGTAGGGGAAAACCGGGTTTTTTAAAAATCTACTGGCAACACTTAAAGAATTTTTTGAAGAAAAAATTAAAATTAGAAACATGAAAAAATTCATCGCATGAATGTAAAATATTTTTGGAAGCAACTTTTAAAGAGAATAAGAAATAAAACAACATTATTAAATCCTCCGATGAACAAAAATATTTAAAAAACAAAACAAAAGCAAATAAATTCATATTCTTTGATTTATAGCATGGATGGAAATTTCATCTACATCTGCCAATCTATTTCGTAAACCTCCTTAACTCTGCTTACAAATTTGTATTTTCAGGTAATAAAAGAACGAACAGCAATGTAAAAAAAGCAAATTCCTAAAACGTAAATATTAAATTCGTCGATTTCCTCGAAAAAGGCTGGATGGTATTTTGGCACGGTTGTCTCATTTTGTTCTCCTAAGTCTCCACTTTAAGAATATATGAGACTTTGGCGTGGGAATTCAAACGTGCTCCTGGGAAAATTCATCGATTTTTTTTACCATTTTCGATTAAGTCGATTTTCTCGAAAACGGCTTGACAGAATTTTTGCACGGCTGTCTCATTCTGTTCACCAAAGTGCCTCTTTAAGAATATATGACCCTTTGGCATGACAGTTGAACTGTGATCCTGGGATCGTTTTGTTTCCCCCTTGAATTCCCAAAATCGTTGCTAGCCTGTTGATATATTTTTAAAAATACCCACGATTTTTCTCCATTTTCCCCCATTTTTTCCCCCGGTTTTTTAATTCCCAAAATCGACGCTATTTCGTCGACGCTATCTTGGCGCACTTCTAACATTTGACACCAAAGGAGATAGTGAGTAGATAATGCAGTAATAAGGTAACACGGTTCCTGTTCAATGTAAAATGGCTGTTGATAATCAAACAAGAATGTCCCCGAATATGAATATTTTTTCATTGAAATATAGATTAGATTTAACTTTTGCAAAATAATTTACTAGTGCACAGGGGAATATAGAAGAAAACATAGGCGCACCGTTCGATTTTGCTAATACATATTCCATTTGAATTTAGAGTAATTTTTTTTGTTGCAACCCTTTTGGAGCAAAATTTTGTTTTATAAATAAAGCAGTAACATTTTTGAAAATATTTTTTTAATTTTTATACCACTGTGTGTATGGTTAACTAAAGTTGTTTCCCCATGACATTTACTTTTTTCCTTAGATACTATTTCTTTGTTGTTTTTGTTCTTTGTCCCGTTCAACAAATTTTGTATACGTTTTGTTTCTGTTTTGTTTGCAGTTAAAACAAAAAAATATGTGTGGAACAAAAGCTGTAAAAAAACTTTTTCTTTATCAAAAATTTTACCAGAAAATTTTTCATAAATGGTGTACGTTCCTTCTTTCACTCTTTTCAACAAAGAGTTTTAAACTTTTTCTGTTCTTTTTTTTGCTGCTGGTTTTTAGAGCTAACATTTTCTTGAAACTTTTATAAAAGTGAAAGAGTAGAAATATATAATTTCTTCAAATATCTTTTCAATAAAATTAAATATTTATGTATATACATGTATATGTTCCCATCGTTCCTATAAGAAAATAATGGTGTAAGAAATACTTAAAAGTATTTTAAATGCCTCTCCATCATTTAAATGTACTTAATACCGCATGATATATAAAATATTTGCAATTTGCACTCATGTTTTGTGCATTTACTTTAATCTTCATTTGCACATTTTATTTTAATTCATATTAATTTAAATCTTGTTTTTATAATTCTTTAACAACAAATTGTGGTAAAATAAATCAGGTGTAAGACTGCACCTGAAATGACTGCAAATTATGAAGAGAACAAAAGCATGATGAAATAAAACTAAAAAAAATTATGCAGTGAATGCCTGCTACCTGTTACCTTCTTTAGGAAAGCGATAGTGGTAGAGAAAACAAACTGGTGGTGAAGGAAGAGATAGAGGAAAACTTTATTCTTTTACAACTCTGCTTTTGGCATGTTTTTAATAATGCAGTGTTGCAGCGCCCCTGGTGTCAATTGAAGCGTATTAACATTTTTTTAAGCTGTGTTTAGGAGCTATTTTATTTGTTGTTGTTTTCTTTGCCGATGCTTCTGCTACACAACGAAGGAGATCGCTCTGATGTTACATTAGTATAAGTAGTCGGTATAGTTCAGTGGTCAGGGACTATGCCGTTATCATTTGAACTTTCGTACAACAACTGATACAAATAGGCACTAATGCTTGTGAGAAAAATGTGTGGTATTGTTATTTAATGACCGTTTAATATCGGGCTTGAATTCAGCACCTTCGATTTTGTAGGCAACGTGCTAACTACATTCAGCCAACGCCATTCTCAATATACTTTTATATAACTGTCATATGTTTTTTTATAACAGCCAAAGTTCTATATATTATGGTCCATACTTCTTACGGTTCTCGAGAAAACTGCATGTAACGGACACATGGACAGAGTATCGAACACATATTTCTTACAAAAAAAAAACCCTGTCACTGATGCATGTCCTTTGTGCGGTCATTCTCTTTCTCTCTAATTTGAATTCATTGAATTATTTTTCTAGCAGTTTTTTAAACTTCAACCATAGAAATGATATCTACAGCTTAACTCAACGTTTTCTGCATGCTGCTTTTGGATGCAGAGCTAATATTTATAATAATCTACATAAAAGAATTTCACACACAATTACATCCACCAATTTTCATTTGTATAGAAGTTTTTTTTTGCTCTCAATTATCCATTATGAATAAATATTTTTCAATTAACCGAAAACAACCAATATATGTATACAGTCAATCAATTTTTTTTTTACAAAAATATTTTAAATAAACAAATGTGAATATTGTCGGCAGAAATGCAAAACAACCCAAGTAACAAATAAAAATTCAATATAGCATTTTTATTCAAATATTGGACATTATATCGAAATAAATGAGCCTGCAAATGTTCAAAACTCTGTTATAAAAATCAGCCGAACTAAAAATTTAAATGCAGAAACGGGACATTTTTAGATTTAATTGGACTGTAGTGAATTTTAATCAGAAATAATTTCTTATTCGGGCTTAAGTTCAGTAATTTCAATTCTTAGTGAATGAAATATTTTTAATAATTAATGTAAATTTCTAAAGAAGAGAAGAAAAATTAAAGTAGACGTTTATAGCTGGAGGAAATACCGATAATTTTTTGTGCAGTCACACACTTCATCAGCACCCTAGTCTATTTACTTGGGTAAAGTTTGTTATTATTTATTTATTTATTTATTTATAACAATAACCAACCGAGCCCATAGGGCCATATATAGTTGGTGGACTACAAGAATAGCATAAGAAATGTTCAACAAGCTTACCTTTGAATGAATAAGGAGTAAGATGTAATGCTCTTAAGGATCGTGGCAATGAGTTCCAACATTTGGCGACTCGTACAGTAAATGATCTTTCATAAATAAGACGATTTCTAATGGGGAATAGAAGCTGTGGGCTTCTACCACTTTGCAAAAACGTAAAAAGTCTACGGACATAGTCTGGACAATCTGTGAGCATAACATTATAGAAGAAAAGTAGTGATCTAATCTGTATGAAGTTTTTAAAACTGCAACCCAGAAAATCATTAACATACATTGAATTATGATCGTTAATTCTTAGTTGGTATATAAAGCGTATTATTTTGTTAAAGAGTAGGGCACACCTATTTAAATTTTCAGCGCTACAGCCAGAATATACCTCAATACAATACAATAAATTAGACATCAATATGGAGTGAGCTATGCTCTTTCTAATATGTAATGGCAGGTATAAATTCATTGCATATAGTCTTCTTAAGGTGAAGTTTATTTTAGAAAATAGTCCATTAATGTGGTGTCCGAAGCTAAGAGTGTTGTCTAATAAAACACCAAGATATTTCATTCGATCGACAAAATCAATAGGTCGGCCATCGATCACGATAGACAGATTAAACGTAGCACTAGACGGTTTAAAAATCATCGCTTTGGTCTTAGACGAATTTATACTATATTAACATCAGCTATTTAACGTAAATTTTTTATGAAACGGAATATGAGAAATGATTGTTGTGTATACAATTGATTTACCTTTGGTAAACACATTTATAAGTATCACTATTCATTTTCTGTTCTTCCATTATTTCATTTATCTACACTCAAAAAAAAGACAATTTTTTCCCTAAATTTCAGTAAAAATTCTAAGTTTAAATAAATTTTTCTAAGTTTCAGTAAATTTTTACAAACATCTAGTAAAAATGATGTAATATAAGTAAAAAATAAAAAGTTCATATCCTCAAAAATAGTTCATAAGAATACACAATAAATTTCTCACATTTCAGGAAATGTTTATTAAGAGTATGAAAATGGTTATAAACTGAAGAAAATTTTATATTAAGGAATAGTCAATTTTGTCTTAAATCAAAAACTAAACTTTATGAAATGAATTACTTCCAATTAGTTCATGAAATTTGACTTACTTAAAAGATGTAAAAAGGTATACTAAATTTTAGGAAAATATATATTTATATTTTAAGTATTTTTTCTTTGAATTATAGAATTTATTATTAGTTTGCATTTAGCAAAAAATCTAAGTAAACTTTTCAGTTTTTCGAGGAATATTTGAACTTGAAATTAATTTTTGTGTAAATAAAATAAAATTTTAAAACTCAATAATTTCAATGCTTATTCAGGCTGCCTTGTTGGCAATTGGTTAGAGTGCTTGACTATCAATCTGAAAGTTGCTGGTTCAATATTTGTCTCCTCTCAAGGAATTTATATGAAAGAATATAATATGAAGATATAATAAAATAAGTAACATATCATTAGGTGTATAGAATTTAATTAAAAATAAAATTAAGTAACAGAATTAAAGACAAAAAAAAAACAAATTGGAAAATTTACTAAATTTGAGATCAAGGACGAAAAAATTTTTTTTGCAAGGCTCCGAGTTTTAAAGGAAAATTTTACTTAACTTTAAGAAAATTTTACTTAAATATGAAAATATAACTAGTATAAACTAGTTCATTAATGCACTAGAAATTTAGTAAATAGTTTACTGGTTTCAAGTAAAAAACAGCTTTAGCGCCATACGACAACTTTTTTTTATTCAAATTTAGAAAAGTTTCCAAAGTTTTAGTTAATTTTTATTTGAGTGTATTTTGGTAAGCATGAAGCTAACTTAAGAAAAAACTCACCCATAAAATTAAAAAAAAGTTAGTTACGTTATTTTACATTTCAGCTAACCGTCTCTTAAATTTTTTCCTTCTCCTATAAAATTTAAAAAAGTGTATTTACTATTTTTCGTTTTGGCTAACGATATATATTTGTATATTATTCATTTAATTTTTTTCCAATTTATTAGTTTGCTTTCAGCTATTTATGCATCGCAAATAAATATTATAAAAAAATTATTTGGTAGTAAAACAAAAACAAATTTTCCTCAAAAAAAAAATCCTGCACATGGATTTGTTAATAAAATATAAAAATTTGCCGGCTTAACTCAGATGGAAGAGTTTTTTTTTTGCAGTAATAGTAAGTAAATTGATATGCCTTTTATACAAATTTGTTACAATTAAAAATGATTTACACGTAAAACATTTCAAATGTAAAGTGTTCTTTAATAAATAATACTGTGACGAGAAGGCCCTTAGGGAATTTGTAATAACATTTTAATATCTTTAATTAAAAACATTTATGGGCTGCAAAAATTTACAAAGTAAATAATAAAATGTTATTGATTTGCACTTAAATGTATTACATTTGTTTAATACTTTTGTTGTTTTAATTTTTTATTATAATAGCTTCAGAAGTTTAAGACAAACGGCCATAAAATATTTAACTCTAGTTAGAAAATGAATGCAGTAAAAATGCAATAAAATCATTTTACTGCTTAGAATTTGAGATTGTTTTCAGCTGGACTAAATTCATGCAATATAAATAACCAGGCGTGCATTTAAAGAGGATGGGAGATTAAGGATGGTAAGCGATACAAATTATGTATTTTATTGATAATATGTATCTCTAAGATAATATGTATCTGTAATAAAATAAAACCAACTAAAAATTAATTTGTTTAATTTTTTTTTAAGGAGATGTGACATCTAGATTTGAGCAATTTTTCCATACCTATTACTTAATCACCATGATTTAGAAATTATTAGTCACTATACCGACTGAATTGATCAACTTACAGCAATTTTTATATATCTAAACAAATTTTATATACATATTGGAAAAATTTGTAATAAATCGTCTTATGTGGCAGCTATAGAGTTAATATTATAACTTAGTTAGTCTTAATTATATTAAGTTACTAATACTATACCATTTTGCACATATTCCCAGAAGACAGTGAGTGGGGCTAATGATATTGATTTTCCTTACCAATAGCTTTTCCCACAACCTTTTAGCTTGCTTGGTTCTACACTTAAATAAACTACTTTAAGTACATCCCCAAGAATATGCAGTGATCAATAATTTGTTTCATATTTCTGATATCAAAGGCACAACACAACTAATTGCTTTTCGGAAATACAAATAGAATTGTACTATTGACTTGACTTATTTATAGTTTTATTTTAGTTGGTAACTTACATTAAAAAAAAGAACTGTGTGGCAATACTTTTGACGTAAAGTGGGACCTTGATATCCAAAAACCGGTTACAAGTGAGCAGCAACAAACGCACAAAAACACTTTTTGCAATGTTCAACTCATTAAAACACCAATCGACCGAACTGACACTAAGAAAACTAAACAGATTATTAAACATAAATCAATTATGATTTGTATATTTTTCTCAAGAAATTTATTATTTGGATGAAGTTTTTCTATTTATATTTGATGTAACTACACACATTGGTCTGAACTTGGGGCAGCTGTATCTTTTTTATTTATGCGAAAGTGTGAACCGAATTTCACCCTCTTATTTTCTTGTTAGTTAACATAAATGTTTAGCCCCCTGAGATATGAATCGATAGCTTTTATAGAATTTTGAAATTTTATGCAAATTATCTGTCATATCAAATTAAGCTCTCTATTAAAACTTAACGAGCATGGTAATGCCTCTTTGATTGTTTAATGTTTATCAGTAGTTTTACCCATGAATTAAGGTAGAAGTACATAACACGCGTTCAATGCGCTAATGCGATATACGCGTCTGTCAAAAAAGTTGAAATAGTGTGTTTTCATACGGCAAGTTGCATACAGAAGTTTGCGACGCGCCTACCTCGCAAAAAGTTGAACATTGTTCAATTTTCACGCGTTGTATACAAAACGAAAGCTAGTGTTGCCAGATTCATATGTTAACATACACAAAAGTTATTAGAAATTAATTTTTTTACTAAGCAATGGATAAAAAATGCATTAAACATTTACACACATAAACATAAAGAATAATCAAACATAAATACACGACAATTAATAGCCGGGAAAGGCTTGAAATTTTACAAAAAAAAAACCTCAAAAGCGTGTTGTGTAACGCTGTTGACAGAGTGGCCGCTAGAAGCTATAATATAAGATGGTGCTACAATGCGCTACAAACCACCGCCTGTGGTTTCCTATGTGATCGCTCAAAAGATATCAAAGTGCGAGCGAAACTACACAGAAAAACTTATTTTTGAATTTTTTTCAATTAAGTGTTTGCTCAGAAAAAATTATATTTTTTATTAATATTTTAATTGAATATATGTTTGTTTTAATTGAATTTACTGCTTTATCAAAAAAGTGTTATCAACAGAACTTAACTCAGAATACTATGAAATGGTTAACAATTATTACATATAAATTGTAAGCAAATAATGAAACTTTTGTTTTTATGTATGAAAATCGAGCTGTTTTTTATAGTATGCCACATTGTTTTGAAAAAAAATTTTCAATTAAAATACCCAATTAATCTTTTAATTGGTTTTGATATTTTATGTGGGAGAAAAAAAAACTACTCAGCCTAAATTTTTTATTTTTTTTATTCATAGTAATTTTGACATGCGTGGAGTAAAAATAAAATATAGAATGAAAAAAACAGAAATTCATTTTCTTCTTTTTTCTTGAGAAAACAAAACATATAATAAAAATAAATACAAGCTGATAGACCAAATATGGATAGTAAAGTTCGTACATTGCCGGTATTTATGGTTCGATGCAAATGGTCTTGCATTAGTATGTATGAATATGTTGTGGAAAATATCGTAGCTTTTCTTTAAAATCCAATCACAAAATACACACAAAATTCAAAGAAAAGCTGCGATATTCTACATTTACAGTTACGGAACACTATCAAACGCCATATACGGTCATTGGACGTACTTTCGTGCACCATTCGAACTAGAAAAACCATACGGCGCATGAGTTAGGTTTATGGTACAATATACCAACGTTTCCATTTTTGGAAATTATTTATACATACATAACATCATTTTTAAAATTTTTATACTATTAAATTTTTTTATATTTTAATTACTATTTTAACTGAATCTTTAAATTTTTTTAATTATTTCTTTAAATGAATCGTCAAAAATATTTCGATTAAATTTTAATTTGATCTTTAAAAAACCAACAATTAAATTTTTAGTTAATGTAATATTTTTTTAATTGAAAGAAAAATTTTCAATTAATTGAAAAAAAAAATTTTCAATTAAAATGGATGAGTTAATACTACAATTTCTGTGATTGGTTGAAAACTAATTAATTTTTTAACTGAATCTTTGTATTTTTTAATTGAATCTTGTTTTTACTTTTTTTGTGTACATGCGAGTTTATGCAACAAAGCAGGTTGTGTAATGGTTTGTAGCACGTTGTAGCTTCTTCTCTTTTGTTTTTGTTTTTCTGTCATGGCATTTTACTGTTTTCCTTGTTGTGCATACCTTTTCTTTGTGAAATTGTGTAATATACTTTTGTGTGTTAAAATTAAATGAAACAAAAAAAAATGTATTGAAAGTGTTAATTGACATGAAAAACTCATCTTCCGAATCCATCTTTCCTAAAAAAAGCACTAACAAATTAATGTAAGCAAAAGAAATTGCCATGTTCAATATAGCGTTCACTATGACATCTTATAGCATGATATAGCACAAACTATTATTGCTTCTATCTTCGCTTCGCTTCTAGCGGTCACTCTGTCATCAGCCCCAAAACTCTTTGAACAGCTCTTCCAAGAGATAACCATCTACGGCCCTATCCCTAGCATAAAATTAGTATGAACATGGTCTTAACGAATTTTGCCATACAATTTTACATTAAAATCGAAGCAGAATGTAGTTTTAACCCACTTTTAAATCCTATCGTCTATTTTAATGTAAAATTTTATGGCAAAACTCGTTAAGACCATGTTTAATTTTGCCACTTTTGATAACTTCGTGCTAATTTTTCATTATGCAATGTTTGAAATTTCTCAAGTTTTAAAAATTTATTTGAGTCCACACCTAAATTAATCGAATATTTTTTTTGTACTTAAGCGTTCGCAACGCAGAGTGAAAATAACAAGAAATTATACAGAATTGGGAATTGATTTTGCCACTTGTGAGCTGCATAAGTTCAGTGAATGGCAAACGCACCAATTTGATGAAACTATTTAATTTTCTTTAAAGTATAAAGAAATATTTTTGAGCCGCACACATGTCAGTTATGTTACTAAAACTTATTTAAAACATAGACCACAACAGGTTACACCACTACAAGTCCCGCTAGAAACAAATGTTGCCTGGTAGCCAGCTACTTAATTATTTTAAAAACATAAAAACAAATAAATTTTTTATATACATATTTTTTGAATTTTACTTTTTACAGGGCTTAGGAATTTCTTTAATATAATTAGTAATTTTAAGCTAAGTTGCGATTTTTTTCGTTTTTACCAAACTTTTCTTATTTTAAGTGGCTTTAGCGATATCTGATCCATTTAAGGGCTTTTTTCGGATTTTGCTAATTCTCGCGAATTTTTGCAGTTTTTTTTAACAATATTAAAATTGATTATCATCTCGCTGTAAGCAAAATTTGGCGATTTTTTTTTATAAAAATTTCTTTAAATTTTTTTAAGTTTGCGTAAAAGTGACTTTTTGCATGTTTTAAGCTTCTGATTTTTAACCAATATGAGACTTTCTTACAATCACGCAAATGTTTGCAAATGTTCGTAATTTTCGAAATTTTTGCCGAATTGTTTGCATTTCTCACAGTTTTATTGATTTTTAATCAATATTATGGATTGTGGTTTTAGATGTTTTTTAGCTTCCTAGAAGTTTTGCAAATTATCGTGGTTTTCGCTTTATAAAAATATAATTACTTTTGCAATTAACATTAAAACTTTTTAAGTTTCTTTTTATGTTGCAATTAAAAATTTTTCTAAGCACCAATTTGATTTACATATTTTGCTATGTTGTCAACAGTGTTTTTGTTTTGTAATCATTAAAAATAGAAATAAGTTTTGATAGAGCTTAATAAAAACATTCTCCTGAAGACGTCGGAAAAAAGCCGACGAAACGTTGAGAAAAAAGATGAAATAAATTGGTTTTATTTGCATCCTAAGAATCAAAAAATCTGACCATAAATAGCCAACGTGAAACACAATAAGAAATAAGTTTCATTTGACTACATTGAGAAATGTATAACAGACAGCAACCTTGAGCCTGTTGCCTTGGTGCCGTCAAAATAGTCCTTCTCATATAAACATGTGTATTCTATCCTTAACATTCTGCAGTAGGTAGAGTGCTGTCTTGAATGAGTTTAAACTCGCTAACTCTCTACAGCTGCGAAGACGGTTTTACCTATGCAAATATTTATTTTTGTGGTACATATTACCATCTTCATTTAATAGTATGATGGCACCACTACTCTAAAATATATTTAAAAACAGAAATGTTGTCAACATCCACGATTAATTTTTATCCTGATACATGCAAATCAAACTCATTAAGTAAGTGCTAATACTATTTTAAAATAACCTGTAAAATTAAGAGAAAATCCATAAAATGTAAATGTTGTATTAAGATAAAATATAAGAAAAAGTGATTCGGAATGACTCGAAATGCTGTCTCCAAATGAGAGGCGAAATCCCCATTTTCGGGACAAATCCCCTAATCTGGTGGCACTGATGCCAGATCTCTTGCATAAAATTTCAAAATTCTATAAAAGCTATCAATGCATATCTCTATTATAAATGATTAATTGTAATAATATAAAAGTTATAAATCTCAAAACAATTCGCAATAGCATTCCAAAATTTATTTCATTACCATAAATGATTTTTGTTGAAATATTATAAAAGTTATTGTACGCTTAAATTGAATTGAAAAAAAATGGGTTAAAGCAATAATCTAAAATTGCATAACAAATTTTATATAATTTCTATTATTCATAGATTGAAATTAAAAATAAATAAAAATAAAATTGTACAGAGTTAAACTGTTGCGTGTTTTATATGAGTATTTTATAATAAAACATTAACATTTCGTTGGCTACATTGACTATTTGCAATATGGAATTTTCACCTAATAAATATTTAAATGTGTCTTAACGATAATTATTTAAGACTAATACAAAGAAATATTTCTTAAGGAATAATTCTTAATAAAGAAAAGAATAACTCTTATTAATTAACCTCTGCTCTTTATTAAATTCTTTTTCAATTAAAATAAGAAATTTTTTAACTTAAAAAAGAAGAGCACTCCTTGAAACGGTTGCTTTGAGTTTTTTCTTTTCTAAATAGATGCACAAATAAATTAAATAAATAAACAAATTAAAACAATTCACGTCTATATTTTGCATTTTCACCCCTGTTTCCAACATAAATTCATTTTTAAACATTGTTAAAGAATTTTTCTACATATTTTTCGTTGTATGTTGCTGTTGTTATTTCTTGCAGTTGTTGTGTTCGCACCATCAAATAAGTAATTGAACAATTTTATTAAGCCAATACAACAGTAGAGACCAGCAATTTTCACATGCATACACAATTTATATTTGAGTGTTTTTATTTTATTTTTTTTTTAAACGACTGTGCAAATATGAGTCCTTGTATTAAGGATGCTTGTTGGCTGGTTTATTTTTCTATGCATATGCATTCAATACTTTTTTTTATTCTTTTTCGCTTTTTTACTCTTGGTATTTTGTTTTATTTTTCGAAGCATTTTCAATGTCTTTGTGTCTTGTGAAGAGTACATGGTGTTGTCCCGTTATATTATGCCGTAACTGCCAAAAAAGCTTAAGCGCCATAATTTTCGTTCTTAATTTTTTTTACGAAAATTTATCATTTATTATTGTGGATAAATGATTTTCGTCGAAAAATTAAGTTAAAAAAAATATGTCGCTTAAACTTTTTTTGGCATTTATGGCATTTGCTTGTGAATGTATAAGTGCATGTGTGTGTGTGTATGTGTGTGTGTGTGTGTGTGTGTCAAATGGTGAGTGCTTTTAGTAACAGTATTTATATAATTTGTGCATTGTTTTGAATTCGAATTAAAAATATGCGTTTTAGTTTATAAAACAATTATTTAAATTTTTATACTCTTTTGTTTTATTTCAAAAGAAGACAATTAGGGAGTTAAAGTAGTTAAAATTCAGTTTGTGTTAAGCCAACAATGTGGCTCAATCTGTTCATTAGCGAAATTGCAAGAAGAAGTTAAACGTTTAATAAACAAATTTTCATAACAAAATTTTTCTTTGTAAATGTTTTGTAAACCAAAATAACTTTTAATGAATAACACAGATAGACTTTGAAATTAAAAGTTCCTGCTTTATTACGATGAACCATATTGACCTGGAGTCTAATTGTCGCTTTCGATAACGGGCCGATTCGATCATTTTGCATAGTGGAAACTACACGGTATTTTATATATTTATTTTTTGGCTTTGATTAACAGGAATTTTAAGCTCTTAAAATGAGGTGTAGTGAACCATGAGAAAGGTAACGAATGATAAAAATACATTGTTTGTTGCGAATTTATAGAACTCTTGGGCTTGATTTGATTCAAATTGCGTCTACAAAACCCCATATCCTTATCAACAATAAATACCATTTTCCCAGTTTGTTGCCTTATTATTCCCGGAATCCACTTCCACCCTTTACCGTAAAAACGAATGTACACTGTTTGGTTCGTGTTGAATTTACTTTTATTTTGCTTGCTGCCCTATTAATTTTAATTTTTTCAATAACGTTTTTTGGATATCTCTTCTGGATCCATACAAGTTGACAAATCACGAACTACAAATAAAATTAAAATAACAGTTCAGGATTTGTCATTTCTACACATTTTTAATCATCAGATGAAGTCAATTCATAAAAAAAATCATATAATTAATTACTTGTGGTTTCCTTGCAAATAATTAATGTTAATGTTTGAAATATTTTAAATTTTTTGTTATAAAACCTTTTTAAATATTTTATGTTAATTATATTTTATTTTTCAATAGAAAATTTAATGTAGTTTTTCTATATTAATTCAACAATTTGATGATTTATTTTCTTTTTTTTTACCTTCATAAATGTACTCGTAATAATTAGAAAATATTATAAAATTTTTCACAATCACAGCTTACGCTTTCATGAACAATCATTTAAAGGAGTTTTAATTATGGCAAAGGCAAATTTAATTACATTAAATTAAAATTTTTAATTTAAAATTTATTAAAGCAAATTTATATATCTGCGGCAAAAAGGCAAAAGTGTTTAAATCGACTTAAGCTAAAATTGTGGGTGGCCTTGGCTGAAGTATTTAGCACGTTGACTACAAAATCAGGTCCTGGAGGTTCGAGACCAGCATCCAACACCATGCATTTTGCTCATATGCATTAGTGTCCTTTTTGTATCAGTTGTTGTAGGACACTTAAAGTGATGAAGGCATAGTCTCAATGGCAAGTGAGCTCAACCAACTTCAGCAGATACTTATCCTAATGTAATGTCAGAGTGCCCTTCTCGTTGGTTCGTTTCCAATAAAATGGAAAACTAAACACAACTTCAAAATTTAATACGCCTCATTTAACACTAGAGGCGCTGCAACACTGCATTATAAAAAAACGTACAAAAAAGCAGATTTGTAAAGAATGAAGCTTTCTTCTATCTCTTCCATCATCACCTGTCTTCTCTATCACTATACATTTCCTAGTAAAAGTAGTAGGCATTCATTGCACGAGGGTTACAGCAAAAGTACTCGTATGTTTTTTTAATTTTATTTAAATATGTGATTTATTTTGCAATAATATCTACTAAAGACCTGTACAAGACCTCTTACAAAAACTTTTAAGATATGAGGGATTTTCCAAATGTTTTACCACATCAAAATGTTCTAAAACAAACGCTAAGCAACACTGTTGGCAATACATTTGTTTACCTTATTGCAGGTATAGGAGTAAAGTTCGTGATTGAAAAATTGCTTGTGCTTCTTTCTGGGCATGGGCGCATATACAAACGTCATGCATGTATACATACATGAGTTGTGTGACATTGGTTGCGAGCGCTTGCTTTAAAAGAACCCTCCCTTAAACATATAATAGCTTACCATCTACATCTTACACAAACACACACACACACTCAAACGTACAATATGCAAAACAACAAGCATGCACGCATCAACACTACTTCTGTTGATTATTTGTTAAGCACAAGAAGTCTTCACAACATCGCTTGTTAACACTCATTTACACGAACACAAATGCATCCATAGTGCTTCGCTTTCAATACGACAGCATTTTTCATTTCTTTAGTATAATACATGCCACGAGAATACATGTAAAATCAAGCTAACTAATGTAAACATAGTTACCATAGACTTACATATATTTCCTTAATTTATAAAGAAGACTTTTAACTCAATAAACTAGTCATTTATAGAGCTTAAAATAAATTAGTTGTTGTCAGTATTAATTGAAATTTTATAAGCTGAAAATAAGCAAATGTTTAGCTCGTGAGTAAAAATTCGCTCACAAGTTCATCTCTAATAAACACATGCCAACAAATAACACTTCAATAACAATTAGTAGTCATATAAAGTTTATGCATTTTATTGTTAAAACTTTTATTTTTATTTTTATAATAGCGCATGAATATAAATTTATAAAAGTTTTTCAAAGGACACGCAAGTGTTTGAAACACAAAACGTAATAAAAAATAGTTTTAATAATAATAATAATAATAGTGCAAAAAACTCTGTAGCTATAATTATAAAAACAAAAGTATTCATATAGTTTTTAAAACGTTTTTACTAATTGTATTTAGTTAATTTAAAAAGGTTATTTTTCTTCATAGTTTCAATGAATGTTTCAAATTAAATTCCTACAAACGCTCATAAAATGTAAGTTAAAGTGACAGTTTTATATGTTATTAACAGTTTATTTAAATTTTATTATTTATTTTTAATTAAGTTTTATTATTCACTCTCTACAATATTAATTATGACAAACATTGTCACATTTCCAGTCCCTTCAAGCGTGAAGGCTTATATTTAGGTCTGTTCATTTACTTTCCCAGCAGCAAATAGCAACGAGAGAGTAAGGCAGAAACTTACAAAATTACTCTCCCAAATATGAAAAAGTAAATGAACGCTTTACTTGTAAAAACTTGCAAGAAAATTTTATTCATATCAGAACCATGGATGAAAATCATGATATAATTGTTTGATAACATTTTAAATTGCAATTTTTTTTTATAAATTGGCATTTAATATAAAATACTTAACACATTGTTCATGTATTTTTACTATTTTAATGCATTTTTCAAAATTTTTTATATGAGAAACAAACAAAATTATTTGCCATTAAAATTGAATTTACGTGCCTCAATGAAAGAAAAACAATAAATTAAGAAAAAATGCTTTATTTTTTTCAGATATTTTTTAAATAATTTATTTGACAACAAAACACACAACAGGTGGTTGGATAATTCCTGCAAGTAAAAATTTTACTAGTAATAATTTGTAGGAATTTTTTTGTCTCTAAATTTTTGTCTCTCTTTTGACGCTCTCTCCTTGCAAACTTTTTGAGCTAGTGATCACTTTCCAGTGAAAATTTTTACAAATTCCTAACAATTTTTAGTAAATGAACAAACCTTATGTCTGTAAGTTTTTGAGTAGAAAATTAATTTTTATTTTTATATTTAATTTTTACTTGAATTTAGTGAAATTAATGTTTTGAGTTAAAGTTAGAATCATTTCCTTAATAACTAAATAACCCATTTTTTTTGTTTAATAGAACTATTTAAAAGTATTATAGTAATAAAATTCATTATGGTAGCATTTAATAAATAGCATTTAACTGAAATAATAGCTATTCAACTGGGAAAACTTTATTTTAATTTCAATAAATATAAAATAAAAGTTATTGAAATGAAAAAAAAAAATTATTTTAATTTTATTATTCATAATGAATTTTTCCCAGTTTACAAACTACAAATTGTCAATGAAATTCCCATTGGATTAATCAGGAAATTGTTATCAATAGAAATGATAGTTTAAAGTTAATTGCTCTCAGGTGGGGGGTGAGTAAGAAAATATTGATGAAAAAACAGCAATACAAATAAAATAAGTATGGTTATAATATTTAGTAGTTCTATTTTTGTATTATTGAGGAGGGTGTTATCGTTGAAATGCTAAAAGGATAGATGGGAGAGTAAGCTTAGCTGTAGTATATTCGGCCATGTCACAGAGTTCAATTCTATTCGGAAACGGAATTGAATCCACCTCAAGATGTCAAGTCCTAGCCGGAGCATACCCCACCTTACGAGCCCCCCCCTACAGTCTGGACACACTTGACAAATTTCCGTATTTTAGTTTTCTTTTTAAGACACTAATAATGGGATGGACTGAATTCCTTTTCCAAACGGAATTGAACTCTGTGGCTTTAAAAAAAAATGTAATTTTCAAATATATACATAAACTTCTTGGGTATAATTAAAATCTGCTAAAATTAACATTATTGAAGCAAATATTTATTATGTGCACATCGGAAAGAAAAATTATTTGGAAGTATTTAATAAAAACAAATAAACTCAGTAACGTCCGACTATTATTACTACACGAAGGGTTCCGTGTGGAACCTTAGCCTATAAAATTAAATATAGACAGTTTTTTTTGAAATAAAATTAAATTTAGAACCCGTTAAACTTTTAGTCCTTTCGTTTTGGCGTTTTTTTTGTGCGTCTTGGCATTTTTTCTTAGTTGCGCGATTTTTTCGGTTTTTAGCGATTTATTTTATTTTTTAGGGATTTCATTAGTTTTTTCGATTTTGTGATTTTCGCCGCTTTTGAATTTTTTAAATTTTGTCGTTTTTTTTATTTGGAGTCGTTTTTCGTTTTTAAAGTTTTTTTTTAGTTTTGGAGCTTTTCTTCGATTCAATGATTTTTTTAGGTTTTTTGCGATTTCTGTTAGTTTTGACGCTTTTTTCAATTTGGGATTTTTTTGGAGTTTTTGATCGGTTTTTGGCGATTTATTTTAATTTTTAGAGAATTTTTAGTTTGGCGCTTTTTTCGATTGGACTTTTTTCAGTTTTGGAGAATTTTTAGTTTTGGGGTTTTTTATGGTATTTTTTTTAGTTTTGGCGTTTGTTTTTGTTTGGTGTTTTTGTTTTTAGCGATTTTTTAGTTTTGGCGCTTTTTATTATTATTGATTTTGAGATTTTTAGGTTTTTGAAGTTCTTTAAGTTTGGCTTTTTTTGGTCAACGATTTTATTGGTTTATGGCATTTTTTTTAATCTTGGATTTTTTTTCGTCTTGGCTATTTATTAGGTTTTAGGAATTTATTTTAGTTTGGCGACTTTTTTCGTTTGAACGATTTTTTCCAGTTTTCGTGCGACTTTTCATTTTTAAATTTTAAATTTTTTCGTTTTTGAAGTTTTTTTAGTTTTGGCGTTTTTTTGGTCTTGTATTTATTTTTCGTTTTGGTGACTTTTTCGGTTCCTGGCTATTTATTTTAGTTTTAAGAGATTTTTTTCTGTTTCGGCGATTTATTTCGATTGAAGATTTTTTTTCAGTTTTTAGCGACTTTTTTCGTTTTGGCGATTTTTTCGATCTTGTGATTTTTTTGGTTTTGAAGTTTTTTTTTAATTTTGGAATTTTTTTTTGTTATGACGATTTTTTTAGGTTGTAACACTTTTTTCGATTGTGGATTTTTTTTTCGGTTTGTGTTGTTTTTGTAGTTTCCCAGCTAAAAAATATGTATGGAGCATATATGATATCCCATATATGGTTCGGATCCGAAAAATGAGGGTATATGGGCATATATGATTATATATATTCACACATTTCCATACATGTACGTGTAAATTCCCTCCACAGTATGCAAAGTACATATTCACACTTTTGATTCACAAAAGCGCACTGCTGTGCAATATATTAAATTACTAAAATTAACTTTTTTAGACTTGAGAGAGGTTGTATTTAATGAAACATTTGTTTGGACAAATAATTCAAAACGAATAAAAGTCATTTCATTCATCAAAAGGTGAATCAATTATTTAAAAAAGACATAAATCATATTCCTACATAACATTTAGCTTAAGAAATCAGATTAAAAACTAATGCAATTAATTATAAAAGATAAAATAATCCGTCTAACAATAGTTTTCAATACAGTAATATGAACTTTGTTTCTTATCTAGAGAATTTTATTATTTTCTATAAAATTAATGACTGGATTATTCTTTTGATTATTTGATATATTAAATGAGGCCACAATGTATAAAATCATACAAGAATGGTTTTTTTGTAACAAAAAGTTTTTCTATTTTCAACGTTGACGGTACGCATATAAACCTTGCATACCGTATGTATTTTCTAATGGATTTCCAATTCAACAGTGATAAAATTCCAAGCTTTTTTGATTGCAAAAACAATCTTATGTGAGATATAATGTATGTATACATTCTTATATGGCTCCATATATAAAATCTTATATTTATATATGGATCCACATATGAAGAGCTTCACAATTAAATGTTCATATATGAGCTCATATGTTATAATACATTTCATATATTAGTCCATATATTAGTTCATATATAATAGTTTTGCCATGTATAATCCCATATATTTCCATACATGAATTCATACATATTCATATATAGTTATATACATTCATATATTAAAAATATATGGACCATATATAATTTTTTTAGCTGGGTTTTGCTATTTTTCGGTTTGTCGATTTTTGGCGATTTATTTTAGTTTCAAAAAATTTTTTAGTTTTGGGTTTTTTTTCATTTGGATGATTTTTTTCAGTTTTTGGTGATTTCGTTTTGAAAATTTCTATACCAACAACAGGTCTTTTCAATAATACATGGAATGTGACACACAGCTCACGGTACATTTTGAATTCTTCTCCTGATTTGGGATTTGATACATTTAGACTTTTTCTCGTGGGCATATCTTAGGTCTCTGGTTTTAGAAATTAAGCCACAAGAATAGGGTTGTGTCTAACATCTCTTTTGGAAAAAGTCCTGTTAAAAAACTTGTATCGAACTCTTTCAGTAGCTCGTTTTTAACACAAATCTATGATCAAACCCATGTAATTTAAATGGGTTTGATCATTGGTTTGTGCCAATAACGAGCTACTGAAAGAGTTCGATGCAAGTCTAGTTTGAACCAACTTCTGATTCGAACGCTAGCAAACTTGTGCAAAACGAGCTGTTGGCCACAACTCTACACCAGAAAGAGCAGACTTCAGAGTTTAACAAAGCTCATGAGTCAAATTCAGCCTGATTTATTCTCCAGAATCATGGCAAATTGGACTTTTTGTTTTCACTACACCCAGCTAAGCCTTTAAACTCATTAAATATATAAATGATATTCCACATAAATTCTACTTTATTTAAAATTAAAACTAAAAATTAAATGAAAATTAAGGACTAAAAGCATTAAAGAAATATCACTTAGTATGGAAGAGATTTTTTCCATAGTTTATCTTTTTTTGTAATAGAAAAAATTGCTATAACATAATATTCTAATATGGAAGAATGGAAAACTGATAAAAAGGTTTTTATTATATTCGATTACCATCGTTATCAACATCATCTTCATCATCATAATCATTATCCCTGAATAAATAATGGTCCTTTTACTTATTTAAAATAGTCTTTGATGACCCACTCAATATTAATAAAATACTTAAGTCAACAAAATTTTCTTAAAAAACAAATACTTACTTTTCAATAATCTATTGAGCATAAATTTCAGCCTGCCTTTGAAGCCCAAAGAAGGCCATAAAATGTTCCTTAAATATAAATACTTGCCCAAGGACTAAACAAATAAAAAAAACAAATAAAATTCAAGTTTGTTATTTGCTTATTTTTGCAAATAATTTATAATCGAGTTTTTATTATTGATTATTTACTTTTTAAGCGTTTATAAATCCTTAAGAAATAAGGCTATTTATATTTTATTTTTTTTTAAATTTTATTTGTTGTATATCCTTTTTTATGTGTGTGTGTGTCTGTCTGTGTGTTCTGGGTTTTGCTAAATGTCAGTCATGTCATTGAATGTTTTTTATTAATTCATTTATACGTTTAGTCTGTTCTGTTGTCGCTGTAGCTGCAATCCTTATTTTTTAATTTTTGTTATATATTATTTTTATTTAAACTATTTAAAGATTTTATATTGTTTGTTTGTTTATTTATTTATCTTTAATTTAAATTTATCTTAAAATCCTTGCTCTTAATATTATACTATAAATCCTTCTTACAAAAAAGTTTTTTCTTGTTTTTGTTTTTGAATTTTATTTTTATTTGTGTTTAATTATATTTTGTTTTTGGCTTTCAATGTAAATTTAATAATTTATATTGTTTATTCTTTTTAAACATAAATTTTATTAACATATTGAATATTTTGGTTTTATATAAATTTTATTTATTTATATATATTTTTTTCTTTTTAAATATAAGAAGAAAATTTGTTTTTATGTTTGTTTGCTTTGCACAAGTTTTAAATAAAAATTTTTAAGGAAGGATTTTTTTATTGTTTTTATATTTTGAACAAAATAATTTTTGGAAATAAGTTAGAAATTTTAAAGTGAACTGCTTAAACTTATTGTAGTATATTTTAAAATTCAAAAATATTTTATTTGTATTTAATTAAGATACAAGGAATTTTTCCATTACATAAGAAACACAAAGCTTAATGACTTGATAAATTTCATTGTTTCATTGTTAAGCCTGAAGCCAAATAACTGTAGCCATAAATGTCAGTGTGTCAAAACAGAAAACGTCTTGCTGATTCTAATACTGAATTAGTTATATTGAGTTCTTTTTCTCCTTATTTTATTGTTGTTTTCATTAAAACTACTAAACGATAGAATGCTTTCTGTTGACATCGTGGAACAGGTCGTAAGAGTGGTTTAAAACCATTTCCAATACCAGCAAGTTTTTATTGAAACTTTTAAAAAATATTTATGTAAATAAAAGAGTACAAAGAGTACAAAACCGAAAAGGCGCCAAAAGCAAAATAATTGTTAATATGAAAAAAATCGCCAAAAATTAAAAAAATTGCCAAATTAAAAAAAACGCCAAAAACCGAAAAAATCGCCAAAATGAGAAAAAAGTGTCAAAACTAAAAAATTGCCAAAATAAATAAAAAACACCAAAAACCGAAAAAATCACCAAATCCAAAAAAAATCGCCAATATGAAAAAATCGTCATAATTGAAACAACCGCAAAAATCAAAAAAACTCCAAAATGAAAGAAAAACGCCAAAAACCGAAAAAATCGCTATAACTCGAAAAAGGTGCCAAAACCAAAATAGTTGTTTATATGAAAAAAATCGCCAAATTGAAAAAACCGAAAAAAATCGCTGAATTGAGTTTCAAAACTAAAAAAGCGCCCAAATGAAAAAAAAAACCAAAATGAAAAAACGCCAAAAACCGAAAAAATCAGCAAAACCAAAAAAAATATCGCCTATATGTAAAAATAGCCAAAATTAAAAAAACCGCAAAAATAAAAAAAATCATCAAAATTAAAAATAAACAAAAAAATCTCCAAAACGAGAAAAAAAGTGCCAAAACTAAAAAAGCGCCAATAAACGCAGAAAACCCCAAAAGTAAAAAAAGCTTAAAACCGAAAAAAGCCCAAAAACGAAAAAATGCCAAAATTATATTTTATATAGGCAAAAGTTCGTACTTTACTTTACTCCCTAGCGTATAGATGTTTACACATCAAAAACTACATTTATTTAAACTTATCACATTACTATTTTTTGCATCAAACGACAGAGAATATCGTTAAAGTGTGTTTCTGTATAGCAAAGTCGATAAGTTGTTTTCGTTATATTTATTATCGTAATAAAAGTTAGTTAATCTAAATGCAGATATCGGCGACAGAAATGCTTGCTACTACTTTGCAAGGAAACAAAAAAAATCTAAGAGTTCTTAAAGCTCAGAGTATGTGTGTTTGGATGTAGCTGACTAAGAAGAGCTTTTACACTGAAACAAAATCAAAGAATTATGTAAGTATTTTGAAGCAGGAATTTTGATGTTTCTCTTTATATTTTTATTTTGTGAGGAGGAAAAAAAGCTGAAAAAATACTAATAATTGACTCAGAGCAATGACAAATTTTTTTTACCGCTGAGAATATTTCAAGACAGCTTTTACATCACGAAGTCTAATTTCCAGCAAAGCTAAAATTTTTTTATAAAAAAATCTTGTTTGTTTTTTTTTAATGTTACTAGTCTGAAATAATTTTAAGCTAAATAAAATAAAAATAAAATTTTACATTCGCTTTATAAAGTTTCTCTAAGAAATTGTGAGAGTCGTTCAATTAGGAGTTCCGAAACTTGAAAGGAACATGTATAGAATTAGCTGCTATTTATTTTCATTTTATTCTAGCAAATTACCATGAACTTTATAAACCCCTCTCATCAGCACTTGTAAAAATTAAAATTATATATTTTTTTTAATATGCAGTATTAGGGAATTTTCAGCTGCACAAAATATATATAGATTTAAACTTAAATCTTTATGGAAGTCTAAAGCGTATATACCAACTTCTTTTGACTTTTATCAAGATTTTTTTTCCAAGACAAAAACCCATTATTTAAAAAGTTTCCAAAACTACAATTAAATAACTACAATATAGGCAATTCACACACCCTTTTTTTATACAGAAGATTTTAAGTAGATTTCGGAAAAATCTAGTGATGAACTGGATTTTATTTTGCATGGAAAATCTCTTAGATTTTCCCCTAAAATCTCGCAAGTACTAAATTTTGCTCAAATGTAAATGCACTTTAAGTAAATTGATAAACGAGAAAATGATTTTATTACAGACTTCTTAAAAATATTTATCATATCCACTTTGTGTTGTCCAGAAAGTGTAAGAGTCGTTTCACTCAACATCATCATATTGATTTAAAAGGTGCGTTCTACAAAAATTACTATTGAAGGTTTTTGAATGAGCTAAGTTGGCAATTTTGGGTTGCAGTTTGAGATAAAATTGTAGACAAAGGATCTTTTTTTTGTCTTTGAAACGGAATCTTGAAATTTGAAAGCTTCAGGTAAACGATATATATTTCAAAAATAATTGACTAGATTACGAGACAATGTAAATGCAGTATAATTTCGACACAAATTTCAAAATGAAAAGTCTTACAAAATCTAACCTTAAAGAATTTTCTTCAAAAATGGTTGTTGTCTTTGATAATAAAACTAAAACTAATTTTATCATATTTCTTAAAATACAAAAATTTTATTCAAATATTGTACGAAAACATATGTATTGGAAATAATGGTTTGGAACAGCTGCTTTAAACATATACACAAACCTTCTGGCAAAGCCAATGAACAATAAATATCTTAAAGAATCACTACAACGACTTTTGTACGTCTATGGACAAAACGACACAATTGTGGAACAGAATTAGGTCATACCAAATGTTTTTTCCCCAACAAGCCTAATAAATTATATTTTTTGAAAATAGTTTAAAATCAATAATCATATTGTTTTTATTACTTATATTAGTTTTTTTGTAAAGTTAAATTTAATAGCAATAATTACAAACATACACAGTAGCAATATTAATGAAAACTATAACACAACTTATTCAATTAAAAGAAAAACTCATTTATCTTTTTTTTTATTTTAATAAGAGCTTTTTGTAAATTTAACTAACCAATTATTACTATTCATACCAAATGAACTACGCTTATTTGTTTTAACCAAAGCATTAACAGGATTTTTTCTACAACTACCATCACCTCCTTTCAAAGCAACTGCTGCAACACTAGTAGTTAAACCCTTCCGCTGTTTCCATTTGAAAATTTTGAGCGGTCTTGCTCTCATTGCAGCTGTTGCATTTCTTATAATTTTTGCTGACCTTAAATTTCACTGTATCAGCGGTGAATGTTGGGAATTTTCACTGAAATCCACTGTATAGTACATGTCATTTTCCAAGTTCATGGCCAAATGGCGCTGAAAGGGTCGCTCGTTTAATTGACCAACGTGTGTGTGTTGCTGTTGTTTTGTGCCCGTTGACGTTCTTGCGGTTGTCAAATGTCCAGCACTATTTCTGTGTGAAGAGCTTGGCGTTGATGCGTTCAAAGCCGATGTGGCGGCTGATGAGGACGTTGACGATGTTGCATCACCACCACCAAAGCGCATTACATTGCCAATACCCAAGCCCTTGCCACTCAGCCAGTGTCTGCTAATTTTGGACGTTGCCTGCTTTGTGCGCAAACGAAAGCCCAGTATGGGCAGGAAGCCGTATGTACGTGTGGAGAATTTTCGATACGTTTGATTTACTTTGCAGTGGCAAATAGTGAGCTGTAATTGTGTTCACAAAAAAAGAGAAGAAAGAAGAAAAGGAGCACGAAAAGTGTCAAAAATTAAACACGATTTCATTTGCTAAAGAATTATATAAAAAATGTTAATTTAAGGTAAATAGGATAGCTAAAAAAATAAGTTCCTTAGAAGTTCATAAAAAGCTTAGTAAATATCTTAAAAAAATTACAATCCTGAAAGCTACCGATTGCAAAATACTTAGAATTTTTCGCTTGTTTTCCCACTTTTGATTAGTACAGTTGAACCTGGATTAGTCGTGCCTCTCCATTATTCGTATTTCCATTTTTTATACACTAATTAACCGTGTTATAACTCTATTCTTCTTTAATATTTTTTTATTTTAGTTTTAATACAAATTAAAATATTCTGTTTTATTTATAACAATATCTACTTTTTAATGCCTTTGTACTCATCTGAGCTACGTCCAAGCCATAAACGACCCACTCACTTGCAATATAATTGTGCAATTTTTCATATTGTACAATAATATTGCCAATGTGTAAAGCGGCCCATCCATTAAACAATATTATTGTCGTTTTGACAGTGAAAGAGTATACAATATTGAACAATGTTGCCACCAAATTACACAATTGCATTAATTGCACAATTTAAATCAAAAGTCTTTTGATATTTGCCAATATATTGTCAAAGGTGGCACAATATTGATTTTTATTGTACAATCAAGACAATTTTGTGTAATGTGGTTGCAATATTGTTCAATGTTGTTTACTTTTTCACTGTCAGGAAAATTGTACAATATTTTCTCTGAAAATATTGTGAAATTTATTGCATAGTATAGGCCAAAATTACAATAATATGTACAAAAATATATGCAATAATATTGCATAATGGATATTGTATATTGTATGCTCAATGTGCAAACTTTTACAAAAGAGCTTTTGTGCTTGCACACGGATGGAGGCACAATAGCCAATCAGATCTCGCGACAATTAGGCTTGCTCTGACTTTGCAAAGAAACAAGAAACAATTTCAAGAACTTTCAAAGCTTTTTTCTTCACATGCAAATATCAGAAACAAGAAAAGATTCAAGAGCTTTCAAAGCTTTTTTCCTCAAATGCAAATATCGAAGTATGTGTGTTTGGACTTAGCTGCTTTATATAAAATCTATTAACCGTGTTTTTCGATTGCTACACCCTAGTCCTGTGATAATCGAGATTCAATTGTAGTTTAAAAGAATTTTGTTTCTTTAGCTTAACAATATTTATCAACATTATTCTACAACAAAGTTTGTTAAACAGAGTTCACATGTTTTTGTTTTTTTTTTCTTTTAGAATGCTGAACATAAATCTCTGTCAAATTGCAAACCAAACCACGTTCCCCTTAAAATTTTCTTTCCTAAACAAAGTTTTTAAGAAAAAGTCAATATGCCAAAAAAAAGAAAACATTGCATTAACATTTCTCCAGTTGCTCCTTTTTTTCTAAAGTGTTGCCAAACTAAAGTTTTATGGCCAAAAAAAGCCACAATTTATTTATTATTCATAAGAAATGCAAACATTGTAATTTATTGCCATCAAGAAAAATGGCACACAAAATAAAAGTGGCAACAAATGAAAATAGCAATTAAAATCACAAAACTTGGGCAGGGTTGTTTTTAATTAAAAAAAAAACACTAAGAAAAAAAATATAAGAGCTAGAAGCCTTAAAGCTTTTATTTAAGGCTGCTTGAAGAAGTAAGAACAAGAAGCTACGAAATATTTTCGACCTAAAATGTCTTTATAGAAAATAGTATCTAGTTTGGCAGATATATAGAATTTCCATCCATGCTATAACCCAAAGCATATGAATTCATTTTTTTTAAATATTTTTGTTCATTAAGTGAACGAATAAATTTGTTTTGTTTATATTTTAAATGTTGTCTGCTTATTCACAAAATTTTATTTTTTATTGAGGTCACTTAAATAAATTCATATGTAATTGAATTTCCCGGAAATTACCGGCTATAAAATATTTTATTTTTCGATTCCCGGGAATTGGAAAAGTCCGGGAAATTAGAAACCATAATTGCAACACATGAAAAGCATTGAAAGTTATTTTTAAAACCCAACAGCTGAAATTGTAGCAATCTGAGGTAAATCAGTCTACTGTAAATTTACTTTTTCAACCACAATAAACTACCAAAATAAAAAATGCGTACCGCCTCCATAAATGGTGGTGAGTTTGCGGTTATAGAAGGTTCCACTGTATATGTGTGTTTTCGCAAAAATATTTTGTATTTGCAGTAGAAAATAACAGAGAAAAAATGTAATCTACCAGAAAACAGCGCTCGGCACTACCTGAAGTAATACTTAGTTGTGGTCCCGGTGAGACGAATGGATGGCAGAAAGATTAATAAGGGCACACATACAATCGCACACGTTGAAAGCATTCCTGTTGGAAACTAAGTTAACTTTAAACTATCATTAAGCTTACTACGAGGGGAACTATTTATATTTCGGGAGCTGGTAACACTTATGTGATTAGCTAAAGTCTGGCAACGCCAGATTTTTGATGTACAAGTGCTATTATGGTTTGTTTAAAGTAAGTTCAGAATATCAATTTGACAAAAAAATGGAAATTTCAAGTAAAGACTTTCGTTAAATTATTTTTCACAACTTTCGACGTGAATAATCTCAACAAGAATGTGTCGATGAACTCAGTTCTTTGTTTGTCAATAAAGCGCCATTAAAAACCACAGTATATTGCTGGTATAGTGAATTCAATCATGGCCGTAGTTCATTTAAGGGTCTCAAAAAACAGTTGTTGTGCTACAAAATATCAATGGAGTGCGTGAACTGATAATGCAAGATCAACATGTGACACATTGTGAGATAGAATCTCTTGCAAATTAGTTCCACTTTAATACATTAGATTTTGCATCAACACTTAGGCTGGGTTTACATCTGTCTGCCAAATGCCACACAAGCGTAAAAAAAGCGTAACCAACTAATTACTAATGAAAAACTGTTTGATTTAGACATGTATTTATTAAGTTAAACAGTTTCATACATAATTAATGGACAATTTTATAGAATCCAAAATGATTGCAAACTGTTTAAATCAATAGATATATATCTGAATTAAACAGTTTTTTATTAGTTATTAGTTGGTTACGTTTTTTTTTTTGGGCAAATGACACACAAGAAATGCCAGATGTAGATTCAGCCTTAGTTGCAAAATAAATTTGTTCTCGTTGGATACCCCATAATTTAGCAATCGCTCGAAAAAAAGGCTCGCACCAAGTGGTGTAAGGAAATGATTAAAAAATTCAACGGTGGTGCTTCAAAGTACTTATATAAAATTATGACAAGTGATGAGTCATAGATAAATGCTTATGAGCTGTAAACAAAGCAGCAATCAGATACCAGCAATGAGTAGTAAAAAAGTGTGTAGAATCTTGTGAATGTTGTACTTATGCGCACTCATAGTTATTGCAATGTTTTGTCTATGAATCATATCCACTCGAAAGTTTGAAGTGCACATCGAACTCATACTTAGCAACATTTATGACGATATTGATTTCGACCCTCCTTATTTCAATGTCTATAGTATATATGGCTTTATTATCAATACAGTGTGGTACAATTATGGCCTTATATATAAATTAGATGAAAAATAAGGTAAATTTAGCCGATAAAAATTGGCAAATTGTGCCGATAGTAGGATCCAAGCTTATGGACAATTCAAACTAAGTATGATTCGTAATGCGAACTTCGCCTACGAATATTAAAGTTTTCATTATGAGGTTATGTGTTTGATCTGATGATTTGATTCAAAAATACCGCTTTTAAATATACATATATATATGGATGAGTTGAATGAGCTGAATCAATGCAAGTGGTATAAATATTTTTTTACAATTAAAAATCAAACTGTGGTGATTTATGAGTGCGAGTGTGGTATGTCGCATTCATATATATTGCAACTTATACTTACAAGTCAATCTTATTGTCAGTGTGCATAGATCAACTTAATTGAGTTAATACGATGTCTACGCATTTATATATAAAATTTAATGAGTCAGTATTACTAGCAAAAAAACAACAATTCATTAAAGATCACTGGTGAGTATTCCAAGATAAGCTAAATCTAACAAAAATTGTTCGTGGAAGAAGCACAGTAAATGGTCGCCTGTTTCTTCGTTCAAATTGGTCATATGGTCACTGTTCCACTAGAACAACCTAGAACTGTAAATTATGACTGGTACACGGCCATTTGCTTGCCGGAAGTCTTTGGAGAAATTCGTAAAACAAACCCTCAAGAACTAATCATTCTTCATCATGACATATCTTGTCAAACAAATTAATTTTGGAGCAGTCAAAGCATCGAATTGATGACTCATTCTCCATAAAGTCCTGACTTGGCAAACAATGCCTTCTTCTTGTTCCCGAATATCAAAGATAAACTGCGTGTTCAAGGATTTACCAGCGCCAAAGAAGCAGTGAAAGAGTTAAAAAGGAATGGAAAAACTTCTATGACAAATAGTTTGAACGAATGCAAAAGTGTATTGATCATCAAGGGTGATTTTAATTTAATTTTTTTTTATTATTTGCTATTCCTAACTAACCGACACTTGCATTACTTTCCAATGGAAACAACTAACTATTTTAACATTGCAATGCCCTAGGCGGTGTCCACTATGAGCAACTTTTCAACTAACTTAAAGTTGACTTTATTTAAATCAGCTGGTAGTCAGCAAATAGACAGAAAGATATTTGCTGGCGTCCGAACTATTAATCATCACATGTTGCTAAGATAATAACAGCAAAATATTAATATAAAATTAAAATGAGTTTTAAAGTAGCTGAGAGTAAATTTGTTGGCTCTCACCAAATACGATTACCTACTGAACTAAGAATTGATAATTGGAAGCTTTTACTTAGTCTAATAAAAGTTACCTATAAAATAAATATTTTTATAATCGACTAGTGATTTTCCGACAGGGAATACCTACACACACATGCTCGTACCCTTACAATCACGCACACACTCTCGCACTTACTCTAAATAATATAAGATATTTATATAAAAATTCTTTTTATTGCCATGAGAAAAATACTTAATGTAGTTTAGTGCAAAGTCCATTGAGATTTTTTCTTCCCATTAAATTCATACTTACATAGAGAGCAACGAAAAAGATGACTAATGCCAGCACAACGGCTGCCGTGTATGCATTGTGCAATTCAATGGGGCTTTTCAAAACAACCGATGAACCAAAACTTTTATCATTAAAATTCCGAGCACTTGTATCATCGACTATAAATTCACTGGAACTAACAACAGTTTCCACAACAAATTCATCTATTATTATGAGTTGTTGTTGTATTTATATACATTTTTTCAATTGATGTCAAACGATTGTAATTTGTAGTATTGACCACACAGCCAGCCAGCAGCACATTAGGGGCCACAGACAATGATTAAATATGGATGTAAGGGAAAAGTTTAAAAAGAGAAAGAGCAAAAAAATATATATAAATTAGAAATACATACGTTATAGCGTTGTAGTAGATAAAACAACAATTATTTTATAAATATAAAATAAAACTGCAACAATAACAACAGCAATTTATAAAATAGCTAAAACTTAAATGTTTACCCAAACACATACATACACACTTTTGATATCAAATGCATATTTCTATCAAACGAAGCCATTAAGGAAGGAAATAAACCAAAAAAAAAGGACAAAGTAAATAATGTTGTGGTTGTTAGTTAAATAAATATGTATGTGTGTGTATGTGTAAACTTGTGTTTAATATTATTTTATTAAATACAATTTTACCCATTTGTTAGCAATATATACATAAATAAACATTTATATGTATATTTAATCTCACACATAAGTGTGCATGTTATGCATGTAAAATTGTGTGTATGTATTGTGGTGTGTGCCAACACACAACGTTTGAGTGCAAAAATTAGCTTTTATATTAAAACAGAAAATGTGCAAATATAAAAATATTTATATATACACAAACATATGTGTGTAAATATGTTTTTATGTATGTGTATAGTTTTTACCTTTGATAAGGTGGTAGAATTTCAATTTATTTTAGTAAACTAGAAAATTATGCATGTTTAACTGAACAACTTTATTTTGGAGTCTGCTGCTAATTAACAAATACATACTCGTACGAGTGCTACTAAAAGCCAGGAGTCGCTATCCTACACAGTCACATGAACTACGAAAAAATACAACCCTGAGTATTTTCATAGATTCCATCATACCAGGGTTGTATGTTCTCAAAAAATGCAGTATTGTGCAGTATAGTCTATCACGGCCTTAAATTATCATTTCTATCTGTTAGGGAAATTGGAAATAAGTCTGTCACAGGCTGTTTTATCTAGAACTGTAAGAAAACTGAGCTAAAAGAACGTCAAAACTGAAAAAATCAATTTTTTAAATAAATTCTTAAAAGAAATCCCCAAAACTGAAAAAATCGCCAAAAACAAATCCAAAAAATCTGCAATTTTCACAGAAAATGTGAAACCTTAGCCGCTACAGCAACAAATATTTGACAGTTAGTGTATTTTTTTGCAGAAAATTAAAAAAAACATAAAACAATCACAACGAAAAATCAAGACAACTTGCTGTGTCTTGGAAGCCGTAAGAGCCAAACTCTTGATATTTTCAAAAACGTTAAAGGCTAAAAAATTACAAAATTAGAAAAAATTCTGAAATAAAAAACTGCTAAAATGCATAAGAATCGGCAAAAGTAAAAAGGTTGCCAAAACTAAAAAAATCGCTGAAGTTAAAAAAATATACCACAAAAACGAAAAAAGTGTCAAACAAAAAAATAGCTAAAACTAAAAGTATGTATTGTTAAAAAATCGATAAAATAAAAAAACGCTAAAACTAAAAAAATCAATACCAGAAAAGCTTGGGAAAAATCGCCAAACACCGAAAAAAAATGCCAAAACATCAAAACTAAAAAATTAAAAACGCCAAGTCTAAGAAAATCAATACCAAAAAATTTGCTAAAATAAATCGCCATCGCCAAAAAACCGAAAAAAAGCGCCAAAACCAAAAAAAAACGCTAAAGCTAAGAGAACATCAGAACTGAAAAAATCGATTTTTTAAATAAATTTTTAAAGAAAATCCCCAAAACTATAAAAATCGCCAAAACAAAAAAAAAAAAAAAGAAAAAAAAATCAATCCCAAAAAAATTCGCCAAAATTGAGGACCGGACGCACCCCCTAAAATACAATTTATCGGTATGTAATTTTTTTATATATTTTTTTACATAAAACTGAACCGATTTGGTGGTGAGAGGGTGAGAGCAGAAGAAAAAAAAAAATAACGGCCACCCTCATATATATAGTCCTCCATTTATAGTTCGTATTAAAATGTACAATATTTTAACCCTTCGATAGCCACCATAACGCCAAAGTGCCTGGGGACCCCTTGTATATTAATTTAGTGGATATAACCCTCTGTTATTTATTTATTTGCTCAAACATGGAGGGATACTTAGTTTTAAAAATAAAACACATATCTATCGCTCATTTACGCAAAGAAAGTCATAACTCCAAAAATAGAATTTTGGAGCTAGTGAATTCAAACTCGTTTTCTGGCAAAGTGTTTTTTTTTTTTGAGCTGTGACGTTGTTTGAGTAAATGAGCGATTTCTCCAAAAAAATTTTCAATTCAGATAGTATAATGAGATTAAGTAATTCAAATTAAAGATAAAGTAAAGAGTCTTCAATACTGAGAATTATAATAAATTTCCGTTTTAGGCTCTTGTTTAATAATATTGGCATTTATGTTTCTTTTTTTTACCCATTTCACTGGGTTCTAATAGTCATTACTTCATTGAATTAATCAGCTGGTTAAAACCTCCTTAATATTTTAGATATTTTCCAAAAGTTAACTATATTCAAATCTTATATAAACAAGTATTTTTTTAGTTAATGTGATTTTTTAAAGAATATATTGAAATTCATTCTAGTTAAAATGTATTTAAATATTCATTAGAAAACAAAAAAAAAATATTTTTCAAATACTTTTTAAGGCCTGTTGGTACTGGTTTATTTAAAAAGCAATTATATGCATATATTGATCGAAAAAAAAAAACTAAATCGTTTTTATGTTGTGGCATGTCAAAATAACAAAATAATTTGCTTTCCTTGTTGTTGTTGTTGCTATTGTTATTTACAAAATTTATATGTAAATTTTCCCTGTAGGATTTGTATATTATTTTTTGATACAAATTGAATTTTATAACAATCACTCACCTTCACACATTGTTCCCGTGTAACCAGGTCGACAGGCACAATAGAATGAGTCCCCACTAGACCAGCAGGTGCCACCATGTGTGCAGGGATTTATGTTGCATTGCTGCAAAAATATACATAAATATATGTGTATAGCATTAGAATTATTAATTTATATTGAATTATGGCAAAAAGGAAATAATCTAAAAGAGTAAAATTTATAAAAAAAATCCATTAACAGCACAATGTTCCGTTCTGCTAGTGTTTATCATAATATTTTCTATTACAATCTGTAATTTGGATTTCTAAAAATATGAACTTAAGCCTAATCAAAACTACAGAAATAAAATCTTTAAGTTGTAGAGAATTTTATTATTTTGGCATAATAAATTATAAAAAAATATACAATATATAAAGAATTTTAGTTAAATATTTTTTGACAGCCTTTGAAAGCAGCGTAATGTTACGTTTTGTTTATACGAATATTTACAATTAAGTTTGCTGTTATCGCCAATAATTTGGCTTTCTAAAAATATGAAATGAAGCCTAATCAAAACTACAGAAATAATTATTTTTTTTTATTAAAAAATTTAATGAAGGCCGTCATTGAAATAAACAATTCAATATCATTCCCAGCAAGTAAAGGATAATTTGATTATTTTGCACTAATTTTGTACGTTTGTTTTCAAACCCTGTAATCTACGTTCTGATACTTTTTTTTTAAATCTTCAAAAATTTTATTTCACACATTTCTTTTTTTAGTATACCTAAACGATTTTATAGTTTTATAGTAATTCTTAAGATTTCATTCTTTCAAATATCATTTTGAATCCCAAAATATACAAAAACAAACATTTTGATGGCTTCTCTCTAGGAAACAAGCCGCTGCTGCCTGTAAAAATTAATTTGAAAAATGTTGTGGTTTTCTCTTTTAGTATTTAAATAAATTGTTTAGAAATTTCGATATTAATATTTTTTTCCAATGAACTTAGAATTATTTATGTAATTTATTCCTCCAAAAAACATTTGTATTTATTTAAGAGATATATGCAAATGTTTTCCACAACAAGTTTAATGAATTTTAAATTTGGCCATAAATTTTATATGTATGAGTAAAAAATTTAATTAAAATATTTTTGATATTTTTTGGTTAGTTACCTTAAATAAAAATAAGTTACTTTAATTTTTAAATGAAATTTCATATATTTTCAAGAAAAAAACATATATGTAAGTATGAATACATTTATTGATGAAAACATTTGTCTCTAACATATTTAAAAAAATGGAGTTTTTCCATAAATAAAATAAATTATGGAACTATTATAAAACGATATGTTATAAGTCTTTAAAATTCTAAAAATTAATAAATTAAATATTAAAGAAAGTGTTGTTTCATTAAGAAAATGCAGCAGTTAAAAAGTCCACTATTTGGTGAACTAGTGTTTCAAATACTTCATCATGAAACAAGTTGATCAGATGAATATAGATCATTTCGATTATTTTTGATTTTCAAACCCCTGATAGTAGAAAATCTTTCAACAATGCATCCAATAACTGTTTCTGTAGACATTTTTAAAATTACGCAACACAACTAAAATTTATAGAATGTGTGATCTACAATCATACGAATGAGTATAAAAATACTCTGGCTATTTATCGGCTACATATGCGTATAAGGCTATTTTATTTACGCACACACACACATAACGCATATTTTTAAATTGTCACACTTACACCCACACATAATTCATTTCATATACACAAATGTATGTACATATAAGGTGGCGAATGATGAAGAAATATCCCAAGTATCATTCGTTTATTTATTTTTGTCTGATTAAATATCCATAGTCTGAGAATAAGCATACTTCGATAATAAGTACGAGAGCTTTTTCTCATAAGCTTGATACGCATGTGACTTTTTAATCTTTGTTGTAGCGTATTTTAATTTTTGCATAAACCAAGTAGAGCTGATCTTGTATGTTGGAATGGGTAATAGTCATAGTTCCTTAAGAGAAAATATGCGAGCGTACAAATATTTGCTAAAATTAAGACTATTTACTTGTGTTTATTTTTTTTTTTCGAGTAATCAAAGTCATCTTATGGTTCTTACTGTTAACAGCGTATCAAAGGTTTAGAATACCACTGGGAATAGTGTGTTGAGCTAAAGCGAAATTATGTTGAGAAGTAAATAAATTTTGTACAAAATTTGTTGTTTTTTATTTGTTAGGCCGGCTATTTTTGAAACCGAACTCGTCAATTAGAGATTTTCAAACATCGAAGTAAAAAAATATAATTTTTCGCGAGTTCTGTTTGGTAGAAATAAAAATATATATATTTATATACATATGTACAAGTGATGTAACGAATGTCAATTTTTGATATTCGCGAATACAAATACGAATATTTGAAACGATATTCGCGAATACGAATACTAATACGAATTCGAATATTATATGCAAAATAAAATATTAAAAAATTTTTATGAAAAGGGACTTCACACTCTTGTTGGCGTACTTTAAAGTTAATAAAATATACCCAAAATTTTCATGACCGTCATTGAATAATATTTGAAAATGATACAAAGTACAAATTCGCCTGAAAATGGACGAATATTCGACAATTCGGATACGAATACGAATATTCGTGCATCACTAATATGTACATATGTTTGATTCATAGACCACTTGTTGTACAAAAAATGATTTTGTATGGCTTTTCCTATTGTCTTATTCTGATGTTGTATTAATGTATTATTGCATTATTGTATTATTGTTTTATTTTACTTTTGTCTTATTGTATTGTTGTATAATTGTATTATTGTATTATTTTATTATTGTATTATTGTATTATTGTGTTATTGCAAAACTGTATTTTTGTATTGTTGTATAATTGTATCATTTTATTATTGCATTATTGTAGAATTGTATTACTGTGTGATTGTATTATTGTTTTGTTGTATCATTGTATTATTGTATAATTTTATCATTGTATTATTGTATTCTTGTATTATTGCTGTATTGTATTATTGTATTATCTTATTATTGTATTATTTTATTATTGTATTATTGGAGCATAATATTATTGTATTATTGCATTATTGTATTGATGTGATACTTTATTATTGTATTATTATATTACTGTATTATTGAATTATTGTGTTATTGTATTATTGCATTATTGCATTATTGTATTATTGTATTACTATATCATTTAATATTGTATTATTTTATTATTGTTTTATTTTGTTATTGTATTGTTGTATTATTGTATAATTGTATAATTGTATTATTATATTATGGTATTATTATATTATTGTATTATAATATCATTGTATTATTGTTTTATTGTGTTATTGTATTATTGTTATATTATATTAGTTTAATAAATAATAATGACTTGGGGCCTTTCTATATTAAGGCAACGATATATACATACATATGTTTATGTACATGAAATTTTTTTCACTACTTTTCCTTTATTCACTTTATTATGTATTTCTACTTTTTTTGTGGTTTTGGGTTTGCTCGTTAGTTAATTTTTTGCTATATCGTATTTTTTGTTTTTTATTATAAAACTTCTTACCGTTCTTTGCATTTCATTACAATCTGGTCCATTGCGTCCCCCGAGGCATTCACAGCTGTAGTCATTACCATGATCAACGCAGCGTCGTCCTTCAGGACATGGTTTATTAACGCAAAAATCCACCTTGAATGATTGTAAGTAATAAGGAAGAAACAAAAAAAATAAAAACAATATTGCAGTGTACAAGTAAATTAAAACCATGCAGATAGTTAAGAAATAAAAAAGATGAATAAATAAAGGTGAAGGAAAAAGCAAAAACAAATTGTGTATATGCAAAAAAAAAGAGAAGGTTTTTTTTTGTGTGACAAGCATGAAGTAGAATATTTAAGTTGGGGGGATTTAATAAATTTTTTAAGACTCCTGAGCTGAGTGTATGAATAATTTTGACAATAAATTTTCTTGTTTATTGTTCTTTGTTTAGTTCAGTTTAATTAACAACAAGTAAAAGAAAAAAAAATAAGGTAACCAAGTAAAAAGTTATATATATGTAATAAAAATTTTATAAAAACTACACTAGATATCTCAAACTTATTCGTCGTTATAACGAATAGTTAGGATTCGAAGGATTTTACAAATAATGAATGTTCTAGTGTAAACTGTTTTTCATGATTTCTATACTTGTCTTGAGAATCTATTTGGCGTTTAATATTGAAAGATGAAGTTTTCAGTTTCAAATTAAATAGTATTAATAAGATTTATTGCTGTATTCATAAATAAAAAAAATCTGTAAATAAAAAAAATAAATTTTGTATGCAAATCTGTTTTGTAAGACTTTGCCAAATGAAAAATATATTTTTTTTGAATAAGGATTAGCTGATATATTTTTTTTGATATTTAACGATTTAGAACTAAGTATGTTTTTGCTGTAAGTGGTGCCCTAGCATGCACATAAAATTATTTATGAATATAACTTAATAAAAGAAAGTAAAAATTTCTTTAAAATGTGAAATAAAAATTACCTTTATTTGGCAACGACTGCCCGTATATCCTTTGCTGCAGTGGCACTCATAGCTGCCAATATGATCGATGCATTCTCCGCCATTCTGACATGGATTCGATTCGCATTCATTATATTCAAAGTTGCAAAGTTCACCCGCAAATCCTGGAAGATATAAAAAAAATGTTAATGTCAAATGAAAACAGTGGGGCAGAAGTGTAAAAATAGTAAAATTGAATCGAAATGTATATAATAATGAATAAAATAAATTCAAATAAAACCAGAAAAAAAAGATTCATAAATTAAAAAATTTAATTCCTTTTGTGTTAATATGTATCTCAAACGCATAACATGTAAATAAAATTTATGCATATATCAAATAGATAGGGATACAAATTTATTTTAAAGAAATCAAATAAAGATATAATAACAAGGTGATGGATTTCTTGTTAAGAAAGTAATAACCTATAAAATTTAATATTATCTAAAGATTAAATGCAGACAATAAACTGCATTTAACACACACAAAATTGCAATTACTAATTGTTTTCTACAAACGTAACATATTAAACAGAACTTTTAAATTCACAACAAAAAAATTTTCATACATAATTTAGCTTCATCATGGCTTTAATCCTTATTGTTTGCACTGAACTTCATGCTCTACGTTCGCAAAATTATAAGCGAAATCATTGCAGTGACTTTTGCTGTTTCTCTTATTTATTTGTATTCCAATTTATATTTCTATTTATTGAGACTCATATAGAAGATGTATTGCTATGCCACAACAAAAATGATTTATGAACAGAAAAAGGAAAACAATGCTTAAAATTATAGAGTTTTTCTCTGCATATGAGTATTCTGCTATTTATTATTTTTTTTATGTGAGGTAAGGTAAAGTGAAATATCGTAGCAATCGATTGAAGTTTATTATAATAAACGAAGATCAATGAAGTCAAGCACAATTTAGCAGAAAAAAATAAATTCATATGACCGATTCACAGACTTATTTTGATGTTGTACGAATTGTGTTTTTGTATAGCTGTATTATGCAATTGTTGTGATATCTTATTGAGGTATTACTGAATCGTCGTATTATTTTTTGATGTATTATTTGAATAATTGGATTATATTCTTGATGTATTATTGAGTTATTGTATTTTGGTATAATTGTATTTTATATTGTATTTTGGTATAATTGTACTATTGTGATATTAAATTATTGTATTATTAAATTATTGTATTATTTTATTGTTGTTAAATTATCGTATTATTGTTTTATTGTACTATTGAATTATTGTAATATGGTACTATTGTATTATATTATTATTACATTTTTGTATTATCGTATTGTTGTATTATTGTTGTTTTGTATTATTGTATCATTGTATTATTGTATTATTGTATTATTATATTTTTGTATTAATGTTTTATTATAGTATTGTATTATTTTATTATTTTATAATTTTATTATTGTATTATTGCATTGTTGTATTATTAAATTATTGTATTATTGTAGTATTTTATTATTGTTTTATTAAATGATTGTATTCTTATTTTATTGTGTTATTGTACTATTGTATGGTGGAATTATTGTATTATTAAATTGGGGTATAATATTATTATTTTATTATTGTATTATTAAATTATTGTATTATTATATTATTGATTTATTGTTTTGTTGTATTATTGTATAATTGTATTATTGGTTTATTGTTTTATTGTGTTATTGTATAATTTTATTATTTTATTGTCATAATATAGTATTATTTTATTATTGTATAATTGTAATATTGTATTATTGCATTATTGTATTATTTTATTATTTCATTATTGTATTACTGTTTTATTGTATTATTGTATTATTTTATTATTTATTATTGTATTATTTTAATATTATATTATTGTAATGGGTGTTTTTTATTGAGGTATAGAACTTTAAGTTGGCATCACTTTTTTAACTGGCGGCCATTTTGTCAGCTGTCAAGTGATTAATATTTAGTTTGGTTTGCCATTTCATCATGAACAGGTTGACAAAAGAACAACGCTTGCAAATCGTGCAAATTTATTTCGAAAATAATGGTTCAGTTCGCGAAGTTTACCGCAAGCTCCGTCCATTTTATGGTCGACATAATCGTCCATCAGAGCAATTAATTCGGTTAACCATGGATCGTTTTCGCACTACGTTTACTCTATGTGATAATACGCATCCGCAGAGACGTCGAACAGTGCGCACCGAAGAAACAATTGCCGCTGTAGAGCAAAGTGTTGAAGAGGACCCGAATGAATCGATTCGCCACCGTGCACAGCAATTGGAGCTTTGTCCATCAACTTTATGGAAGATTTTGAATGGCATGAATGTGGATGAGTTGTGGTTGCAACAAGACGGCGCTACATGCCACACAGCGCACGTAACAATCGATTTATTGAAGGAAACATTCGATGAGCGCATAATTTCGAGGAATGGACCTGTCAATTGGCCACCAACATCGTGTGATTTGACACCATTGGATTATTTTCTTTGGGGATATGTGAAGTCGCTCGTCTACGCCAACAAACCAGAAACGTTAGGGGACTTGGAAGCCAACATTCGTGGCGTTATTGCCAACATACGGCCCCATATGCTCGAAAAAGTGGTTGAAAATTGGACCTGTAGAATTGGCTTTATTCGAGCCAGCCGCGGCGGCCACGTGCCCGAAATCATATTTAAACATTAATGGCATAAAATTATCTTTCCAATAAAGCCAAATTGATGGACATTAAAACGATTTTCTTGTGTTTTATTTCAATTCAAAGTTCTATACTTCTAAAAAAACACCCTGTATTATTTTATAATTATTATTGTATCGTTTTAGCATTGTATTATTGTGTTATTGTATTATTGCATAAATGTATTAATGTATTACTGTATTAATGTATTATTGTATCATTGTATTATTGTGTTAACGTATTATTTTAATATTGTATTATTGTAGTATTGTATTATAGTATTATTGTATTTGTTGTATTGTTGTGTTATTGTATTATTGTATTACTGTTTTATTGTAATATTGTATTATGTTATTATTGTATTATTGAACTATTACATGATTCTATTCTCAGGTTTAGGAATTGCTTGGAAGTTCTTACAGAAAAAGTCAATACGTTCGTTCTTTGATTTCGTAAATATAATCGAATTACCTTTTCTCTCACCCAATAATTTCATTGGTTCTATTTAATGATTCATTTCTTTTTCCTTCATGCTATTAATTGCATGTTTTTTTTATTGAACTTTGTTTTTATTTATTTTTGCATACAATTTAATTTTCTTCATAAACTTTTTTGACAGCAGGTAACATTTGCATACAGAGAAATTGTTTTTTATACATACATATGTACATATGTATAGACGAGTATATGTATATTTGTTATATTTTACTATTAGTTTTTAAAGATTTATGCTTGTTCTCTTGTTTTTAATATTCAAGTTTTTTTTGGCACTTTATTCCCTGCGTGCCACTTAGTGTGTGGCATCAACATGAACTCGACTTTTCCAGTAAAATAATTTCATTCGGCAACATAAAAAAGTGAAATATATTGATTTTGCAAAAATTTTTTACGTTCACAACTGTTTTTCTTTACATTTTGACATTTACTGTCGAAAGTATGAGGAAAACAAATTATAGTTTATGTAGTTTTTTTTCTTCTTCCACACCATTTTATTTAATTGCTGTTCCATATCAAACGAAAGCAATTATTAATGTTATGAAAATGAGTTCGTACCTAAGTGAGTGGAAATTAACATTTCCAATATCGTGTGGTTGTAAGAAAAAAAAACAATAATAAAAATAAATAAATTTTTTGCAATTGTTTGACTGTGGATTTTGACATTTTTATATTATGAGTAGCAAATTATACAGAGTCAATATGTTTATGTGTATATGGACTTTAATAAATTAAATACATGGATTAACTTTAAAAATTTAGAGTAAATTATATATGTATGTTTTGGAGCATAGTTTGCGAATTTCGATTATTCAGCTATTGTGTGTTGTAATTGTGTATAATGTCCCAGTTAATATTGATTATGATATATATTTCATTAACATTAATATATTCTGCTTTATTTTATTTTTCTTTGGTTTCGAAATTAAGTTCGAATTTTCGAACATAACGTAACTTTAAAATGTTTTTCTTGTGGTATAAGTGGATGTAATCTTTGTTCATTTTCTACTGCGAATATATTAATTTCGAATTTTCGAAGTCTTTTTATATTAAAATTTAGCTTTCGTTGCCAACCAAGCCTTGTCTTGTATACTTTTACCTTGGAAACTAATAATAATATTATTATTCCTGCAGAAAAAACATTAAGGATTGCTTAATATGTCCTTGTAATAATCGAATTTTCGAACATAATGACATTTTGAAATTGTGCACGTTTTGCATAGAATAAATTTTAGGCTTTGCCAATAAATCAAGAGTTTCATCGACCAATATAAAGTAAAATAATTATGTTTTCATAATTATATACCAGATGCTTTTAAGCTTTTATAAAAATGCTTTGTGCTTTCACACCGACCAGAGTACAACAGCCAATCAAATCTCGTCGAAAAAAAAAACGAATGCAAAGAAACAAGAACAACACTTTCAGCTTTCAAGACTATTTACCTCAAATGCATATGCTAGAGTAGGTGAGTTGTGGCGTAGTTGTTGTATACACATACATTTATACACGTATGTTTGGAAATAATTGTTTTCATTGAACCAAAAAACCCTGATTATTTTTCAAGTATAACAAAAAGTTTTGCAAATATAGTTTTTGTTGTATTTGAAATTAATTTGCTTTTCGATATAGTGCATTGTGTTGTCCTTAATTTACGAAAACGAAACAATTAGAAAAATATGCTTCACAAAAGCAAACCACAATTGCACAAAATGAAAGTAAAATTTTTATAAAAAAAATAAAATAAAAACAATATTAAAAACACTCACAAACAATTAAACACAAACCACTTTGAAATGGTTGAGTAAAGTTTGCACAAACAAAAAGAGCAAAAGTTTAAGCATATTAAATTAGAAAAATAAAGATAGCAAGATGTCACTAAAGCCACCATTACTTTTTCCTACAACTTTATAACAAAAGTTTTGAGAGGAAACCTCAAGTATATATTTTACTATACAGTGCAGTCAGTACTAAAATTACGAGAGAGATTTTTAAGATTTAATTATGTTGGCTAAAAAGCTTTCATTACTAAGCTTGAGATAGAATGGAAAGACTAAGTCTTAGCTATAATTAAGTTTCAAGTGGAGCTTAAATAGGCCTTATGAAACTCTGACTTCATTAAAATATTAAATTTGGCTTCATAAATGCAATTTTTAAACTCTAGACTTTTAGAATATCATTTCATTTTGTAACGTCTTATTTTCTCCGAGTGATACTCAGCCTTCAAAATGCCAGGTCGCCACAAGAATAACAATTAAAAAATTTTATTTTTAATAGTTTTTATTATAAATTCTGTTTCTGATACCATAGTGTTCAAATTAAATATTCAATATTTACAATCTTTCCGAAATCTTGTCCTGCAGTCACTAGGGCCCTTTTACTGTCCTCTGCTGCTTTTCTGCTCCCTGCATCTCGTTGTTAGTATCAGATAACACTCTTAAGCGACCCATCCACTTGCAATATAATTGTGCAATGTTTTTATTTTGCGATAATATCGGCAATGTGTGTGTCATATTCGAGGTTGGCACAATATATTGAAAATAACATAAGAGTTGTGATTTGGATTTGAACAATCAAGACAATTGTCTAATGTGGTGGCAACATTGTTCAATGTTGTATACATTTTCAGTGTCAGGAAAATTGCGCAATATTTTCTTTGCAAATATTGTGCAATTTATTGCATAGTATAGGTAAAAGCGATCATAATATGTACAACGATATATGCAATAATATTGTTTAGTGGACTGACCGCTTTATACTGAAACGACTTCCTGGTCGCAACTTTAACACTCACGCTGGCTTCGTGAGTCGGGTAATACACCACAGGCTTGCTAACGAAGTCTAATTTAATTATCTTAATTGTTCGTGACTTGAAAATTACTCTCTTGGAACCTTGAGATACTGAATTTATTTATCTAACTGCTGTTCGTGACTAGGTAATCATTCACGTGGACACACGGAACTTATGATATAGTAAATTATTCATGTCCGTGACCTAAAAATTACTCACGTGGATACACGGGTTAGTATAAAAACAACTACCTTTGTGACTAGGAAATTACTCACGTGGACACACCTGACTTAGGATATAACTAGCTACATATCTCCGCCTTCGTGATTAGGAAGTTAATTACTCACATGTACACACCTGACTTATGATATACATACTTAACTATTTATGTCCGCCTTCGTGACTAGGAAATAACTCACGTGGAGAAACCGTTAGGATATAAATACTACTTCGTGAGTAGGAAACGACTCCCGTGAGTACACCGAACTAAGGATATAACTAACTACTTATTTCTACCTTCGTGACTAGGAAACCACTCACGTGAACACACGTTACTTAGGATATAATTGGATACTTATGTCCACCTTCGTGTTAGAATATAAATAACTTTTTCGTGACTAGAAAATTACTCACGTGGGTACACCTAACTTAGGATATACTTAACCACTTGTGCCCGCCTTCATGACTAATAAATAACTCACGAGGATACACGGTTATGATATAAATATTACTTATGTCTACAATCATGACTAGAAAATCACTCACGTAAGCACACGGTACTTAGGATATAATTAACTACTTTTGTTCACCTTCGTGATTAAGAAATCACTCACGTGGACTCACTGTTATGATATAAATACTATTTATATCTACAATCGTGACTAGGAAATCACTCACGTGAACACAAGGTACTAAGAATGTGGTCACGTGGACACACGTTTATGATATAAATACTACTTATGTCTGCAATCGGGACTAGGAAATCACTCACGTAGACACACGGTACTTAGGATGTAATTGAATACTTACATACATATATATATCCACCTTCGTGACTAGGAAATCACTGTACGGGCACCGATCTACCAGACTCATGTGTTCGTGACTAGAGTATCACTGGATCATTTATTACGACTCAACTATATTACCACTGAATTCTTAGAATAGTATTCGTGACTAGGAAATCGCTAAACTATCCTTCGACTACGTTTATTCCAGGAGGATTTATCGTCTTCGTGACTAGCAAATTACTTAACAATGCTATTCACCATGTAACTACTCTACCAAAATACTCACTTGCTCCAAAGCTACTACTCACCACAATGTCTTCAACTTGAATGATCCTGTTTTGTAAAATTTTATACTTTTATGTCTAGCGTTATAATTGTTGTAATATACTTTACGTAAAAATATTCTTGTTTATGCACAAAATTTTATACAGTTTGTGACAATAGTTTGTGTACGAACTATTCGTCACAATTTTGATTTGCCTGCATTTGTTGCTATTAAATTTAGATTTGTTTTAATAAGTTATTTTGAGACATCCTTTTCAGACATACCTCGCAAAATTTAAAATAAATAGAAGATAATCAAAATATTTGGACAGACGAAGAAATCCACAGATAAACCAAAATTTACTGCAGAAAATTATTAATAACTAAACAATGGTTGTTGCATTTTATTGCTTTCACTTTTCCATAGTGTTGAGCAGCATGACAAATGATGATGATAGCTCTAAGATGATTTACTTCAACATGAAACACAAGCAATTTGAGTACAAACAAAAGCAATCCAATAAATTTACTGAAACTAAATAAATAATCCCATATTTGCCACAATAAACAAAATGCTTAAGAATAGATGAAAATTGTTGAAACAAAGTGTTTAACTTGATGTCAGGTTAACATGACTTACCGGGCTGACAGAAGCAACGAAAACCATCTTCTTGATCGACGCATATACCATGAATGCAAGGCGATGATTCACATTCATTGAGACTGTGCTGGCACACAGGGCCTGTATAGCCGGGCGTACACTCACATCTACAAGTATTAAAGTAATTTATTTTGTATAAATAATTTATGCATTGTGTTAGATACATTTTGCATGGGGAGAAGGGAATTCATGCTAGTGAAGTCTCAAAGCTAAATATAGTTTACTTACCGAAAATGTGTTGAGTTTCCTATACAACTGCCACCATTCATGCATTCCGCTGGATTGCAAGGATCCAATTCATATTGGCAATTTTTTCCTGTATAACCTGCAAAGATGATGAAAGAGAAAAATAAATTAAATACGATTTGTTGTGAAAGTGCAATTATATGGCCTTAATATTGTTAAAGCAATTATTGAATGGTAATATCTTGTATGCACTTGACTGGATTTTTAATTGCTACGAGTATTTTTTCCATTTCTATTTAATTATGCGTAAAAGGTTTTTGCAATCACAAAGCTTTGTAATTGAATTTTGTGCCAGTAATATAGTTTGAGAGGGTTAAATATAAAGTATTGATGGGGAGCTAAACATTTAGAGAAAAACCATAGATTTAATCACATATTTAGGGTGCCGTACACACCAAAGGTAGTAAAGATGAGAATATTAAGGGAGTCACATTCAAGACAACGAACATGACAAACCAAAGTATACTTTAAGAGTTTAAAACCAGTATTTTACATGGTAATACTGGTTTTAAACTTTTAAAGTACACTTTGTTTTTTCATGTGACATTTTTTAAAGTTTTCCTGTTTTTACCTTTTAAAACGGACGAAACAGAGAAAGAAAACAAATATCATTATGTATATAATAAATTCAGTCAAGTGCGAATTTGACTCGCGTGTGAAGGGTTCCGTGCGGACACTAGATATGTAAAACTTTAGTCTATATATAATATATACATTTGGCATTTCTTTCGTTTTTGGGATTTTTTGATTTAGATTTGGCGTTTTTTTGTGTTTTTGGCGTTTTTTTAGTTTTGGCGAGTTTTTTTTATTTTTGGCGATTTTTTATGGTTTTTGGCGTTCTTTTGAATACGGCGCTTTTTCTAATTTTTGGCGATTTTTTAAGGTTTTTGTCGTTTTTTTAATATTGGCGATTTTTATTTTTTTGCGATTTTTTTATTTTGGCGATTTTTTCAATTTGGTAATTTTTTTAATTTTGTCAATTTTTAAAAAGACTTCTGCCTTGAACTGGAGCATCAGAAATGGTTCAAAATAGTTGGGTTTTGATTATTAGCATAATTAAAAATGCGGTTGCAGAGCTGGAAAGTTTCTTGCAATATAAAAGTAAAGTATAAAGTAAGTATAAAGCTGCAACTATTTTTTTTTTGCAATATAAACCTATTTTATATTTCATTTAGAAGTATATTGGTATAAAAAATCAAAATAAATCAAAAAGATGATTCCAGGGATGGAAAACTAATTTTTTTGTACATAACAGTAAACTACTAAAACAATTTTTTTTTTCTCTAAAAACTAAACATATTTTATGTGTCAAGAAAAATATGTTGCTAAGATAAATCTGAAAAAAACTGAAACAATAATTCCAGGGTTGGAAAATGGATTATTTTTTTCTATAAAAGTAAGCAGTTCAATTACATTTTTTCTTTTTCTTTAAAAACTAAAAAAATAATTTATGTTTTAGAAACAAAATTTCGGTAAACAAAACTAAAAAAATAAAATCACAGCTGCAGAGCTGGAAAGGTTAAAGTTTTTTTGCAACATAAAAGTAACTAAATAAAACTATTTTTTTTAATTAGTTACATATTTTCTGTATTAAAGAAAAAAAATATATTAGCACTTAAAATCAGAAAAAAATATAGTTTCAGGGTTGGAAAATTTTAACTTTTGTGGTAACTAGATAAAAGTAAGTGAATAAATGTAATTTATTTTAATTTTTAATTAAATACTTATTTTTTTATTTAAAAGAAAAAAATATATAAGCATTTCAAATCAGAAAAAATATAGAGTCAGGGTTGGAAAATTTAATTTTTTTTGGTAACTAGATAAAAGTAACTAAATAAAACAAATTTTTTTCTTTGTTAATTAAATACATATTTTCTGTAGAAAAGAAAGAAAGACCTTAGTGTTAAAAACAGAAAAAAATACATATGTATATAGTTTCAGGGATGGAAAATTTAAACTATTTAAAATTTTTTATGCATATAAAGGAAACTAAATGGAACAATTTTATTTTTCTTTTTAATTAATTATTTTATAGATTAGAGAGGCTTTTTACTAAATTTCGATATGAAAATGTAATTTTACCATAAACATTGGCTTTCATTAGTCTTACGAAGCTTTGTTATATGTTAGGTATTATGCACAACTGCAGGCGGGTGTGTTATTACTTTAGGTTGCTTGCAAATGTTTTAAAATAAATATTTTTTTAAATACAATTATGAAAAGTTATTTAATTCAGTCAATATGGTAAAGGCTTGCAAAACTTTTAATTTATATAAACATGTATATCGTTACCTTAATATAGAAAGGCCCTAACTCATTATTTTTTAATCAAGATTTTTGCATTTTTCGATAAATTAGATGCTCTTCTAGTGAAGTATACAAAAATCCCGATATCAAAAAAATAATGAGTTAGGAACTTCTTATGTTAATGTAACGATATGCAGATTGAATTTGCTTTAGATGTAGGTGAATAAATTCCCATTAGATAATGCTGATCTTTGTTAAAGTCATCTCTAATTTAATTCTCTTTATGTATTTTAAAAACGAAAAATATTATTAATGTAAATAATAATCTTAAATACAAAGTACACAATAAAATAATCCACTGTTGCTGACGTCGAAAATAAAATCGTTGAATCAAATTCTTTAGTCGAAAAATACCCAAATAATTTACTATAAATTGAATTAAAATATGATGGAGGCGCGCCCATTAAAAGTTAATTTTTTATATCATGTACTTTTTCTTCTTCTATCAAATCTTTGCATTGAAGTCGAATTTCCGTTGCAGAATTATTTTCTAAAAATTCTAAGAATTATGAAAAGGCAAGCAAAGCCTGCATTTATTTGTTTTTCCTTGCTAATAAAATTTTATGAAAAACAAAAAGCGCATTTTTAAAGTTTTGCTTTTCATTTCATACAAACAGAAAAAAAACTAATGTAAAATCGCCATGCAAAAAGTTTGATTAAAATTCATTCAAATCATATTAAATTTAAAAGAAATAATATGTTGTTAGAGTGTGTTGGTTTTTATTTAATTTGTTCATAGCTGTAATGCAATTTTGTGCTTAGTTGTGTGAGTTGTTTTTATATTGTTGTTGTTTTTCCTTTATGTTTGTAAACAGCCGACAAATTGCTGCTGGCTGGTAGGTAGTGTACTAGCCTTGCAGTTGAAGGATCGGAGGTTCGAATCCTGATGTCAAGTCAAAGTATTTTTTTTTAATAAAATTTTTCATATAAATTTTATGTTAAATGTGAGTTCTGATGCTCATAACGATAACAATAAAAATAAAAAAACCTGATGACAGACTTACTGTGAGTTCGGAAGCTCTTAATAAAAATAAAAAATCTGATAATACACTTTTTCTAACAACAAATCCACTTTTTCGACAGCGATCAACTTCGCTTTGTCCAATGCCTACTAGTGATTCTTTAACATTACAGTTGCCTAGTACTTCGTCAGTTAAGCCATTGAAATCATTCGCTTCGGGCTGTTCATCACCTAACCAAGTTATCACTACAGATAACAGTAGCTCAAAACCAAAGGTACAAGTCGGAATGGACAGATATATAACCGTGGTAAAGCGTGGGCGAAGCCCGAATTCTTCTAAAATTTCATCTGTTCCAAAGATGTCTAGGGATAACAGCGCATCATCCATGAATCGCCAAAATCGTTTTTCATTATTGCAAGACGATAACGAGAAGACCGCTTCATCATCTCAGAAGTCTTTTAAGCCACCACCAATATATGTGAGGGAAAAAAATTCTAACGCGCTTCTAAAAAAACTACTGTCGACCATTGGTGAAAATACTTTTCACGTAATTCCAATTAAAAGAGGTAATATTGATGAAACTAAAATGCAAATATACGATGAAAACAATTTTCGAAAAATTGTAAATGATTTTGAAAAAAATAAAACAAACTTTTACACATACCAACTTAAGAGTGCTAAAGGCCTACAGATAGTACTAAAGGGCATAGATTCATACGTTGAGCCCGAAGAAGTAAAATGTGCACTTCTAGACCAAGGATTTAAGGTAAAAAACGTTACTAATATAATTAACAGAGAAATATAATATATAACGCTGGTTTTAAATCTTTTGGAAAATTATGTTCAAGATGCTGAAGTTTAACACCAGGAGAATTAAGACATTTATTTATTATTATTAAGAATTAAAAAATGAGAGAATGAGTTTCATAGGGTCGCCCAACCCCTATTTCGCATTGAACTGGAGCCGAATGACATACAATTGAAAAAAATGAAACCCATCCAATTTATAGCGTAAAGTTTCTGTTACACCGAAAAATCACAGTTGAAGAGCCACGTAAGCGTTCAGGTCCTGTACAGTGCCATAATTGCCAAGAATATGGCCATACAAAAACTTACTGCAATTTACCTACAGTTTGTGTTATCTGCGGTGAATTGCATGGTACTGCTAGCTGCACTAAGCCAAAAGAACAAGCAGAAAAAAAATGTAGTAATTGTGGAGGTAATCACACCGCTAACTATAGAGGATGCCCTGTATATTCTTTTGTTAAACAGACTATGAGTCAAAAACCTAAGTTAGCTCCAGCCCAACCATTAAACGCGTACTCTGCCTCTTTTGCTCAAGTAAGCCAACCAGTTACTTCACGTGTATCGTATGCCGATGCTGCTAAGGCTAGTTCTAGTCCCCCACAAAATGTTTCACCGCAAAATAATTCAGCGAATGCAAGCTCAGGCTTTAACTTTAGTCGCCTTGAAGCTACTATTGAGAATCTGGTGCTAACTATAAACAACTTTACAACAAATATGACTAGCATGATGCAAGAAATGCTGCGAATGCAGAATACACTGCTTCAAGCATTAGTTAACAAACCATGAACATGTTAAAAATATGTTTCTGGAACGCAAACGGCATTCGCCAGCATAAAAATGAACTTGAGCACTTCCTCGTGGAAAAAAATATTGATATAATGTTGGTCTCTGAGACTCATTTGACTTCAAGGAGCTTATTTAAAATAAATGGTTACACTCTATATGATTCAAAGGAGCCGAGGGGGAGAGCATGCGGTGGGTCAGCAATTCTAATTAAGTCAAGACTCAAACACTATGTCCTTGATAACATTTGTGAAGAACATCTACAAGCAACAAATATTTGTGTCGAAAATTTTGTTACAAATTTCGTGATATCATCAATTTACTCCCCTCCCAGATTCGCAATTACTGAGGATCAATTCGAGGAATTCTACAAATCTCTTGGCCCTTGTTTTGTAGCAGCTGGGGACTACAATGCAAAACATACGTTCTGGGGTTCGCGTCTTATTACACCTAGAGGTCGGGCATTGTTCAACACAATTTCAAAAATGGGCTTGGACGTCATTTCAAGTGGGGAGCCCACTTACTGGCCTACGGACATACAAAAAATTCCGGATGTTATAGATTTTGGAGTAATGAAAAATATCGGTAGGGAATTAATTCATGTTGAAGCTTCTGTAGATCTCTCCTCCGATCACTCTCCCACGATTGTTACAATTTGTAGCCCACTAAGAAGTGACTTCCCTGTCCCATACGTAAAGATGATCAACCGTGTTAATTGGCTGGGGTTCAAAAAATACCTCAGTAGCCATTGTACGGAAAATATTAACCTAAGAACACCAGGTGATATTGAATCTAACATTGAAAATCTTAACGAAAATATTAAACAGGCTACTGAACATGCTACTACTTCCCATCCGCAGACTGGGTTTAATAGAATTTATTCTACAGACATTGAACGTCTTTTACGTGAAAAAAGGACAGCTAGAAGGGAATGGCAACAGCACAGATCACCCCAAAATAAAATTAGATTTAAAGAGTGCACTAGACGACTCCAAGAGCTGCTGGCATATGAAAAAACTGTATGTCTTAAAAATTATCTGGAAAATCTTGATGCCACACCTGCATCTAATTACTCCTTGTGGCGAGCTGCTAGAAAGCTTAAAACACCCGTTGAATATAGACCACCTCTGCGCACTTCTACCGGAGGTTGGGCCAGAAGCGATACTGAAAAAGGTAACATATTTGTTGAGCATTTAAAATCCGTATTTACCCCAAATACATGTACTGGTGTTGTTGATTTACCGAGTGTGGTTGCGCTACCCCCTCGACCCATAAAATTTAAGACGCGTGATGTTCAGAAACTAATTGCTGAACTCAACCCGAAGAAAGCTCCAGGTATTGATGGAATAAGTAACAATATGCTGAAAAACTTGCCGCATATTGCAATTAGAATCCTGTTATTTATTTTTAACGCCATTTTACGACTGGAGTATTATCCACAAAGCTGGAAGCTTGCGAAGGTCAAAATGATTCCAAAGCCGGGCAAAGACCTTACCAAGGCTGAGTCATACAGGCCAATAAGTCTGCTATCAACAATGTCAAACTCTTCGAAAAGCTGCTCATGACAAAATTGTCCCCAATTTTAACTGATAGTGGGTGCATCCCAGACCATCAATTTGGTTTTAGAAGTCAGCATAGCACCATTGAACAAACTCATAGATTGGTGCAATTTATAAGAAGAACTTTTGAAGAAAAAATGTATTGTTCTGCACTGTTTATTGACGTTTCTCAGGCCTTTGATAAAGTGTGGCATGAAGGCCTTATTTTAAAATTAAAATCATATTTACCAATAAATTTTCTGAATTTATTAGAAAGCTACATAACTACCCGAAAGTTTACGATTGTGGAAGGAGAATTCATGAGCCTGCCCCAATCTATATCATCCGGTGTGCCACAGGGGAGCATACTGGGGCCAGTTTTGTATTTGATTTATACTTGTGATATGCCTGTGAGCAGCAATATCCATACATCTACGTTTGCCGATGATACAGCCTGCCTTAGTATGCACAAAAACCCGCACGAGGCGTCCCGATATCTTCAAGAACATATTACACAGTTAGAAATCTGGTTGAACTTATGGAGAATTAAAGTCAATGAACAAAAGTGTGTCCATACAACGTTTACCCTAAGAAGAGATACTTGTTCCCCCATTCGAATCAACAATCAAAATATTCCTCAGCATTCCCAAGCGAAATACCTTGGTATACACCTTGATCGAAGACTTACATGGAAACATCATATTGACTTTAAGCTAACTCAGATGAAACTTAAGTTATCTCAAATTCATTGGTTGATTGGCAGAAATTCAACACTTAGTCTGGACTGCAAACTTTTAATATACAAGTCGCTTTTGAAGCCAATATGGTGTTACGGTATCCAGTTATGGGGCACTGCTTCAGCTTCCAATGTAGAGAGAATCCAACGAAGACAAAACAAAATTTTAAGGTTAATAACATCTGCTCCATGGTATATTAAGAATTCAAATTTGCATCGTGATTTAAAAATGCCACTAGTGACTGAAGAAATTGCAAGATACGCAGGCAAATACTTAACAAAACTCGAGTCACATCCTAATCCGCTTGCTCGTAATATTTTGAATTTTAATGGTCACATCCGCCTAAAAAAGAGGGACACAAGGGCTCTTATACTCAACACTCTAGATGGGAATGCTTGAAAATACATTTAATTTTCCTTTTTGATTATCACTACTTTGTATTATTTAAATTATCACTAAGTTTTGGCCGACACTGGTCGGGCTAAATAATTATATTTTAGCTTTAAGATTTGATCACTTATTGTTAGTTCATTTTTGAAGATACAAAAAAAAATGTTCAATGAAAAAATTTTGAATTAAAATTTTATTAATGATGGTACAAACAAACATTTTTCTGATGTCTATATCAATCACACGTAAGTTAAATAAATAAGAAAATACATTTACTACTTTAAATTAAATTCTTGTTGTTCTATCTTGAAATAACTATGATTCAAGGTGATTGTTTATTTTGACTTTAACAGTGTGTAAAAGTGAAAAATTTTCTTTGGAAACTACTTTAAATCATGTTAGATTAACATGAAATATATATGAAGTAAAATCTTTGCCAAAAAAGATTAAAATAATAGTTTTTATGTAGATTTTAAGTTGAGATTTTACTGCGTGTATAAATATCAAGATTGTGACGTTTATTAAAGAAATTTAGACCTTCATAGTGATCCTTATTTTTCTAAAATTCAAACAACCGAGTATTAACAACTACTTAATTTTTCTTTGATATACATATGTAAGTACTAAATAAATAATTTTAATAATTTTCATATAACCATAATCTGTTGTAATCTGAGTTCAAGTGTCATGCAAAGAATTTTTGTTTCTCCCCTTTTTAATTTAAATGACACCGGCCTCATTTAAACAAAGGCAAAAATAAAAATATAAAAAAAATCATAAAGAATGAAAAGAATTACCCTTTTCATTATATCATAATAACATCATGACCCTTTTCATTAACCCCATACTGCCTTTCTTTTAACTTGCTTAAACTCTGAATTTTTGAAACTCTACCCATTCATTTTCAATTTTCCCTCAATAGACCTTCATGCGGCTCTTATTTATTTATTTTTTTTTAATATTTTATTAATTTTGCGGTTTCATGCAATATTTATTTTTTCATTTTAATAATTTATTTTGTGAAACCACAAAAGGATATAAAAAATCAGGATATTTAAGCGTTGCGGGCGTTTTTGATTTATCTTGTTTTTTTATCCCTCCCTTTTCCTCTCTCTCTCTCTTAATTTGCTTTGCAGTTTTAATCTTTGCAAAAGCATGTCTTGTTTTGTTTTATTTTTATATTTTAGACAGTGATTTTTTGTGCACTTGCCATGGGTTGTTGCAAACAAATTTTTAATTTTTGGTTTATTTTTATAATTTGCCTTGCATTTTTTTTGTTTGTTTGTTTTATTCAATCTGTTTGGTATTTTTATGATGCTTGTTATCGCTGTTGTTGTTTATTTTTTATTTATTTTTGGTTTTTGTTCTGTTTTTGCCTCCGGTGATGATGCAGTGCCATGTAGATAGTTGTTGCTACATACATTTTGTCTGTCTTATTTTTACTGCTGCAATGTAGTTACAAAAATTTAGCTTGTTTAGTTTAACAATTTTTTTCATTCTATTTTACTATTATTTTGTTTAGTAAATGACTTTTCGATGCAATAAAGTAAAGCAAACTGTTACTGCTAAAAATAACAAAATTGTCTTAATTGAGTTTTGGTGGAAAAGAAAAAAGGGAACTCTCTGTAAAGTAGGCTGCAGTATAAAATATGTTTTGTGTCAAGTTTAGTTTTTAATTTTTTTGTAAATATTTTTTCTAAATATTGTACGGTAAAAAAAAAATCATCTACTTAGGTAATAAAACGGGTTCATTGACTATTTTTCTGGCAAAAAGAAAACATGCTTAAGTCGAGATAAGCTGATTTTGAGTTAATTTCACATTCGTAATCTGCATATTTGAAAGTACCTCTGATCAAAATCTTAATTAATTTGTGTGAATTTTCAGGAAGTTATAGCACTATGAATTGCGACTTATATTTTTTAGACTTCTAATCTCATTTGGAATAATAGCTTAATTTATTTTATACTTTACTTTATTTCAACTTAAATGTGTTACTTATAGTGTGTAGAACTATGTTTCATTAAAAAAATTAACGCTAACAGAGAATTTCCCAATTTAGCTGTAAAATAAATAAATTTCTGAAAATCGGCTTGAACGGTTAAAAGTCCTCTCGAGCAAAACAGTAAAATATAACTTAAGCAGTTTTTTTTTATTGCGGATAACTGAAAAAAAACTTGGGCCTTGGTTATTTCCAGTAAAGCGGAGTCGACACTTGACATTTTTAAAGTTAGTGTACTTTTAGGCAGACTACACTGAAACTTAAGAAATCATAATTAAATATTATTCTGTCGGTTAATTTAATTTTGGCAAATTGCTGTAATTAAATTTTCAAAAAATCTAAAAAAAAATCACCCAAAAAAAATTGTCAAAGTGAAATAAGCTCTAAAAACCGAAAAAATCGTCAAAGCGAAATAAGCGCTAAAGCTAAATCGCTTAAAAGCACAAAAATTCCAAATTAAAAAAGCAAAAACTAAAAAATCGCCAAAACCAAAAAAAAAAAACGCAAAACCCAAAAAAAGCAAAAAAGTCTCATAAAGGAAAAAAAAACGCTTAAACTAAGAAAACGTGCCAAAACTTAAAAGACGTGAAAACCCGCAAAAATTGCAAAAAAAAGCACCAAAGCTTGAAAATCGCCGAAACCCGAAAAAAGTAAAAAAACCCAAGGCAAAAAAAGCCAAAAACCAAAAAATTCCAAAAATAAAAACGTCAAAGATAAAAACTGCCAAAACCCAAAAAAAAATCTCATAAACGAAAAAATTTTCATAATTGCCTAAATTGCCGTCATCTGTATATTTTTTGACATTCCCAGTGAAAAAAATGAAAGTCATTCTAGTGGAACTATATTTTCATTGCTTCCAAAAAATCGATATTTTTAATTTGCCGAAAGTGAGCAAAAACCATGTAGAAGCTTATTTTAGTCTTACAAAACCTCGTAACTCCTTCATAGTGTTAGAAAATACTTACCAGAATTAAAAAAAAATATTTTTTTAAAGAAATTTATGAACTATTTTTAGTCTAAAATTTAAAAGTTTACATGACAACAGTGTGACAGGCTTAAATTCGTATAAAAAGAAACGGATTGTTAAAATAGGTAACTATTTACCATTTTTCCTAGATGAAAATATTATCATAGAACACAAAAAAAGGAATTTTTCTTAATATCGCTTCCAATTCAGTGACCAGGCATTGAAAAAGAGAACTTCTTGCAATGGTAACCCTAAGTAAAAATCATTAGATCGGATCGAAATTTTCACTACTTCCAGACTGCAAACTCTACATTTTCATGACTTTTTTGGAGTCTCTTTTTTTGCCAGGTTGTTACTTCATAACTCGACTCGGTATATTTTAGACCGAAAAAATTGTTTTTTGTCTGAGAGGGTATAGCTTCCAATTGGTACCATTTTAAAATAAAAGTGGGCGGCAATACTGCCCAAATTTTTATTTATTTGATTTTATGATATTCTACGTAGTTGCATGCTGCGTAACCGATTAAATACTTTTAGTTTTTATAATTGTAAAATTTTAAAGTTGAAAAAATGGGCGGGGTTACGCACATTAAAATTTATTATTTTATTTCACATGGTTCAACTTAAATGATTTTTTCGAAAGTTACCACAAACCTTGAGTTCTAAAATAGACACAATCTTGCTTTAAAAAAAATGGGTGAAGTTACGCCCATTAAACTTCAGTTTTATATTTCACATAATTCTTCTTAACCAACAGACTTTGAAATTTTTCTTTTTTTTGGAAGAGTTTGTTGGTCCTCTAAATTTTTTTCGATAATTTTCTATCAGATCTTTGCATTATTGTCGTTTATTTTTTTGGCAGTGATAATAATTTTGTAGTTTTCCTTCTACACTTAAAAAATTAAATCCTGATACTATAGAATAAAACTTTTTAACGCAATGATTGTAATAAACAGATTTCTAAGCAGACACATAATAATAACTTTATTTCAATTCCTTACAAATTCATGTGTGTTCTCATCTGTCTGCCTAATCTGGCAAAAGTTTCACATTTATAGAAATACTTACAAATGTATAAATGTATGATGTATTTATGTATATTTACTTTAATTAAACTTACCATATGGACACAAACACTGGTAAGCATTGCCTTCATGACCTTGCGATAAATCCACACAGATGCCATTATTTGTACAGGGACTAGGTGTGCAAGCATCAATTTCCTCACAATGCGTTCCAGCAAAACCACTGCAACATTGACACTCATACTCTTCCATATCATAGATGGAATAGCAAATACCTTTTCCGGAGCAATCTGCACTCTCGCCACAATTTTCGGTTTTTGTGGTGACCTTGAGACGCACACACTGAGCACCCCATAAGTCAGACACGACTAGAATAGAATATAATAAAAAATGTAATTCAAGTTAGTTGTATAAAATAATTAAAGCAACATGTTTTTAATATTTAATGCAAACAAAAAAAAAAACACAATCTATTTAATGAATTCTTGTCATTACAATTATAAGCACGTTTTCTGTTTAAATCTCTTAATTGGTTAATTCCATATTCAAACACAAAATAATTATGTAAATGACAGAACATGGAGTTACAAAGAGCGCTGTTACGTACTTATATTTTTCTTAATGGTCTGCTAATGTTTGTGTTATCAAAAGGGACTGGTAAGAAGATTGAATTTGTATGTGTTGAAATATAGTTGATGGTTATAATTTTTTAATGTCGTATCTAATTATTACTGTGTAAACGAGTATTCGGCTCTGGATTTGGTATTGAGAAAACATTCTTAATCGGTGTTTGATAACAAGTTTGACGAATTTATTTTAAAACCGTATTTTTAGACAGCAAAGTCTTGTAAAACCTCAATGTGGATTTTTGGGATCCATGCACCTTATTGTTTTCGCTTCAATGTCGAGAAGCGTACGAGCTACGGACCTGAAATGTTAACAAATGGTTGCAAAAAAAAACTAAAAATCACTAGAACGAAAAAAAATCGCCAAAACGAAAAAAAGTTAAAAACACGCTAAAACTAAAAGCTAAGCGAAAAAAATATATCGCTAAAATAAAAAAGCATTTGAATAAAAAATATTTTCAAAAATAATATAAATCGCTTAAATGCCAAAAAAATTGTTAAAAGTAGAAAATCGCTAAGACCTAAAAAAAAATCCCAAAAACCGAAAAGAAATCGCCAAAACAAAAAAAATCACTAAAACTAAAACACAACAACAAAAATGGAGCCAAGAAATTAAAAAAACGCCAAAACGAGAAATCGCCAAAACAAAAAGGCTTAAAAGATTAACAAAAATAAAATAAATCGATCAAATGCAAAATATCTCAATAAGAAAAAGGGTCTCCAAAATATCTAAAAAATCGCTAAAAACCAAACAGAAATCGCTAAATGAAAAAAATTTCCAATATGAAAAATGCGTTAAAACTGTAACAAACGAGTTAAAATTAAAAACCAACCGATAAAAGGCGCCCAAAACCGAAAAAAATCGCCAAAATAAAAACACCCTTAAATTAAAAATATCACCAAAAATAAAATAAATCGCTGAAAGTAGAAAATCACTGAAGTAAAACAGCGAAGCCCAAAAATAAATTAATTGCTCAAATGAAAAAAAAAATTACTTAAAGTAAAAAAGTCGCCAAAAAACTAAAAAACTCGTCAAAAATCTAAAAAAATCGGCAAACCGAAAAAAGCGACATAACGAAATAAATTCAGTGAAGTGCGACTTTGACCCGCGCACGCAGGGTTTCGTACAGACACAGAATATGTAATTAAATACGAAATTTAGCCTGTATAAAAAATACTTTTGGCATTTTGTTTTTCGTTTTTGGTTTTTTTGGTTTTAAGCGTTTTTTTAGTTTTGGAGTTTATTGGTGCTTTTTTGTTTTGGCACTTTTTTCTCATTTTGGCGATTTTTTTTCTCGTTTTTGACGTTCTTTAACTTTATCAATTTTTTTAATTTTTGGCGGTTTTTTTATATAGGGTTTGGTTTTGGCGATTTTTTTGGTTTTGGCGTTTTTTTTCATTTTGGCAATTTTTTTAGTTTGACACTATTTTTTCTCGTTTTGGCGATTTTTTAAGGTTTTTGGTTTTTATTTTAATTTCTGCAATTTTTTTAATTTTTGGCGGTTTTTTAATATAGGGTTTGGTTTTGGCGATTTTTTCGGTTTTGGCGTTTTTTTTTATTTTGGAAATTTTTTTAGTTTGGACACTATTTTTTCTCGTTTTGGCGATTATTTAAGGTTTTTGGTTTTTTTTAATTTTTGCAATTTTTTTAATTTTTGCAATTTGTTTTAGTGGTAGAATTTTTTAATTTAGTGCTTTTTTCAATCTGGCAATTTTTTCGGTTTTTTGCGATTTTTTTCGATTTGTCGATTTTATAAATTTTGGCCTTTTTTGTTTTACTATTTTTGAAAATTTCAAGACTTTGCCTCTTACGGTTTCCAAGATATAGCAAGGTGTCAAAACTACATAGTCAAAATTTCATTAAATGATGGACCACCCTTTTATTTAAATTTACTTAAATTTTAGTGTTAATTGTTGTAGTATATATAAAAATACACTAATACACTAATAATGTACATACAATTGTATGTATGTACATTAGATGACATTTTAAAATTTTTCGTTGCTCGTTTTGGAGCACCCTTTAATTTTTATCTCTTATGTAGTTGTTGTTGTAGCGGCCAAGGTTTTATATACTCTGTCCAAATTTCAGGACTGTAGCTCTTACGGGTCTTGAGAAAATAGCGTGTGACAGACAGACGGACAGACGGACAGCGTAGCGAAAATAATAGGGTTCATTTTTAGCTTTGGTGTACGGAACCCTAAAAACAACAGAAAAAATCACCGAAAATTAAAAAAATTTTTAAAAACCAAAAGAAGTGATAAATCAAAAAAAAAAAAAAATCAAAATCTAAAGCAGCTACGAAATGCGCCTAGACGTTCTAAGCCAACAACAACAAATAATACATTTTTTAAATTCGTATTTGTATTTGTAGCGCAGTAAATAAAAATAAAATAAATTAATTTTTTAATTTTATAAATTTTAAATAAAACAGAAATCTTAAAAAAAATTAAAAAAAAGTATTTATTTAAATCCGAAAAGTTGTAAGTTGTAGCAAAACCACGCCGGATCTTAGCTAGTGTTTCATAAAATTTAACAAGATAATAATTTTGGAAAGGAATTTAATATTTCTTGGAAAAAGTTTTAAGGCTAACAATAGCATCTTTTGTATATGAATCACAAAATCCTAAAAAATACTTAAACATCTGGCAATGGTGCCAAAACATTATATTCAAATTAATAAAGCTAAAGCAATTAGTAAAACAGAGCAAATGTAAATAAATGATTTCATGCAGCAGTAGCCCTACTACAACATTAAAAGGACATTGTAAAATATTTTTAACATATTCAAATTAAAGTTTATTTTGCTTTTGTTTCACTTTAAGAGCTCAAAAAAGTGAAACATTAAAATCCAACAAAAAAAATTCTTACTACTGATAAAACTAACACAAATAACATACTCGTACATTAAACATACTTCCTATCTCTTTTGTTGAATGTTAATTTAACAACTTTTCCCCAGCTCTTGTAGTGTAACTTCTAGTTTCGTTACAGTTTTTATTTTTTTATTTTTATTTTATTATATTCTGCTTTATTTAAGTTGTTTTATCACAACTACATAACAATGTTTTAGCAGTGTTTTTTTTCTTTTTTGTTTCTAGTTTTTCTAGTTTTTTTTTATTACATTTATTTGCTATTTTGTTTTACTCACCAATTAGCAGGTTAACTCCTTCGGTAAGGTCCTTATCGTACAGTGTTACCAACTTTCTACCATCGACAATGAGTGGTGTGATATCTAAGAGTATACCTTCGGTAACATCACAATGTTCATGTCCGGAACGTGTTACTTGGTACACCTGAGTATTGTGTGCACTAGACATAGAGGAGCCGCACACACAATTACAAAATAATAACAACAACAGCCATTGAAAACATTATCACCAGCAGCAGCAGTAGAAGCAGCAAGCAGGACATTAATTTGAAAGAATGAAAAGGAAAAGAAAAAACAGAAACGAAACAAAATTGTTCATTTGCAGTATAGTACAACGGAAATAAAATAAATTTAACATGGAGAGAAAAAAATTTAGTATTTTATGTAAATCTGAAAAAATAAATTTAAGGCAGCTGCAACGTAAGATTTATATAATTTTAAATGCAAAATAACAACATTAGTAAACTCAACTCTAAAGGATTTCAAAAGGACATTTTCAAGAATGTAACATTTATTTGATAATTTTTTTTTCAATATCATTTATGTATCTATTCGTACACCGAAGGTGAAAAAGAACCATATTGTTTTCGCCCCGCTGTTCGTCACAGGGTATTTTATCAAGAACCGTAAGACCTAAGGACCTGAAACTTTGACAGAATATGTAGAACTTTGTTCGCTACAATAGCAAATACATGACAGTTAAAAATTAAGGGATGTTCAAAACGAGCAACGAAAAATTTTAAAATTCACTTGAAATTTTGCATTATTAGTGTATTTTCATGCATACTACAATAAAAAAAAATTATAAAAATTAAAGGGTGTTCTATCATTTAATGGTATTTTGATTAGATAATTTTGACAATTTGATGTATCTTGGAAACCGTAAGAAGCAAACTATTGAAATTTTTAAAAACGCTAAAACTAAAAAGTCCCAAAATTATAAAATCTTCATACCGAAAAAAATCGCCAAAGATCGAAAAAAATTGCTGAAACGAAAAATAAGCGCCAAACTAAAAAAACTCTAAGGCTAAAATAAATCACCATAAACCAAAAAAATTCCCAAAAAATTCCCACGCGAAAACTCAAAAAATTAAATAAATCGCCATAACTGAAAAAATCCCGAAAACGCAAAAAATTATGTGAAAACTTAGAACGTCAAAAACCGAAAAAATCGTCAAATATCGAAAAAAAATCGCTTAATCGAAAAATTAAATTAAAATAAATTTCTATATCTAAAATAAATCACTAAAAACCGAAAAAATCACCAAAAGCCGAAAAACACGCCAAAATGAAAAATAACGCAAAAAACCAAAACAAACTAAAAAAAATCGGCAAAATTAAAAAAAAATTGCCAAAACTGAAAAAATCGCCAAAACTTAAAAAATTGCTAAGCCCGAAATAAATCGCCAAAAACGAAATAATCACTAAAAACCGAACAAGTCACCAAAAGAAAAAAATCACTAACATGAAAAATGCGGAAAAACGGAAAAAATTCAACAACTAAAAATGTCACCAAAAACTTAAATAAATAGCCACAACTGAAAAAATGAAAAAACACTAAAAATTATGACAAAACTAATAAACGCCAAAAAAAAGAAAAAAAAATCGCTAAAACGAAAAATAAGCGCCAAATTAGAAAAAGTCTCTAAAGCTAAAATAAATCACCAAAAACCGAAAAAATTTCCAAAGCAAAATATGACGCAAAAAACCGAAAAACTCGCCAAAACAAAAAAAAAAAACAAAAAACACGCTAAACTAAAAAAATTGCCAAAACTATAATAGATTGCCAAAACCGAAAAAAATCGCCAACACGAGTAAAAGCGCAGAACTAAAAAATTCGCTAAGACTAAAATAAATCAAAAATTACCAAGAACCGGAAAAGACACCAAAAGGCAAAAAAAAAGAAATCAACAACATGAAAAAATTTTTGGAAAAAAATTACGCCAAAACTAAAAAACGCCAAAACCAAAATACCGAAAAAAATCGCCAAAAAGAAAAATAAGCGCCAGATAAAAATAAATACCCAAAAACCGAAAAAATAGTCATAGTAAAAAATAGCACAAAAAAGCGGAAAAATCACCAAAACAAAAAAATGCACCAAACAAAAAAATCGCCTAAACCGAAATAAATTGCCACATCCGAAAAAAATCGCCAAAACAAAAAATGCGCACAAACTAAAAAAAACCGTTAAATGTAAAATAAATTTCAAAAACTGAAAAAGTCACCAAAAGGAAACAAATCACCAACATGAAACAAGTGCCCAAAACCGAAAAAATCACCAAAAAGGAAAAAAGCGCAAAAACTAATAAGGTCACCAAAACTTAAATAAATCACCATTGGAAAAAAATGCTAAAAACGCAAATAACTATGCCAAAACCAAATAACGCCTGAGACCGAAAAATCCCTACAACGAAAAAAAAATCAAAATTTGTATAGTATTACATACTCGTATCTAATGTCTAAGTCGCACTTAACTGAATTTATTTATATATATATATATATATATATATATATATATCTAGTATGTTTCATTTGAAATTTTTTTCAAAATATTTATCTTTTACACTATTTCAAGGTGCTGATGAAGTCCATGGATGCACAGAAAAATATCAGTTGTTCCTCCACCTAATAAGTTCTAGTGTAGCTTTTCTGCTCTTCTTTCTAAAGACGAAATTAATGAAAATATTTCATTTAATAATAACTGAAAACTTTAGCCCGATTAAGAAATTATTTCTGATTAAAATTCACTATAGTTCAATTAAATTTAAAAATTTCTTATTTAATTTATGTTTTTATTCTTATTAATAATATATTAAAGAAAGAAAAAATTTTAAAGAATTTTATGAAATCATTTTCGTAAAAACTAAAATTTTTTTTAATTTGCATGAAAACATTATTTTGCGTTTAAGTTGACATAAAATAAAAACGATTTGTGAAAGCTCGAAATTTTTTTTACCATTTTTTCCAAAGGAAAATATCATTGGCCAAAAAGGAAATTTTTCTTAACATCGCTTTCATTTCTGTGATTAGAAGTTGTAAAAGAGAACTTGTTTATTTAATTAAAAGCCTTTTTAAAAATTATATCATACGCCGTGTTCTATTTTTTTGTGATTTAAATTAAAAACTATTTAATTTAAATCATTCGTTAAAAACTATTAGTTAAAAAGAATTAGAAATGACCCAAATTTGCAATTCATACTTCTGGATATCGAATTCTGAAATTTTATGACTTCTTGCAAATATCTTTGTTTTACTGGGAAACTTCTTAATTGCTTTTGGAAATATTAAACTCTCATACGTCTGCATTAATGAATTAAATATCTGCTATTTGAAGAATATTTGTATTGTTAATGCAAACAAAACTTAATTAGCAAAATCATTCAGACGCTTGTTAGTAGCACTATCTTTTTGAACAAGTTTTCCTAAAGACACAATTTCTACGGCATCATATCAGTCATAAAACCTAAATCTAATGGTTCTTTTCCCCCTTTTATGAACATTCTTTTGTTTTCCAAGTATGTATCCTTAAAGCAAAACAAATGTAGTCACAAAAAATAAATTAATGGACTGGTTAATCCATTTGATGGGAATAGAACAGCATGTGAAAGTGATTAAATATGTGTGTTAAAAGGAAAAATTATAATGAAGCTTTTGTCTGAATTCTTCATTTTATATTTGAATAGAAATGACACACATGAAAAAAATAAAAGATACACTGGTAGCTTAATGTAAAATAAAGCAGAGACAGACTTTAAAAAAAAATTTACCAAGATTTAATGAAATAAAGTTTTTGATTTTAAAGAAAGCTGAGAAATTTAAATAAATTTGATATTATTATTCTAATTGAAATATGAAAAAATTAATTTGTGGTAGTAAAATAATTTTCAGACTGCCTCTATATGTATAAAAAAATGCAAATAGTGACTTTGCTACAAACCACTCAGCGCGTTAATTTAGAAAAAAATGGAGCCATACTAACAGGTGTATGGCTTTAATAAAGAAGGTTTATTGCACATGCACTAAACCACACACACAAACACACACACACAATCCCGCAAACACACTCACTCTCACTACAAAGTGCTCTGAAACAGAAACAAAGAGAGGAGTGTTATTACAACATCTGTATACGAGTATATGTAATAAGAAGGGCATAATACCGAGTAAACATTGAGACATTTTGTGACATCGTAATAGTGTGCACTAGTGGCAACTTTTGTCAATTTCAGATATTTTTCATTGTTATGGCATTTATTTCCATATAAAAAACAAAATGCGAACACATTTTGAAAATTACGACACAAGAAATGCTGGGTGTATACTCAGCTTAAGTAATAGTGTTCGCCTACATTTGGTTGCACCATTTTGTTTTATACAAAATTGTTAATGTGTTTGCTTATGCTTGTGTCCATATAAAGTTTTCCATTTTTTGCTTAGTAAAGCTGCAGGATTAAACGGAAGTGTGTTTGTTTTTTTTGTTCTTATTTTTTCTCTGCATTTTGTCCATTTTATTTGTAAGGGATTTGCAAGCTTAAACTGCATTCAATGCCATTTACAAAATGGATTTTTCACATCATTTGCATGAGATAGATGGGCAATGTTTGATGGTTTTTATTCATGTTTGATTTCAGGCTTGTATAAAATTTTTTTATTAGAATTTTTTAAACAAAAAAAGAAAAAACAGCAAATGTGAAAACAGCTTTTTTAATTATTACAAATTATTATAATTTTATTTTAAATTTTGCATGTGAAATTTATGAAACAATTGTTAAATTCACATGCCATCTTGCAATGCTTAAAGTTGTATTTTAAAGGAGAATTTCAAACGAAATCTCACAAAATAAAAACATTCTTAATTTGTTAACGCAAATTTGTAAACGCACTAATTATCTCAAATTATTATGTTACTTATTCATTAAATTTTTTTTAAATATATTGGAATTGATTATTGAGGGTTTTAGTTGGATACTACGCGCATTTCACTATTGCTAATGCAGATCATCAGGGAACCTTTAAACAAAAATTTCTCAGTTATTATGTTCTACTTTCGTTTAAAGAAATGAAAAGCTTAACAAATATCAAAGTTGAAATAAGAACTAAAGAATCAACATGTTTTTTATTTTCTTACTTTACTATTGCTACATTGGCTGAATTTTTTTTCAGCTCGAATTGCAGTTGTAAGAAGTATGTAAATTAAATAAACGTAAATAGCAACAACAGCCATTCAAGTATAAAGTGTTGCCACACAAGTATTTTTGCAGAATGCAATTAAGTGAATAATAAATTTTTTTTGGGAATCGTTACAATTTCAGTTTAACATTTATTAACGCACAAATAATACCAAAATTATTATTTTACTTTTAACATTTATTAACGCACTAATAATCCCAAATTATTATTTTACTTATTCAGTAAAATAATTTTTTATTCAAAATACATTGAAATTGATTATTGAGGGGTTTAGCTGGATCGCATTGTGAAATATCCCATTGTGAAATATTTAGACAATTTATGAAGAAAACTATTCAAAAAGATTTGTCGGGCGGAAAAAGTGGAAATGTATAAGATTTTAAATTTAATAGAATTGATGATAAAAAGTTTCTTTCGGAATTTTTTACAGGTCGAATTCATGATTAGGCTGATTATCTCGCCTTTACGTTTTGTCGCTTTCAAAAGAATCAAATAAATCACTATACAATGACACTGGTGATGAAAAAAATACTTATATTGCAACTTACAGTTGATTTAAGAAGCAAAGTTTAGTGTTTATAGCTATGCTATTTATTGCGCAATATAGTGGTAAGGATGTGATTTTCGTAACAAAAATAATAGCGACTATTACAGTTATTATTACTACAGCTATAAATTTATTTTTGTTTTGATTTATTTATACTTGAAAGCAGAGTACGAAAACAAACGTAACAAATTGTTTGATTTTGTTTTGTTTCATTCGTTGAAGTGAGTGAAACAAAAACAAAAACAGTGCAAATAATTACCAAATTTGTTTTTGTTTTCTTTTTGCAGATAAAGAGAACACAGCCGTTATGCTGTAAGCCAGTTAACATAATTGTTATTTCACACATGCAATTTGTTTTACATAACTAAGCAGCATAGCTATAATCAAGTGTCCGGAGACACCTCACTATTCTTCTTATTTTGTTTAAAGCTTTGTATACCTAAGATTGTTTTGTCATTAATCTTTTAAGGCATTCAATATCCATCAAAATGTTACCGTATAAGTCTTGTGGAAACGTTTTTGAAAATTTCGTTGATATCGACTGTTGTAATTTGCCTTAAAGGATTTTTATGTCGTTTTATGTATTTAGTTTTAATTTTGACTTCAATATTACTTGAATAAGTATTTTTCTTACAGTTCTTAATTTCAATTTAATCTTTTTATTTTAAAGCCCTCATTTTTTTAGAGTGCCACGGCTTTGAGTTGGTTGGCATTACTGCTTTATTTGAGCTGGTAATTGCTTTTTGTTTAGTTTATATAATTGTTCTATTCGTCAAACTCAACGTGCACTTCTGGGGTTGTGTCCTTCCACTTTATGGAAGATTTTACGAAACTAGCTTGGCGTAAAAGGTTTCAAGATGCAACTTGTGTCGGAATTAAAGCCAAACGATATTGATTTTGAATTTCCATTAAAAGTTTTAGTTTCCCATGAAGCCCATTTCTGGTTCAATGGGAACGTAAATAATCAGAATTGTTGAAAATTGGTGTTCCAGGTTGCACCATCTACGCGCCAGCCGTGGTGGGCACAGAAATCTAACTTAAATATTAATTTAATTTTTCTTTTCATTTCTTTCATTGATATTAGAAATATATTTCCTTGTTTGAGTATGATCCTTTATCACTCTATAAAAAACACCCTTTATAAATATATCAGGAGTAATTAAATAATATTTACATTAAGAAGTTATTATAAATTTATATACGACGAAGCTAAGGATAATAATTAAAATTGATGATAACTCCTAAACAAATATTTAATATGCATATACACTATTAAATGATTTATTTACTTTAAAATACAAACCCAAAACTAAAAAATCTCAATCTTATTGCTTGACGTATGATTGATATTGATTTAAGAAGCAATTAATGTTAATCATACGCTCTGGTAAATATGCCCCGAATGCGTAAACGTTGAGTTAACACACACACACACTTTCTCAAACAAACATTTATGCTAATAGTATATAAAAATAAGTGTGTGCGTGAGTGTGGGTGAGTGTGCGTGTGAGTTTAACATTTACTTTCATTAATCAAAGTTGTTCTGAAAAGGAAGACTGTCTGTCTTTAATGGCTTGAAAATATATCAAACGCAAAAACACAAAAATTTGGCATACGTTTTGTACACCGAGAAATAAATTGGTAATATAAAAAACAAGTGATAATTTTACATAAGCTATTATTCACCAATAAAATTTTCTAGAACGCAAAAATCTTTCATATATATTATTTTATATTTTATCTTTAATTTTTTTGTCTAAGAAAACAGGTTTTGAATATTTATTGCAACACAAATAGTGTTCTACTATTGTATGTTTTTTCATTCAAGACATTTTAAATCACGTTTCAGTTTATTGAATTAAAATAAGTTTGCAGTATTTAAGCAGTGAGAATTAAATTAAAATATTAACGGCCTAATTCATAAAAAAAATTTTAGGTTTATTACAGGTTTTTTTTGACAAATTTCCCATAGAAATACGTAAAATAAGCGCTTAATAAACCTGAAATATTTTTAATGAATAAGGCAGTAATTAGTTTTGTTATATTAATAATTTTTTTAATATTAATTTTTTATTATTTTTGGTGTTTGTAATTTGGTTAAGAAAAATCTAAGTGCTGCAGATTTTTCCCTTATCTCTTACCTGGTTGTTAAATTAATATCCTTTGGTGTCAATAGAGCATCATTTATTTCCACAATCAATATATCACCTGATTGAATTTCCGATTCGCCTTCCCATGACACCATCATGGCTGTGCAGTCCTTATCGTCTTTACAATTCTCGGGAGTCTGTAAATAAAACAAAAAAAAAAACGAATAAAAGTTAACTAAATGTGTACAAAAAATCCAAGCTAACACACTAACAAAAATAACTCTGGCAATCACTAAAAAAATTTTTTCTGAAGTAAATTGTTTATGATTGCGCAGCTAAAGCAATAGTTTTTCCATTTTAAAATTACAAAAAGCTTGTTCTCTAGTCAAAACACACATATATTTTTCTTTCTTTTAAATTAAATTAATTAGAGTAAAACAAGCCATAAAAACTTTGAAATAATATGAAAAAGCTGTGTATATCCTTTATGTGCTAAACAACCTTTTTTGATTGCTTTTTTCTTCAACACAAAAAGCACAACTTTATTGTTTCTTAGGATATATTTATGTGTATGCCTGTATGCGTTTGTAGGTGGGTGCCTTCTTTTACTTTTCAACAAATTTTTAAGAAGTACTTGAGTTCAAATGGCTGAGTTAATATATTTTGTTGTTTCTGTTTGCGGTTATTTAACATATTTGCAAGTAGCAGGGAAACATTTTTATGGTTAAGCAAATAAAATAAACTTAAGCTCTTTAAATATGCTTTTGATGTAGAAATCAAACACTAAAAAACAAGCGAAATTTCTTTTACTTATTTTGCCCATGAACTATTTATTTTATTGGCATATTTTTGTACACTTTATAAATAATACACGAATTGTTAGTGAGTTTGTAGTTTTTAGAAAAACTTTTACGCCCTAATTCAGTAAAAAGATTTAGGACATTTTTATTTCAAGAAATTTTCGAAATCTAGTAAATTTAATTTAAAATCTATCTTGAAATCTATATCATTTAAACATTTTTTTGGTATTTTTAAACAATACGTATCCAAGACAAAATCCTTTGTCTAAAATCTTTTAGTAATCTGTAATCTAAAAACTAAAAAAATCTAATTTTCTAGAGCAAAGCTAATTCATTCACCTTTGAAATAAATACCTTATACTTAGTTTTGTTAGCAAAAAGCAACTAGATTTTCCTGGAAATCTCGTAAATAGTTGAGTTGATATATCAATTTTTTTTACTTGAAGTTTCATTAATCTTTCATTAATTTGAGGATAATGAGCATACCTTATAAAGAGCCAAAAGAACCAATATATATAGATATATATCAATCTTTTTCTTCAAAAATAATTGTTGCCTTTGATATTGAAAAATAAAAATATTATTACCACGTTTTAATAACACAAAAATTAATTTTAAGATTATATTTTTGTTTGAAAAAGATATAAAAAAATATTTTTTGAATATAATGTTTTGGAATAAATGTGCAGATCATATACACGAACCTTCTAGCAAAGACAATAAATAAAAGTTATCTTATAGAATCACAACTGCAATTTTTTTTGGCCATAGACAAGACAACACAATTGTCGGGAAGAATAAAGGCATTATAATATTTTAAATTTGAACTGTTTTCATCGCTCTTTTTCCTTAAAAGAATCTTTAGCTTGTGTAGTAAAATAACATTTGTTTCTTAAAAATACATTAAAATTGATAATTGCGGGACTAGCTAAATCGTATTCTGATTTTATTGTGACAAATGGAGATAATCTTTTACCAAAAAGATATCTAAGTATAACTAAGGATATTAGGATAAAATTTCTTTTAAATAGATGAGACAATCTCTATGATATTCTTAGTAATTTGTTTTTTTAAATATATAATTTTTTGGGTATCAAATTCAAAAGTGATTTCACATATTCGCAAAAAATAGTTAATGGAATAAATTCGGAAAAGTGTGGCCTTGGTACGCATACGAAGGGTTACGTACGGATATGCCCTTAATTCTGAAAGTGGTCTAAGTGATATTACATTACATTTGAACAAATTAAGATATATGTTTAAATTAGGCAACAGTTTATGTAAGACGTGTAAGAAACTCGATTTATATAAATTTATTACATATATATTAAATATTTATTTAAGTTTTTTTTTTAAATTTATATCATATTTCGAAGAAAAATTTATGTGACTTAGACTACTTTCATAATTAAGGGCAGATATACAGCCTGAAATTTTAGAAATAATTTTACTGTAAAATGTATTGTATATAGTTGGTGAGGCTTCAAATCAGAGATTAGTAATGAGTAGTGAAGAAGTGAGTAGAGAGTTGCATCATGATATATAATTTCTTGTGTTTAAGTGTACTCATACTTATGGCAATGTTGTCTATGAATCCGATTTACTCCAAAGTTTGAAGCGCGCATCGAACTTATACTTACTCACGAACTTAACTTACTGTACGAACTTAAGCCATAAATACCTTAACAGATGTAGATATTTAAAATATTTAATTTATAGTTATTTTTTAATTTTGGCGTTTTTGTTTGTTCTGGCGATTTTTGTTTGTTTTTGGTGTTTTTTTAAATGTGTTTTTTTTCGTTTAAAATTGTTTAACGCACTAATAATTCCAAATTATTATTTAACTTATTAAGTAATTGAAATTGATTATTGAAGGGTTTAGCTGGATCATATGCGCATTTCACTGTTTATAGTGCTGATTATCTGAATCTTTACCCAAAGTTCCTTACAACAGCTAAAGTTATTATGTTATAAACTTTCATTTAAACAAATGAGAAGCTCAACAACAAATAACAAAGTTGAAAGAAGAACTCAATAATCAACATGTTTTTTATTTTCTTACTTTACCATTGCTTGATTGGCTGACTTTTTATTGTTTTGTCGATTTATTTTAGTTTTGGTGCTTTTTTCGTTTTACGATTTTTTTTGGTTTTTTGCGATTTTTTTGTAGATTTTTTTTCTGTTTTTGGCGTTTTTTTATTTATGATCGTTTTCTGTTTTCTGGCTATTTTTTCGATATTTGGCACTTTTGTTTAAGTTTTTGGCGTTTTTTTTGTTTTGGGGATTTTTCTTGGCGTTTTTTTAGTTTTTGCGTTTTTTTCCTGTGTTTGGCTATTTTTGTTTTATTTTGGGATTTTTAAGTTTCAGCGTTTTTGCAAATTCGAAAAGTTTGCCTCTTACGGTTTCCAAGATACAGCGAGTTGTCAAAGTTACATTAACTGATAGAATACCCTATAATTTTTTTCTTAAATTTCAGTGTTTATTGTTGTAGTTTTTTTTTAAAATACACCACCTTTGCATATTTCAAGTGCTTGTATATAATAGCATGTATATTACATTAGGATTCAACATTTTTCGTTACTTGGTTTGGAACATACATTAATTTTCTACTATTGTATTTTTGTTTGTTGAAGCGGTCAAAGCTTTACACATCCTGCGAAACCCTCGGTTCTTGATAAAACAGTTTGTGATGCACACACGTACATTGTAGCGAAAAGCATTGGTGCCTTTACACCTTTGATGTACGGAACCTTAAAATATGGGGAAGAAAACTTTGAAATTGCTTAAACATTTTCTAATTTCCAAAAAATGTAAAACCTTAGGTCTTTTAGTACATTTTGGAGTCACTTAAGGGTGGCATTTTATCGGATGTATAAAAAGTTTTTTATTATTAAAATTTAATTTTAACGCAAAGTGGGCGATAAGATAAACACAAGTTTATTCTGTGCCAAAATTTAACAATGGCCCTTAGAAGGATTTTAAAAATTATGCTAAAATTATTTTGAATTTTTTTCCTAAGTATAGTAACATTTTGCTCATAAGTGAATAAAAAAGGAATTGAAAAGCAACATTTTAAATTTTCGATTTCATTTCATATATTTTGGAGATAAAGAGCAAAGTTTAGTATTTATTTTATTAAACAACATAATTTTCTTGTGGTCGACTTTATGCTGTTCACAACATAAAATCCTGAGCAGTGAGTTTAAAGAGATTTAACTAAGCAAATATTATTATCTCATACTACTTCCCTTAACAAGCTTTCTCATATTTTTGCTCAGATTTTGTAGCTAAAGTTTTTCTTCTTCTTCCGGCTTTTATAGATTGAAATAAAATAAAGAGATTTTTACGTTTATTCCCAAAAGTAAAATAAAACGTTAAAAATCAATTTGCCCAAGTCTTAGCAAATTGTGTAATATTTGTTTGTGTGTGTGCAAGTAATAAAAACATTTTGCTGGTAATTGAGTTGAGGTATTACAGCAAAACACACAAAAGCACTTTGTTATTTTAGCAGACGCTTAATAGCCCTCAATGTATTATTATTTTTTTTTCTTATAACGAGTATTTGCATTTTCTTTTCTTTCAGCATTTGCTCAAATAAATATATAAATATATATTGGCTTGAAGTATGGCAATTTTGCTGGTTCAAGGAGTTTTAGCTTCATTTTGTTTCGACTTACTTCCTAGTTTTTAACTCAAATTACTGGCAGTTGGTTTTTATTTTTTATATTTTCTCATTGTATTTGGTTTATGTTGATTCGGATTTTTTGTGCTTACTGTTCATTGAGCTGAGTTCTGTTGTAAAACATATATATTGATTTTGTTTTTTGCTCTAACTTTAGAGTTGTAATCAAATGTTCTTTTAAATTAAAAAGTTTGCTTTTCATATCGCTTAAATGTGCTTATAAAGTTTTATTACACAGGCAGCATTAACTTTTTAGAGAGTCAGCCTAAAGGTATGCTGCATTAAATGCTGCTTATAGTTAATTGTTTGAAAAACAAAGTACAAATTGTGGTTGTTGAGAAATTAAAAGGAAACGAATGAAGCATTAGCAAAACTATAAGAGTTTAGAAATTGATTTGAGTTAAGCAAAAGTTTGTTATTATTAACTTTAGCTATATAAAATAAAATTTATATGTTTGTTCAAAGTACTCTCAGCCTCGACTATCGACTAAATGAAAAATTGTATATAATATATTTTTAAATTGATTTGAAATAAATTGAATTGAGTTAAAGCAAGCAATTGTAATTTTCCTAGCGTTATCTGTATAAAATATATTTTATTTGCTCAGTATGTGATGCCAAGAAATGTTTTTAAAAGTAATTATTAATATTTTTATTGCGGTAAATTTTTTTTAGTGGTCCAATTCAAGCTAGACACAAGGCAAGCTAAAAACTACAATAAATAATAATAACATTTTTTTTCTTCTAAATTTGAGGTATAAATAAACCCTTTATAAAGCAGTACGTTTTGTTTTTTAATAAGAAAGCGTTCTATTTTCTATTTTACTTTAATGTACTTTTCTTAAAGCACAATTTAGTAAATTTAAAACTTAATTGTTGACTTTTCCAAGCATAATCGTACTCCTTAAATAATATACTATCTAAAGCATGTTTACTAGGAGATTTTGCTTTTTGAGTTAAAATATTATAGTTATTTTTAACAACTAAAAGTGCATAGTAACTTCAACTATTTATATACATATGTGCCCTTAATTATGAAAGTGGCCTTAGTCTTACATTTCTGTCGTCGAGATATTTAGTAGATTACACTTGGACAAAAAATATTTTTATATTGTGCAACATTTGAATTAATTACTAGTTTTGATTTATATAAATTTATTTAATATTTTTTAAATATTTATTAAAGTTTTTTTAAAGATTTATTTGATATTTTGAAGCAAAAATTTACATGACTTAGATCACTTTCATAACTAAGGGCTTATATGTATATATCTCTTTATATGGTGAGCCAAGCAAATATTACATTATAAATACTTTTCGTTAGCTTTTGACTGAAGTAAACTAAAGCGTGTTGGCTTTTATAAAGCTTAAGCTCAGCTAAAGAGTATAACATTTATAACTTACATCTCTGGCTGCTGAACAATTTCGGGAGTTACTTAGCACCCATCTGTTATTAGCAAACCAAGATATTGGAGTCCAGTAAGGTTTGCAAATCTATAGTTTTTAAAAAATAAAAAAAATATAGATGGGTAAATTAAATTAAATTTAATAAACAGAAATTTTCTAAGCTTGTGTAACTTGCAAAAGCAGGTTTTACAGTGTTAATGAGTTTAATTTTTAAAATATCTTGGGTATTCAAAGGCAAGTCTTAAAACTACATATTTTTAAATAATAGCACAAAAAAATATGATCAACCTCTCATAATTCACAAATATAAATATTGAACTAATTTGCATTTTCGCTTTAGCACTCTGTCTCTCACTCAATTCCTTTGGTTACTCTCTAACATATCTACCAAGGTTGTCAGCAGCGTTACCATATGAAAATATGAATTATAGTACTCTTAACATACATATTAGTTGAAGTTCCTTTTTACTAAACTACTTCCATATTTTCCTCTTGGTTTCATAAAAATTATGAAAAGAAGTAACACGCTGCAACACTATTTATTTGCTTTGATTAAAATTCAACAATGGTTTCCTCAATGTAGGTAAAAGTACACACGCGTATTTTAAAAGAAATAATTCGTTTAAATCTTGGAGTAAATTACGATATTAAATATCGATCGAAATTTCTATACAAACTAGACTTAAGATGAATTAATTCAGTGGGTTATTTATTTTTAACACAAAACCTTTGGCCAAACCCAATTAAATAACATACAGTAAATATTTTACATATTTAGGTTTATGTCTGTTAGGTTAGTTCACTAGAAAAAAAATAAATTTTAAATGAATTTCACTGCAGTAAGCTTAAGGTACGTAAGTATATCAATAATATTTGAATCAAATTATTAAAAAAAAAGATTTTTAATTACAAAAAAATTTTTTTTGGTCGGCTTGAAGATTTTTGAAAATAAAATATGGCAACACTGGTTGTCAGATATGGCAAATTCTCGCAAAACATGGCGATTTTTAAACTTGTTTGGCGTCTAAATTTTTGATTTGGTGACAGGTCGATAGATAAATTTGTTGCCAAATTTTATGGCTAATTTTTTAAACAAAATTTAACATTAAAACTGTTTTGTTATTCAGGAAAATTAGTTGTTGAAGGGGTCGTTTCAAAAAAAGTCGAACAACGAATTGTCTGCAAGATATTAAAACAATTGGATTTTGAAGATTTTTCTTATATTAATTAAAATATTTAAGGTATTTTGGATTTGGATGAAAAAAATAATATTTGGCGATTTTATTTCTACTCTTGGCGATTTTCTGTTAGAGTTTTATACAATGATAAAAAAAATTATATTAAGTGTTACATAAAAACAAATTTATTATCAAATAAATATTAAGAAAAAGTACATAATATTTATCTTGGCAACTTTTGGCGATTTTTAAAATCAATTTGGCGAATTGGGTGAGAAAAAGTCTGACAACCCTGATTTCTACGTGTAGTTATGAGGAAATATTAAAAAAATCTGACAACGCTGATTTCCACGTGTAGTTATGACAAAACATTAAAGTTAGCTCAGAAAGTCTTATTATTTTATGACTTGTTTTTTTAAACCAAGTTAAAATATTAAGATATTAAGACACTTAAGACACCGTATGAATACCCCAATTATTCAATTTAAAAATTAATTACTTTTCTAAATAAATATTGTAGCATTAGTTTGTCCTATAGCTGTGTAATGTCAATGTTTGATTAATTGACATTTAATTGAATGTTATTTTACAATTTTTTATATACAAAAATAAATATTTTCTCTTCATTTTATTTTAATGCATTCAGAAGGAAAATGTGTTTAAATTTTATCTGTTGTAAAATGTCATTTGTTGTTCTATAACTAACATGAAAATAATTAAATAAAACCCTTTACACATAGATGTGATTTAAATATACATATGTGGTGTTTTTCCAAACACAATCATTTTGTTTGATTTTGGGGCGGGGGGGGGGGGGGGGGGGTTAGGGAAAGAAAGCTGTGCTTAAACTCCTAAAAAGGAATTAAGTAAATATATCTAAAATAGTACTAATATTTTTTTTAACTGTACATTTAGTTTTATACGTAAAATTTCCTAAGATGATACCTTGTTCCTTTAATTAAAAAATAATAATAAAATACTTAGGCCACATTTTGTTTGAATAATTTTCTGTGTAACAAAATGCCACATATTTTCCAAACATCTCATGCTCTCACATATTTATTTTAATTTTGCACATAAGCTATATGTGAAATTAAGAAATATTGAGACATTCTTAGATTTAAATGAACTGCAGTGAATGGGTGGGCTTAAGTTCAGTAATTTCAATTCTTATTGAAAGAAATATTTTTATTAATTAATGTGGGTTTCTAAAGAAGAAAAGAAATATTAAACTAGACTTTATAGCTGGGGAAAATATCGATATTTTTCTGTCGATCATCACATTATTTTTTTTACTTATTCGATGCATCGATGTACGGCCCGAATAAGAAATTGTTTTCTGATTAAAATTAAGAAATATTATTAAAAGTAATTTTTATGTGAGGCTCTACATAGCAACATTGGCTGACTTTTTTCAGCTCAAATTGTAGTTGTAAGAAGTATTTAAAGAAAATAAATGTAAAAAGCAACAACAACTTTTAATTGCTTTCACAGGAATAGAGTGTTACAACATAAGTAGTTTTGTTAGGGTGCAGTCAAGTTAATAATTGGTGTTTTTTTTGAGTTTCTACTATTAAATTTAACATTTGTTAATAAACCAATAATCCCAAATTATTATTTTGCTTATTCAGTTAAATATTTTTTTATTAAATATATGTGACCCGGTCTGTGAAAAAAAATATTTTCCACTTTTTTTTCATGAAATGCGTTATTTATCTTTAACAACTGATTTCTCTTAAACAGCTGATTTTTGAGTCATAAGCCACCTTTTCATAGACCGGCTCACATATATTGAAATTGGTTATTTAAAGGTTAGCGGGATATTAGTTGAACTTCTCATTTTTTTAAATGAAAGTTTAACATAATATCTCTAGTTGTTATCAAAATATTTTTGGGAAAAAGTTCCCATATTCTCATAGGATCCAGCTTAACCCCCAAATAATAAATTTAAATTTTTTTAGGTTAAGTTTCCAGGCTGCTGGTAAGGAAAGATGACATTTAGAGTTCAACACACTTGGGTCCAATACAATAATCACTTTGTGCTACAAGTTAGTTGAAGAGAAGATAGTAAGATAGGTTGACAGGAAAAAGATAGTGATAGAGAAGACAGGTGGTAAAGGAAGAAAAAGAAGAAAGCTTCATTCATTTACAACTCTGCCTTCTTGCACGCTTTTAATAATGCAGTGTTGCAGCGCCTCTGGAGTCAATGAGGTGTATTAAATTTTCAAACTGATTTAGTACCCATTTTATTGGTTATTTAATTTCATCGATGATTCTGCTACACAACGGAGGAGGGCACTCTGATGTCACATTAGCATTAGTATCTGATGAAGTCAGTATAGTTCATTGACCAGTGCCTTATGCCTGCAGCACTTGAATTTTTCCCACAACAACTCATACAAAGGACACTAATTCACATCAAAAAAATTTGTGGTGTTGTTATTTTTAATGTCTGTCGGAGACCGGGTTAGAACCGGCTAGAACCCTGCTTGAGCCGACGCTATCTAATTTCTTTTAAGTAAATTTAAGTAAAGAACAATTTGGGATTATTAGTGCGCTAACAAATGTTAAACTTAATTATAACAATTCCCAAAAAATTGTTTCAGTTTTATTTTCAAAAAGATTTAATTTTGATAACCTTAATTTTTTAATCAAATACAAAGGTTAATAATTTTGTTCATGATTTTAATAAATGGAATTGTTTTTAGCACAACAAGCCTCGTACGAAATTCAAGAAAAATATATTGATTGAGCAACAAGTAGATTAAGCTCAAGAAGAATATCATTACCTTAATATAGAAAGATAATAACTCATTATTTTTTTAAACGAGTTTTTTGTATATACCGACAGACAAACATCTAATTTATCGCAAAATGCAAAAATCTCGATCAAAAAAATATTGAGTTAGGGCATTTTTTAATTAAGGTAAGATTTCTAACCCTTAAAAAATATGTTAACAACTTTTGCACACATTCAGAGATACATAAATGTTGCAAAAGTGTTGTTGTCATAACAAAACTAGCCTCTGGCTACAAGCAACCGGATACAGATGATAACATGTTTAAAACATTTCCTGTGCTTGTTGTTTTATTTTTGTTGTTGTTTTTGTTGTTTTGTTTTATATTAATGCATTGTGCACTGGAAGTGTGGAAATCCAGGAAGAAACTTTTACAAAAGTGTTGTACTAGAATCTAAATAAACAAATAGTACTTGTTTAAGGAAATTTAAGTTTCATGTTGTTGTTAATTTTATCTTAATACCTTGACATATTATTGCACAATATAGTAAAGGGAATTTAAATATTGTAAATATTAAATTTAACATGAAAGTTGATATTGAATGAATGAATACGAAAATACTAGAGAAATATCTTTAAATATTTGATTGTAAAGCATTCTAAAACGTGCTAAGTCAAAAAGCTGGTTTTCAGATAAACGCTTTCAAAGTTTACAATTGTGATAGCCCAGAGTAAATTTTATTTCTAGAGCTTTAGTTCTCAAACGTTTTAAGGGAAAGCAATAGGCTCTTAAGCCTGTCAATTGGATGCAATATACTGACACAATAGCCCAATTCACAATCTTGTGCAAATGATCTTGTTTCTTAGCATGTGCAAAATGATATAGTATATTGATACTCACCACTCAACTATTCTTAATGGTGAATATAAATATACTATACCATTTTGCACAGGCTACGATGCAACACCATTTGCACTAGATCATGAATTGGGCAAATAAAAATTTTGCATTTAATACTGCATTTATATTGTCTCGAAATCCAGTAATTACCAGATTTTGAGCTAAATCTAAAGTCTTTTTAACTCGATTCCCCAAACAAAATAAAATCAACTTTGTCAGTAGATTTGTAGGAAATCTAGTCAAAATATAATAATGTTATTTATTTTTTTCTTCCCTGCACAACATATTTATACATAAAAGGTTACTGAATTAGATATGCTCTACAAAATACTTAATTGAAGGTGTTTGAATGAGCTAAGTCGGCAATTTTTGGGTTAAAGTTTAAGCTTAAATTTTAGACAAAGTATTTTGTCTTGAATACGAAATTTGGAAAAATATAAAAAAGTTTACTGTAAAAGATATGGATTTCAAAAAAGACTTCAAATCAAATCCACTAGAGTTTGAGAAAATTTAAGTGCAGTTTGACTATTTTTTTTTTTAAATTTAATTTTTAAATCTCTCTTTATTCTAAAGGAGGGCAATTATTGTACACTTTAGCTTAATAAATTTAAAAAGTTCTACACAATTTTTAAAATTTATAAAGTCAAGTGGACTTTAGCTTAAACCAAATGAAACTGGAGCATTAAACTGTTAAAAATCCTTGTAGCATACAGAAATGCAAGAGAAACAAACAAAAGCATTATTTGTTGCACAAGCAAAAAAAAAAACCTTAAGCAAATAAATAAAAAAGGCTTTGTGTGCAGCAATATCTTATAACCATTAAAGCGTAAATTAAAAAAAAAAATACTATTGAATAGAGATACTCACCATAATGGGCAGCAGCAACTCATGTGTTTCGTTGCCACGCCATAAGTGTGCATCCTGTGCCAGATTTCGCAATTCACATTCCAAAGAATTGATTTTCTCTTGTAGACGACTCAAAATACGTGGACGCACAATGGGATGGAAAGACGTTTTGGTAGGGGAATTGGTTGAGGTGGCCGGCAGCATGGGCAATAATGGAGCGGCAGCTGCTGTAATTGCCGCAGATGCTGTTGCTGTTTCTGCTGCTAATAAGGGCGTGGATATTGAGGCGGCTGGTGTGGTGACTGAATAAGTTGCCCTAACGGCTGCTGCTGTGATTGCTGCATACGATGCAGTAGCTTGCAGCTCACTGGCAGTTTTACTTTCTTGTTGAAATTGCTTGGGAAGTGGTAAAGAGGTGGTGGCTGTATTTTGTTGTTTAGTACGCTGCAAGTCAGTGTTATTTTTTACGTTGTTTGCTGTTATATTTTGCAAGGGCCTCATGGATTTAATCAAAAGCTGAGCACGTTTTAATTCCTTTTGAAATTTTTTCGTTTTGACCAGGGCCGCCAAAGGCATCTCCGTTAATGTTTTGGGGCTTAAGTTGGCTTGGGAAGTAGGTGTTGTTAAGATTTCATCAGTACTAGTGTTTGTATTTTTATGCTTGGTAGCCTTTACGGTTACTTTTTTAATGGCCAAACTTTTCTGCGTTAGCTGCTGTTGCTGTTGCTGTTGAGGTTCTTTCGTTGCATGTATTTCTTCCAGTTTGGCTATTTTAGGCGAGTGCAATACCGCAAAACTGTTTAGAGTCAAAGAGGGCACTTTATTGTTATTGAGTTCTTGCAAGTCTTGCTCGTGATTAGTTGTTGTATGTGGCGTCTGTTGTTGTTGCTGTTGCTGTTTCGTTTTGTGTTGCAACAATTCATTGTACAACTCTTTGCTATTGTAGAATTTAGTAGTGGAAAATTCTGGTTGTGGTCGAGCGGGCTGCAGTTTTTCCTTTTCTTGTTCTTCATTTGCTGCCAGTGGCTGTGGGATGTTGTGTTGCTCGTTATTGTTGCTGTTAAATTTAGTGCTGGCAAAGTCGAAATGTTGCTGCAAGTGCTGGGCATCGCTGGCCACACGATGCATGGGAAAATCAAAACTTTTCTTAACTCGCCTCTCTATAAACTCAATCGGGGTTTTATTCAATATGGGATTCCTGCTGAGAGCTAAAATTTTGTGATTAACTGAATACAGTGGGGCAGGCTGAGTTGCTGGCGAAGCTTTTAAAGTTGTTTTGGTACTCTTTGCTTCATCTGCATTAACAAATTCATTTAAGCCAAATTTTTTCTCTATTTCTGTTATAACACCATCTTGTTCTTGCAGTAGTTTGCCAGTGAAGTCAGTAACAGATGAAGCCGGATTTATATAAGGACTCCAGTTAATGTTGTGTTCATAAGTTTTGCTGATTACTCGATTTTTGTTGTTCTCATAGTTCAGCTCATTGGGCATAAGATTTTGTTTCCACTCTTCATTGCTGATTTCCATTTTAGGAGAGAATATTGTTCTTTCCTTGATCAGTTTTTCATTGGCATCCTTAATAATGGGCTTAAAGTCTTCCATGGCCTGTTTGTCTTTGGTCAAGGTCAAGGTTAAGTTATTCATGTCATCAATTACTGGCTTGACATAATCACCTGCAATTTCCTTTTGTTTAACATAATCCACTTTAATTTTTTCTGCGGGACGGGGGGATGTAAAGGCAACAATATTGTCTTCTCTAGCCTTGTGTGTGTAAGTCAATATTGGAGTAGTGGTAGTATCATGTGTTGTATGCTGTAGTGTTGCAATTGTTGCTGTAATTTTTATATTAAGCTCTTCTGTATTTCTGGCATTCGGTGTTGATTGTTTGTGCATATCCGTTTCCTTTTGCCAGCTCACTTCCGTTGTTATCTTTTGTGATGAATGCTGCTGCTGTTCTTGTTGTTGTTGCTCTTCCACAAGACTTTCTGTGACCTGCTTTAAATCAGTTTTTTCCATTTCCCTTTCTAATTCATCATCATTGTTCTTATATTGTTTGTTTACTGTTTCGATATCAAATTTTTTGCTCTTCTCCTTGGCTGCTAAAGTTGCTTTGGCCTGGTTTGTTCTAATGGCTGGTAAATCACTTGAAGGTTGCCAAGTATTTGTTGCAGAGCTGGTAGTAGTGTAAGTTTGCTCGTCTGTACTTTGAAAGAGCTGAGTTGTTGTTGTTGCTGTTAAAAGTTTTTCTTTGTTTTCAAACTCATTATTTTCATCATGTAGTCTTATTTGTATCGTGGCTGCTGTTAAGGTTGGTCTTAACACTTTCATATCATTTGCTCTTAATGTCGATTCAGGGGCTAAATTTATTGTTTCTGTTGCTGCTGCTGTTGCTAAAGCTTCACTTACATTAGCTGCTGTTAAGTGAAAAGTTAATAATATGACAAAACACATTAAGGCCCATAAGCGCAGCCTCATTTTCCAGAATTTATTTAAAAAATTCATATTGAATATTTTACGTTAAAAAAAATTCTATTTAACAATAAACAAAACTTTTGATAGATTCATAAAAATCTTTTAGTCATGTTTAAGAGTAGATAAATTATTAATAAAGCAGATCAAAGATTGATGTCATTTCCATTTTAAATTGTTTTTGTTACTTCTCCAAAGGACTCATTACTGAAGCTTTTGTTATATAATTTTATTTTCCTTTTTTTATTCGCTTTTTGTTACTGCCGTTTTAGTTTTGTTTTTTATTTGTGACGTTGTGCTGCAAATAAACAGAAAATATTGTTTTTTTATATTAGAATTCATAAAATTACAATTATTTTTTTTATTTTATTTAACTTTATAAATGCTACAATTTCAGCGGGTAGAAATTAATTGTATTATTTGTGGTTTTTAAAAGCTGGTTTGTTTATTATTCAAATTAATTATATTTGTGGTCTGAATGTGTTTATTTAAGCCCGCAGATAAAATAAATTTAAAAGAAATCTGGTCTAATTACTGCAATGATATTAAATAAAAGCAGTAATTTTTTATGTTCTTTTTTTTTGCTGCATAATTCAAAAAATATTTATTGGCTGGTCTTATTTTATTATAAAAACACAAAGGTGTATTAATTATTTTAGTTAAGCGGCTTATATTAATAAAACCAAATTTTTTTCGGAAATAAACTGAAGAAAAAATGTTGCTTAAATTATGTCATTTATTTTGTACCCTTCACCACAAAAATTAATATGCGACGTCCTTATGAAAAGGAAGAGGAATAACCAATGCCCGTCTGCCCGTGCATCAGTTCGTCCATCTGTCTGTAATTGAAATCGGTTTAGCAAGGCTCAAGATGTTGAGCATGTGTATCAGAAATGGTATTGAAAATCAGGAAAATTAAAAATATAGTCTCAGAGTTGGAAAACTTAATATTGTTTGTGGTATATAAATATGAAAGTAGCTAGTTAAATTTTTTTTAATGAAAATTATTTTATATACTACTGAAAACTAACTTTATGGGTAATAAATTAAAAAAAATTAAAAATTAAAAACACGATTCCAGGGTTGGAAAATTTTAACTTCTTTTGGTATATAAAAAAGTATATAGCTAAATTTAATTATACTCTTCACTCAATATGATAAACGGCATATATAGGTTTGTCATTTGGTATTTAAAAATCAAAAGAAATAAAAAACGATTCCATAGTTGGACAATTTCAAAATTTTAAGCCACCTGCATAAACTATAATTTTCTTCTTTTTTCTATCAATTAAACATGTAAAATCGATTCATATAAGAAATCGATAAAAATTAAAGGTTTATTCCAGGGATGGAAAATTAAAATTTTTTATAGTATATAAAAGTAAATAGGTCAAATAAATTTTTTCCTTTTGTTTTTTCTTTAGAATGGAATAAATCGCTGTTAAAAATAAGAAATATCAAAAGAATGATTACAGAGCTGGACAATTAAAATTTTTTTTGATTCGTATACTCGTATAAATGTAACTTTTCTTTGTTCATTCAACATATTTTATATGTAAGAAAGAAATAGATTGGTATAAGAAGTCAGAAAAATATAAAAGAATGATTTCAGGATTATAAAATTTAATTTATTTATGATAGATATATAAAAGTAACTGGGTAAAATAAATGTTTTTATTTTATTTTTTAAAAATTAAATATATTTTATATTTTAGAAAGAAATAGATTGATAGGAATAAAAAAATAAAAATAGCTAAAGAGCTGGTAAATTTACATTTTATATATATGTATACAAAAGTAACTAAATAAAACTTTTTTTGTATTAATTAAACATATGCTTATTTTTCTTTAGTGATTTTCAAAAATATTATTAGTTGTGAACTCTCAAACAGTTCTTGAAAGTTTGTGCATATGTTAAAAGGTTTGTGACTAATCAAAATGTGTTGTTGAAGTCTAATGACGATTTGTTGTAGCAACAATGTCATGCTGAACCACCAGCAAATAAATTTCAAATTAAAATATACTTGTGACAATAATTATGTCGAATAATAAACTTCTAAAATATATTTATATTTTAGCAAGAAATTAATCAGAATTAAAAATATTTTCTATTTTAGAAATAAATAAGTTGTTATCAGAATTATGAAAAATCCAAAGCATAGCTCCAGGGTTGGTAGATTAAAACTTTTTTTAGTATAAAATGTAATATTTATAATTTAGAAATAAATAAACCGATATTAAAAATAAGCAAATTTTAAAGTACAATTCCAAGGCAGGACTTATTTTTTCTTTGTTAATCAAAAGTATTTTATATATTAGAAAGGAATAAATTGTTATTAAAAATCAGAAAAATTAAAAGTATGTTTCCAGGGTTGGTAAATTGAAACGTTTTTTGCCTAGAAATGACTTAAACACATTTTATATTTTACGTAGATCTTTACTCAAGACTGTTTTTTTTATTTGTTCAATTTTGATATGGAAATATGATTAAACCCTAAACATGGTTATGTACATTAGTCTTGCAAAACTTTGTGATATCCCAGGAAAAAAAGAAACTCCAAAAAAGTCATGAAAATGTTGAGTTTGCGATGCGGAAGTAGTGAAAATTGCGATCCGATCTAATGATATTTTCATAGGGTTGTCATTGCAAGAAGTTCTCTTTTTCGATGCCTGGTCACTGAATTGGAAGCGATATTAAGAAAAATTCCCTTTTTTGTGTTCTATGATAATATTTTCATCTGGGAAAAATGGTAAATAGTTGCCTATTTTAACAATCCGTCTCTTTTTATACGAATTTAAGCCCGAAACAGTGTTGTCATGTAAATTGAAGCAAATAACTTATAAATTTTAGACTAAAATTAGTTCATAAATTTCTTTAAAAAAATAATTTTTTTTTAATTCTGGTAAGTATTTTCTAACACTATGGAGGAGTTACGAGGTTTTGTATGACTAAAATAAGCTTCTACATGGTTTTTGGCTCACTCTCGGCAAATTAAAAATATCGATTTCTTGGATGCAATGAAAATGTAGTTATACTAGAATGACTTCCATTTTTTTTCACTGGGATGTTGTTTCAAATCCATGGTTATACGTTGACATCTTGTAAAGAGTTCTTATTATTATTAATATTAATTCTTATGACTAAAAAAACCGTCATACCTACAGAAGTATATGTTTTACTTTATTTCGCAGAAACTATTCCTTTCTGCTATTTGTTACAAAAATATATAGTGAGATGACCTTATTGGAATGTTTTCCATTAAAAAATATTTATCAAAAATGAGGAGAGTGATCCAGATTATAAAAGCTAAATATACAAGCACAAAAAACAAAAATTTTAATGATTCTACTCATGCAAAGGTACATTCACACAAACCAATAAATCAAATCCTAATACGAACTAATAACGTGATAAAAAGCTAGTATTGAGAGGTTGTTGAATGCACAGTGACTTTCTCTAGAGATTGCTAACATTTTGTGGAAATTTAATGCTATAAGGTATAAAAAGGGTAAACAAACAATCTTATGTTATAAACAGTGAAGTTAACACCGTAGTATACCAGCTGTGAATAACTTAACATTATGTGCTCAAAACTTCTCAATCTCAGTGTCAAGCAAATAAAGTATTCCGATTTGATAATAACTTTACATTAGTGACTTTTAATTTTTTTATTTAGTTTTACTGAAATTAATATAACATAATTTTTTGTATGGTTTAAAGATACAAGTCGGTAAAATTACAGAAATTTCTTTTTTTCTTTATAATCTCAAATAAGTAAGATAATCCTTAATTGATATATAATTAATTTTAAATAGTTAATTTTAATTATTATTATATATTAAATTTAAATTTGTTTTTGAATGATTTTCTTTTCTTTTTTGTGATTACATATTATAGCGTTTTTGTTCCAAAAGAAATTTAATTAAAAATTGATTTTTTTCCTTTAAGTGACCACTGAGTTGTAAAAAATATTTTATGCTTGTTCAAGCAAATATTTAATTTACTTACAAATTATTTTGTTTAACCAAAACACAAATAAATATTTTTGTGTAAAGAAATTAATAGTTATAGCAAGTAATTATAAGCTAAGTATGTCATTTTCTATACCAAGCTTAAGAGAAACCTTTCATTATTTGTGTGTCGAAAAAGGCAACAAATAAAGTAATCCTGGTATTAAAGACATAAAGTAAGAAAAATACAAAAATAAAGTAATAAATCACATTAAAAGGAAAATAGATGTGAAAAACATATATAGAGAGATTTGGTAAAAGTCTTTAAATGTTTTCAAAGTATTAGTAAGATTTATAAACAAATAGAATCTTAAACGGCCGTATGTAGTATGTGTGCATGTTTGTGTTTATGTATGTGTGTGTATGTGTTTGAGTATGTGTGTATGTATAATATTTTCGATTACCCTTACAAATTGATTTTTCCTTTACAAAAGCAAAAAAAAAACCGAAATTGAATTTCATATATGCGCATATTCATATATACATTAGGGTTGTACAGCTTCTTCTATTTCCGAATGACTCAATATGAATCACAAAATTTCTATTTAGTGGTTTTGCTCTAAGGAGCCTATGCTTGTATCTTTGTACGAGTACTATACTAAATCACTGATTGAATTTTTAGTGTAAAAGTACAAATAAACAAATGTACCAGCAGCTTATTACATAAATTTATAACAGCTTTAGCAATAGGGTCTGAGGAGGCCTTATATAGGGCCTTAGGTTGTAGGCATGACCTTTATTATTATTATTATACAGTTATACCATTTAATGTATTTTCCAGGTCTTCTTAAAAAATTATAAAGAATATTGAAATTATCACTTCACTGTGTATAATTTTTAAATTTTAGTCATAAAATTGGTCTATACCTCAGGGAGCTTAAATAAAAATTTAACTGTCAATATTTATTTTGTTGCACACAAATTCATAAAATATTATGAGACAATCTTGTAGTAATTTCTTTCTACTTCCTTACACCAATAAAATAATTGTTATAAAAACTATTCACATATAGTAACATTTCTTTATTTATTTATTTTGATTATGATGAAAACCAAAGGCCGTGCTATATGCTTGACTGCACTACAGATCTGATAAATTTTTAGCACTGAAATCACTAAGAGCGGGAGCATTTTTTTTTGGCAGCTTACTTTACATGAAATACTGTTAACATCCACTCTACATTTACTCTCTGTATTCCTTGTATAGCTAGATTCCTATCTGCTCTGGCAGCACTTCCATTACCAATAGCAATATTGATATTGTGGTGTATACACAATCAACGACATCACCACAGATTTTTCCTTACTTGCCATTCATGAATTAGTTAAGCTCTCATTTGATAAGTAAGTACTTCTTCAATGTCACTTTCAATACAAAAATACTTTGTAAAGACTTAAAAAAATACAACCACATCAACAATATGCTTTATTATAAATTTTTTTTTGTATTGATTTCAAACATAATTTAAATTGAAAAAAAGAAAATCTGAGGGAAATTCACAATAAAATTAAATATTTTTATTTTACGTTGTCGTTACATTTTCAAGCAAGCAGTGAAATGGGAGTTTTTTGTAACGTCAGGAGAAACCGCAGTTTGAAATGGATTTTTTAATGCAAAGAAAAGAAAAAAAGGTATAAGGAATAAGATATGGAAATTTAACAAGTAAAAATGTACAAAGGATAGGGAATGGAAAAATAACAATGTTAAATAGAAGCAGGAGGGGGAAGTGACATTGTAGAGAGGCATCGTAGGAATCAATTGTAAACTGCTTGTATAATAAAGGAAAATCAATAATTTGTGTGGGATCACCCAATTGTAGTTAATGATTCAAGAGCAAGGTAAAAATAAATAATATAAAAATATTTCGAAAAACATAAGTGAATTATCTGAAAAAAAAATTCAATTAAAATCATATTAATATAAATATTTTTATAAATTTTCTCCAATCTATCCAACCATGTTTTCGATTTGATTTAAAACGTCGAGTAGTTAAATATATTGTTTTTATATTGAAATTAAAACTTCGCGAGCCTACCCGTACTTTAGAGCCAAAAATTTTGGATATTTTTAAGAAACGGTCTGAGAAATTTTATCGTATAGGACAATTTACGTATGTAAAATAAATTTTGAAATTATAAAAAAACTTTCTCCCAAAACTTGAATTTTTGTCGCTAACGATGCAAAAACTTTATTATATATATTTTTTAGAATATGTATATTTAGAATACAAAAAATAAAAACTTCACTTTTAATTAAAGTTCTATGATTTTCATGTATGTATGTATGTATATTAGAATTTTTATTTTTTATTTTTATAAATATGTATCGAGTGTGCCATCAAAGCAAACTTTTCCTAAATAAGAACGGGTTGTTCCTGCCACCACGATACTTTTAGAATAGCCGACTTATAGAAAAGTCGCCATAGCACACATATCTTATGGAAAATTCAAATGAAGCAAATTTAGCTCTATATAAATTTTTTCTTATAGAAAAACTACACTCAAAATATTTCATAGGTAAAATAAACGAAAAATGTGGTTAATTTTACGAAAAAATTCGTTGTTTTTACTCTACGAAATACTTCGTAAATAATAGAAATGATGTTTGTTTACCTTACGAAATACTTCTTGTCTGCAAATAACAAAATTTTATATTTTTAAAAATTTTTCTTCGTAAATATATGAAACACAGTGTTTATATTACAAAATAAATTCGTGAATAATGAAAAGCAATTTTGTTTTATATACGAAATTTTGTGTAAAATTAAAGTCTTTAGAGTATAAAAATCTATTTGCAGATTTTTACATATTGGAATTTAGTTTTGTAGCAATAGGAAGAAAAATATAATTTAAGGAAAATTGTTACAGCCTCTGTATTCCTCATACACCACATACACATACACACATATTTTGCACTGAAACCCACTAATCAAACTGGGAACACAACTGGGAGGAACAACGAATTTTTTGTTGCGAACTTTCAATAAAACACATTTGTGCATATGAAAATTAAGACAACACCACTGAAGAGCGAAATTCGTTGAGCGTGACGAATTCTGGGATGAATTCATTTCTATTTCTTACGCCGATGAACTACGAAAAGATATTTTCTCACTCTTTGCACAAACAATTATAACAATAAAATAGATAATGGAATTATCAATTATAAGATCTTTTACGTATTCTTCGTTGCTGTGCCGTACAGAAGATTCTTCGTTCGTTCCAGTTGTTTTCCCAGCATAAACCAAAACCTAATTTTTTATTAGAATAAATTTTTTTAATTGAAATTTATTTCAGAATTTTTAATGCAACATATACAATGACAGGAAAATAAATTGGGAAAATATTACATAATAAAACAAAACAACAGTTTTTATTCTCATATTTAAAAAAATTTTTCATACAATTTACAAAACTTGTGTAGATTTAAAAATAATTTTGTACTGCAAAAAAAAAACGAAAACAAAACCAAATTTGTTTATTTTACGAAATCTCTTTTTTTATAAAATATTTTTTATTTTCTCTTAAGTTCTATAAAATAAATGAAAAACATGGTACAAAAATAATTGTACGAAATAATTTTTGTAACTTAAAGAAATTTGTAAAATTACGAACTCCGTTTTCTTGCACATGCTACCAATATTCTCATTAAATGTACAAAAATTTCGTTTATTGCACAAAAATTAAATTACGAAAAATTTTTTGTATTTTTAAGCATGGAATAATTAGTGTACTATTCATGGACCAAACACCCAGCAAATCTTTCTTATAGAAAAAGAGTGCCATTAGAAATAAACTTTAACCGAAAAATCGCCAAAATGAAAAAAGCGCTTAAATAAAAAATATCACCAAAAATACAAGAAATCCCTAGTAATAAAAAAAACATCAGAAGTAAAAAGGTCGATAAAACTTAAAAAAAGTTGCTAAAGATAAAATAGTCTCCAAAACGAAACAACACCAAAAGTAAAAGATGCCCAAACATGGAATAAAATCGCTAAAAACGAGAGAATATCGTTAAAATTAATTAAAATAAAGTTAAAATATTACTAAATAAAAATAATAAAACTAGAAAAAAATTAAAAGTGTCCGTATGGAAGAATCCCTTCATGTGCGAGTCAAAGTCGCACTCTACCGAATTTATGTCTTTAATGGCCGTTATTTCTAAAAACAGGTTTTTACCTACGAGTTTGCCTTATAAAATTTTACGTACACAATAGATATCTGTGCACTAATAGATATTTATGGGTAGAAATAATAAGCGTAAGTCAGCTACGTTCAAACACACATACACTGATATTTCCACTTCAGGTAAACAGTTTTGGAAGCTCTTAAATTGGTTCTTGTTTCTTTGCAAAGTAAGAGTGTTGTGTTGAATTTAAAAACGGATTTTTCTTTTGTATATTAAAAGGGATTTATTAATAAAAACTAGTATCTTATTATTTTTACTTTACAAATTTAAACCTGGAGGGTCCCGTGGGAATCGCAGGTATGACTCTAACTTCTTGACTGCAAAAATAGAAGACAAACTTATTTAATCAATACTGCACTATTTATACAAAGCTTCATCAACATTATGTTTAACAGCTATTATTATCATGCTAACTTGTTAAATGTTATATTATGCTCAACAGCTATTATTATTATGCTAGCTTGCTAAATACTTTAATGTTATTAAACTTTTGAACCAATTACGAAATATTACTATTGCACAATTTGTCAACGCAAAGAATTTAGCAAACAACCAAGTGAATGAACTGGTTGCTGCTGCGCTAACAAAGTTGTGCAATGTACGGGTACGAGGGTTGATCAATTCTGATTCACAACATCCCTCCCCCCTTGGCGGAAGAAAATTTCTAGTTCTAGATATTTTCCAAGTATACTAATTGGTTCAAATGCTTTTACATATTTTATACTCTTAAATTTAGTTGATCTTGTCCTAAGTTTTATTAAAATATCTGTTGTCTTTGCCTGTGTGGTTGCTGTTTATGTTGTAGTTGTGCTCTGAGGACTTGTATGCGTGGGGACTGTTCCGAGATGTTCTTGCAGACGGGTATCCACGATTTTGTTTAATTCTGGGCCACGTTCCGGGAATCCGTTGTTTATTTTGACTTTTATACGAACGCGTCTTCTGTATAATACCAGCACGATCAGTATTATTATGCCTATTGTAACCATTACTACCGTGGAGTAAGCAATGTTATTAAAAACATTCTGTTGAAATTTAAGTTCCTTGATCGTGTTGATGTTGTTAATCTGCATTATGTGTAGTTTCTCCAGGGTGGGTTTGACTGCGGTGGTGACACTTCTATTGTTTCCTAATATTAGAAACTTCTGGGTTACATCTATGACATGGCTAATGAAACTTTGTCCTCCGATTGTTATGCTGCAATTAAAAAATGAGAAAAGGAAATTGCCTGAGAGGTTTGACCGTCGGTCATCGCAGTTAGTTGACATTGGGGTTTTATCTGCGTTGCTTACTATAAGCGTACCTTCCTCTATTAAGTCTAGTGTTTGCGTTTCATGTAAGATCAGGTTGCACTTCCCTCTAAAAATACAGTTTTGCGATGGCCTTAAACTTTTAAAATCCCTCTCACCGTTATAACCAAAACTCTTATTAGCAGTACGCACCACATATTCTCTTTCAGCATCTATTTGGTAGTGGCTGTCATTTGGAATTGGTATTATTAAGGATTTCTTCAAAGATATAGTTTCGATAGGTATCCTGATAACGAACATCAATGTATTTTGTCTGTGTAATGCCACTCCCATCTGCATCTCTTGTATGGTTTCAATGTTAATTCTATATTTCTGAATTTCTTCTATAGTCAAAAGTGCTGGATTAAAAATTTTCATTTTCGCCAATGCTACAGACTCCTGTACGGTCTTCACTTGGCTTTTCATTTCCATCAGTTTGAATAGCTGGAAAACCGCAACATCGCGGTAGTGCTGAACTTCCGATTCCTGCTTGATCTGAGTCAAGCTGTTCAGAGTCCTCCTGTTTTCATTGATAGCTTCCACCATCTTGTTAATAGATGAATTAAACCTGTCATTTATATGGACCTGTTGATTAGTTTGTTCTATTATTTGATGTCCGTTGGCATCAACCACCTCAAAATGTTGATTTATCAGCTGTCTGTCATCATCATCTAGCGTTCCATATAGCCACTTCATCAGTTTCCCTCCAATATTCAATAAACCACGTTTCGTGCGACCCGGCAGAAGTGTGAATACCGTTCTCAATCTCGCTGATTTCCTTTATGATAAGTTCTCTATAGGGACTGGGCAGCAGTTTCGGTGTATTAAGATGGATTTCACTAACGGAGTTTGCTATTTGTTGAATGTTAATTTGATGTAAAATGTATTCAAACTTAGACGCAACTTCCACCAGACCCATATGTATCTCTGCGTACCCGTCAACTGATTCTAGTTTTTCGATAGTCATCTCCCCGTCCGTGACCCAGATGCCCAACAGAAGAAGTCCTAAAATCTGAATAAATTCACTATTAGATATAGCTCTCGTGATCTTCCCAATCTCACTTCTGTGTAAATAAACATCAGCTTTCGAGCACCACACAGCTTGCGGTAGTACTTATAAATCTTAGTAATACAATATTCTCTTAATCTTAAGTATACAAAATAATTAAAATTATTTTATTTTTTTTTTGTATAAACTTGTTGGTGGTATTTATGCTTACTAAAAGAAAAATAACTAATATAAATGTATACTTATATATATATAGGTATATATGTATATACAAAAAAATTTCTGAGACATACATACATATATTTAATGATTACATAAGCCTGCATGTCCATAACCATTTATCAATTTACAGCCTCCTAATTGTCTCCTTTCCTCCTCGCCCAATAATCAATACATAGTCTTTTTCTTCTACTCTAATAATTCTTCTCAGATATCTATTTACTTCCCAACTTTCTCTTAACCTTGATAATTCTAATTGTAAAGTCTCCCTATATTCCCTGGGTACTTCCGTTTTTTTATCTGTGTCAAACTTGCTCGTCCACCTACTCATAGCTTTCATAATGTTTGATCTATTTATCCTACTATCTTCGACGTTCATTTTTGTTCCCCTTAGTACTTGTCCGTTGTTGATTCCTTTCGCTACATTCTCCGCAAATTTCAGGAGAAAGATACCACAGTCTATCATGTTATCTTGCTGGGTGCAATCTGGATAAAATCTTTGTAAAGGGACATGTAAAAAGCTATTTTCTATCCCGTACTTCCTTGCTTCATTTATAATAAAGTTCTCTATAATTTGGAAAATATGGTCAGTACACCTAGGCCTCAATGAGTCCAGGACTATTATTTTAGGCCATGAAATTATCCCCAACATCCAATGTTGGTTCTCGCAAATAGGAAACAGAATGTGCCTTTTTTCAAAAATATTTATTCGCCTAGTTGCGAGGTTAATCCTGTGTGTACTTCCCTCTGTAGGCCAGTTGCACCAGTCCTTAATAGCAGTATACCACTGTGATCCAAAAATGTGAACGTCCTGCATCTTTGATGTTTTCAATGTATTTTGCAAAACCCAATGTAAAAACACATCAATGTGCTTATCATTCAACCAACGATTTTGCAGGATGTCTGCATAATCATTGGCTAGTATATCTACGTGCCGTTTCCCCATTTTATACCTACAAAGACCTTCCCTATTCTTATCTGACCCTTTTTGATGCATCGGAAACGCTGGATGAACTGAGAGTTTAATGAAATTCAGGTTGAGTGTAAATGCAGGGATAGTGTGACGGAAATATGCAACGAATACTTTAATTAATCACTTTGCACAGAAAATCTTGGTAGATCTGTAGTCAGCTGTAAAAGCTCTTCTAGCAGGATACCTTTCAATCTGTATAGCAGTTTAAGTTTAGTTTCAAAATTACACATAAACTATTCACTGTTTGCAGAAAATATTTGTTAACCTGTAGTCAGCTGTAAAAGCTCTTCTAGCAGGATACCTTATAATCCGCGCTGCAGTTTCAGTTTAGCTTCAAAATTATACACCATACATACGTGGATGCTATACAAGTATGAATTTTGTTATATCTCCGTTACGTGTCCCACAACCTATTCTTTACTAACACTCAGATTAAAAAAAAACTTTTAATTTAATTTTACGAACTCAAAAAATATTAATATCACTATAGTACTACAATTTCTTTCCAAAATTTTAATGAGACTGTCCAACTTATTGCCGGATACCATGTTTATATTGCTATTTATTGCGAAATTGCCGCCTACTTGCGAAAGAGGGAAAAAAATTATTGAATGGTAATCAAATCTAAAGTATGTTGACATAAAGTTATTGAACTAAAAATAAATAAACAAAAGCATGACAACAGGTGTGCATATATACAAAACAAATAAATACGTCATCAGCACTTTGATATTTCAGGTTGTTGACACGCGTATAACGTATAACTGACTTAACTTTCCCATTGCTCGTAAAAAATTATTTTTCATTTTTTGTATCATTTTCCTTTTGTCAACAATTTTGTTTAATTGTAATTACGTATTGTAGCGAGGGTTTATTCAACTAATCTTTTTTTTATTTATTTTTTATTAAAACTAAAATTCTAAAGTATGTTGACATAAAGTTATTGGACTAAAAAAAAAACAAAAGCATAAATACGTCATCAGCACTTTGATATATAACGTATAACTGACTTAACTTTCCCATTGCTCGTAAAAAATTATTTTTATTTTTTTTTCTTGTATCATTTTCCTTTTGTCAACAATTTTGTTTAATTGCAATTACGTATTGAAGCGAGGGTTTATTCAACTAAAAAATTTTTTTTTTATTATTATTTAATTATTATATTTTCAATATAAAATTATTAAGTATAAATGGTCATCAAATTTAAAGTATGTCAACATAAGTTGTATAAAAAAAATAAAAAACAAAAATATGACAACAGGTGTGCATATATACGCGTGTAGGACAAATAAATACGTCGTCAGCACTTTGGTACTTCAGATTGTTGACTTCAAACCGTACAATGCATAACTGACCTAGCTTAACTTTCCCAAAACTCATATTGCAGTTAAACATTTTTTGTTTTTTTTTTGTATCATTTTCCTTTTGTCAACAATTTTGTTTAATTGCAATTACGTATTGTAGCGAGGGTTTATTCAACTTACTTTTTTTTTTTTTATTATTTGAAGAAACGTTTTAGTAAGCATATTTGTGTTTTTTGTTTGTTTTAAGGTACCCGGAAATGAATTCTTTACACAATTGGCTGCATTTGAAGTAAAAAAAAGAAGTAAAAATCAATAAATTCATAACTAAATAGCCTGGATCGTAACTGGATGATTAATTACCATATACCTTATATTAAATGCCGTTCCTTATAGGGTTTTACTAAATTCTTATGGTAGACCTTTTCACACTTTTTTACTCTCAATTTTATGTTTACACGTGTTGGTATGTCTATAACTTCATATGGTCCTAACCATAAGGGTGAAAATTTATTCTTTCTAGTTTGATTCTTTAACCAAACCTTTTGACCTATTTTATATTCTCTGTCCTTTGAACCCTTATCATAATACTGTTTTGCTCTTAATTTTGCCCTCTCTTGGTTCTCTCTAACGATTTCATGTGAACGTTGGATTTGATATTTCAGAACTTTGCTATAATCATCCGCGTTGTATAGTGGTGTCGGGGATATTTTCAAAGAGATGGGCATGTCAAATTCAAACCCAAATAACACTCTCGTCGGTGTTTGTTTTGTTGTTGAATGTTTGCTATTATTATACACATGCATGGCGTGATGAGTCCAGTCGTCCCAGTTGGTACCATCCAGGTTAACGAAATTTCTCAGAAATTCGGCCAATGGTCGATGAGCTCGTTCTAAAGCCCCATTCGCTTGTGGATGATAAGGAGTAGTTAGTAGTTTCTTTATTCGTAGCATCTTACACGTTTCCTTGAATAATCTGGATGTGAAGTTTGAACCATTATCTGTTACCAACACCTTGGGAATGAAGTATCTTGAAATTATTTCCTTAAAAAAGACTTTAGCTACAGTTGGTGCCTCTGCGTCAGGCACGGCTGCACATGCGAAAAATTTTGAAAAATCGTCTTGAAAGGTGACGATGTATTTGTTTCCCCTAGCTGATTCTGGCAACGGACCTACCAGGTCCATGAAAACTTTCTCGAAAGGCTTACTTGAAGTGCTTGTTATTACCAATGGCATTTTTTCAACTTTCGAACATTTGTTTTTCTGGCATAGACTACACGTTGTTACATAATTTTTTATTTGTCGATACATGCCGGCCCATTTATACTGATTCCTGATGCGGGAATAAGTTTTGAATGTCCCTTGGTGTCCACCCAAAGGTGTATCGTGGAATGTTTTTATTACTTTATTTATTTCTTCTGCATTCGTTAAATAAACAGCCATATCTTCCTCTCCCATATCCTGATTTACCTCTGTTTGATGCATAATTTCTTCATTCACTCCATTCTGTTTGTTTTGTAATTCTCGAGCTTTTGATCTAGTTATTGCCCCTACATTTATTTTCTCTATTGGAAGGCGACTGAGGGCATCAGCGTTTTGATTCGTTTTTCCTGATTTATACCGTATCTCGAAATCATATTCTAAAAGTTTTAGTCTAAGGCGCCCCAACCTGCCTTCTTGATCTTTCAGATTAGCTATACCCTTGGGGGGTTTGTGGTCTGTTAAAATGGTGAAGTGTCTCCCGAGTAAATATGGCCTAAAAGTTTTTGTTGCCCATACGATGGCAAGCAACTCCTTTTCTATTGTAGAGTATCGTTTTTCTGTGACACTTAGTACTCTGCTTGCAAAATATACTGGTAAATCGCTACCAGGCTCTCCTTGAGAAAGGATAGCTCCTAGGGCTTCATTGCTAGCATCCGTAGTCAGAACAAATGGTTTCGCAAAGTCAGGGTATTGTAATAGAGGTGGATTCGAAACTGCTGCTTTTAATTTGTCCATAGCTTGCTGACACTCTTGTGTCCATTCAAATTTCACGTTCTTCCTTAGTAGTTTGTTTAGGGGTAAGGCAATTTCGGATGAGTTTGGTATAAACTTCCTGTAGTAGTTGATCAATCCTAGAAATGCTTGCAAGTCTTTGATACTTCTAGGAGGTGGAATGTTTTTTACTGCTTTAGTTTTATGGGGATCCGGTAAGACTCCATTTTCCGAACATTGGTGGCCTAGATAAACTACCTCCCTTTGAAGGAAATGACATTTTTCGGGGTGTAACTTAAGGTTGTACCTTCTTAATATATCTAATACTCTCTTGAGCCTTAATTGGTGATCCGCTAGGTTTCTGCCGTAGATTACTATATCGTCCAGATAGACGAAACAGTCGATTCCTTGTAGACCCGTTAATATCGAGTTCATGATTCTTTGAAAAGTGGCTGGTGCCCCTGTTAATCCGAAAGGCATACGATTAAACTCAAAATGTCCCAAATTGGTGCTAAAAGCGGTTTTTTGTCTGTCCCTTGGGTCCATTAAAACTTGGTGGTATCCACTCGCTAGATCGAGGGTAGAAAAATATCCGCTGTATCCCAGTTGGTCTAGGATTTCGTCAATTCTTGGTATGGGGAAGACTTGCTTTATTGTGGCCTCGTTCAATTTTCTGAAATCTACTACTAAGCGCAATTTTTTCTCTCCGTCCTTTCCTGCCTTTTTTGGTACTAGGAGTATTGGAGAATTCCAAGGGGAAGTACTGGGAGAGATAATTCCATCTTTGACCATCTGGCCTACTTGTCTATTCACTTCATTTCGGTGGACCTCAGGTAGTCTATATTGTTTAGTATTTATTGGGGGTTGAGTAGAATCAGTTGGGATTTTATGTTTAAGTACATTTGTGTAAGTTAGATTATCTCCGGGTAATTGAAACACGTCATCGTATGATTTCAAAATGCTCTCGATCGATAATCTCTCTTCCGGATTCAAATCTGCGGAAAGATGTACTGTTTCCAATAGTAATTTGGTTCTTTCTTTGTTGTCCGCAGTGCTTATTGTATTAATGGCTGTTGTTGATTTTATCTGGTAGTCCTCAGGATTTTCATAACTTAACATTATTTTCTTATTTATGTCTACTGTATAGTTGTTGGTGTTTAGAATTGGAATAAATGCTATTCCCCTTCTGATTGATGTTAGGGTTTCGCCCACAAAAACCCCTGGTAAAATTTGTAGTTTGTTTACTATTATTTCTCCCGTAGCCTTGGTTACTACTACTGATACAACTCCCTGGGAACGTCCTTTTATAGAAAAATTTTCGGATATATATAACGAAGGAATTTCTGAAACAAGTGGCAAGGAAACTATTTCTCTCTGGTTGTCAAAAAATTTTATGTTTTTGTTTATTGTGTCGGTAACCGACCTATTCCACATCATATCTCGGCCCAGCAAACCATCTGCTGGCAAAATTGTGCCCTTTGGTACTATGTGCTTTTTAAAACTTAGTTTGTCCACGTATTTATGGTTCACAGTTATACTTCCTTTGGTACTCATGTTTCCTCCAAAGGCTCCTGACAAGGATTTCTTCTCCTTTTCATTAACTTTTATGCACGATGTCAAAGCTTCTTCCTTTACTAGTGTAGTATCAGCGCCTGAGTCTACCAACAGTAGTAATTTTTCCTCTTTTGCCTCTCTACAAGGAAAGCTTATATACGCATCGTTTATCTCACAACTTTCGTTGCTACTAACATCATTCTCCAGTCTCAGTTCATTTTTATACTGTGAGTGGTTTATGTGATGTTCTGCGACGTTTCCGTCCTTAATTATTCTATTATTTATATCATTACATGTCATCATTGCCGTATTATTCAGGTATTTTCTTACAAAATCTGTGCGTCTTGCACCAGATATTAATTTGGTGTTATCCTTGTCTTCCTGTTTCTGATTATCCTGCTCCTCTGTCAAGTGTATATCTAAATTAAAAGCTTTATCTTCATAGTTAGTTCCTACGGGGTGTTGTATTTTATTTTCATTTTTTTTATTAGTAATTTCTCTACATTTTTCGGCATTCCGGTCCATTAATCTTGGCCGGGCCGATTCTCGTTTCCCGAATTATTGCTGTTGTAATTAAATTTGCTTTTGTTTACATCATTGTTGCCTCTATTGATGCCGTTTCTATTATCGTTATTTATACTCCGTCTGTTTCTTGGGCAATTAGTAGAAATGTGACCCTGTGTATTGCATCTGAAACAGCGTCGCTCCTCGTTGTTGTTATACCTAGTTCCACTTTTGTTTTGAGTTTTCGAGCTTGTAAAATTTTGCCTATTTGTTCCATAGTCGGGAGGTTTCATGTTCCTTCTCAAATTGCATTCGTTATGCCCCTGTCTTTGATTATAGCACATATTGTTTCCTTGGTAATAGCATTCGTCTATCATAGGGCTCCAGTAATTTGAGTTTTCTCGTGAATTACTGTTTGGTGTTGAATGGTTACAGGTCTTCTGATGCATGGATAGTTGTCGGACTTCTTTTATTAACTGCTGGACCGTATCATATAAAGGTTCCTCGGTATGCATTGTCATGATATTTGAAGATTTCATATTAGAACCAAAAAGATTTTGAGCATCCTTGGTGATTTTCAGCAGGGCAGATAGCTTTTCGTTTTCGTGTCCGATGAATTTTGACATCAATCTAGGATCTCGTAAGCCTCTTATGTAACTTCTTACTGCGGATTGGTTGCAGTGATCTATCATAGATTTTCGATGGGAAACTTCTTGCCATTGTGCTGCAATTAGTTCTGTGGCATCTGTAAGTAGTCCTTCTAGTCTCTCTCCAAATTCATATGCTGTCTCTGTTGGACCTTGCTTACTGCTGAAAATTAGTTCTTGCAATTCTGTTAGGGTTTTGCCTTTTACAAATTTTTCTCTAATAGCCTGACATAAGGCTTCTATTGTTGTGAACTCTTTATTGTGCAAATATGAGTAAGCATTTCCAAATAGTCTAGTTTTGATGCATTTGATTATGTCGACCACATTACCTGGTTCTTCTAGTTTATCCTTTGCTATCATACATCCTTCAATAAACTTCTTGGCTTCCCTTGCCAGTTCTGGCCCATCAGTTCCGTAGAAAATTGGTACCACATGGGATATGGTTTTCAAGAGTTCGGTAAAAGTTGTCATGTTGTTACTACTTGTTGTGTTAATTGTAATCACTTTCCTCGTCTCTCCTTGTAAGTTTCGTATCTTTGACTTCAGCGTTTCAATTTGTTGAGTTTTTTCCTCTATCACCTTTCTATTTTCGATGACTTGCTGCAACTGATCAGGAGTCAAGTTGGGGTTAACGCGCTGTGCGAAGTCTTTAAATGCTTGTGTCTTCTGTTCGCTGTCTTGAATCTGTTGTTCAGCTTCTTCAATGGTTTTTCTTAAGCTTTCGTTCTGCTGCTTCAAGATCCGGTTAACGTGTAAATATTCTTCTATTTCCTTAGATATAGCTGGACTTTGTTGATGTTCATGTAGCACTTGTAGTTCTTCCAATAAAATATCTATCTTTTCAAATTCGGTTATGTTTCCCTGGCTCCTCACTTTATGCTTTACTAACTCTATATACTCTTTGGTATTGTTAAGGTACTTTATGAGATTCCACACTCGCTCAGAAATTTCCCTGGTCTCCTCTTGTGTCTTTTGTAATTTTTTTTTCAAATCCTCCATATAGCTCAAGCTAAATTTCCTAAATCCACTTTTATTTTCAATGTTCACTTTCACAAACAAACTTTCCTTCTATTTAAATAATGCTAATCATTTTGAATTTTTCACTATGCGTTTATCTAGTTTAATTTACTAATTCAACACTTATATAAATATTTTTACCATTTGTGTTGGTTCCATTTGTCTCGAGCAAATGTTTGTCGTCGTTGAGTTTACCACCAAAGTCTGTGCAACTTAAGGCAGCTAAAATAGCTCATTAAAACCTTGAGTTGTGTAGTAAATGTTGGTATACAGAACAACGTATCCTTTTAACAATTTAATTCAGTATATTAAAATTAAATTGAGCTAAAATAGCTTTCCAATATCAATATACTTCCTTGAAACTGCCAAAAGGTATCAAACTGTACTCTTGCGAATACCGGCTGCGCCAAAATGTTGTGTTGAATTTAAAAACGGATTTTTCTTTTGTATATTAAAAGGGATTTATTAATAAAAACTAGTATCTTATTATTTTTACTTTACAAATTTAAACCTGGAGGGTCCCGTGGGAATCGCAGGTATGACTCTAACTTCTTGACTGCAAAAATAGAAGACAAACTTATTTAATCAATACTGCACTATTTATACAAAGCTTCATCAACATTATGTTTAACAGCTATTATTATCATGCTAACTTGTTAAATGTTATATTATGCTCAACAGCTATTATTATTATGCTAGCTTGCTAAATACTTTAATGTTATTAAACTTTTGAACCAATTACGAAATATTACTATTGCACAATTTGTCAACGCAAAGAATTTAGCAAACAACCAAGTGAATGAACTGGTTGCTGCTGCGCTAACAAAGTTGTGCAATGTACGGGTACGAGGGTTGATCAATTCTGATTCACAACAAGAGCAAGCATTGTATTCTATTGTGTTGTTTTTGTGGATGTTGTACTCTCGTCAGTGTGAAAGCACAAAAGCTCTTTTGTAAAAGTTTTCACATTTTGAATATGGCTTGGACGTAGCTGCTTTAAAAACACGCCAATAGAAACTTTTTTTAATCTACTGAAGAAAACATTTAACAAAAGTAAAAAGTTTGCAAAAAAATCGTCAACAACTACAAAAATATCGCCAAGTCCCAAAAAAGCGTAAAAACTAAAAATATCTATTGTAAAGAAAAAAATTGCTTAAACTAAATTAAATCGCACAAAAAATTAAAAAAAAATTGTCAAAACAAAAAAAACTGCCAAAACTAAGAAAAAGCGTCAAAACTAAAAAAATGGCCAAGAGTCTAAGAAATCGACATTAAGGAAAAGAGCGCTAAAAAGCAATACTCAAAAAAATTAACAACAGTAAATAGTTGGGAGAAACAAAATTTCCAAAAACTTAAAAAAATCGCCAAACCCAAACAAGCGTCAAAGCTAAAAAAACACCAAAAATAAAAATATGTACTAAAATTCAATTAAACTAAAAAACACTGAAATTAAAAATAAAGGCCAAAACCCGAAAAAATCGAAAAACGAAAAAAACCAAAATCAAGAAAAAGCGTCAAATAAAAATAAATATAAAAAAAGCAAACACGAATAAAGCGCTACAAATAAAAAAATTAAAAGTTTCCATACAGAAGGAATAATTCGTGTGCGAGTCAAAGTCGCACTTTATTAAATTAATTTATTAAAAAAAACTTGTTTACTTTGAAAATTCAAATTGTGGACATGCCTTGTTATTCATGAGAACCACAGATTTGATCTTTAGTACACTAGAAATAGAAATTAATATTTTTTTAGAATATGGTCATAAATATATAATAAAAATCTTTAATTAATTATTCTCTTGTTACGTTTTTACCCTTTTAAATAGATTTTCTGTGAACTCTAAAATTTACAAATTAATAAAAAATCCCAGTGTGCTAATAACGTTTAAGAATGGTACTTTGTTTACTAATTACATTTCTCTAATAAAATCAAGAGCTTGATTAAACACACACAATCTAAATTACTTAAATGCTTCACAAGTGGTTACCACGACGTCTATTATGGTGTGGTTTACACACGTCTCACAAAACTTGCTGCGCTGATCTTGAAGCAACTGCCTCTCTTTGCTGTTCTTCACACAAGACTCACTCTACCGGCACTCACTGTTTGTACAACAACAACGACTCACTGACTCTACTTTTACATATTTGTGCACGACTTCCAACTGTTTTCAACTGATGCTAATTCTTTTTCACAATAATGAACTGAACTCTTCAAAATAAATAACTGAACTTCAGAGTAACTTTATGATAGACTGAACTGTCAGCAGATGCGTTGCAATTTTTATACTTCACACAAGGCTTCCAGAATGTAGCAACAAAATCTAGACAATCTCAGCAGCATCTCTAATGTTTGCTTCCGATCGCGTCATTAGTTCACCTATTAACTGTGTATGTAAGTATATATGTATATCAATAAAGAAGCAATTCATGGTGGTTGTTTACTGGTGTGTCTTTTTGTTCATTTCTATTTTTATCTGCACTCTTGCTATAGTTTTTCTGTTGCAATAAAAAAATATAAATATTTTTGGTTTTTAAAAGGTTTCCAAAACTAATTTTGTATCGACATTTCTTTATTAAAGGTTTTTAAATCTAAATTATATGTTTTTTTGAATAAGTCCTTTCATAATTAACATTTTCTTGTTTATCTAATATTTTTTTTATGAAATCATTTGCATTTAGTAGGTTTGTTCGAACATTTTTGCGTAATAATATGATATTGTAGGCCTTATTTAGAAAAAATTTTAAATAATTTGGATTTACTAAATGTTTAACAAACAAATTTCTATAAATTTCTGAAACCTTTTGTAAACATAAATTATTTTTTCTGAATACGGCAGTATAAGTTTTTTTTCAATGTAAGCATTATGTTGAGATATTTTTTTTTATTATTTTATAATTAATGAAATTTATTTAGTTGACATATTGTCTAGCTTATTTTTTCTTTTTGATTTTCAAAAATATTACTATTTTATGAATTCTCATATAGTTTTTGAAAGTCTGTGCATAAAGTTAGAGGATTATGACTGGTCAAAATTTGTGGTTGAAGTCTACTGATGATTTGGTTCAAGCGCCAATGAAATACGTATACGTATAGATATGCTAAGCCACCAGCAAATAAATTTCAATTATTGTAGTATTTTATGATTACTTTAGCAATATTTCCTACCCGATTTCTTAGATCTTGTTGGAGAAGTTTTTAGTGAATGTAGACACGAAAGAAAAGAAGGAAGAGATGATTTATAAACTTGCACTATAGTTGCCATATAAGTTGAGCTGTTATCAATTTTAAAATTTTTTCTATTAAACACTTAAATAAAGTAAGTATAAAATAATTTGGAGTAAATGAAAGAACTGCATTCTACTACTACCTATGAAATTCTGTCGCAGTAGAGTGACTTTTGATTTTTAAATTAGTGTAGAAATAACACTCATCTCTATATTAAATTCTTCATAAGTGTATTCTTTTTTAAAAAGCTACTTTAAGATTTTATTAATTTAACTTAAAAATATACATTTTGGGAAGCGACATGCATAAATGAACACTTCAACCACAAGACACCATTAGAGGCACTTCAGCAAAGTGCTCTATCTACTCGCATCTTTTAAGCAAATAATTACGTATTTAATGATCATTAACTAGAATTGAACTATATGCTTAAAAGAAATACTATCATATATGCAAAGTGTTTTCTTACATTAAATATCTCATAAGAGTAATAAAGCAATATTATTAAAATTCAAAGTATAACGAAAAACGAAACGAAGCAAAAGAAAAGCAAACACAAAAATCTATTAAAAAGATATAGAAAACAGATAAATAATGCAGAGAGAAAGAGAGAGAGAGAGTTGTAAAAGATTTTATAGAAAAGATACTTCATTAATACGAGTATAGCATTACACTACAAAAATTGTTGCATACTTTCAAGCGCACATTTAAAGATGAAGGGAAAACGTAGAGCCAAAATCTTTTGAATCACAAAGAATAAAGAAAATGAGGACGACGAGCACTTAAATGCTCGTAATCAATGTAGTGTGAGCGTAATGTGTTTATTCATGTGTAAGTATGATAAGTATTTTTCGAATTTTATCACTAAACGAATACTTGCATAAATGTATTTACTTTTGTGATTAATTAAATTGTAAATATTGAATTCGCATTTGAATTACACTTTATATGTGTGTGTGTATGTTTGTATAAATTAATGAGTCATGTCAGAAGATGAAGACATAGAAAACTCTTATAGCATTAGAAAACATTAGCTTAGAAATGTGTTGTATTAGTTTTTTTTGTCTACTTCGCATTAAATTTGTTTTAACTAATTTTTTTAATGATTTTGTTTTGTTAATGATGTTTTAAGTGGGAGTGATAGTGGGAGTTTAGTGATAAGAAAATCATTAAAATGCAAAAAAATATCTTTTTAGAGTTTCCTACACCAAAGGTGAAAGAAACCCTATTGTTTTCGTTACGCAGTCAGTCTGTCCGTCACAGGCTTTTTTCTCAGGAACCGTAAGAGGTAAGGACCTCAAATTTGCACAGAGTATGTAGAATTTTGGGTGCTACAACAACACTTACATGAGGTTTAAAAAATAAAGGGTGTTTCAAAGCGAGAATTGAAAAACCCATGTAATGTAGAACCCCATGTAATGCACATACATATATATATATATATATTTATATAGAAAAAATTATAACATTGCCAAACCATAACAAAATCGCCAAACCGAAAAAAATCGCCAAAAACCGAAAAAATACCAAAATAAGTCACAACCGAAAAAACCACCAAAATGAAAAAAAAACCGCCAAACCGAAAAAAATCGCCAAAAACCGAAAACTATCACAAAAAAGCGAAAAAATCGTCGAATTAAAGAAAAAATTCTAAAACTAAAATAAGTCGCCAAAAACCGAAAAAAATCGCCAAAATAAAAAAACGCCAAATGAAAACAAACCGCAGAACAGAAAAAGTCGGCAACGAGAAAAAAGCACTTAAAGCAAAAAAATTGCTAAAACGAAAAAATCGCCAAAAACAATCACGAGAAATAGTTCTAAAACTAAAATAAATCACAAATAAAAAAATCTCCAATTGAAAAAAAACGCTGAAACCGAAAAAGTCGCCAACGAGAAAAAAAGCACCAAAACCAAAAAAATTGTCATATCGAAAAATATCGCCAAAAAAATTTAAAAACAAATATGAAAAAGCGAAAAAATCGCGGAATTAAAAAATAGTTCTAAAACTAAAATAAGCCGCCAAAAAGCAAAAAAGTCGCTAAAATAAAAAACAAATCGCCAAATGAAAAAAATGGCATAAATGCCAAAAATTAAAAAAAAAAAATTAAAACAAGAAAAAAAACCAAAAAAAAAAAATACCAAAACGAAAAAAATTGCCAAAACTGAAAACAATCACGAAATAGCAAAAAAAAAAATGCTGAATTAAAAAAAATTTTAAACTAAAATAAGTCGCCAAAAACCGAAAAAATCGCCATAATAAAAAAAATCGCCAAAATGAAAAAAATCGCAAAAATGAAAAAAATCGTCAAAATGAAAAAATTGCCAAAAATTTAAAAAAAAGTCAATAAAACGAGAAAAAAGCGCCCAAAATAAAATAACTGCCAAAATCAAAAAATGCCAAAAATTCAAAAACGTTAAGAAAACGCAAAATTAAAAAAAACGGTTAAAACCGAAAAACATCCCATAAACGAAAGAAATGCCAAAACTATACATTATACAAGCGAAAGTTTGTAAAGTATTACATATTTAGTGTCCGTATGGAAAGAATCCTTCATGCGCCAGTCAAAGTCCTTACTGAATTTATTTATTTTGTATTTTAATAAAAAATTTTATAGGGAAAATTAGATGAACAATTTTTTAATAATAATTGCCTTCTTTAAATCAGATAGAATGTGATACTTAAGGAGAGTTTCGATAGAAGTCATTTCATAAAAACACCATAACCCTTGGGAGAATAGGCAACAGTTTATCAGGTAGAATTTACTATAAAGGGGCCTAAGCTGGGTTTATCTGCAAATAAAGTCATCCTGACCATTTTAGTTAATTTTTGTTCGAGCTTATTTTTCTTTCTCTGTTTTTGGGTTTTAATTAGGCTAAAGTTTGTATGTAGAGAAGCCATATTACATGTAATACTTTTTAAGATCAAATGACAACAAAGTTAATTGTAAGTATTCCAAAAAGCAACAACTGAACCACATGGTGCTTTCAGAAGTTTACTAGATGTACACGGTATAATCCACATTGACTACTTTCATAATTGGAATGAAATTAATCAAACGAAAGTTTTTTTTGCACAGAAATTGTTACAAATAGTTATTTCAATATTTTATTTGTTTGTACACAAATTAAATAATATTATTTGTTCTTTTTTTGCAAAAAAGTCGCTGCCTACTAATAATGTAATTCTCAATAATTTGTTGAGAGTTTTTATATAATCATTAGGCTTTTGTAATGTTTTGAATTGTAATTGAAGTCTAATAAATTGCTGCTTAGCTGCAATGAAATGCATCTAGACGAATAAATTTTTTTAGTTCTAAATAGTTATTTTATACTCAAACAGATCAAATAAAGTTCTCTGATAATATTTAACCATGCTCGCGATATAAGAATTTAAATAAATAAATATTTTATTTCAATATTTTTTTTTTGCTTAATATTTAAATTTGCCTAGTTAACTAATATTAAACACTAATCCCTTTTCTGCTTTAAATTTAGCAACAATTCATTCCAATTATATTACTAAGTAAAAGAATGAGCTCATTAGGTCGTTTATTTGTAAACATTTATCTTTATGAAAAACTCTTTTCAAAATAAAAGTTTTTGCCACAGTCTATTAGTTAAGTTTCACTTTGCTTTTCTTTCTTACTTCATTTTGTTGTTGTCTGCAAAAGCCTGGAGGCATTAAACCAAATAATTAATTATAAGATATTCAAGACAAGGCTTTAATTATAGGATTATTTAGCATGTTTATATTAATTTTTGCCTACTTTACTCTTTCTCACTCACCCTCTTTAAAACATCTTACTTTTGAGGAGAGTAAACGTTGTGTATTCCATAAATTCTATTAATATGGCTTAGAAATATTTTTGATTATTTTTGTACAAAAAAACATAAGAAGATTATAATTATGTTAAGTTAACTATAAAATTAATTAGTGGTTTTTTAATGATGTATTGAAATAATTAATTATATTTTTGTAAGTACATGCTTGTTTATTAGCGTGCAATAGGGTTTGAAAATGTGACATAATTATGGAAAATACTTTAATTGGTTTTGCTAAGAACTACACCACAAAAATATTGTTTAATATTAAGGAATACAGTCTTTTGTAGCATTTTGAATGTTTTCATCACAGCCAAAAGCTCTTCTAAGCTTGAAATTAAATTGTAAAATTTTTGTTACAGAAATTTACCAGCAGTAATTTATGATAATTTTTTCCTATTTATTTTCTTACCTTATTTTGAAACTTGAAGAACATTTTTTTTATGCAGTTCTCCTTTCCTTACATGCAAAATTATTAAATTTTGTACAAAAATCTCATAAATCTTTAAGAAAAAACATGTCTAGTGTGCACCTTTACATTAATCCCAAATTTTTACATAAATTAATTTTTTGCTTTCTCTTCATTCTTTTTTTTTATAAATTACAGCAAAAGAAAATATTTTTGCATATATATGTATATATATATAATTTTTGTATTTTTCAAATGTCAGAAGCAGTCTCCAACTATAATTTTGTTTTTTTTTTGTTTGTCTTGTAATATGTGCCTGAGACTTAAAGCAATAATTCAAAATTATTTATTATGAAAACACCAGCAGGAATTGCTTACACTTAAGTGCACAACTACACACACACGTGAACACTTAAAAAAATGAAATATATGATTTTATATCCACGTAAATATGAGTTTGTTGTGCATGTAGCAAAAATAAAATTTGTTTATGTTACAAAAATAAAATGAAGAGAGAGAGAATAAACAACAGTTTTGTAAATTATTAAAACAGTGAAGAAATAAATATTTTTGCAAAATTTTAAAACAAAAATAAACATTAGCAAGAAAACAGCTGTGCTGAACACCCAAAGGAATTTAAGTATAAATAAATAAAAATAATTTATGGAATATTTAAACAGTTTTAAATTAATTATTAAAGTAATATCCTTTGCCTAGAAAATCTGTAAATACAGATTTAATATTAGATAAATAAACTTTGGTTGTTTTTTAATAAAATTGTTAGTTTAAATCTATTTCATGGGAAAAAGACTCAAGAAATTGTTTTCAAAAGCATCTGAACTTTGCAGTGCACATTAAGTCAAATGATCACTTTTTATGTGAAAAATTAATAATAACAAAAGTTACTTTTTGCATTTTGGTCATTATTTTCAAATGTCAATACTTTAAAATAAAGACACGTTATTTTAATTTTCGGAAAATTCTAAGTACTGTCACATATTTGTGCACCGAATGCAATTGATTTAAGTTTTTCTGAAAATGAGCTTGTGAGTTTAGTAGAAATCGGTAATTTTAAGTTGTCTTTTCTAGAATCGCGTTGCTATTAACTGATTGCTGTCAAGTAGAAAATAAAGCGAAAAGCATGTTTATATTTATGTATATATGTATATATAAAGGGTCCACCATCTAACGTTTTTTTTCAACTAGTGCTTCTTTCGTGAATGGTAACACTTAGCTCATGTCTGATTTGACAGATAATTAGTTTTATAATTCCGCTGAACGAGCCAACTGACCATCCAATGCATTTTCGCTTCGCTAAGTGGGCCTGCGATCGACTTACAGAAGATGCTGATCTTGGCAAAAAAATCATCTTTTCAGATGAAGCTCATTTTGATCTTAGCGGATATGTAACCAAGCAAAATTGTCGCATTTGGGGCACAGAAAACCCGTACACATACATTGAAAAGCCGAGGCACCCAAAACGAATCACTTTTTGGTGCGTATTTTGGTCCAGAAGCATAATTTCGAAAATGAGCAAGGAGTGGCCGTTACAGTCAATGGCGATGGTTATCGGGCCATGTGGAGGATATTGGCAACATTTGGTTTCAACAGCACGGCGCTACATGCCACACAACCGAAGCTTCAGAAGTTTTTTATAGCATTTTCCAAAAAAAAAAAGTTATCTGGTGGACCCTTTATTAAAATAACTGAACTGTTGATGAAATTTAGGAAAATGAAGAGAGTTTGTTTTATTTAAATTTACCAAATAAACTAGATATAGGCATTTAGCTGATGTTTTGTTCAAATTAAAATTTATTAAGTATATATAGTATACTGTTGTTATTCAAGGGTTAATTTTTGATCGTTAATGGGTAAAACTAAATTTTGAAGAAATTTTTCAGAATTTGATTGGAATATTATGATTTAGTAAGCGGTTTTAATTTCGCACAGAAAATGTGGTCATATGCCCTATAGACTATAGGCTATAGTGTACTGTCTTTTAAAAGCTGCCCACATGTTATGAATTTTATATCAATCATACGCATCTCATATTGCCCACTAAAGTATGCTTCATTCAAGAAGAGTTATATCAAGTTGTAAAAATGTTAGGGACGTATACTTAATATTTTATCGGTGTTGCCGTTTGAAACTACATATTTGTTTTACATACCGTAAATTTTGAACATTTATAAATTTTTTTACAGTTAATTAAATTTTGATATATTTTCATTGCTGTTATAAAGTTATTTTTATGAGAATGTTAATCAACAGAACAAGTTCAGTACACACAGTTCAAAAGAATATTTTCTTTTGAATTTAATCTTAATTTCGACTGCAGTCTACTATGCCAAATTTGCTGATATATATGTTTTTTTTTAATTTTTTGAACTGTACTGACATGGAGTTTTTTTAAACGATTTTGTTTACTTTAATTGTCAGCTTTACACTTTTTACTTTAATCTTTTTTACATTTCAGTAAACATTTTAATTCCAACATATACATATGTATATGAAATAATCAGTAATTGAATTATCTCCGTCGAAAGGCTTGTTGATAAGCTCGTTTATTTATGTATATGCTCATTTATTTCCTAATCGTATAAAAAACACTTCATGAGAGTTCAATTTATACAGTAAACCAAAAAAAAATTAAAATTAAAAAATCATAAAATTTTTTTTATGGGCGTCATACAATTTTCAATTGATTTTCTTTTGTTTGTTAAAACTTTTTTTTTAGGAAAAAAATTCAAAAAATATTTTAAGCCCTTTAAAAAAAATTTCAATGGTTTAAAAATATTTTACGTTGAGGCTCTTAATAACTTCGCTACCTTTATTGCAACGTTAAATTATCTAATGCCGAAGTATATTTCAAATATAATTAAAGAAATGCTTATTTAATTTACAATAGTTTTGTGCATAAAATAATGTCACATCAAATCGCTAACTTCCCACCTCCCAAATTAAATTCGAAAATGTAGGTCAATATTTTACAATTCTCCTTATTAAAATTGAAAAGCTTTTAACTGTGAACTTAAAGTTTAATGACAATTTTTTTGTGGAAAAAAATCCTACACTTAATAAACTTTTCAATGAAAATTTGTAATAAAAAAATTTTTAACTTCCGGCCAAAAAAAAAGAGGTGTTATAAGTTTGTAGTGTGTGTCTGTGTATCTTTGTACCTGTGTATCTGTGTGTCTGTCCGTGTCCACGTACAGACCAAACGGTTGTACCGATTTTCATCTAGTTTTTTTCTATTTAAAAGGTGAGTTGATCAGGAGGGTTCTTAGGTTTGTTTTAGAAAATTGGTTCAGCTATTTAGAATATATCACATCTTTTCTAGATATAGCGGGTGTTTTTAAATTTTTTAAATTTTGTTATTTTAAATATAAATTTGGTTAGAAATTATTATATCATCCTTTGCGAGCTTAAATTCTTTCTTTAAACGAAGGCTAAATTGTATTTTTTTTAATAAAAAGTTAAAAATTCTTACAGTTTTTCCAAAAAAGAAAACGCTATTGACTAAGCTACCTAATGCATCGTTGTTTACTATTTGTAGAAATTTAAAAATTTTAAAAAATTTTTTCTTGAAATGTATTCTTTTGAAAGTTTTTTTCTTAAACACATATGGCAACACTGGCTGTATGCTGTGCCTCTTTTATTAAAATAACTGTATAACAAAGCACTTGCAATAATAATAAAGAAACATATGTCTGCTGAAAAGAAAAGAAAAATAAACACATTCAAGCATACGGGCGGCGACCACACAAACGTACTTACAGTTTTATATTTACAAGCACATCCTCTTAACTAAAAATTCAGCTGAAACAAAAAATTTTATCTATCAAAATGTGCCGCAATAAACTTTTATTTACATTTACATTTCATTTTACAACTAACCAACACACCCACACACTTAAGAGCAAACAGACTTAAAAAGACATCTTTTTTTTATTTACCTTCATTTTATAGTGACAAAAGTTAAAAAGAGATATAAAGGCCTATTAACACAAGCCACATATTCAAAAGGTGTTTGTTAATAGTTAGCAGCGGTTTTTTTTGGAATTCACATTAGCAGTGCGTTAGACAATGTTTGAGTGTGAGTGAGCAATAAAATTCGTTGTGGTGGGAGGGGGATTATGCTTAAAAGATTTTTACTGCTCTTTAGTGTCAGGAGGTAGGGGATGTATTTTGGTTTTTGCTGCCATTAGTGCTAATGCTTATGGTTGTTTTCCTATGGCCTAGGTTATGGCTGTTTTATTTTATACTATATGCCCGTAAGCAGCGTTTAAGCGATGTCTTTGAAATTTTCTAAAAAAAATTTATACTTTTTTATTTATCTAAAAGGAATGCCAGCGTAGAGAATGTCTAAGATTACTAAAATTTTCACAGAATATGTTAAAGTTTGGTTGCTATAAGAACAAATATATGAAAAATAAAAAGGTATGGTGTTTTAAAGAAACTTGTGGAAATTTTATTGTAATATATAGGAAATTTTATATAGATACTTGAAATTTTTATAGTTAGTGTATTTTTATACAGACTCGTACACCAATTAACACTGAAATTTAAATTCAAAATTTAAGGACATTCTATCAGTTAATGTTATATGGACTTTGCAATTTTAACAACTTACTGCATCTTGGAAACCATCTAGAAATTTTTAAAACACTAAAGTTAAAAAAATTCCAAAATAAAATAAATACCAAAACGAAAAAGTGCCAAAAACCGAAAAATATTACCAAAAAAAAATAACTCCAGAATAAACTAAAATAAATCGAAAAAACTTAAATACGACAAAAACCAAAAAAAAAACACTTCAAAAACACAAAAAACGCCATAGCACTAAAATCGTTCAAATACTAAAAACGCAAAAAAGCGGCAACATTAAAAAATTCCCTTAAAAAACGCCAAGCGGCAATCCTAAAAAAATTGCTTAAACTAAAATAAATCGACAAAAACTGGAAAAAAGCAGAAAACACAAAAAGCGACATAATTAAAATAAAAGTCAAAGCTATAAAACGGCAAAATTGAAAACACCCAAAATTTAAAAAGTACCAAAACTAAAAAAATTTAAAAAAAATCTTCAGAAACCGAAAATAATCGCTAAACCGAAAAAATGCTGAAATAAAAAAAATCGCTAAACAAAAAAAAAATAACAAATCATTAAAAACCGAAAAAAAATCGCCAAAGCAAAAAAAAATCACTAAAACTAAAACAGATCGCTAAAACGGAAAAAATCACCAAAACGTAAAAAACGCCAAATCCAGAAAAAGCATTAAAACTAAAAATGCGATAAAACAAACAGATTGCAAATAAATGAAAAAATTACCAAAACGAAAAAAATGCAATTGAAAAATTGGCTTAAATAGGCAAACTAAAAAAACGCCAAAAGTTAAAAATGTCAAAACTAAAAAAATCGCTAAAACTAAAATAAATCACTAAGCTGAAACAAATCGTCAAAACGAAACAAATCGCAGAAATTAAAAAAATCGCCAAAACTAAAAAAATGCCAAGAACGCAAAAATGCCAAAACAAAAAAGTCATCAAAAACCGAAAAAACCAAAACTTAAAAAATCACTCAAACTAAAAGAGATCGCCGAAACCGAAAAAATTAGTAAAACTAAAAAAACTCCAAATCTAGAAGAAGCATTAAAACTAAAAATGCGATAAAACAAACATGGTGCAAAAACCCGAAAAAATCGTCAAAACGAAAAACAGCTTAGTTAAAAAAATCGCTAGATAGCCAAACTAAAAGAAAAATTGCTAAATCTAAGATAAATCACCAAAATAGAAAAAATCGCTACACCGAATTAATTTTGCATCATAAATCCAATGAAACAATTTCATTAAAAAATTTTCTCATATCTAATGATAATTTCACAAACCCAATGTAAATTTCATAAATATTGTGAAACAATTTCAATGGAATTGCTTCCTTGATTTTCTGGTTTCGTTAGAATATTTTATTGGATTTATGACAACAATATTTTCTAATTATTAAGAAACCCCTTTAGATTTAAGTTATTTCATTCTTTTCATGAAATTATTTTATTGCTTCGATGAAGTTATAGCACTGCATTAATTATACTGTTAAGTAAATTTGATGAAGTTTTCAATAAAATAATTTTAACGAAACTGGTTTCATTAAACCAACGAAGCGTGACGTTGGTTGAATTTTAATAAACTTTTCATTAGATTAATGGCAAAATTCATAGAATTTCTGCCGAAAATTCTTTCAGTGTACAATGAACAAATCACCGAAATTAAAAAATTTGAAGAACAAGAACACAAAAAACGATAAAAAAACGCCAAAACAAACAAAAATTGCTAAATCTAAAATAAATAAATTGCCAAGAACACAAAAAACGATAAAATTAAAAAAAAAAACGGGAAAAAAAATTGCTAAAACTAAAATAAATCACCTACATATAAAAAATTGGCAAAACGAAAAAATCATACAATTAAAAAAAATCCCCAAAAACCAAAAAAATTGTTAGCACGAAAACAATCGCCAAAAAATAAAAAAAAGCTTACAAAAAATCACCTTATGACCGAAAAAATATTTACCAAATGCTTAAAGTTTTTAAAAAAGTTTTGTAAACGAGTTAATTATTCTTTTATATAGACTAAAGTCATTATAATTTTACATATGCAATGGCTGCATTTTATGGAATTTATTTTAATATAAATTTTAAGATTGTGGTGCCAGCAGGAGAAGTAAAAAATGTAATAGGCTTGAGTGTGTATAGGTCTAATTTTCGTTAGTATATTAAATTTTTATAGCCTTGTTGCAATGACGCTGGTAATAAATAGGCATTTTATTTTATGTTATAAAATGTATAAAAATATGTTATGTATTGGCAAGTTGCTAAATCTCTAATTAAGAAACACAAGCCTCGTAGATAGGAGCAACTCGGCAATAAAACATTTTAAGAAATTTTTTAGGTTAAAAAAATTCCCAAAACTTTTGAAGAAATTTTTTAATTGTGATAAAAAATTTTATAAGTTTTGTATAAAAAATATTATTAGTCTGTTTATTAGAACTTAAATAAAATCCTTGTCAAAGTAGGTGCTGTAAACACTTGGTGAGTTTTTAGTAGAAGTAATTAGAGGGAACTTATGGATGTTTTGTTTTCAGTTTTATTAGAGATTTTAATAAATTAATAAAAGACTTTATTTTGTATAATGCAACACTAAGCTTTAACAATTTTTTTAATTTTTTTATGTACATGTTGAATTTTACAATAAAAAAAATTTGTTAATACTAAGCGTTTCGTTTTACGATTAAAAATTCTTAATACATCATATTTTCATGAGTTTTATCATTGCCTCAAAATAAAGAAATAGAACTTCTTTTTATTATAAATTTGATTTTTAATATATATTCAATAAAACCATTCTCAACCCAATACCTCTCAGTGTAGAAAAAACATTATCAAAAATCCTACAAGATTTTACTTACTTTTAGTTCAAACCCTCAGATGCACAACTAAGAACTTTAAATAGTCTGTCGTTTTAGTTGTTTTCTTATATTATTATTGTAACGTGAGTCGGTTTACAAAAGACGACAGCGAACGCAAAATAAAAAAACAAATCACAGTTGGGGTGTTGCCCTTGAGTAATCCACAGTTATCTGATGTTGTTGTCGTTTCGTCTCTTTGTTTGTTTGTTACTGTTTTTTTGTATCTTATGTTTTAAGTTATAAAAAAGAATTCATTTGAAGATTTCTTTAAGCTTAAAATACAAAGCAGAGATTTTGTTTTTATATTTCGCTTTCAAATACTTGACACGGTATATTAACAAAAGAACACGGCTTTCAGAGTAATTGTATGTTTAATTTAAAACTTCAGGAATATTTTTTATATTCTTTCTTAGACTTCTAGTATTCTTTTAATGTTTTTTCTTATTAAAAAAAATCTTCAAAGTTTTTTTTAGGGAATTTTAAAATACTATTTTCAGTATATTTTTTTTAAGCCGATAATCAATATGACATCATCCAATTTTAATACAGCAGAAAAAAAAATTACACAAACTTATACACACTCACACTCTTTTTAAGCAACCTTGACTTCAATATCCGTTTTCTTTTTTATTTATACTATTTTTCTGGAATTGAATTTTATTTATATAAGTAAAGCCTAATTTTTTTCACTCACATTAAATTTTCTTTAAGTATTTTTTACATATTCTTTCTTTTGCTGTTTGCACCTTAAACACTTTAAATCCTTTTTGATTTGTAGTTGTTAGAGTATTTGTTTAATGTAAAACATTTAGTTCAAAAGTCTTGCGTTATTTGCCACCGTTATGTTTACAAGTTTATCTGCAACTGATTCTTAATAGATTTTTTAGCATCTGCCAAAGCATCCTTATCCTTCGAACAGATGCTGTTGCGATACAAAAGCTTTTCTCTATTCTCACACAGTTTTACTTCTCAGTTTGTGCTGCATTTAAACTCAACAGTGATGCCATAGTGTTTTTTCTTTCACACAAATTTTGGTTAAAAATATAAATTTTATCCTTTCTGGGGAAAGGAATAAGGATACTAAAACTGGTTTAAAATCCAGGGAAAATCTATCACCCATAAGCAAAAAATTCAACATGTGCTTGAAGTATAAAAAACAAAATTTCCATACAAAAACCGGTTTTAAAGTACACTTGCAGCACACGTTAATTTTTTTTCCAAATGGAGGTCTCTACTGCTTCCTTTTGCAAATTAAATAAAAAGTCTATTTCGTGAAAAAAAACCCACAGGATAATAATTTATCCAAACCATTTGAAATTTCAATTATGCTTCAATAGCTTCAACAATATGGCAGCTATCAACTGTCAAAGTTCAGAAGAACGATCGAACTTTGATATGTATTCTTTTCTGTGCTAAGAAAACATGAATTTGTTTGCCCTTGTGAGGAAAAGGAATTAATTTTAATGTTTTTTATGAATCAAAAATTCATTAAAAAGTAGTAATTAAATATTTATGATCACAAAAAATTTTAAAATATACCGTTTAATAATTTTTTCAAATTTAAAAAAAAAAATATTGTCAATTTCTTTCAAGAAGTAAAACATCACTGAATTTCCTATATGGCAACACTGTGTTCAAGTACTTTGCCTTGCCTTTCTCATTTCTCTCAAATAGCGGGAAATTTCTCAGTATCTCACTAACACAAACTCCCGTTGATGTATTATTTAACACTCTGCATATTTCTACTGATGCTGATTGTTGGCGTTGCTTTTTTTATTTGTGGTTTAAATAATATTTACAACGTGGTCGTTTGGCTTAATAAAATATGTTTTTGTTCAATACTTTTAAAAACAACTGCATGCATTTCTTCTGTTTATTTGCAGGGAGCGTTAGTGTATGTATGTGTTTACTTAACTTTATGCTTTATACTTTGTTGAGTGTGTTTTTGTATTTTACCATTGTGGCATGTTGTTTTGTATCAGCTGTTTTACTGTTATTAATATATGCTTTTGTCTTTATATGCATGCATGGGAATATGCTTTTATTTTTGTGTTTTTAAGAAGAATTTAAGATATTAAGCAACATGAAAAACGTTTTTGATAAGAATATATTTTTTTTAGATATAAAATTATTATTACTGATCAGGCTATAATTTAATGTGGATTTCGTTAGAAATCTTAAGACAATCAGGAAGAAAATTATATCACTAAAATATTTTAGAATGATAAAATTGCTAAGCTATATCCAATACTTACGGCGAGAAAATACAAGAATAGGAAAATAATACCAAGCAAGAAAAATTTTCAATTAAAAAAAAATTTTTAAATAAAAAAAAGATGATTCCAGGGTTGTGTAACTTGAACTTCTTTGGTATATAGAAGTAACCAACTTAAACTAATTTTTTTTCTCTTTAAATTAGAGTTATTTTATATTTTCAAAATAAATTGTTATGAAAAATTAGAAAATCTAAAAGAATAATTCCAGGGCTGTAAAATTTACAGTTTTTTGTCACATAGAAGTAATTAACTAAAGTTATTTTTTTCTAGTTCGCAATACATTATACATATTTTATCTTTTTGAAAGAAATATTTTTATTTTATCTATAAGAAATATCTAAAAGGTTGATTTCAGGGTTGGAAAATTAATTTTTTTGTATGTATATAATAGTAACTAGATTAAATAAACTTACATTATTTGCTATAGAAAGAAATAATTTAGTTTAAAAATTAAAAAAAATATAAAATACATTTCCAGAGCTGGAAAATGTAAACTTTTTTTGTTATATAAAATTAATTTTAGCGGATTTTTTTCTGTGTTAATGAAACATTTTTTTTTGTATATTAGAGGGAAAGAATTTATTATTAAATATAAGAAAAATCAAATGTAACGGCTTAGGGCTGGAAAATTGAGATATTTAAAAAAAAAAAAAAAAATAACTAAATAAGTTTGTTCTATTAATTAAATATATCTTTAATTTAGGAAGATCTTTATATAAGAGTTTTTATATATGTTCAATTTTCGGTACCGTTATTAATATTGTAAAAGCTGGCAAAAGTGCTGACTTATAGATGCATATTCTAGTCGTTTAAAATTTGGATGAATATAAAGTACTAAAATCTGTTAAAGTCATCTCTAATTAATTTCTCCTTGTTCATTTTGAAAAGGGAAAACCTTAATAATGTAAAAAATATCTTAAATACAGAGTGTAGAATAAAATATTTAACTATTGCTAATATAGAAAATAAAACCTATGGTTATAATTTTCTAGTTGAAAAATACCCATAAGTAACTCACCACAAACTGAATAAATCAATCATTACTTTTACAAAGCAAATTTATATATATAAATTTAGGTTTGTATGCATGTGCTTTATATACGTAAACCTGTGAAGGGTACATACGAGTCGGCTTAGGCGAATGAAGCACTTTTACTTATTTTTTTCCTTGCGAATTGGATTGTAGTTATATGCCCAAAATATTACGTTTGCACGCCTCAATCCAGCGAAATTTAATTAGAGACGCTCTTTAGTATACTTGATCTTCATGGGGCATGTCCGTAGTTGTCTGGTAGTTATGGCTCTGCATTGTGCAGGAGGCTAGAAGAAGTAGTGCTTGTCAACTTTTCACACATTCAAAAGGAAATAAAAGATTTCAGTTGATATTTTCCCAAATACGAGCAGTATGGATTTCAAATAATAAAACTTATAACAAATAAAAGCTCAATAATAAATAATATAAAATGCCATTGAATTTGGCAATTAAAGTTTTAATAATTTTTATTAAATATTTCAATGTAATAGCTATCTTGCAAATGATTTATGGCATTGCCCACGTATATTTCTCTTTCCTCTTTTAATTTTTCTTATGTCGTTTGTTTACAAAAATAACATTTATATAATTTATTCAATATATTATATATATTATATGAACATAAATTTTTTCTATTTGTCTGCCTTGTTTTTCTGCAGTGTTGCAATAAATTTTATTTTATTTAATTTTTTTTGTAAGTTTTATTTATCACAATAGTATAAAAGAAATAAACACACTTATTGTTTGAGTGCGCTCTTTAAAATAAATAGAAAAGTTGAAGGTAATGAATTTGAGTGTGTGGCAACAATTCAAGTATTAGAAACTAGCTTTGTAAATGTCAAGATTGTGACACAAGTATGTGAACATTTGCAAAAAAATTATGCAATTAGATATTAAATAAATTAAATATTAATTTGAGTTATTCGTTATATATTAAACTCTCTAGTTGCATTGTTTTGATTGTTAGGGGCGAACATATTTCCAATACATTTTTATTATACCTTTTCTTATTTTTTATATATATATATGGGAGTTCTTAAACGACAGTAACAAAGGTCAAGTTGTTATAATATTTTAAAATTTTTTTGGTAAGTAAAGACAATAATATTTAAATAATTTAAAATATTTTGACAATATGACCTTTAAAATTATGTTAAAAATAATGTTTTAATTAGCCCAGGAAGAATTTTTTAGTTAGGCTTAAGTTCAATATTTTAAGATAATATAATTTTTTTATATGCCAGTTGAGTTGAATTAGACTAGTTCGAGCAATGTTGCACTTTCTGTTCTTTCACGCACAATGTGGTTCAAAACCAACATTTCTTAACCACTCTTTTTAGAAACTTGTTGGCATTTTATTTCATTTATTTTAATAAAATATGAATAAAATTTTGGCTTTAGGCGCTTGATCTTAATAAAAAAAATAATATATTAAAACAAGTAAGAGTGTTATATTCGGCTGTGCCGAATCTTATATACCCTTTACTAAAGTGCGTTTATGTAGTGTAGAGATAAATACATAAGCACAGAGATATGTACATAGGTACATATTAATTTTGTAAAAAAATTCATAATTTTTGCTCTAGTGCAATTTTTAATAAGTGACCCTCGGTATTTTTCGATTAAATATGTTTTTTTTATATTAACAATAAGTCGAACATCGATGCCTTACATTCTAAAAAAAAAATACAAGTTTTCAAGAGAGCAAAAAAGAAACGGTTGATTTCTTTATACTTCGGTGTTTGGATAAAAGTTCATGTGCAATTATTAAGGAATTTATTACATCTATATATATTAGTAGTAAATTTAATTATGAAGCGCATTTATTGAGATACGGATTTGGTGCATTAAGTGTAATTTTAGTCCTTGATGCTTGGCGAATAAGTTACTCGTTTGTTGCACTTATAGCTAAACAAACAAATAATGCCGTTATATCAAACAATGCAATAAAAACAATATTTAATATCCCACTTGACATGAGATTTGATTTAATGTTCGCTAAAGCTTCGAACTTCGAAAATAGTTTTAGTATTGTACCTCCATACCAAGTAAACTTTGTAACTTTTATTTATTTAATAATCATTGATTTTGCAAAATTGTTAATTTCCTCAATTTAAACATCCCATTGGAAAAGGTATATATCGCGGTATTAAAAAAAAAAATTTTTTTTGGAATTTGTTCAGCACAAAGGAAAGTGTTCTTTAATTAATTGTATAGTTAGGACTGTAATTTAGAGATAAATTTTATTTCCATCTCCATTTACTAAATATAAATTCAGTAAAGTGCGATTCTGACTTGCGCACGAAGGGTTCCGTAGTTATACTATATGAACTTTATTTAGCCTATATATAAAATATAATTTTGGAATTTCTTTCGTGTTTGGGATTTTTTTCGGTTTCAAGCGTTTTTTATTAAGGTTTTTTTTAGCTTTGCCGTTTTTGACGTTTTTTTTTTTGATTTAGTGCTGCTTTTTTTCGTTTTACCAATTTTTGTAGGTTTTTGGCATCTTTTTCATTGGGCGATTTTTTTAGTTTTGGTGCTTTTTGTTCGTTTTAGCGATTTTTTAAAATTTTTAGCGTTTTTTTTAATTTTGTCGTTTTTGACATTTTAGTGATTTATTTAAGTGCTTGATTTTTTTTTCTCCCAATTTGGTGCTTTTTAGTTAATTTTAATTTTTATTTTTCGAACTTAATTTGTTTCTTTATTTATGATTTGAACGGGTTAAAGTTCGTATCGCTTTTTAAGCCAAATTACATGTGATAATTATTAATGAACAAATAACATCAAAGTTAGTTGTAAATATTCTGACAACACATAGATGAGCGGAACAGCCAGCCGCTTTCGAAAGCCACTAAACCTTTATCATCAGCGTTCTTCTGTGTTGGTCCACTTTAGTGCTTTTTTGTTTTTGTGATTTTTTTCGGGGTTTGGTTTCTTATTTTAATTTGGTGTTTTTTAGTTTCGGTGTTTTTTCTCGTTTTTAGGTTTTTGGCATTATTTTTAATTTGGTGCTTTTTTAGTTTTGGCGTTTTTTTTGGGATTTTTTTCATAAAGGCAATTTTTTTTTGGTTTTAGTGTTTTTTTTTGGTTTTGGCGTTTTTATTTCATTGTGACAATTTTTTTAGTTTTGACACTTTTTTTCTCGTTTTGGCGATTTTTTTTTGGTTTATGATGTTTTTTTAATTTTGGGCGATTTTTTTGGATTTTGGCAATTTTTTTTAATTAGGCAGTTTTTGTAGTTATGCCGATTTTTTCGGTTCTTGGCTTTCATTTAATTATTTAGATTTTTTTGATTTTGGCGATTTTTTTCGTATTTAGGAGATTTTTTTAAATTTTTGGCGAACCGTCTGCTCGGTTTTGCTGATTTTTCGGAAAATTTCTGATACACCAGTCGAAGAACGAACTCTCTAGCAGTTCTGGGAGCTTGGGAAAACCGATTTCTCGTACAGACAGACGGACAGACCGACATCGCTTGTTCGTCTTCCCTATGGATAAGGATCCAGAATATATATACTTTATGTGTCGCTTATTAATATTGTAGAAATTACAAACGGAATGACAAACCGATATATACCCTTTTACCATTTTTTGGTAAAGTGTATAAAAAGATTTGGAAAAATTTACCTTAATTCCATGCTAGGATTAAAATTAGTTGACTTAAATCAATTGTGATATACATACATGATATATATTTTTTAGAAATTTAAATCAAATAATTATGGGAATGTCATACTCCATTAAGAATAATTGTTCAAATCTACTAAATTCTTAAGCCTCTAAAAATGTAAGTTACATTTCATTTTTAATAAAAAAAATATGTTGTCCCACTTCTACAAACTGCTCTTTTCACTTTCAAATAACTGCGTTATTATGCTAATAATTACTTTACAATAACAAAAGCCTGTTGAAAACTGCTGAAAACATATTCATGTAAAAGTGGCTTCTCTTACTTCTTCCAATTTTGTTTTCCTTATAATTCACTTTAGTATACGTTTTTTATACTCCTTCTACTAAAACAAAGCCTTATAGTTTTCCTTGAAAAAAAGAGAACAACATATTGCCAGCATTTTATATGTTTATGAAATATTTAGCTCAGAGCAAACTATTGTCTTGTCTTACAGAAAAAAATCCACTAACCAACAACAAAAAACCTAACAACGAAGTTTAACAAAGAATATCGTACTTATTTTTATTCTCATTTCTTATAATAATATCCTTGATGAAACAAAACAAAAATATTTTTGAAATAAAACAAAAAGAGTGAAATGAGAAAAAACCACCTCAACTTTTTGTCCATTGATTATGCATTTTGCTATAGACGAAACTAAATAAAAGCAAATAAAAGTTGACTTAAGTGGTAAAGAAAATGTAAGGACTGCAATTAAAAATGTATAAATGGGCAATTGCAGGCAAAATAATGAAGTCTTAAATTAGTAGAAATCCTGAGGGCAACATACATATGTATGTATTATATAATGATTTATAAAATAAATCAAATTTTGTGTTGCTGGATCGTTGTAGTTATATTCTTCAATATTGTTTTGCTTCTTTTGATCCGTTTGAAAAAATAAAAAACAATGTAAATTTGTTTTTTAATCTATATATTTCGAACCCTTTTGGTACATCTTCAGGATCTACAATAATACATTATTAGTTTTTTATTTTTTATACAATTTATATCTAATTACCTTCTTTGATTATTAATTTTAAGACAATAAAAATTCAATAATTAAAAATTACATATAAGTCAAATTAAATATAAGCTACTACATAAAATTATTTGAAATTAGAAATTAAATTACAGTAAGTGTTTATGTAATTTTTCTTATCAGTTTTTTCATTACAAGTATATCTCTCATACTTGACAATTTGGTTAACTTCATGTACCTGTAATTTAAATTTGTTCTGTTCTGTTCTAAGTATTTGTGCATTTGCAAAATCAAACTCATGTTTATTTGATTTAGCATGTTTAGCCAATGCTGATAAATGCATTTTAAATTATTATTCAGCTCATCCATCTCATATGAAAGAAAATACAGCCAAAAATTTTATTAACAAAGTGTTTAGTTTATCACACAAAAAATTTTGGTATGACAATTTGGAGCGTATTAAACAGATCCTTGAAAAAAATAATTTTCCAATAAATATTATTAAACGACTTATTTTTTCGGTTAGACAACAAAGAAATAGAGATAATAATATTAATGCAACACAATTGAGTTATCCTTATCTCTCGACTACTGTTAATAATAATTCTATAACAACATCACAAGTTAATTATGCATCAATGACTTATGTTCCTAATTTATCTGAAAAACTCTCTAAATCATGTCGATATTTTGTACCTAATGTTAAACTTGCCATGAGACCAACTTTAAAGTCCGGTAATAAGTTTTTTGAAAATCTAAAACAACGCTTAAAAAAGGGACAAAAATCTGATGTTGTTTATAAAGTTGATTGTAAAAATTGTAATGCAGTTTATATAGGTGAAACAACACAAAAATTTGCAAAAAGACTAAAACAACACGAATATGACTGTAAAAATTCAAATATAAGTACTAATTTATCAGCATTGGCTAAACATGCTAAATCAAATAAACATGAGTTTGATTTTGAAAATGCACAAATACTCAGAACAGAACAGAACAAATTTAAATTACCGGTACATGAAGTTAACCAAATTGTCAAGTATGAGAGATATACTTGTAATGAAAAAACTGATAAGAAAAATTACATAAACACTTACTGTAATTTAATTTCTAATTTCAAATAATTTTATGTAGTAGCTTATATTTAATTTGACTTATATGTAATTTTTAATTATTGAATTTTTATTGTCTTAAAATTAATAATCAAAGAAGGTAATTAGATATAAATTGTATAAAAAATAAAAAACTAATAATGTATTATTGTAGATCCTGAAGATGAACCAAAAGGGTTCGAAATATATAGATTAAAAAACAAATTTACATTGTTTTTTATTTTTTCAAACGGATCAAAAGAAGCAAAACAATATTGAAGAATATGTATGTATGTATGTATATGTATGTGAAAGTAAATATTTATGTATATGAACTAGAGAAATTACCCGGCTTAACATATTCTGTTAAAATCTTGAGACAAACTAAAGCCGCTAAGAAATTTATCCTAAATGTATGCTGCAGATGAAATAACTGTAGCGTATACTTAATATATTTCCTATTACAAAATTAATATTAAGTATACGTATCACTGTGTTGAAGAATAAAATTATCGTGCTGTAATTGCTAAAAAAAGCTTAAGCGACATTTTTTTTTACCAAAATCGATTATTTACGATAGCAAAAAATAGATTTTGTTAAAAACTCAAATTTGCAAATTATGTCGCTGAAACTTATTTAGCGGTTATGGCTCGACATACTGTTGCACAGTGTTGTGAGGCGGCCAAAAATAGTATAATAGCATGCTTGAAACCGGAACATATTTTGATGCTATTTAATAGTATAAACTCTGACTAAGAAATAATTAAATAAAAATTCTATTTTTAGCCGAAGTCATAGAGCGTCAAAGTTAAACTTTGTAAACAAGCTCAATATTTTTTTTAAGCAAGGATTTTTTTATGTGCTTTAAAGGTCTAAAAAAGTAAATTACATCGATTGACGTCAATAAATTTTTACTAAATTATCTAGTCTAATATGATTATAATATGGAAACGCTTTTTTTTATTTCGAAATATTAATGACAATTGGAAAAGAGTAACTTTTTGACAGAAACGTAAAAAAGTCTCGCAAAACTTTTTATATTATTAACTAGCTTTAGGTGCAACCTTTAAGCTTACTGCATTTATTTTGTGTTAGCTTATATGAAAAAATGTGATTTTTATTAATTGTTGGATTGAAGTAAAAAATTTTTCTAAGGAGGCTGTTACAAAAAAATATGTAGAAATTCGATGGGGAATAAAATTAGGATATAAAGGTAAGCAGAGAATGAGACGGTTGAAATTAAAAATAGCCCGTTCGTGGAGGAAAAATCACCGATCCAAACAAAAATTTTAAAATAAAAATTACGATTGTCTTGAAACCGAATGTTTTTTTTTGTGAAACAGAAAGTTCTTTAGTAAGTTTATCATTATATTTTTTTAAGATCTGTATTATTTGTGACATTTTTAGATTCTTTAATTGAACTGTAGTGTAGTCTGGCTTAATAAGCAAGAATAGTTAAACATACTTAGGTAGAGTAATATAATTTCGTGCTAACCTAAATAGAAAAATGAAAAAATGGAAGAAACAGAAAATTAATAGTGATAATTATAAATGTGTTTACCAAAGGTAAATCAATTGTATACACAGCCATTGTGTCTCATATTCCGTTTCATTATAAATTTAAGTTAAATAGCTGATATTAATAATAATCTCTATCCAAGTAGATAGACTAGGGTGCTGATGAAGTGCGTGGCTGCACAGAACAGTATCGGTATTTCCCCCAGCTTAAACTCTAAGTTTAATTTTTCTTCTCTTCTTTAGAAACTCACATTAATTAATAAAAATATTTCATTCAATAAGAATTGAAATTACTGAACTTAAGCCTAACTAAAAATTATTTCTGATTAAATATTAATTATTTATTTTTGTCTGCTCGTTATATGAAAACACGACATTGTTAGTCGTATTAATTAGAAAAATTTTGGTTAAAAAAGCTTTATATAACAAATTTTTTATGTGAAAATTTGTTTTTTGAACGTTTGGTAAGCCAAAAATATTTCTTATTAAATAACGTCTATAGGCCATTATTATAGTTTTGGTACATATGTTTTCGAATTTACACATATGAAAAGTTATATGTAGAGATTTCGAATCCTATTGTCAATCCAATCTTGATTTCTTTTACCATTTTGTCAAATTTTCTCCAAAAATCGTTCATATTTAATATAAAATTAATATGCTCGAACCTTCTAATTTTTTTTTGCATTTAAACACTAAAATTAAAAGAGGAAAAGATTCGAGAATATTTTATATTATATATGAAGGAGTTTTTTTATTTTTTTAGAACTTTCGTATCGCTTGTATTTTTACTAAATTGTAGCAGCCTTATTTATAAAAATTAGTGGGGCTTTATAAAGGCTTTTTAAGACTATTTGGTATGAAATGTTTCTTAAAAAGCCTTTTTAAAGCCTTAATAAGTTTTAAAAATAAGGCTGTAGAAATTTGATGAAGTTTTATCTATCTTTTATCTATATTAAAATTCAATAAATTTTTTCCATTAGTGAATGACTAGAAATAAAGAACTTACCACATTAAAAAATTTCTTCGAACGAGTATTAATTAAATGCTGTTTTTCATTTACTTTCATATATTCCTCATTTATAAAACATAGAATAATATTATGCCTTTGATAATAAGCTTAACCAGCAGGTTACTTTAAACTACCTTCATAATGAAATGTATTGATATCATGATGCGGAAACATTGATTAGTCTTTCTTTTTTTTTATCAAACAAAAATCATTTGAACATAAAGTAGTACATTTATCCATACTTCTACTGCTGTTAAAGGAACAGGTGCAGATAGCAACCAATACTTGATTACTACAGTCAAGCCTAAAAGGAAATCAGTTTATTGGTATGAGAGCCAGCTGTGACGGAGAACATTTTTATTTTCGTATGTACACATCTATACTACAACTGAAAAGCATTGCAAACAAACATAAACTCACTTTAATACATACATATATATATATTTTGCCTTTAATGGAATATTTTTTAGAGTGTTTGATTTTTGCTTTCATTTCTATTTTTTTTAGAAAACTTAATACTTGAAAATATTTAACATGGCCATACACTAGAAGTGTTCACTTGACAACATGTTGAGCCATAGCGGGTGGCATGCAAATATCCAAACATGCTAACAAGCAAATACAATTTTGATATTCGACAAAATATTAACAAAATTACTTGTTCAATATTACACAACCTTGTTCAAGAGTTGTAAGTCATTGTATATTTCAATAGTAATAAAGGTTTTTATATAAAAGTTTGCTTTAATATGAACAATATTTTCTCTGCTCTTCTTGATTTATTTATAGTAGAATTAGTGAGCTGAAATAGTTTTTAAAATGCATCAATTGTATTTATATATTTTTTTATTTTTGTATTAGATAATTAGACTATATTAGGGAAATAATTCCTTATTGGAAGGAAACATCACACGATGACTAAATATCTGTTAGTTTAGTTCTTGTAAATTATTTATGCAGAAAAAAAAAATTCGAGTTAAAAAAAATTAATGAATCTGCACGGTTTTTGATATAATTTTTTTCATATGTAATTATAAAAACTATTTGCACGATTTTCAGGGTTCGTACTGCAAAGCTGAAAAGGAACCTTTTTTTAAGAACAATAAGAACAACCACAACCCGCAAAAATATTAGATTGTTTGCAGAAAACACCCAGAGTCTATGATGGGAATCGAACCCACGACCTCTGGATTGAGATGCTAGCATCGCTACCAGTCAGCCACAGGGGCGCTATATTTGCTATGTTGCCCGTCTATCTTTTTCCGCCGATCCGTTTGTATCCCACACGTAGTTTCTTGGAGAGCCGTAAGAGCTACGGAACTGAAATTTTCAAAGGATATGTAAGACTTTGACATAAAAAATTTATGGGGGTTCTAAATCAAGCAACAAAATTTTAATTAAATATACAGACAATTATATATAGCTATATAGCACTCTAGTTAAAAAAATACAAAATTAGTTTTTTTAGTTTTGGCGATTTTTTAGGTTTTTGGCAATTTTTTTGGTTTTGGCCACTTGTCTTAGTTTTCGCGATTTATTTAGTTCTAATGCTTTTTCTGCTTTTGGCGATGTTTTTTCGATTAATTTCGGGCTCTTGCGATGTTTTCGTTGAAGCGATTTTTTTAACTTTCGGATTTTTTAGTTTTAGCCCTTTTAAACATTTCAAGAACTTTCAAAAACATTAAAAATAAAAATACCAAAATTAAAAAACCGCCTCAACGAAATAATCGCAAAAAACCGAAAAAATTGCCAACATGAAAAAAGCGTCAGTACCTAAAAAAGCACTAAGCATAATCACAAAAAATTTTAAAAATATTAAAAACGAAAAGAAAACGCCAAAACTAAAATAAATTGCCAAATCTGAAAAAATCGCGAAAAATCTAAAAAATCACAAAAAAATGCAAAGATAAAGAAACGACAAGAACAAAAAAAAAAAGATCTCGTAAATTAAAAAAGTGCCAAAACTCAAACTAATGAATAAAAATTGCAAATATCGAAAAAAAAATTTAACGGGTACTTGAATTTTTTTTTAATGTCTACTTGAAGTAAGATGTTCGTTTATATAGGCTAAAATTGTTATAATATTACACATGTAGTACACAGACTCCTTTCGTGTGAGAGTCAAAGCCTCAGTTTACTGAATTTATTTTAATATATTTAACATCTCGTATTTTTGATAAGATTTAATTTTCTAACCATAATGTTACATTCAAATAAAAATTTAACCAGTAAATTTCAAAGTATTTGTAAAACTTTGTGCAATTTTTCTGCAATTGCCGAGAAAGGCACTTCTAGGAATTTTTTTACTTAATTTTTATATTCTTAGAATTATGTTTTCTATCTTTTGATTCGGAGATGTGCCTCCAAAGTAAAGTTAAGCCTTTCTTTCTAAGACTAGCTTACGTGACCACGTTGTTTTATTTGTTATACACTAAAAGAATTTTCGGCAGTAATTCTATGAATTTCGACATTACTCTAATGAAATTTTTTTATAAAATTCAACCAACGTCACGCTTCGTTGGATTAATGAAACCAGTTTCGTTAAAATTATTTTATTGAAAACTTGATCAAATTTATTTAACAGTGTAATTAATGCAGTGCTATAACTTCATCGAAACAATGAAATAAATTCATGAAAAGAATGAAATAACTTAAATATAAAATGGTTTCTTAATAATTAGAAAATATTGTTGTCATAAATCCAATAAACCAGAATATCAAGGAATCAATTCCAATGAAATTGTTTCACAATTATTATAAAATTTTCATTGGATTTGTACTATTATCATTATATTTGTGAAAATTTTTTAATGAAATTGTTTCACTGGATTTATGAAGCAAAATTCTTTCGGTGTATTAATTAAATTTATGAAAATAATTATATTGAAATAAATGACATTAGCAGATTTTGCTACCTTGGAATCATAATATCCAAAAATTGCAGGTTAAGCATAAACTTTGACATAGACATTGATCGCCTACACAAATCTGGACAAACTTTTGTTGGAATAAGATCAATTTGGTAGAAGTTTTCTTTTTCCAAGAGCATAAAAATAACTTTATTAAAATCTATTTTTCTTTATGAAAGAAAAACGTGGAATGCAGGATCTAAGTGCATGAATAAATCTTTATAAATTAATATTTCTGGAGAATTTTTAAAATCTTCTAAGGGTTACATTAAATCACTAGACACGGAAGCATGGAAGCAAGTAATAGCCTGCAGCAATGCTGGCCAGAGAGGGAGAAATGTATTTGTGTATGTGTATTCAGTTATGTAACAAGTTGATTGAAGTTCGGCAATCTGGTGCCACTTTAGTCGACTGTGGCCTACAGTCAACGAAATAAAAACTGTTAATGTCCTAGGATTGGGAGAAACCTTAGGAGGCCACAAAATAACATGAGAAAAAAATCTATCTAGGAAAACTTATGGGGAAACCGAAAAAAGGACGTCTTGCTCACATAAAATAGCTGCCATGAGTAAAAGCTGAGGTGAAGTGCTAGACAAAAATACATTCAATCAATTCATTGAGGTCCTGCGCTTCTAATAGAAGCAAAGCAAATTAAATATAGTATTATTATTCAACAGCCATTTAAAAAATCTTGTGCAATATTGTTGCGAAAAGATGCAGAAAAGAGTCTAATAAAAGCTCAGACTACCATTGCAATAAAACTACAATAAGCGCTAAAGAGCAAAGTGATAAGAAAAGAAATTCCTAATGCATCAAAATATTGCAGAAATTATGCTTAAGACCCAGCATGTGAAAGCCAAAGTATTTTCCGTGCTTTTAAAAGAAAATAATATCAATAATTTTCACACAAAGTCAACAAGATGTCATATCTGCCACCCAGAACTTTGTGTTGACTGCCAAACATGTCGCATTGCAGGTATTTACAAATTCTTATCCAGGCATTTTACACATATGAGTAAAAAAAAAATTATATGTTTAATGCCAAACTACATTAATCTACAAACATAAATACTTTTTGAGAGAAAAAGAGAGAACACCAAAAAAAAAATATATATACTTTCTATACTTGTAAGTTCATGCTATTGGAAACATTTAATTAAGTGTATCAGAAACCAAATGAAATAGAGCAAACTGCTGGCAAAGCTATAAAATAAAAGGATACAAAAAAATTCGTAGATTGGAAGGGTTTTAAAGGGAAATAATATTTATAAAATGAAATGAACTGCATGAATATAAGCCAAAAGTCATAAACTATGAATGGGATATATTTAATTAAATGAATAAAGTTTCATATTTTGTTCTCAAAAGTTATTGAACGAATGGTGGTAGTAATTATTGTTTATTTTTAAGCAAATAATAAAAGGCTTAGTAATCATCATTTTTTGTTAAAGAAGAACGTTATTAATATGCATGCAGTTACATTAATATAGAAAGGCCTTAACTTTCTTTGGAATTGCATTTTTTGTATATTTCGATAGAAGAGCATCTAATGTATCGAAAAATGCAAGAATCACGATTTTCCAAAAAATCAAGTTAGGGTCTTTCTATATTAAGGTAACGATATATTGTTTCCAGTTAGTGGAAACCAAAGAAGGAACATTAGCCGTGTGTCTTAACATGAAAGGAGTTCTGTTTTAAAAAAATATTTATATAGGGTGGCTGATGATTTTGATTACATAGAAAAACTCAAATAAATATGTCTTTAATTTATATATATATATAAATATATATGATTTATTTTTATTTAAATTAATAAAAGGACTTAATACCCTCATGTAGAATGCATTTGATTTTCGTAATTTGCTGAGTATCGAACATCAAAAATCTGATATTAAGTGCATATTATGAACATTATGAACAGGAAATTTTCTATCGAACAGAATTTTGGCTTTCGATGGAGTATTTTTAAGATCTGATAGAAAAAAGCAAGAAATATGTTAAATATGAAATTATATTTGAATGGGCGAGCCTTGGCCCATTTTTTAAATGAAAAATTGTGTTTTTTGCAAAGCTCAGGCTGCATGTTAAGTCTTGTACAGGGTGGCCCAGAAAGACCGAAGTGGTGTGAATTCCTTATAACTTTTTATTTAAGACATATTTTTTTAATTTTTTGTTTTTTAAATACAGTAAATTTATAGGGAATATTTTTAGATTAGTTATTAAAAATTGTATCCCGCAAGTGGTGGCCATTTTCTGCTTCGCACAAATGTGCTCTTTCCATTTCCATTATTCATAACTTATTTATGAGTGACGAAGCCCATTTCCAATTAAATGGGTTTGTTAACAAGCAAAACTTTAGGATATGGGCTAAGGAAAACCCGAGAGTACTTCATCAACGACAATTACACCCAGTTAAGTGTACTGTTTGGTGCGGTGTTTCTTCAGAAAGGATAATTGGTCCATATTTTTTGGAAAATGAAAGAGATGTCGCCATTTCCATCAATGGTGATCGATATCGGGCCATGTTGGAAAATTTTGTAAGGCCAGCCGTGGAATACCATCCGCAAATATGGTTCCAACAGGATGGAGCCGCAGCGCACACTCCGAGGGCCACAATGGCTATTTTACGCGACATCTTTGGGGAAAGAATAAATTCGCGTAGAAGCAATTTTAATTGGCCTCCGCGTTCCCCGGATTTAACCGCTCCAGACTGTTTCCTTTGGAGTTATTTAAAAAGGCAAGTTTATGCTAATAAGCCTAGGACTATTGAGGAATTAAAAACCAATATTCCAGACGAAATTAACAACATAACACCGGAAGTTTTGCGAAAGGTCATGGAAAATGTGTTGAAAAAAGATCATTTGTGCGAAGCAGAAAATGGCCTCCACTTGCGGGATATCATTTTTAACAACTAATCTAAAAATATTCCCTATAAATTTACTGTATTTAAAAAACAAAAAATTAAAAAAATATGTCTTAAATAAAAAGTTATAAGGAATTTACACCACTTCGGTCTTTCTGGGCCACCCTGTAGAAATCGGTCAAATAGAAACACTTAAAATTAAATATTAAGTTTTAATTTCCGCTCTTTTTTTCAACTTTAAAATTGTGTAATTGCAAGTACCAAAGGGGTTCCCGTCCACTTTTTAACAACATCAACATTTTTACAATCGATCTAAAATGCACTGATTTATGAAGATACACACCTTAAAAAAATAGAAATGAATTCTAAGCCTCCTCCTTTTTTTAAACCGGTTAAAAATAAAAGAAGTATCTTAGGACACCCCATTATAGCTATGCTGCTTAGCTATACAAAAAAATATTTAATGTACTAAATAACAATGCAATGCAAAATTATATTACATGATGTTGTCAAATTCCTCGCAAATATTTCAAAAGGGTGCCATTTATTTCCAATTATTTTCTTCTTTTTTCTTAGTAGCGTGCAATTAAATTAATCAATTGTTTGTAGCCGACTGCGGCTGTTAGCCGGCTTAAAGTCAACTAACTATGTTCCCTGATTTGGGCTCACTTCTTAAAATAAAGCAAAAATAAATTAAGCAATCCTTATCATTGGTTTTATTTCACTCACTTGAAAGAACGAAACAAAAGAAAATCAAATAATTTGTATTGTTTACTTACTCTGGTTTTAGGGATACAGAAATTAAAACAAAAAAATTTTTAACTGCAACAGTGTCGATTATATTCATTACAAAAATCCCGTTCTAGCTCCTGTTCACACACAAAAAAATTATTCCTGCAATAAACAATTTTAATTGAAAATAAAACAAAAATCATTTAAAACTTTGCTTAAAAATAAAATATTTTTGTAATAAAATACTTTAACTGATATTAAAACCAAAAATCAATAAAAAAAAATGTATTTAAGTCAATTATACATTTGCTTAAGAATTTTATTAATTACGTAGTTTCATAGATTCAATAAAATTTTTTATTGAGTTTTGGTTGATATTGCAAAAATATTAAATTTTTAGGCAAAACTGTGATTGACTTAAATGCGTTTTTAATTGATTTTTAGTTTTACTTTCAATTAAAATTGTTTATTGCAGGAATATTTTTTTCTGTGTAGTGACATAAATAGCAAAGCTATAAAAATCTAAGTGTGCTCATTTTAAAGTACATAAATACAAATTTTAAGTTTTTTTGTCTTGTTTATTGACAATAACGATGTTCTCTATTGCATGCTCGTCTTAATAACAAATTAAGATTCATTCGAAAAGTTTAAGATCAAAAAAATGCTCATAATAATAAGCTAAGTTAATCAAATATTTTAAATCATATGCTTATCAATGTGTAAATAATGAAAAACTAATTCAAAATAAAGCCAAGTCCGTCAAAAGAAAACTACACTAATATATTTTAAATTTAATTAAACTGACACAATATTTGTTTTCAAAATTATAAAAAAAGCATTAAAATAATCAAGCCTGCCTTAGCTATCAATTAAAGGACATGCTATTTGCAAAAAAAAAAAAATAAAAACAACAAAAACCCCTATTAAAACCGTCTTCCATTAATACCACAACCCCAACGGAAGGAAGTGTTTGTTATCAGTCGAAAGAGGAGTGAGTGAAAAAATGAAAAATATATAAAATATTAAAACCACAGTGTTGTTTACAACAGGAACTAACAATGCACAACTTTATTTAATTTCCTCTTCCACTCACACTTTGTTAAAAAATAAAATAAAAAATAAAACATGAAAACACATTTTAAAGGGTACCAATGCCAGGCACTTCATCGAACTATATCATGATGTTATGGTATATAATTTAAATTTTACAGCTTTCCTTAGACAGGAAATGTTACAAGTATTCACTTGCTTTTCCATCTTCCTTTTAAAAATTTCTCTACAAATTTAATAGCAATTGTATAATTTTAAGTTCAATACAAATAAAAAGAAATACATTAAGAAAATATAAAAAAGCAGGGGTTAAGGGTATATTTCTAATTTTAGAAACAATTTCACTTTATGTTTGCAAAATGTTATGCAAGTGTCACCGGGCAAAGTCAAAGGCAATCAACAATGGCTGACACTTGATAAATGTAAAAAGCAGAGCATGAAATAAAATAAAGCAGAAGCAGGGCAAATACCTTTGCCTTTGCCTTCTTGCTCATTTTCCTGCCCGTTTTAAACTTTTTTGCTTAAGAACACAAACATCTTAAGTATTTTGACTGCCATGAGGTTATTGCCAAATATTTTAGTTGAGAAAAATATCTATGGCGTGTATGTTTAAGTGTGTTGTATTTGTGTGTATGTGTGCCTTTATAAGTTCATTTAATTATTTGCGTTTATTGGCATTAGTGCGGCTTTGTGGTGTATTTTACAATTTTGTTAAGTTTATAGCCCACAGCTTTGAATACACGTTACTGCTCCTTCTTCTGCTACTTCTTCTTTACATAGCAATGACTTTTGACAACAGTCAAACAGTCTAAAATAACAAATACAACAACTGTAACAAAAAAGGCCATAAATTACGGAAGATGAAAAAAAGTTATTTCATTCACAGCAGCTTTAGAGCGACATAATTTTTAGAGCGTAAAAAATTGAACTGACTTGAAAAATTGAATGAAACAAGAAGTCTTTATAAAAAATCCTAAGTGCCGTTCTCTAGGTAAAATAAACATCACAACTCAAATATGGCGCTTAAAGAAAAGTAGTAACCGTTTAGTATTCTTGTTAAACGAAAAAGAACAGACTTAGGACATCGCATTGCTGGAACAGCTCATTCATAAAACAAAAGAAATATTTAAACACAAGGTATTTTGTTTCAAGATTATCAGCCTTGACTTGGCATGACTGTTTTATTGGATAACTGACTTAACAGCTGATAGTTGCTTTTTGTTAGCTTACATTATAAATCCTAATTCTAATATCCAGACAGTTACCGAAATATGTATAAGTACACTTGAAATTTTCAAGGTTTCTGCATTTTTTGCAGACCGCACCAGGAATTTAAAAAAAATCTAAATTGAAGGTTTTCTTTTTTCCGTTAATTTAATTTTGGCTTTCTAACTTTGACAACTTGTTCCATCCTGGAAACCGTAAGGGGTTTCCTAAAACAAAAAATCCCAATATTCAAAAATATATGAAATAAATCGCTAAAATTCAAAAAATCACAAAAAAATTCTTTCCAAAAAAACCCCAAAAAAAAATTCGTCAAATCTAAAAAAGCGCCAAAACTAAAAAATAGCTTAAACTAAAAGAATGCAAAAACTAAAGAAATAGCTAAATCTAAAAATATTTTAAAAAAACAAGAATGAATCTTAAAAAAATCATAAAAATTCTCCAAAACTAAAAAAACGCTAAAACTAAAAATCCCAATATTGAATCCCAATATTCCAAATTAAATAAAAATATCATCAAATGTAAAATAAGTCGTTCAAATAATAAAATATCATCAAATGTAAAATAAGACGTTCAAATAAAAAAACATCACGGCAAGAAAAAGGTCGTTAAAAAAACAAACAAACAAAACTCACCAAAAACTCGAAAAAAATCGCCAAAACTAAAAAAGTGCCAAAACAAAAAAATCGCTTAAACAAATATTGAAAAAAAATAAATAAATCGCAAAAGTCGGAAAAACACCAAAACGCAAAAAAAAACGCCAAAACTAAAAAAAATCACGAGGACTTAAAATTAAAAAAAATAAGCCAGAAAAAAATTGGATGAACGAAAAAAGCAGAAACTGAAAAAAACCAAAATTAAAAATATTCCGAAACAAAAAATCTCCGAAGTAAAAAAGTGCTAAAATCAAATATATCATCAAATAATAAAATAATAATAAATTAAAACAAAATCACCACAAGTAAAAAGGTCGCCAAAAAAACTAAAAAATCACCCAAATTGAAAAAAAAACCTCAAAACTAAAAAAACAACAACGATAATAAGCACCAAAAATAAAAAATTGCTAAAACTATTAATAGAATTGAGAAACAACAAAAAGAAATCGTAATAGTAGAAAAGACACCAAAACAACACAAAAAAAAAAACAAAAATATATAAAAATCGCTAAAACTAAAAAAACAATAGCTGAACAAATTTGAGAAACAAAAAAGGCTAAACTAGAAAAGCAAAAAAATTCTAAAATTTCGGCATTTAAGAAATTTTCACAGCACTTAAATAAAAAATAGAAGAAGATAAATCGTCAAAATAAACCGAAACAATAAAAAATCGCTAAAACTAAAAATATATTTTAACAATACAAAAAAGAACTCCAAAACCGAAAAAATCGCCAAAACAAAAAAAGAAACACTAAAACTAAAAAATCGCTTTAACTAAAAACAATCACAAAAAACAAAAAAAAAAAACTAAAAAAGTCACCATAAACAAAAAAATTTGCAAAATAAAAAAAACGCTAAAACTAAAAAAAGTACTACAACAACAAAAAAAAAGCTGAAACTATGGACAGTATTAACAATAAAAAATAGCAAAAATCGAAAAAACCCAAAAAAAGCAAACAAATTAAAAAAACGCTTAAACTAAAAAAATCCGCAAATTAAAAAAATGCTGGAACAAAAAATTGCCACAATGAAAAAAGCGCTTAAATAAGACATATCATCAAAAATTAAATAAATTGATCAATTGCAAAAAAAAAAGAGCAACAAAACTAAAAAGGTCTCCAAAAAACTAAAAAAACAAGAACTGAGAAAATCGTCAAAACAAAAAAAATCGTCAAAACTAAAAAACCACCAAAACTATAATCAAAATTATGTATTATAAAACGAATAAAAATCACAATAATTAAAAATAATCACCATAAGTAAAAAGATCTCCAAAAAAAACGAAAACTAAAATACCAAGAACCGAAAATAATCGTCAAAACCAAAAAAAATCTAGAGAACTAAAAAAAGCACAAAAAAAATCGCTAAAACAAAAAAATTTGTGAAAAAATAAAAAGAAAAATCGCAAAAACCAAAAAATCACCAACACGAAAAAAACCCCAAAACTCTAAAAAAAGTAACAACTAAAAACAATTATCAAAAAAACGGAAAAAAATTTACAAAACGCAAACAGCGCGTAAAACCTAAAAAACGACAAAGCTCTAAATAACAAATAATGAAGAGTATATTGGTTTGTCACACGTATGTAACATTTTATTTCAAGTTTTGGTTTTTGTTGTTTGAGTTTTGTCCTTGTACTGCTCTGCTGCAAATATCCTGCAGCTGAAGTTAGCGGCACCTGTATAATCCAAAGGTACGTTCACACTCTTCAAACATTTGGCCAAAAAAGCGTTACCACTAAATGCCAATGAAAAATCTTTTAATTCAGAGAAAAGTTTGTCAAGTTAAAGAGTCGCAAATAATCTTGGATTCTATGACATTATCTATTAGTTGTGCTTGAAACTGTTTAATTTGATAAATAAGTGTCTGGATCATAAATTTTTTCTTTAGTGTTTGTTGGTTACGCTTTTTTGGGAAATATTTGACAATTGTGACAGTAGCTTCAGCTTATCTGTTTCAGCGGTTTTTTTCTAATATTTAAATATATTTTTTTGTAATATCACTTCCGCTGTTTGGCATATTTTAAATTAATATTTTTTTTCCGAAGTGACATGAAAAATGCTGCAAAAAAACAATTTCTAAATAAAATTTGGCATATTGACAGTTTTACAAAATGGAAAATTATTATTGGAGTTTTACAATAGTTGCTAATATAACAAATAAATTAAGTTACTTTCATGTTTTTTTGAAAATTGTTACACAGAAAAAATATAACATTTTGTTAAAAAAAACATGTTTTTAAAACTTCTTTTAAGTTTTCTAATTTTCCTTATTTGATTCAATTAATATGTAAAGAAAATAAAAAAAAACTATAACAAACATTTTACATAAAGTAAATTAATATAATGATGAAGAAAATGATATCGTCGGCTTAGAGTGTAAACCTGCTAAATCCACTTCTTATAGCAAATGACATTTTAATGCCATTCGAAAGAGAAAGAAACGCCTCATGGATTTGTTTAAATATTTATTTTAATTTAAATCTTTAAATGTAGAATAAACTTAATGTATTGTATAGAAACCGTTAACAGTATTTTGTCTTTCCTGTAAAATATGCTGGAAGTGAGTTAGCAGGTTAACACTCTAAGCCGACGATATATTTTTTGAAATTGTGATGATTGATATTATCATTTTGTTGAACAATACTAAATTAAATTTTTTTAAAGTATTCCCCAGTAATTTGATGATTAAAGTAATTTTATTGAAACTCTATCTGCTTGTAAGACTAATACTTTACTGTTTAACTATACTTGTAAATAGATTTACCCACTTGTCTGGTTTTCACAAATAATAAGACATATATATTTATATTCTTTATTGTACCCAAACTTTCCATGGAGAATTTAATAAATTTATAAAAAGCAAAGAATAAAACAATTTCACCAGCCACTCATGATTTCAATTTGTTTCAGATATTATTATTTAATTTATTTCCTTAATTTTATTACAAATGTTTTAGGTAAAGTTGGTTATAATTTTACAAGCAATTTGCGCCACATTTGCCATCCAAAAGTATTTGCACATTTTCCAAGTGTCATTCCAATTGTCACAATTTATATATTTGAATTGTGTAACAAATGCCATTAACAGCTTTGCTCGCCATAAAAATAAAACAATTTATTTTGTTTATTGTTAACCACCAAGCCATTCGCAAGCCAAACAGGAATTAGGGATGAATATAATTCAATTAACAGTGAAAGACATATAATTCAGCAGGTGAATTTTATGATTTTAATTTTACAAACTAATTGAAAGTCATACAAAATTATTGGTAAGCTCACAGAATATTTATTAAAAAGTAGCGGCCGTATTTATAAAACTTATTAAGGCTTTAAAAACATTTAAAAAAAAAATTCATAAAAAATTTTTCTTAAAAAGTCTTTTTAAAGCCTGTAGATATTGAAAAAAAGTATACAATTTCATGCATTTATTATGTTTCTTTGGCAAAATTAGAAAAATATTAACAGCCTTATTTATAAAAATTATGAAGGCTTTATAAAGACTTTTTAGGAAAACTTTTTTATGAAAATTTGTTTTAAAAAATAATAAAAATAATGTTTAATAAGATTTATAAATAAGGCTGTAAATAATTATTAAACAGGACTTTAATTAATTCAATTCAATCCTTTTTTGTTATTAGTTAAGCATTTTAAAGGCGTTATACTTGAATCTCTTTCAAACATTTTTTTTATACTATTTTTTTCGATGTTAATTTAAAATGTCATATAATATTTTACTTGAACTTAAAAATCAGGTATGATAAATAAAATCATATCGCTCATGGTATGAAAATTCTACACTTTGCGGCGTCTCAATTATTACATTAAAGTAAAGCTCTTAAGGATCAAAACAATTTTATCATCAAGTCAATATTTTATTATGGAGTTGTTTTAAATATGTATATAAACTTGTTTATATACAAAAAATATATATATATATATGATAAATTTTCAAATTATGTATCCTTGTTGTTATAAAATATAAATGGTTTTTTTCTTCTTCAGTTATTACATTGCTTATCAAAAATGCTTTTTATTTAAGGTAAATATGAAAAGTTAAATCATAAAATATTTTTTTATTAAAATTACAAATTCTCCCATGTTTAAGCTCAAGCCCATAAATGTCTATATATGTATATTTACAGTTACTTATTAACAAACAGACATAAAACCAGACCACAAATGGTTAGCAAACATAAAAGCAACAACAAACACACCAGCACTTATACTCACACTCAAACTCACACATACAGTATGGAGCAAAAATGAGTCAATGGCAGGCCAAACTAAGAAAATTCACTAACTGACTCGTATACCAAGGGTTTCATACGGCAATTACATATGCAATATTATACGAACGTTAGCCTACACCATCGAATATTTTACATGATATAGACATTTTTAAAATCTTTATTTTTGTTAGAAGTCCTATTTTAGTTTTAGCATTTTTATTCGTTTTATCGAGTTTTGGCGATTTGTTTTGGTGTTTTTTGCAATTTTCTCGGGGTTTTCTACGATTTTCCGGTTGTATTTGGATTTCAGTTTTTTTTTTAATTTTCGGCGCTTTTTATCTTAATCAATTTTTTATTTGAGAGATATTTTAGTTTTGGCGATTTTTTTTAATCTTTGCTTTTTTTGTTTTAGTGATTATATTTTGTATTTTTTAATGATTTTAAGGATGTTTTTTTACTAATTTTTGGCAATTTGTTAAGATGTACCGTTTTTTTTGGTTTGGCAATTTTTTTTTGTTTTCGACGATTTTCTCGTTTTTTACGATTTTCCGGGTTTTTTCGGTTTTATGCTTTTTGGTTGTTTTCGTTCCGGCATTTTTTTTATTTGGGATTTTTTAGGTTTAGCGCTTTTTCGTTTTTCGATATGTTTTCTGTTTTTGGTTTTAAGTTTAAGCGATTTTGAGTTGTAGTGTTTTTTTTAATTTTGGCAATATGTTTTAAAATTTTTTTGTTTAATATTAGTTTTAACGATTTTTCACGTTGTGTGCTTTTTTTAATTTTTTTTCTATTTATTTTAGTTTTGATGATATATTTCATTTAAGCGCTTTTTGCATTTTCGCTATTTTTCGTTTCGGCTTTTTTAGTTTTATCATTTTTTTCGGTTTTTGGTCATTGTTTTTACTTTAGGCAACTTTTTTAGTGTTTACTAGGCGATATTTTTTTTAAATTTTTTTTAGAATTTTTTTAATTTTTGGCGCTTTTTTTAATTTTGTCACTTATTTTCGTTTTGGCGATTTTATTTCGTTTTTTTTGCATTTTAGCTATTTATTTTAATATTCGTGATACATTTCATTTAAGCGTATTTTATTTTAAAATTAAGAATTTTTAGTTTAAGCGTTTTTTTCGTTTTGGTGATTTTTTCCGTTTTTGAAATTGTTTTTGTTTGTTTTGACGATTCTTTCGGCTTTTGGCAATTTTTTTCGTTTCGCATTTTTATTAGCTCTCTGGCAACTTTTCATTTTGGTGATTTTGTATTGCATCTTAGCGTTTTATTTTAATTTCGATGTTTTTTTAATTTTGACAATTTTTCTTTAAGGGATTTTTTTTTTGCAAGTTTGTGATATTTAAGTTTAGAGCTTTTTTCGTTTGCTATTTTTTCGGGTTTTGATGACTGTTTTTAGTTTAAGCGACTTTTTCGTTTTGACGCTTTTTAATATTCTGGCGTTTTCATCTTCTTCTTCTTTTGAGATTGTTTTTGTTTTTTTTTGGCAATAAATATTTTTATTTTAAGCGATTTTTTAATTTTTTGCGATTTTTTAATATATTTGCTGTTGTAGCGGTCAAAGTGTTCCCTATTCTGTGAAAACTTCAGGAGCGTAGGAAAGTTAAGAGTCTGTGTTATACTAGGATGCCTCCTTTCTCACCTTTGGTGCATGGAACCTAAAAAATATTTCAGCAAATAAAATATACAAAATAAAAAATAAAAAATAAAAAAATAAGCGTCGGTTGATTTATGCTTTACACTGTACGAGCAACATATGAGATGCCCTGCATGCCAATAGCAACAAAAAGATATTGTATAACACATGTTCTTTTATGGCTGACTTTACTCTGCCGCCTCATGTACGAGAGGATACAAAAAATTATGAAATTTTAATACTTAACGACTGTTTTTAAAGTCAATTAAAAATATGAGAATTTAAATTAAAAAAAAAACAAAAGGAAATATGTATATAAAGCAAACAATGTAATAAAATGCATTTGTGTTTTTAAGCCAGAAAAATTGTTAATTTTTTTTGCTTAAATTTTCTATTATATGAAAAAAGAAAATGCTTAACTTAAGTTGAGAAAATGCTTACAAAAGTCTAAGATAGCGTTTATTATCATTAGAATAATGCCATACAAATAGTTGTGTTGTGGTAGCATAATTTAGTTTGGAGTTAGACATTAATATTGTAGTCTTCGGTAGTTTAAAAAGTATGCATTTATTTATTTAAAAAAAAATCCTAGAAGATCAGTGTGAGGAGCATATATACAGAAAAAGTTATTCCCAAGAAATTTTCAAACAAAAGTTTGTTTGAAATAAAATTTTGGTTCAGTAAATATTTTTTACTATTCCAGTAAATAGTTTGATCCAATTTTGTTTTAAGCAAAACCAAAAACAATATGGAGTGAAAAATTCTAGTTGATACAATTAATATAAAGTAATATTTGTAAAAAAATTGTTAAGAGAACATTTCTGTTCCAATATAGAAATTGAATACTGTATACAACAGTTATTTATTTTACTTACTTTTTATTTTCATTAAAACATTTTGTTGAGTCAGACAATCTGTTGATTGAAAAAATCGGGGTTTTTTTCCAAACAAATTATTACAAAAATTTGCATTTGAATTTAAAAATTTCTTTGTAGGACCTAAATTGAAAAAATTAGTATTTGACTCAGAGAATTTTTGTGCTTGAAATGGAAAATTAGTTGTTTATGTTAGTGAAAATTTTGTTTTATTTTAAATGAATGTTAACGTAATTGTAGCATCATGCACATTGGAGTTAGAATTTAACTATGTCGCATTCATAAAATGTAATTTTTTTTACAAAAGATTTTCAAAACAAATTTTTTTATTAAAATCTGTCTGTTAAACGTTTTGCTGAGTTAGGTTAGGTTAAAAGGCTGCTACACAGAAAAAACTAAATTTCTTTTTCAGTAATAAAATTCATTGAATCAATAAATATTTTGTATGAATGAGGAGGACATACGAAGAAATTTGTAGATTCTGATAAAAAGTTTGTAAGAATTTAACTGGAAAAATTTTTTTTTTATTTTTACTTAAGTTATTATTATGGCATTAGAGAAAAAATTTAACTAAAACTCAAAATATTTTCAGTCAAATGTATAAATAAGAACAGAAAACTATTTTTGCAGACTTTTTTTTATTACTCATAAAATTTTTTTGTATAATTTACAAGCACATTCACTAAAATTTTTCGCATTATCAGAAAATAAGTTAACTGAATTAATAACAATTCTTACCAATTTTTCTAAAAAAAAATTAGTAAAAGTTTTATTTGACACTTCAAAAAAATTTTGCAAAAATTACTTTAAGTATTTCAGAAAAAAATAACTGAATCTAATAAAAGGTTCAACTATTTTTTTTACTTTAAAAAATTGGCTTGTTTTTATGCTTAAGCATTTCGTTCCCGCTTTAGGAATTTGCCAGTACACTTCAACCCAACAAATTTTTGAATTTAGCTAACAAACTCCGTATTTTTATAGTAAAACTTTCAATACTATATTGAGAATCACAATATACAAACATAATAAGTTTGAAAATTGCAAACAAAAGTATTTTTTTACTAAATAAAATGTTTTTATATCTATAAAATAATTTGTAGAAAAAATTAAAAAAATCCAAAAAATTTTTTGTAGTATATAAAAATTAATTTAACTGAAAAATAGCAAAATTTAAATATATAAACAAATAAATCCTTAAAAATTTTTTTAAGCGAAGAGACAGTGATAGAGAACGCAGGTGGTGGGTGAAGGAAAAGATTAAGGAAAGCTTAAATTTTTTAGAACTCAGTATTACAGAGCTTCTAGTGTCAATGAGGCGTATTCAATCTTTTACTTAGCCGATGATTCTGCTACACAATACCGACGAAGAAGGGTGCTCTAATGTTACATAAGGATTAGTATTCACTGAAGCCGGTATAGTTCAGTGACCAACTATGCCTTCATCACTTGAACTGATACAAAGGAACACTACTGCATATCGTCAGCTTGACTAGAAATGGAGGCCTTCAGACTTTTAGCCGTTCATAACTAAACCGTATACTTAATAATATATTTTTTAACAGCCTTATTTATAAACGGCCTTATTTGTAAAAGTTATTAAGGCCTTATAAAGGGTTTTAAAAAAAATCTCCTTCAAAATTTTGTTTAATAAACCTTTATTAAAGCATTAATAATTTGTATAAGGGATTTATGAAGGGTTCTTAAAATAAAATGTCATAAAAATTTTTTCTTATTAGCCTTTTTATAAAGCCTTACTAATTTTTATAAATAAGGCTTTTAAAATTTTGTCTTGATAATCGTAAAAGGTAAAATTCCCCTCTTCTTTAAATCCACGATACCAATGTTTAACATTAATTCAGAAGTACATTTGAACACAATTTTTCAGAACAAAAGTATAAACGAATCCTTAAGGTCAATTTAAAAAGGATCTTGTAGAAAACGAGTAATGAGTTTTTACTCTTCTTTAGTAAGCAACTTAAATTTATTGATTGCTCTTATTTTCCAAATGTTTTGTGGAAAAAATTATTTTTCTTGTTATACTAAATTTTGAATTCTAAATACTATTGACTTAATACTAATATAATGGCTGAACACTATCGAAAATTCTGCTGAAATATGATTTTACAGCCTTTAAGTACATTCGCCAGTGTATAATAATATTTCCTTTAGTGAAATGAGAAAAGTTTATCCACATGTTTAATACGAGGTGTACGTAAGTGTGTGGTCGTACTTAAATTGCAGTGCATTTCAAAAATATATAATTGTAGCAAAAACGTTTATGTTCTTCACATATGTATTGTTCATGGCCTTCAATATTTCACAACTGTCACAATAATGTCTAGCGCTACACTGAAGTGTTAAATGGCAAACGCTGCTCATGTAGTTTTTTTGTGACTTATAATATTATTTGCTTACTCTGGAATTAATGAAACTGCGTTTGCTTGAATATTACTTGCGAATTTTTAGCTGGCCTACAAAATATCACAACATAAATAAAGAGATCATGATCATGCTGGCCTTGGCAGCTTGATAACTCATTATGTTCTCATAAATATTTTGCTGTAAAAAAGCCTTTCTTTCCTTGTATAAAGGGTCAAAATATAAAAAAAAATCAAACACTTACTCACTCACTTAGTCATAAACATTCACAGGTTCGTGCATACAAACCACATAAATTGCTGCCCAAAGTGGAAATAAATTTTACTCTAGTGGACAAATTGTCGTAGTTAGATGATTTTTACGTCATTGTTATACTTCTTTTTTGTTTTATTATCCTGTTGCCCCTTTCACAAACTAACTTGTGGTGAAACTGAAAATGCTGCTGTTGTTGTAAATAGTTGTTATTCTTTTTTTTCATACTCATTCATACCGCTTTTCAATGTTTGTTGGTAAGAGGGTGTTAGTTTGAATGATGTTTTCATGTATGGTTGATGGGTTTGTATGGTTTGTATGGCTTGTGTGCAAGTGTTGGTGAGTTTTGTTGGAAGGTAGTTGTTAGAAATCGCAGAGAATGCATTAAAGTTACACTAAAGTACTAAACGTGTTGAGTGGGAAACACGTATATGACCTCATTAAACCACTACGTGACATTTTTTCCCACTCCGTTTCTTTTTTTGTTTGTGTGTTATATTTTTTCTTTATGTCATACTTCTGCTATTTTACTACATACATATGTATGTACATACTTGCAGTTGAGTACATATTAAAAAAAATATATAAATAAAAAATTGATATTAGAAAATTATTTTCTTTCTATTTTGGGGATAAGAGCACAGTGAGTGTTAAAAAGTAAATTAGTAATTTTATAGAGACCTTTTTATGTCCTTTAAAGACACATGATGTAGCGACTGATATTATGAAGTGTTAAAGATGAAACAAGTTCTTATTTCTATAAGTGTATGACATACACAGGAAAAATTATTCACCAATTAATATTTTCAATTAATTATTTAGTTGAATTAATTAAATTTTTAATTGTCGTAATAAATTCAATTCGTAAAACGTAATTGTTGTTATTAAACTATTAGCTGTTAAATATTTAATTAATATAATATATAAAATTGACGTTATAAAAATTAAATTGATCCCTCAAAATTTATTTTAATATTTTTTTCGGTGTATGTAGAATTGAAATAGATTTTGACCATAAAATGGTTTCAATTAAAACATGTAAAATTAATCTGTTGAAAATCTTTAAATTTTTTTCTTCTACATTGTTAAATTTTGAGGATTCCGTATACTAAAGGTGAAAGGGAAACCCTGTTATTTTCGCTGCAATGTCCCTCCCATCGTCTATCCGTGACAGGCTGTTTTCTCGAGACCATTGACCTGAAATTTTCACTAAATACGTAAAAATTTGCTGCCACAACAACAATTATTTGAGGGTTAAAAATTAAGGGGTGTGCTAAAGCAAGAACTGAAACATTTTAGAATTATATCCTAATACACAAACAATTATAATATGAGGCAAACACTTGAAATTTTCAAAAACGTGAAGACTGAAAAATTCCACAATTAAAAAAAATTTCGAAAAACGCGCTTAATTGAAATATCTCACCAAAACTAAAATATTAGCGACTTATTTAGAAAAGAAAATTAACATAAAAAAATCTCAAACAAATAAAAAAGTCCTTACAACCGAAAAAATCGCCAAAACAAGAAAAGCTCAAATTTAAAAAAATCGCTTAAAGTAAAATAAATCTCCAAAATAATAAAAAATCATTAAACCAAATTAAAAAAACGCCAAACTTAAGAACCGCTTATTCCGATAAAAGTCGGCGAAATGCAAAACCGCGCAAAAACTTTAAAAAATTTCTAGATAATAAGAATCACTAAATACCAGAATAATCGTTTGACAAAAAAAACTTAAAACGTTGGGCTCCATAACAATTAGTTTTGTTCATCCCACAGTGCCAGTTCTGCTTATCAAAAACCGAAAAATCGTTTAAACAAAAAAAAACTTACTGAACTTGAGCCTGAATGAATTATTTCTGATTAAAAAAAACGCCAAGACTAAAATAGCTAAAAAAACCGAAAAAATTCGCAAAAACTAAAAAATTACTTGAACTAAAGGTATGTTTCGTAAAAACAAAAAAAAATATCCCCAAAACGAAAAAAAATCGCCAGGACTAAAAGAAGCATCGAAACTAAAAACTCGCTAAACTGATATTATTACTTTAAAAACATAAAAATTTATCGTAAAAGTTGGAAAAAAATCCCAAAAACGTCAAAATTAAAAGAATCGCTAAAGCTAAAAAAAATTTGGTATTAACATATAAAAATTAGAAAATCGAAAATAAACGCTTAAATTCGAAATTTCAAAATTAAAACAATGCTGAAACGAAAAATTGTAAAAATAAAAATAAATCTCTTAAATGCTCAAAATCAGGCAAAGTAAAGAGATCGCCACAAAACTAAGGAAATTGCAAAACATTGAAAAAGATCGGCAAAACAAAAAAATAGAAGTTGAAATAAAAAAATCGCCTCAACAAAAACTGAAAAAATCGTAAAAGCTAAAAAACCCCAAAATTAAAACAATTTCCAAAAACTAAAAAAAAAATAAAAATTACAATACAAAAAAATCATCAAAATTAAAAAAATCGCTGTAACAAAAGAACGACAGAAAAAATTGTTTAAATAAAAACCGCCTATAACTGAAAAAAGCTGCAAAAACTAAAAAGTTCTAAGATTACGAAGAAGCTTCAAAATTAAAAAACAGCAAAAAAAATTAAATTGCCAAAACGAAAAAATTACTATAACGAAAAAACGACCCCGAAAAAAACCGCAAAAAACTAAAAAGGTTCCAAGAATAAGAAGAATTGCCAAAATTAAAAAGATTCGAAAAAATATGAAAATAAAATTTCTAAAACAAAAAACTCCACAAACTAAAAAATCGTTGTAACTAAAAAAACGACCCAAAAGTAAATGAAAAAATAATCAACAAAAAAATTTAAAAACTAAAAAAGTTCCAAGAGAATGAGAAAAAGCGCTTAAATTAAGAGAAAAACAAACACCAAAAACAGAAAAAAGTTAAAAAATCGTCTACATCAGGTAAGATGTTTGTTTCTATCAGCAAAAGTTTGTATATTATTACAAACATGTGTAAATATGTAGTGTCCGAACGGGACGGCACTTTATCGAACTTATTTAATTTTCATACCTTTTACCAAATATGGTACGGGTATATATAAATTTATCACAAGTTATATATATTCTGCGTCCTTATTAATATAGAATTCTATTAACAAAAAATTAAACCAAGATCCCAAGCTGAACACAAACCGCTAAGTTTTATGGAACCGGTAAAAATGCAAAATAATCTTTTCAAACAACATAGAGATATACTTAAGAAAATTGGGTTTGAAGTGTGTCTTAAAACAAAATTAAATTAATTATTATTATTGAATGCAAAATCAAACTTTTAAAAATATTTAGACGAGCAAAAGAAAAAAAGAAGGTATAATTTTTCACGACTTTTAAATACCGAATACTTTTTACGAGTATAACTCTGGCCAGCAGATCTGGACTTACTCTCTTACGCTTTTCACTGTACATAAGACATAGTTTTTTTTGCATACAATATATTACAAAACAAAATTCTTGGCATAATGCCACCACACAAACACATTGTCACTATCTTTAAAAAAAGGGAATAGTGTAATTTTTTTTGCGTGTAAATTTTTTCTTTCTTTCTTTTAAGTGAAGAGCTTTGAAATTTTTTGTCTCATAATTTCATTGCTTCTTGCAACAACTTCGAAATGAGGTCAAGTAATAAACTACATGTTTAATTAACTGGTCAAATATTTTCAGTTTTGCTTTGTATGTTCTTTAAAATTTCACGTTGCTCTAACAACTTCTAGACTTTGCAATCACGTCGTCCACAGAAAAGTGATATCATTTGGGGGTCGACAGATTCTATGGAGAATAGAGAGCAAAAGTAAAACAACATTTAATGTTACATTAAATATCAATTGTTTCTTTAACATTGCAACCAACAATGTTGACAAAAAAGCAGGTGGATAAGTAGAGATTTTATGATATCTAAGGAAATTGAATTTGAAGTGAAGCATGAAGAGTTAGACAGGAGTTTTTTTAGAGATCATACAAATCAGAAAAAATTCTGCAATTCAACTTTTTGTCACATTTTCCATAGAGTTTAATTTTAAATTTTATATTTTTCATCTGAATTTTAAGAATTTTAAAGCTTTATGAAATATAATTTATTTAATATTCATTCTCATATTTGCAAAGCCATTTAATTTTTTTGTATAAGCTCTTCCCTCACACACTCAAGTCGAGCCTTGTCTCTACACATACTGGAGGCAATTTTTGGCAGCACAAATAGTCACTCCCTGGGGATGCATAAAAATTTGTTTAAAACATTTCTTTTTTTTCCTTACACTGGGGTATCCACATACATAAATGTTATATTTTAAACATCCGGTGGTATTCTTTATGAAGCAAACAGTTTATGTTTATATCGTATTTGAGTTTTATTTAACACTTACTGTTCTTTGTCTGCACAAGTTAATTTTAGACTACAACATGGCTTTTCATATACAACACACAAGCAGCAAGAACACCAAAAATATGTTAATATTAAAAAGATTTTTACTCATGTGAAATTTTCTTATAACACTGCCTGCAGTAGCAATAAGTATCCTTGTAATGAGCGAGGCTGAGAAAAAAAGAATTGCTGCTGCTGTTAAAATGTATGAGTGTGTTATTTATATAAAATTTTGTGGCAACATTTTTCCTGATTAACATAATTTATGCTCATTTAGATGGCGGAAAAAAAAGATTTAATGAATGGAGCAGAGATGGATTGAGGTTTACTTTTCTACATACAATTTCTAGGCGCGAAATGTCTAAAGGCATTACTGCTCATAAGAGGTAAAAAGACTTTGAGTAGAATACTAGAAAGATCTGGTTCAAAGAAAGGCACTGCGACATCTTTGGATCTTTATTAAAGTGAGCAGAGAGGTTGAAGAAACCACCCAGCTGTGATTATAATTGTTCCTAATATTATAACTTTAAAAATGACTATGAGTATGAGTATGAGTATGTGTATGAGTATGAGTATGAGTATGAGTATGGGTATGAGTATGAGTACGAATATGAGTATGAGTATGAGTATGAGTATGAGTATGAGTATGAGTATGAGTATGAGTATGAGTATGAGTATGAGTATGAGTATGAGTATGAGTATGAGTATGAGTATGAGTATGAGTATGAGTATGAGTATGAGTATGAGTATGAGTTTGAGTATAAGTATGAGTATGAGTTTGAGTATGAGTATGAGTATGAGTATGAGTATGAGTATGAGTATGAGTATGAGTATGAGTATGAGTATGAGTATGAGTATGAGTATGAGTATAAGTATAAGTATGAGTATGAGTATGAGTATGAGTATGAGTATGAGTATGAGTATGAGTATGAGTATGAGTATGAGTATGAGTATGAGTATGAGTATGAGTATGAGTATGAGTATGAGTATGAGTATGAGTATGAGTATGAGTATGAGTATGAATATGAGTATGAGTACGAGTATAAGTATGAGTATGAGTATGAGTATGAGTATGAGTATGAGTATGAGTATGAGTACGAGTATGAGTATGAGTATGAGTATGAGTATGTGTATGAGTATGAGTATGATTATGAGTATGAGTATGAGTATGTATATGAGTATGAGTATGAGTATGAGTATGAGTATGAGTATGAGTATGAGTATGAGTATGAGTATGAGTATGAGTATGAGTATGAGTATTAGTATGAGTATGAGTATGAGTATGAGTATGAGTATGAGTATGAGTATGAGTATGAGTATGAGTATGAGTATGAGTATGAGTATGAGTATGAGTATGAGTATGAGTATGAGTACAAGTATGAGTATGAGTATGAGTATGACTATGACCGAAATATTCGAGATAAAGTGTAGAGCACTCACAAATTCTATATGCAGTCCACAAGTTTAGTCAGATTACTTGATTTGAAAGTAAATATATAAACTTAATATATGTAGTCCATCAAGTCAAGATTCGTTTGTTTTTTTTTTGTTTTGGCGTACATTTCCAATTTAAATAACTTTTTTTTTTGTATGACGAGGTGATCCTTAAAATTTAATAGGTAAGAAATACAAGATATAAGCATATATTTTATTGTAAAAAGATTAAGGCATAAATTTAGCTTATCTCTACCCTTGAGTCCAGCCCCAAATTTAATTCCACACAGTAAATATCTTGTCTAACCTTTACTGCAGATTACATGGTTCCTGTCTCATAATATTTTTTTATTTTTTCTAATGAATTTTAATATATTTTGTCTCCTTGATATGTTTGCATGAAAACATTTTGCTGATAGCAAAAACTTTATAAAAAATTGTATACGATGTGAGCAAGTTAATAAATATATAACACAACCATGAACATACATGAACTAATTTAGAGCTCACATTAAAAAAATTCCAGGCACCTTAACCCCACTTTTTTGCATTTAGCATTCAAGCAACTGATAAAATTCAAAAGTAGAATAAAATTAGGGGGCCAACTCTTGCTTACACGTAATGACATAAAAATTTATGTAATAAAATGTAAATTAAGTTATGTAAATTAATTAATTTTTCTACTCATAATATGTATTTTGTGGTACAGTGGTCGTGGATATGAATTTTAGAACAGAGTTCCAACCTAATGCATAATATCGAGAAGAGCTAATTTCTTAATTTAATTTAAGTTTGGAATTTTAAAACAAATTCTGTTGAGGGAATTTTAAAAATGTATATATGTATTTTAAATTATTTAAGTGAAATATTGAATCTAATTTTTCTATTTTGTTATGCAAATTACTATACTCCACATTTCCGCTTCCGTAATGAAGTGTTTAATAATATATGTATGTATGTGGAAGTGTAAGTATGGGTAGCTGTTTGCCTGAATATATTGCTTAGTTTTTGTAACTGTTGCCATAATTCATTTAGAAATTCAAAATAAATATTGCTTGTGAGTGTTTACTTTAATACATATATGAACAAACACATGTAAACATAATCACACATACATATAAAGATACATATAAATTTAAAATGTATCTTTAGATAGGTAGACAAGAACTCCTGCTGCTTTCCCATAATAGTTTGTAATGTAAAGTTTACTTTTATGTAAAAGTATATTATGTTTAGTTTATATCTATTCATATAATTACTTATTACTTCTTTTTCGAAAAAAATAGAAATTTTTATACAAAAGCACAGTAAGAGATATAAAAATAGTCATGAAATACTTAGAATAGGAGTAATGTCTTGCATATTGTCATGTTGAAAACATTTGTTGCATTCTTCTCTATCATAGTAAAAGTCAAAGCAATATGCTGTATCTAGCATATTGAAAACTTGTATTAAGAAAATTATTGTGGATTAAAATAAATTAATACTGAATCAGAAACAATTCCATAATTGGGCTTAAGCTCAGTAGTTTCAATTCTTATTGAATGAAATATTTTTATTAATTAATTTGAGTTTCTAAAAAAGAGAAGAAAAATTAAACTGCAGCTACCGCAGCTAGCTATTTAACGCAAATTTACAATAAAATGGAAGATAAGTTATGATTATTGTGTATACAATTATTGATTTACCTTTATAATTACAATTGTAAATTACAAATACATTTACAATTACAATTACAATTACAATTACAATTACAATTACAATTACAATTACAATTACAATTACAATTACAATTATAATTACAATTACAATTACAATTTCAATTACAATTATAATTACAATTACAATTACAATTACAATTACAATTACAATTACAATTACAATTACAATTACAATTACAATTACAATTACAATTACAATTACAATTACAATTACAATTACAATTACAATTACAATTACAATTACAATTACAATTACAATTACAATTACAATTACAATTACAATTACAATTACAATTACAATTACAATTACAATTACAATTACAATTACAATTACAATTACAATTACAATTACAATTACAATTACAATTACAATTACAATTACAATTACAATTACAATTACAATTACAATTACAATTACAATTACAATTACAATTACAATTACAATTACAATTACAATTACAATTACAATTACAATTACAATTACAATTACAATTACAATTACAATTACAATTACAATTACAATTACAATTACAATTACAATTACAATTACAATTACAATTACAATTACAATTACAATTACAATTACAATTACAATTACAATTACAATTACAATTACAATTACAATTACAATTACAATTACAATTACAATTACAATTACAATTACAATTACAATTACAATTACAATTACAATTACAATTACAATTACAATTACAATTACAATTACAATTACAATTACAATTACAATTACAATTACAATTACAATTACAATTACAATTACAATTACAATTACAATTACAATTACAATTACAATTACAATTACAATTACAATTACAATTACAATTACAATTACAATTACAATTACAATTACAATTACAATTACAATTACAATTACAATTACAATTACAATTACAATTACAATTACAATTGCAATTACAGCATTTGGGAATATTGTATATGAAAACTATTTTGTTGAATGCAACTGTTTTCAACTTTTATCATATAAAAATGTGCAGAATATGAGTGCACTTTAGTAGTAAGAAAGAAAAAAAATTATTTCTATCTTGTAATATATATTTCATAACCTGTTTATATTGTTTGTTTAGCAGCAGCCTGCAGCTGCTGTACAATCTTAAAACAGGTTACACTACTAAAGATTTTAAACTACATTTACACTTATCTTGTTTGAAACCTACCACCCCAGAGCAAGGCCAGTAGGAAATTCAAATAGGAATTGAAATAAAAAATTTAATTTTATTTAATACGGAATCTTTATAAAATTACTTTTCAAAACATTATTATTTAAGCACAATGATATAATATTCCAGCAGAATACATAAATAAATTCATGTTAACGTACGTTAATATAAAAATTAATAGTTAATAAAATTTTAAAATGTTTTAATTTTAAAGGGCATTTGAAATTCTACAAAATGTAGTAGATTTGAATTAAAATATTTATTAAAATCTGTGTAGTTTGCACTAAAATTTCGAATCTAAAACAAAAACAATTGGCTGAAGTTTTTCTTGAGCTAAAACTAAACAGCTGCAATTTAGCTAATTCACACACCTTTTTAAGTATTTCGGTTTATTATTGTATAATAATTTTGGGGAAAAATTTATTTGCATTAATAAATTTCTTCGAAAATCTAGTAGAAAAAGAAAATTTAGTAACGAAGTAGATTTTGTTTTACAGGGGAAATCTAAATTTTTATTAGACCTGTAATTTTTTATTATTCTTTTTAATTTAAAAATCCATTAGCTGACATAAATTTGTTACTTGTTGTCGAATTACATTTAAATTGTTTGCCCAATAGAAACTTTGTTTTAGCAGTAAAACTTTTATTTTCTTGAAAATTGTTTTTTCTTTCTGTCTCTTCTACCTTTTTTCGTCAATTATTCTTGGCTTTCGCTTTATATTTATATTGAATGTTAATTTTACAAAAAAGTAAAATACGGTAAAAAACTTTTTCATTTGTCTTATTTGCTGGTGTTTTGTTTTTTCTTTTCTTTTACAACAAGTAAAGAAATATGTTGCGCACAATTGACTTTGAAAATTACATTTACTGTTTGTTTGTTTTCTTTTATTTTTTTTTTAAATTTTAAAGGAATAAAAGAAAGTAAAATAAAAATAAGCGCATTTTTGCAAAACATTAAGGTATTAACACTATTTTGCTTTCTAGATGTGAAATAAAAATATGTTCAAGTCAAGGATAAGTAATTCTTTATTTTACAATATAAGAAATTGGAAGCAACTTTTTCTACTTTTAATGCCATAATTGCAAAGTAAAAATACTTGAATGATTGACTTCAGCCTTAATCGAATGGGTCAAATTAAATCTTTGGTTGGTTTAGTGTTAATACTTGACATTTCTTAGTAAACATTTGTTGTATAAGTGTACATGCACTTGTCTGCTATTTTGCATTAATGTCTCCCAACAAAATAGTTTCTGTTTTGGTAACTTCAAATGCTTGTTTAAATTAATTATGCTTAAGTTTTTCTTATATTCTTTCAGTTAAATTTATTTCCCTATTTCCCTGTTGTAGTGCACAGGCAAAAAGAGCAAAGCTTTAAAAGAAAAAAAAAATAAACAAAACTTTAGGGCAAATTTTCTAAATGACCAAAATACAAAATATTACCAAGACTGACTTGCAGCTACAGTCATCACATGCCTGGCAAATGTCAGGTAAAGGAAAAAGTCTAACAGTTGTTTGAACTTTTCGAACAAGAAACAAAATTTTTTGGCTTTAATTTTCTTTTCCTTTCCTTTCTCACGTTATTATTTTTTGAATTTTAAATTAGTTTTGCAAGCACTTATATTTTTATTTTTTGTAAACTTTTTTCTTGCTACTTTTGCCAAATAAAATGACGGTGCAAAACTTTGCTGTTAATTTTTTTTGTTTTCAGTTTCTTTCAATGTTTTGCTGTAAGCATAACGAGGATGGAGACAGAAGTAAAAGAAAAGTATTCGAAACTTTTTGACAAAATCAAACAAAATTAATGACCAGTACAACAATTGCTAAAATATTTTTCGTTTTAAAAGAAAAACAAATTTCTTTAAAAGATAATTGTTTTTAATTTAAATTTTGAGGCCAAGTTATTTCTAAAATATGTGTGTACCGGTACTAATTTTTTAAAATTGTTATTGAATGCTTAAAATAAATTAATGCCAGTAGCTGCCATAAATTATTATAAAACTGTTTGAAATTTAGCTGCCCTCGTATTTTTTAAGCTTAATGAATATGAAGTGAGTTAAATGAATGAATTACTTATAAGCTAAAAGTCATATACAAGCACACACCTTAACTAAAAAAAATGATGTATAAAGTTGGAAAAAAGGATACAACTAATGACGGCAAAGTGAAACTTAATGCAATATGGTCTGAGCATATAATTTGCTTCTTTATGTTTTTCTTACTTTTTCTATTATTTTTTTTTTGATTTTAAGAATTCTTTACGACTTGTGTATAAAAAAAATTAATGAATTATAAAAGTGAAAAAAGTAAGTTTTATAGAAAGTTTTAGCAAATCAGTATGCGAAAGTGCATGCTATGACATGTGTTATGTGGTTGCATAACAAAGTAATTAGTGCTAATATTTATAAATAGCAAGCCGCAATGATATTGCAAAATTAATATAATTTGTGGACTATAAATTGTACTGCCATTTAAATTTAATTTTGCTTATACACAGTTTGTGTCTGTATAACTGAGGCTTAATGTAAAGAAACTATAAATGTACTTTTTTGATTTGCTAAAAGTAAAAATACCTTTTAAGAAATATTGTCACCGATACTAATACGTAAAAATATTTTACGATTTGAGATACAATTTCAATAAATTTATATACAAATTACAATACCGAATATATTTTTTACAAGTTTGTGATTTTTTTCTTTTGATATAACTCAAAGGAATCTCAAGTCACTTAACACCACCTAGAGCCATATGTCAGTTTAATAAATTTATCGTTAGTTTGCTGAGTAGTGCAATCTAAGAATGTACATTTTCTTTGAAATATAGAAACTAAGATTAAAGATTAACTTTTTTACAACTACATATATACATATTTAAATTTAAATACATAAGAAGCCCAATTAAGAACTTATTCCTGATTAAAATTCATTCTAAATCAATTTAATTGAAATATGTATTACGATTTTGTTTCCCTTTCATAGAAACAATCATTTAGGTGAGTTAATTTGTGTAATTAAATTAAATTTTCTGCTAAATAGTTAACTTGATATTTCCATTGCTCATACGCATGATTCTAAGTTGTATTCAAGTGAAAGCCTAAAAGCATGCAATAATTCTTGTTAATATTTGTACCCTCTATTAAATATTACTCATACGTATTGCTAATTTATTTGAACTGCTGAATACAATTTTTTTGATAAGCAGCGTTGCCAACTTTAGTATTTAAAAACACCCCTTAATAGAGAAAAAAATGCGCCATTAAATAAAAACGCAACAAACGTAGAATTTCTTTTTTAATTTAAAATATTTATTGAATGAAGTTTGCAATTTTCTATTAAAAATATTAATATTAAACAGACAGTTCTGGATTTTCAGAATAAGTAAAAATTAAAATAAATAAATAAATAAAATTTAATCAAAAAAATTACACAAATTTGCTTATAATCATTTGTACTAGATACATAACATAATACTTTTTTAATGTCATAAATTTTACAAAAAAAAAAATAAATAAAAATAGATAAAGTATTAATATCAAGGATTCAAAATTAATAATATTTTAGCATTTATATTTTAATATAAATATTTTTAAGAATTTATCGGGACAGTACTTTGTTTATGTTAAGCTGTTTAAAACACACGCAACAGCCATTTTTTCTACCAAAACAATTACATACTATAAAAATCTAAAATAGACAAAAAATTTAATATAATGAAATGTTTATTTTTCTTTACATAATACAAATTATTTACAACAACAAAATGGGTTTAATTTGTGCACATGATTTCGTATGTTATAGGCGTCATTATTTTTTGTTCTTATTTTGATGTGCAAAACTGATTGTAAAAATTTTGCTCTGTTGAATGAAATAGTTATGAAAAAATTGTTTCTTATTGACAAAGATTTTTTCTTACAAAACAAAACCAAAAAATTGTATTGAACTTGCTTTGATGTCATTAAGCATTAAAAAGCACCGACTTTAAAAGAGCGCACCGTGCACCAACGGAAGAAAATTTTGCACAAAAAATATTTTAAAATCACTTTAAATTATGCTAAATGCGCCGAATTGCTAACGCTGTTAATAAGAAGAACGAAAAGAAAAAAATCAAATGAAACAAAATAAGAAGTAATTTTTTCGTGGTAATCAAAGACAATTTTTTATTAAATTTTTTATATATTTTATTATTTAAGACATTTATAAAATAACATATTTATTAGCCTTGTCATGAGTTCCTTATGTGAAAATTTCCGAATTAAATTTTTTTTCACACGGATTATAATTTCGTATCAATAATTCGAATAAAATTAAAAGCTTACATATTTCCCCTTTTTCCAACAGACAAATCTTTCTGAATGATCTTTTTTCATAAATTGTTAAAATATTTCGCAATCTTGTGAACTTTTTTGATACAAATTGTTCACAGGTTCGAAAATATTTCTGTGAAAAATTATTTATGATAAGCCTGATTTCCAAAAGTTTATTTTAATTGAAATTTATTTGTGACTGTTCGGAATATGTGGTTGAAGTAGATTGATTATTTTTCAAAGCACCAATGAAATATATGTAGACAATGCTTAAGCAATAGCAAATAAACTTATATGATAATATTTTATTCGACCTTTTTATTTATTAAATAAATATAAATTTTATTTCAGCCTTAGGAATTTTCTTTTAATTGATAATAAGTTTTTAAGCTTTTTCAGGAAATAATAAAATTATTTTGAAGAAGCTACACAACGTTGCAGCAAAATATTGAATTGTTTCTAAATAAAAAAAAACCTAAAGCTGAAATATAATTTTCCCTTAAATTCATACCCCATATTCATAAAAAATAAAACGAATTTGAAATCTATTATAGGAAAATTTTTTTATGAAAAATTTGAAATAAAATAAATTTCAAATTCATTTTAAATTTTATGAATATGGGGGCTAATATTTAAAATTTTTCTTAAAAAAAACATTTTCTTAAAAAATATATTTCAAATTAATTTTTTTTATTGATATGAGCGTATAAATATTATATTATTTTTTCTTGAACAAATTAAAACAAAAAATACATAAACCTTTTTCCCTTAAACTAATATAAATCTCTTTATTACTTAGAATGATTTAACATTTGCATTATTAAATATGAAATAGTACATTTAGTAGTTGCTAAGAATTACATATTTTACTAGTTCATTCACGTTTTTAATTGAAACTCGGCCAGACGTTGGTAATTTTGTTTCATTCATTAATTGGTATATATACATAAATTATGACTAAGGTAAATTTATTTTAATAGTTATTTCTGCTTTGTGATTTCTTGTTTCACAATTCCATATAAGCTTAAGAGGAAAATAAACGTAAAGACTTTTATTTCTTATTGTTTTTAATTTCTTTATACATTCTGCAGCAAAGGAAAAAGAAAAATGTTACTTTGAACACGAATCTTTTCTTGAGGAAGGGTATTTATACAAAAAAATTGTATAAGAAAGTTACATTTACTCAATAATATCAAAGCAAGGTATGTTAAATATCAAAACTTAGTTACACTGCTTTAATTATAGGTTGCAAGTTTTTTAAAATTTTATCACAATATGGACTTAAAAAATTTTTTGCAATAATTGAACATTTTTAAGGATCTCTAGCCCTTAGGACATTTTATTAAAGTAAAACTTGTTCTGTCCATCGGAATTTATTAATACAATCATTAATTATATTAATTGAAAGCTTTTGTTGAATACATATTTTTCTCTGTACTAGAATTTATATTAAAAACAAATTTAATCGGCTTATTGTATTCAAAAGAAAAAAAACACGACAAATATTGAAATAAATATTAGCGCAATGAAGTCATTCTAATGTAAATTTCATCTCTTATTTGCCAGTATGAGTATTTGATTGAATATTTAACAAGCAAATATAAAGTTATACGCATGTTTGTATATACACACACATATAGGCAGATATTTGTGAATAGTGCTCCTACACACAATGATTTTCAGCCAATTCAATTTTAATTCAATTGTTAACATGCATAACATCCTACAAATTATTTTCAATTAGAAAATTTGTGATACTCATCAACTCAATACACGCAATTAGACTTTACATTCGAATCAATTCAATTCATATACGATTCGTTGATGATGATGATGGTGATTTTTGTAAATAATTAAGAGAGAAGTACAATCACAAAACACACCAATACAAGCGCACGCATATACACAAAAACACAAGCAAAACAAAAACACGCACTTTTGCTCACAATGCGTTATGTATTAGTATTTTGAAGGTTTCGTCTCTCAGTACATTTAAAAATTTTTAGACTACACACAAAGAAACATTAATTATTTTTGGTTATTTTAATTATTATTTTTGGAACTTTATTTATTTCCATATTTATGATTTGAATGGTTTCGCATCGCTTTTTAAGCCTAATTACATGATTTTCACTTTTTGCCGTTGCTAGATACGGTATCCAAGTTTAATTAGAGCATTAATTGATTCAATAATATTTTTGTGTAAAAAAAATGCACTAATACTAATTTCATGAAGGAGAAAATTTTTATGTTTTAAGTTTTAATAATTGCTCCGCTATAATGTAAAAATTATAATGAATAAACTAGTAAAATATATAATTCTTATCGACTCCTTAATGTGCTATTTCGTAATTAATAAAGAAAAAGTAAACTTAGAACTAAGTAGGAAAGAGCATTTAGTGTGCTTATAGGGGAAAAACACTTTATATACGTTTTTATCATTTATTTAATAACAAAAAGTATAATTAAAATGTTTTAGGAATATCACAAAAAATCAATTTAAAATATACTACCGATTTTGTTCCCTCTGCCTATTTCTCTTTTAAATGATCTTATTAACAGAGTTGTCAATTCAGTTTGTTTCGCATAGTTTTTGGCTCGTTTCTTAATTTTTGGTTTGGTACAAATATTTCACTATAACATTGTTGTTCGTTTGTTACAATAAATTTTTAAAAATATTTTATTTATATTTTATAAACGGAACTTTTATTAATTTTGAAATCTTACTTTTAAATGTTGATCTCTTTTCATAGTATTAATAAAATTAAAAACAAAATTTATTATATTATTTATTGTTGTGCGTGCTGGAAAGTAACGAAAGAAAACTTTCGACTTACAATTTATGTTGAAAGCAAAAACAAATTTTCATATTTTATTATTGTTTTCAAAGTTTTCAGTCTTAAGTTTTCCTGCGTTGTTGTGAAACAGGCCATTATTTATTTATTTTTTTATATATTTTTTTTACTAAAAATTCAGAACTGTCTGATTTATTGTTATATTTTAAATACAAAATTGAAAAACTAATTCAATAAAAATTTTAAATAAAAAAGAAATTCTAAGCTTGTTGCATATTTTAAATATCACGTATTTTCTCTATTTAGGAGTGTTTTTAAATTTAAAAGTTGGCAACGCTGTCTATTAAACTTATTTTATTCAGCACTTCGAATTATGGTTACGTATGAGCAATATTTAAAAGAAACCACATTTATTTTATAACAACTATTGCATACTTTTAGGCCATCCTTTGTGTATAAGCTGCGTATGAGTGATGCAAATAGCAAATAAAATATTTTATGATAGTTTACAGAAAATGTAATTTAATTGCCCAAATCTCGATACAAAAGTGATGTTTATATGAAAAAAAAAAACTAAATCATATGGGCATTTCGCTTCGTACGCTTTTAATGTACAAAGAATATAGAAAACAAAACTTTTACTAGAATTTTTTTTTGCGAATTGATAGCATTTTGCTAGCGCTATGTTCAGTGCAAAAGATGGATTCCATCGAGTTTAAGTTTTTATAATGATAGTTATAAAAATGTTGTCCAGAACTTACGCAAAATAGAAGTTAAATTTGGCTGACAGTAGTGAAATGTAAAATCAGCGAAATGGAACAGAATAATGAAAACATATTAATTTATTTCAAAAGAGTATTAATGTAGGTCTCTATCCAGTATTTACATAATAAAATATCCCTCTTGGTTTTTTTATTGGCTTAATTACCGGTTGCGAACGTACGGATCGCAAACGTACCATTTTTCCACATGCTTTTTTTTTATTATATCCCCATGCCTTTTTCCATTTTCGAATTTGTTTTTCATTCTTCTTACATTTTTCTCTTCTTAATTGATTGTATAAGAGAAATTTTTATTTTTTGAATGTAAAATAATAAAATAATAAAAATTAGAAGCAGCTTAAAAAGTAAATATAAAATTTTCCAGCTTCCATCCCAATTTCCTCAAGTAAAATAGCTGATATATGCTATGAAACCGTTCCATTATAAAAACATACAGGGAAATGCCCCTAATTTGTTCGTTTTTGGGGATTTTTTCAGTTTTGAGCCTATGTTTTATTTTTGGCGATTTTTGTGTGAGCTTTTTTCTTGTTTTGGCATTTTTTTCTTTTTTTTTCTTTTTTATATTGGCATTTTTTTATTCAGGTGATTTTGTTCATTTTAGCGATTTTATTTTCATTTTGGTGGTTTATTTTAGTTTTATAATTTATTTTAAATATGCGTTTATTTCGTTTTCTGGATTTTTTCCCGCTTTTTGCCATTTTTTCGGTTTGACGGTTTTATAATTTTTGAATTTTTCAGTTTTAATGTTTTTGAAAATTTCCAAAAAATTTTTTGGTTGATTACTCAAAACAATTTATATATTTTTTCCCTGTGTATAATCAATCTAACGAATACCTATCGGTGTTTACACACTTACACAACAACTGCAATGATATATGATATGAATAAGTGCGAATGTATGCGTGCACAAATAATTTTACATATTATCATATGCAGCTGTATTTTATTGTGGTCATGATGTATACTTTGGCGGTTATTGCTGACATAAGCCACAAATGTTAATTTCATGTTGTTTGCTTATAGTCTTCACATTTAAGTATATGCATATACTCTACATATTTTGTACTACAGATGTATTAGTTATTTATCCAATATTTGTATGTATGTATGTATATGTGTATGTATATATGCATGTGTAAACAAATACTCTTTTGCATTATATAAATAAACCATGTAAATAGAGCAAATGGCAGTGGAATTATATTGAATACAATTTGCCAATATTTAAATATTGTAATATTTGGGTTAGTGTACTATAAAGTTAATTTCATAATTATATTGACAATGATCATTAAATTGGAAACAATTTTGTAAATATTTAAATGTTATGATATGTAAAATTTTATAATGTTATGTGTCCATTGAAAATAATCAATTTAATTTTTAAGAATAAATTTTTTATGAGTTATTTTTGGCTAGTTATGAAAGAAACAAATGCTGCTGGGATTAAACAAATTTTGTTTTGTTTTCTATAATTTCTGAATCCTTAAAAAAAAATTACAAAATTTTGTTGTCTAAAAAATATATACACATATACCCCCATATTCATAAAATTTTAAATGAACTTAAAGTGCATTTATTTAAAATTCTTCGCACAAAATTTTCCTAAAATGGATTTAAAATTCATTTTATTTTTTTTATAAATATGGGGCATAGATTTTTATTTATTTTATATTAAAAAAATCTTAAGCATAAAAGGAATTTTAAGCAATAATAACGAAATATTCCTTAAAAACTAAAATTTATTTTGCAACAAATTTTTAAGCATTCATAAATTTAATAATATTGTTATTTTAAAAAAATCGACATATATGTATGTATGTACTCCTGACAGTATAACTTCTGCAAATTTCCTGCAGCAATATTTTGAAGTAAGAAAAAAAAACAGAGCAATAAATCTTGATTTTAACAAAGAACAATAGACAATAACAATATTTTTTTAAACAAAAACTATTTTAAAATAGAAAAAAACAGACATTTTAAAAATATACAAATGCAGTAAACATGAAGCCAAAGCCAAATAAATATTTAAAATTCTCTTAACTTTATGTCTGTGCAATTATGAATGTATAAGTGTTTGTGTGTGTGTGTGTGTGAGTGAGCATGAAATTTGCAATAAAATGTTGCACTTTATTATTCAAAAAATAATAAAATATTTTATATGGCTATAAACTTCTCTGTTGTATGTTGGTTGCATTTTCATGTTAATTTTTTGTAGATGTGTTTTCAATTGAAATTTTATTAAAATTGCCCAATTTGAAAATTAAATTAAATTAAATAAAATAAAATAAACACTTCTAAATTAAATTTGTATTTGAAATTTATATTTTTATGGCTAAACTTTAAATTTATTTCAAATAAATAAATAAATAATAAAATGGCAACATTTAAAAAGTGCTTAGGTCCTAATAAGCTAATTTTGAAATAATGGCATTCCTCTAATATTCATATTAAAAGATATATATATATCTGATAAAAACTCTTAGTAATAATAATAAAGTCTAAATGATTATTACTTTTTTCATTTTTCACTTATGCTTTCAGTTTTGCAAAACTCCTCATTGATAATACGAAAAATACAAAATCTTGCATTTTAGAAATGGGTGGAGGATCGGCCATAAAATTTCTATGGATCAGATCTTTGCATTGAAGTCGCTTTTTTTGACATTATTATTTTTTTTTAATTTTTACACTAATACCCGTATTCTAGCTTCTCTGCCAGTGACAAAATTATAACAAAACTAAGGTAAATGACTATTTATATATCTTTGTTATTCTGAAAAATATTGTCATGAATAAAATATAACAAATTTGTCACTTTATGAAAAGCAAATAACAAAATTACAATTTATTAATTGTACTTTTAATTTTCTTTTTAGGTGTGAGAATTAAAGAGAAAAAAGCGTGATTATTGAAAAATTTTTAACATCTTAACAACTTTTTTGTGCACTTTTTTTTGCAAAGTAAAGGAAAAAATTTATTAATTTTTTTTTAGAATAACTTCTAGGGACTTTGTAGTGTTTGCTCACAATAAAACTAGAAAACTTTTGCGAATATATTAATACAATGTGAACGTGTCTAGATACAATAACACTTTTTTACCTTAAAAGTTTTAATTTTTTGACGCTAAAACTTTTTGTTCAAAATCGTTTAATCAAAAACACACATCTCTACTGACCTTCAATAACACTTTGTGCAAAAAACCCAATTTTTGTTTGCACTTTTTTTAAATAGAAGAACGAATATTTTGTTTTCATTTTTTTCAGCATAACTTACCAGGACTAATAACTTTTCACTACCAATATTTGGCATAGCAACAACAAAACCTTAAAATAGTAATTAGTAAAATCTGAACGCAAAGTGCAACAATATCAAAGAAAGGAAAAAAATGCTATAAAAGTACAAAGCTAACGTTTATAAGTTGCAAAGTGGTCTTAATGATGTACATAAATAGATACTTTCAGGTTATATTGATATGTTTACAGAGTTTGTCCAGCTTTAAAGAAGATACCATTTTCCCAAATGTTGTTAGCAAAAAATTAGGAGTCCCTGTAAGTTATTCCGGAAAAAGTGAAACAAATTTTCCTTAATTTTTGCAAAAAAAAGTGTAAGAAATTATTCTTTTGGCATACGATGCAAAGATTTGTTTGAAAGAGGGGTTTACTACCTTCTGCTATCAAACCTATGTAAGACTCCATTACAAATTTTCTTATTATTATATTTTAAATAAATAAAATTAGTTTTCAGTTGGACATAAGTCTCACCATATTATGTTGAAAGCTTTTTTGAGAATTTTAAGCTTTTTCTTGTCATATAAACAACAGAATACAATTACAATGGGCGCATTCATAAGACGTATTGCAAAATGAACAGCTGATGAATGTAAACAATTGAAAAGGAAAAAAGACGAGCAAAGAAAATAATTTAGATTGATTAAATTAATTAGTTTAGCTAAAAGTATGGACAACAGAGAATTTGTAATGAATTCAGCAGCCCAAGAGTCGTTGTTTTTCGCATTAAAATTTGCTCCACAAAATAAATATTCTGTATTGGCACTGCAATAAAATGAGAGACCTGCGCCTATAGTATTTGTACTTTAACGCTAAGCCGCCATGTGCTCCAAAAATCTTTAAACGCAATAGTAAATTAAATATGTAATATATAATACAAATAAATAGCATAATAAACATACATATGTTTGATAAAATTAGTAATTTAATTTAATTCTTTTATCTCGTTCCTTTATCACATTTTAAATGTAAAATTTAACAAATATTTGCAGCCGCCACCTAACAAAGCAATGTTGCATTATATATATAACTGGCATAAGTCTTTTGGATCAGCTGTTCAGGCTGAGCATAATATGTTGACTATAGGTAGCGAAAAAAATTTTACAATGGAAAAAATGGCAGCAATTAGCCAACTGTTGAGTGGAGCGAAATAACTCAACTATGCGTTTCTAAGACAAACACTCAACGGTTGCGCAACAGTTATGTCTTATGAATGCGGCCAATTTTATTTTAAAATATATAAGAAGAAACTTGACAAAATTGTATGATAAGAAAATTTTCCAAAATTTATTAGAATACGGGTATAAATTTCTTAATCCATTTTTCTTGTGAAAAATTAAAAAACAAAAACAAATTATTTATATTTGATTTTACAATGCTTTAAGATCATCAATCGCTATGAAGCTAACCCAACATGTTCAGCACTTGTAAAGAAACAATCTCAAAGTTGAAAAAATAGGCGGAGCCACGCCACAATAAAGATTAATATTACATGCTTCTATTTGACCAACTTTTTGTAATACTATAATAAGGTTAAAAAAATTGCAATCTTGCAGTTAAAAAGTGGGCAGGGTCACGCCTATTAAATTTTAATACTATATTTCAACTGTTTGTACTTAACCAATGTTTAGGAAACTTGGCATACACCTTGAGCTCGTAAACATATACAATATTTCATTCCAAAAAGTGGGCGGGCGCCCATTAAAATATAATTTTATTTTTCACATGCTTCAACTTTAGCGACTTTTACAAAACTTCTCACACACACCCTTAGCTCTGAAAAATACTTAATCTTGTGTTCAAAAAAGTGGGCGGGACTGTTCCCATGAAAAGTTAGTGTTTAATTGTGTGTAGTTCTATTTATTCGATTCCCACAAAAATTTGCAAAGCGTTTCGGCTTTTAGAATGACATAATATTATTCTTAAAAAAGTGGACGGGGTCATATCTGAGTGGCACCGATTTCGATTAAACTTATAGATTGGACACGCAAACAAATTTTATTTAACTGAATCTAAATTATTAACCCCGACCAAAAAAAGGAGTGTTATAATTTTGTAGTGTGCGTCTGTATATCTGTGTATCTACACTCAGGGAAAAGCTGCAACTTAAAAATAAGAACGCGTCACATTAATTTAATAATTTTCAATATAATAGAAAAAAATATGTTGATATACTTAAAAATAACTAAAATTAGTAAATTAATATTAAAGGTATTCATTTCAGTTTTTTTCCTCGTTGGAAAAATGGAAAAATTTAATTTTTTACAAAAACACAGGAAAAAAAATTTTAAAAAAATTTTTGAATTTTTTTCCTTGTGTTTGTTGTCAAAAATTACATTTTTCCATTTTTCCAACGAGGAAAAAACTGAAATGAATATTTTTATTGTAAATTAATATATTTCCATATAGAAATGAAAATTTCAACATGACTTGACTTTCGTTAATGTTTCTGATTAATTCAATATGGTTGTTATTGATTTTAAGCTTTTTTCCCTGGGTGTATGTATTGGTGTATCTGTGTGTCTGTACGCGTCCACGTACAGCCCAAAAGGCTGGACTGATTTTTTGTTAGTTTTTTTTTGTTTGATCAAGTCATCTTTATCAAAAGGGTTCTTAGTTAGTTATGTTTTAAGATATCACATTTTCTCTAGATATCGCCCCTATCATGTTAAACTATACAATATGAAAATTTGTAATTTTCGAAAGAGTGTGAAGAATACTCATCAATTGTGAATTTAAAGTCAGCGTATTCATTAAAGTTCCAGGCTTAAAACATTTCTGATTAAGTTATCTATCGTTTTGAAACTATGCATATCGTGATACCAAGATAATCTAAATCTAAAAAACGAATTTTGCACATTGGATAATTTGACGAGGTAAAGACGATATATTCAGGGGTTTTTAATATTTTTAATTTCTGTTATTTTTAAATCTTTAGTGCTTATTTTTGAAGTCCGTTTAATTTTTTTTTAAATGTTTTATTTTTATTCTCTAAGAGTTTTATACCTTAATTCAGTAGAAAAAGATTTAGGACATTTTTGTCTGAAAATGCTTTTGACTTGTTTTGCTTGAATTCTGTAAATTGGATATTTTCTTCAAAAATGGTTGTTGTCTTTGATAATGAAAAATAAAAACATTATTTTCATGTTCGTAAAACATAAAATTTAAATTAAAGTTTTATACAATAGTTTGAAGAATATATGAAGAAATATGCGTTGCATATACAGTCGACTCCGCTTTACTGGAAATAACCAAAACCCAATGTTTTTTCAGTTATCCGATTTTTTCTCTAAAATGTAGTTCGGATTACTGAAGTTTCTTACAGTTAAGCAAACTGCTTGAAATCAGAGCAATAAAATAGAAAAATACAATAAAGTACGTAAGAGCGCAAAGAACACATTTTTTAACGGACAAAACATGCAAAATTTTTTCAGCCTTAAGCGGCCCATACACTACAACAGCATGCACGTGCAATCAAGCTATTGTGCAATCATGCTCAAGCCACATAACATACCAGCAAGCTGGTACAATACTCACTTGTTTAAAAAATTAAAGAAAGGTGGTTCTGAATAGTGATATTTTGTAAATATTAGCAGCTATGTACAACTAAAGTGCTCAAATTCCATTTTCCATTAAAAAAAAAATTATTTTTAAACAAATTACAATTTTTAAATGAATACTTACTCCTTAACAACTTTACTCAGCTGACCTTACTTCAGTATACACAATACCAGCAAGCTTGTACCATCAGCAAAATATCAAACTCTATTTGACATCACTACAAAAAAACGTACAATCACACAAAATGCCCATACACGATCCAACCGCTGGCACAAATACTTGATTGCGCATGCATGCATGCTGTTATAGTGTATGGGACGCTTTATGTTAGGCAATCGATTTTAAACAAATAAATTTCTCATTGTTTATTTTTTCAATAAAGTGAAGTAAGTTTCATACAAAATGTAGTTGTGGCCTTGCTTTTTTGTTTTCAATAATGCGATATTTTCAGTAAAGCGATGTTTCACTTAAGCGAAGTGATTAAGACTAGCGCTGCATTTAAAATCATTGCGAGGATTTGTATCGCTTTCAGTAGTTTGATTTTTTCTTCAGTAAAGCGTGTTGCGCTAAAGCGGATTCGTCTGTAATGTTTGGAAGAAAATCATAAAGCAAATACACAAACCTTCTAGCACAGACAATAAATAATAGTTGTTTTAAAGAATCACAACTGCTGCTTTTTTTCGTGCATAGACAAGACAATACAATCGTCGCATAGAATTAGAATTCGGGATTTAATATTTTACTTCTTTAAGAAAATAAAATAGTTTTTGCTTGAAAGATTTCATTATTAAATAAATAAATGAAAATATTGTAACATTTGGAAAACCTTTAAGCTTAAGAAAATTTAGAAACATTTTGGACATTTATTTAGGAATACAATTTCCATAATCATTTCCCCTATTTTGTGTGTTTTACAAAACTCTTTGTAAGCTGAAGAAATATATAAAAGTTAAGCTTACTTAATATCAGTAATTTCTTACACCGTATTATTTAGAAGCCTGCATAAATTCAAAGGCTATTGATATACATAAATACATAATGAAATAAGAGAAAGAAATCTGTTATTTATAGGCCATGTCTTGAATCTCATAAGGAAAGACCTCAGCTAAGAATAACAAATACTTAAACATTTTTGCAGCTTATGAAATGTTACCGTTGCTCTTTGTTTTATTAGTGGTGTTAGTAAAATCACACATTAGTTATGCATACTCACACACGAACTCATCTGTTCATATATGTATTAAAGTCCTGCACAAGACCTTTCAAGACATGAGAGATTTTTCAATTGCTTAACTACTAAATAATACTGTTGATAAGATATTGTTTTCAGTTGTTTGTCTTGCCAACAGTGTTGTTTAGCGTTTGCTTTAGAATATTTCGCTGTAGTAAAGCATTTGAAAAATCTCTCATGTCTTGAAAGGTTTTATAAATGGTCTTATGCAGGACTTTAATATGTATTTATGTGGAAAAATATATGCTTAAGTATTAAGGTTGTAAATGTTTATAGCTATACCCAAACTCTTTATCCTGCTGTATACCACTTATTACTGTTGCATTCATTGTATTTCATTTCATTCATTTCATACCTCCAATAACATGTACAAAGACAATAAAGTATCAACTGAACCATTAATCAGTTGGGGGGTCACATAACATTTTTCCGGTCTTCTTGTTGTATTAAACCAGACGAACAAACAAAAGCCTTTTCTATTCGTTACATAAAATATGTATTTGCGAAGAGGGCTTTTGTGTTGTTCTCAACATTTTACACGTTGTGCTGCTGAAAGTAATATTGTCTGTATGTATGCATGTATTTTCACGTACACATACTTCTATAAAACTCACGTATACGTATACTCATTCATTTAAGTTTTTATTCATACAAACTGAAACACGAGCAGAGTGGAGATACACACATTAAGCCATAAATAAATGTTTGTGCATTGTTGAGATCATAAATAATTGACGACAATTTAGCACTTTGAATATCTTGTAAAGAAAAAAATATGTAAAAATGTTAAAATGTTAAAATGTTTTATTTTTATTTTTTTTATTTATTTTATGTATTTAACAAGAGTTTTATTTTTGTTCTCACATGTGTGCCAATGTGCTGCCTGGTATGTTGCCTTGTATTCATTTTAATCCATTGATAGCGCAGAAGTGTCACATGTGTATGTCTCAAGTATTTTAAAGATGTTAGATGAAAAAGTATGTCAGTATCTTTATGGAGTTATGTAAAGACTGGTTGAAGTAAATTATGCTCGTTAAATTTAATACATTATTGTAAGGAAATCTGAAAAGTCATAAAGATAAGTGAGACAATCAGCGCATTTATTTTATAGAAAACTCAACTGTGTCAACGCAGCACACTTTTCTTTAAGAAAAATATTTATTATTATTATTTTTAAATTTATTGTAATTTAAATTATAATGAACTAAACTTAAGCAAAGCATTAGCAACTACTGGCTGCTGGCTTAGAAAAAAAGAAATCTACTCTGTCACTACAGCAAATTTTTTGATAGAAAGGTACTTCGTTGCAACACAATACACTTTTCTTATACAAAATTCAACTGCGCCACTACAGCGCAGTCTTTTTTTAAAAAAAGCTCGACTCTGTCTTTATACCACACTTTTCTTATAACAGCCAACTTTGTCACCACTGTACACTTGTCTTATAGGAAAGTTAACTGTACCACTAGAATCTGCCATCTTTAAAAATTTTGTGATATAGAAAAAATTTTTATTTAAAATTCGACTGTGCCATTACAGCACAGCATACTTTTTCCTATAGAAAAAAAATTGTTCTTGTACGAATATGGCGTCCGTACTATCACAGCACACTTTTTTTTAAAGAAAAGCTGATAGTGTTAGCACACTATAATTTTTTTATAGCACGTTCAACTGTTCCACCATATTTGAATCCCTTGATAGCCCACATGGTTACATGCCCTACAAACTTAAAGATTGTTAAATGAAAAGTGTGTCAAACTCTCCATGGATATATGTAAGGACTGGATAAAGTAAATTATGCTTTTAAAAATTAATGCCTAAAACATCATAGAGATATGAAAGAAAAAAACGGGGCAAATTTGATATTTAATAAAGTCTTAAAGCTCACCGTGGGCTGATAAAGAAAAAAAACGGAAAGATATCATAAAATTCTTAAGTCTTATACGTTTGTAGGGGAAGTGTTTTAGATATTATGTTTTAAATAAAATATAAATAATTGTGGCAAATTCTCAAAAGGTGGAAGCAAAAAAAACCTTTGACATTTTCTTAAAAATATACAAATACGTAATTAGTTCGTGCAGGATTGCACGAGCTGCATATTTTTTTATAGAAAACTTAAGCTTTTACAAACGGTATAATTGTTCACTCCCCAGCAAAACCAAATGGAAGTCATTCTAGTGGAACTACATTCTCATTGCTTTCAAAAAATCGATATTTTTTATTTGCCGAGAGTGCGCAAAAAACCATGTAGAAGCTTACTTTAGTCATACAAAACCTTGTATCTCGTCCATAGTGTTGGAAAATACTCACCAGAATTAAAAAAAATTTTTTTTAAAGAAATTTATGAACTAATTTTAGTCTAAAATTTAAAAGTTATTTGCTTAAATTTACATGAAAACACTTCCTTAATTCACAACAATTTGAATCGTGTATTTGTGTATCAAATAAACTTTTTGTTTTTTAGTTGTGAACACCCTCTGTGTATTGTATTGATATTTTTAATGAAAAAAGAAGACCAAGCTACATACAAATTCTCTCAGAGAGCCTCTCTGAGAGAATTTGTATGTATGAAATAAAAGTGTAATTGTGTATTTAATTTTTATATGAAAATTTCATACAACATATGTTACACTCTTGTATTTAATATGATAATTCAATCGATACAGAGATACAAGAGGTGTTGTGAATTAAGCAACTGTTTTGGATTTAAATTCGTATAGAAAGAAAGAAATTGTTAAAATAGGTAACTATTTACCATTTTCCTAGATGATAATATTATCATAGATCACAAAAAAGGGAACTTCTTGCAATGACAATCCTATGTAAAAATCATTAGAACGGATCGAAATTTTCACTACTTCCAGATCGCAAACTCTACATTTTCATGACTCTTTTGGAGTGCATTTTTTTCTAGGCTAAGGCAACTAAGTTTACAAACTATAGTAGCCACACCACTTCTTCTGGAAATGAAAAAAAAAATCCTCGGAGGCGGTGTACTCTTTATAACGAAGAAGCTATTGCTGCTGCAGGACGCAGTTTAAAAAAAGAATCAATATAATGCGACTTTGCCTCTCAAGCAAAGGGTTCCATACGGGCACTACATATTTATGAAATATTATACGAACTTGAGAGCATATAATCGAATAGATATTCAATATAGATATCTAAAAAAATATATGTACCCGGAGAACTTTCTTTTACAGTTTTTAGCGATTTTTTTAACCTTGGCAATCTTTTTTTAGCTCTGGAACTTATTTTAGCGTATGAGATTTTTTTCGGATTTTGGCGTTTTGGCCTTTTTTTGTTTGTTTTTGTATTTTTTTTGGTTTTTGGCAATTTTTTGAGCTTTGGTACTTATTCTTAGTTTTGGCACTTTTTTTCATTTGTGAGATTTTTTCGGGTTTTAGCGTTTTTTTAGCTTTGGCGTTTTTTTTTTTGAATTCTTTGTGGTTTTTTGGCGATTTTTTGAGTTAAGGAGATTTTTTTTAGTTCTGGAGCTTTTTTCGTTTGTGAGACTTATTCTGGCGTTGTTTTGGTTTTGGATTTTTTTTTGTATTTGCCGATTTTTTTAGTTAGGCGCTCTTTTTGTTTTGCCGATTTTTTTTTTCGTTTTCGGGGATTTCTTATCGTTTGCTATTTTTCATTTTTGAAATTTTTTTTGTTTATGAAATTTTTTTGGCGGTTTTTTAACTTTGGCGTTTTTTTTTGTTTTTCGAATTTTTTCGGGGTTTTTTTGTTTTTAGAATTTTTGCGGTTTTTGTTTTAACTATTTTTTATGATTTTTGGAATTTTTGGATTTTTGGCTTTTTTGTTTGTTTTGACAACTTTTTTCAGTTATTGCGCTTTTATGTTTTGTTTTTTTCGGTTTTGGGTGATTTTTTATCTCTGGCGTTCTTTCTTTTTTCTCAATTTTTTCGGTTTTTGGCGTTTTTTCCTAGGTTTCTCACTTCTTCTTAGTTTTGGCGATTTCTTCTCCTCTTTGCTTTTTTAGCTTTGGCGATTTTTTAGTTTTAGCGTTTTTTCAGTTTTGGCGATTTTTCAGTTCGGCAAGTTTTTAATTTTTGTGTTTTTTTTGTTTTTAGAATTTTTGGGTTTTTTTTAGAATTTGTGCGGTTTTTGGCGATTTTTTAGTTCTGTCGCTTATATCGCTTTGACGATTTTTTTCGCTTTTTGGCGATTTTTTAGTTTAAGCGCTTTTTCTTAGTTTTTGGCTCTTCTTTCGTTTATGAGATTTTGTCGGTTTTTTGCGTTTCAAGGCTTTGGAATTTTTTGTTTATGGAATTTTTTTGGTTTTTGGCGATTTTTAGCTTTAACGTTTTTTGTTTTTGGAATTTTGCGATATTTTTATATATGACGATTTTTTTAATTTTGGCGCTTATACCGCTTTGATTATTTAATCGGTTTTTCGGAGCTTTTTTTTTGGAATTTTATTGGTTCTTGGCAATTTATTTTAGTAAGGGCAAATTTTTACGTTCTGGCGCTTTTTTCGCTTTAAATTTTTTTTGGATTTTTTCTTTTGATTTTTTTAGTTCTGCTACTTTTTTCGATTTATTGATTTTTTTAATGTGATTTTTCCAGTTTATTTAAAAATTTTAATAAAGCAATTTGTCAAAATTACATCAACTTATAGAATACCCCTTAATGTTAAATTCTTATGCTCTTATGCAAAAACGATTGTTAAAGTTAAAGCATGCATTAAAACCGGTTTTGCCATACAAAATTCAGTTTTTAAACCAACTTTAAATTTACTAATCGTTTTTGCATAAGGGGGTTAAGCTTCAGTGTTAATTGGTGTAGTCCGCATAAAAATATATAAAAATATACTTTGAAAATTTTAAGTGTCTATATATAATTGTCTGTATATTGCATTATGATGTCAATATGTTTCATTGCTCGCTTAAGAATACGCTTGAATTTTACGCTGTCACTTATTTGTGTTGTAGTTGCCAAAGTTTTAAATATACTGAGTAATCTTCAGGTGGGTAGCTCCTACAGTAGCACCTGTAATGAACACACATCACGGAAACCTAAAATATTACCTGTTTCAGGGTTTTGAAATTTTCGATGTCGGATAACATTGTTTTGGTATTAGGTGCGCATTTTCCTTTAATTCAAGCAATTTAATGACTGAAACCATGATTCGAATTTTTTCTGTGTAAATTAAATATATTAATATTTATTCCATTTTCTGTTATTAATTAAATATTAACATTATGCTGCAAAACCTTAAGTGAGGACACATAACAGTTGTATTCCATGTGCTCTCATTGAATGCTTTTTCTCTACCATTTTAATAAATTTTCTTCTATAATAGCAAAAATCTCATATTAGCATTCTGTATAAATACAAATTTATGTATTAATTCCATCATAATTAGGGTTATAAATTATCTCTAATGGCTTGTGAAATTGTTGTCGATAATATTAAACTGCCTGGTGAATTATATTTTTGGTATGTTTAATCATTATGCTGGTATATTTTTACTACTTTGATATGGATGCGAACAAAATATTTTCCACAATTATGAATATTTTTTTCTTGGTTTGTTAACAGAGCAATAAAAAACAGCAATTTTTCAACGATTTATTTAATATAATACAACGAACGAAAATATAAATAGGAAAATTATTTTTAGCACGCATATAAATTTTGTAATAAACACTCAATTTGTTTTAATAAAATTATGTTTATTACTTTTTTTAATTTATCGCCTTTAAAATTATATAAATTTTGTTTATTTGCTTACACTCAACTAAGGAATAATTTGGGGTTTGGGGGGGGGAGAAGGAAAAGAAAATGGAAAATGTGTAAACTTATGTCATAACTATTAATGCTATTTTTTCATATCGTTGGTTTAGAGTGTAAATACACTTTTTATTATTATGTCTATATATATTTTTATCGTGTTATTACTTTAAAACGTTTTAATTTATGAGTGTCATTTGAATACCCCAACTGTATATTTAAAAACTCGTGGCATGATTTTTTTATAACTAAATAGACAAGCACTTGTGCTTAACACATTTATCACTTGTACTGGAAAAATAAATATTTGTTATAAAAAGAAAAAAAAATATTAATTTATTCTCATACGAATACCTTTGGCACAACAACCATACAAAAGTAAAATTTATTATATAAATAAAAACATATGAACCAATTAAAATACTTTTCAATAAATATTGAACTCTTCAGCTTTGTTTGTGAAAAATTCTAAAGAAATCCAAGTATGCTGTATTTTTCTTCCATCAACCAGAAGTTTTAATATGTTTTTAATACTTTGCTCTAAAAAATACTTATAACATTTATGTTTGTAAAAAACTATTAAAATTAATTATTGCAGATATATTTAAACTTATTTCTTTTCATAAAATTTTCTGTGTGCACAATTTAAGAAAAAAGAAAATTATTTCGAAGAAGTTTTTCATGAATTTTGTTTTACCTTTGAGAAAAATGGAAAAAATTAAGTTTTTGAGAACTATGCAAAACTTTTTATAACAAAAATTAAGTAAATTTTTGTTTTTAATTAAAGACAATTGAGACAAGATAGTTTCATAAACTTGTTTAAATATAATTAACAAGGGCAGCTAAAACTTAAGATATATTGATGCTTTAACATTTTGCAAATATGGAGAAGAAGAGAAAGAGAGAGAGAGAGAGACTTTTGAAATAAATGAACTCAGGAAAGTTATTTTTGGATTATAAAAAATTTAGTAAATATCAAATTTAATGATTACATATATTTTAGTTGGACTGGGTCACATTTTTGATGAAAAATCGTTTATGTACAGTTTATAGGCATGCTTTGGGTAATAATCCTAGTAAATAAATTCTTATTTAGTGCAAGAAATCTGACTTTGAAAATTAGAAAAATTGAGCTTCAAATTTTTTACATTGTTACCTTAATATAGAAAGGCTCTTACTCATTATTTGATTGTATTATGAAAATCGAGTTTTATAGCTATGCTATTTATATCACAATACAGGAGCTGGGACGTGATTTTTGTAACAAAAATTATCGAAACTAATACACAGAAAAAAACTAAATCTCGTTTTCAGTAACCAAATTCATTGAATCAGTAAATATTTTCTATGAATACGGACTTACAAAGAAATTTGTAGATTCTGATAAAAAACTTTGTAAGCATTTAACTGAAAAAAAATTTTATTTTTACTTAACTTATTATGGTATTAGAGAAAAAAGTTTTATTTGACACTGCAAAAAAAGTTCGCAGAAATTACTTTAAATATTTCAGAACAATATAACTGAATCAAATAAAAGGTTCCACTACTTTTTTTTATATATATTAAATAAAATGTTTTTTTAGATCTATAAAATAATTTGCAGAGAAAATTAAAAAAATCAGATGAACTTTTTTACAGTATATAGAAATAAATTTAACTGAAAAATAACAAATTTATACATAAATTTAAATTTTATTTTAGATAGATTAATTAGAATGTTCACTCTATACAGTTTTTTTACATAGAATCAAATGGAAATAAATAATTTATTGAAACAGTAATTAATTTTTATTAAAATTTAATTTTATTTCAACTCACACATTTGTTTGAAAACCGTTTGGGAACAATTTTTTCTGTGTACAGTTATAAATTTATTTTTGTGTTGATTTTGTTGTAATTAAACCAGAGTACGAAAATAAACGAAAGAAATTGTTTGATTTTATTTTGCTTGGTACTTTGAAGTTAGTGAAATAAAAACAATGAGAATAATTGATTAATTTTATTTTGTATTGTTTTTGCACATTAACACAAACCAGTTAACCCAGCCAATGGGTTGTAAGCCAGCTAACAGCCTCCGCTGACCGCAAATAATAAATTTATTTAATCGTACACCACTAAAAAAGAAAATAATCGGAAATAACTGCAAACGTTTTGAAATATTTGGGGCTGATTTGACATAATTATCTTGAGACACCTCTCGCCTTTTTTTTATATATTTCCATAAAAGAACATCTTTACTTGTGAACTAAATCAACATTTTTGTATTCTTGTGTATACGATCTAGACAAACCCCTCAATAATCAGTTTAAATATATTTTTAATATTAAAAAAAAGTATTTTACTTAATAAGTAAAATACTAATTTGGGATTATTAGTGCGTTAAAAAATTTTAAACTTATTTTTGCAAATATTTAATTGACTTATAGCCTCTTTTGATTCTTTAAATTTCTAACTTTCCAACTAATAATAAAAAAAGTTAAATCGTTTTAATTTTTTGTGAATTTTTAAAGACGAAACAAATATTCAATTTTGCATTAAAAATTTTTCTCGCAACTCCGGGACCGTTGAAAATGAAAAAAAAATTATATTAATTCAAATTGCAAAGACAAAATTATTTTCCAAACACCACAAAACTAAAAACACTTATGTGGCAACACTGTATTATTGCTAAAACAATAAATAGCTGTTGCTGTTATTTACATTTATTTTCTTTACATAGAATGTTAAACTTAACAATGTTAAACTTAATAACTCCCAAAAAACACCTGTTAAAAATATTATTCACTGAAATGGTTAAAAATGCAAAAGGGCGTAACTAACAAAAAATTCAAAATCGAGTTTTTGATTGACACATATCTTGATGCAATTTTACACTTCTGCCATAAAAAATTACGCTTTTATTAACCAAAAATAAGAGGACGTAACTACAAATTTCTTTAGTTGTAGTTGTAGTTTTTTGCTTCTCCTGTAAAATTATATTTTTTGCATTTTAGCTAACGATATGTATGTCGGTATCTAATAAATTGTTTGTTTTAACCATATTCTCATTATTTTATTTGAACCCATTGATCTTTTGCTTTCTAATTGTGTGTGTAAAGGTTGTATTAAAACCAAATAACTTTTCCATTGCTTTCAATGGGCTTCATATTATTCGTCGCAAGTTGAAAACAATTTATTAAACTTTTACTTTTCTACATTGGTTTTGCTTTTACAAATCCTTTTTCTACCAACATTCAAGTTAATTTGAGTCTAATGTTTATTTATTTGTTTTTGTTTTACAAAAGGTTTTCTGCAAAAAGAAAAACAAATAAAAGGTAGAAAGAAACCATGTTTCATTAGTTTAGTTTTTAGTTTGTTCTTTGTTTTGTTTTTGCTGTTAACAAGTTTATTTATAATTATAGTTGGAACTTTAGTTAATTAAAGGTTAATGTTTTGTAAATATTAAATGAGTTTTAGTTTTTAAGGCAATGTTTAACGAAAATTTAGTTATTCATGCACAAAAAAATATAATAATAATTTATCGCTTTAATGTGAGCGAGATTTAAACTTGTTTTTATTATATAATAAACAAAATTATGTACTTAAAGCCTTAAAATTATATTGAAAAAAAGGACGGCGAATGAGTTTAAGTGTTAATCGAAAATTATAATAATTCTTCGTATACATTTTTCTTTATTTTTAAACTGAATTTGTTTTGTAAACCAAAATAATTTTTTGAATTCTTTTTTAACAAAATCTGTGTCTCAGTACTTTATTAAAAAAAATTCTAACAGACACTTTAATACCACCCAGGCTTCTTAAAAAAACTATTATAGTAACATTATATATATAAGAGTATATATAAAAAAATTTATGGTCATCCTATTTAAAATTATGAAAATGCACAAGACATGTACGCATTTACGTACATATACATACATATATATATATATATATATATTTTATATATATCTTTAATTTTACTACTCTTGTGCTAGTTCACTTTTTTGTGCTTCTGCTACACACTTATACTTTAAAATTTATGGACTTGTATGCAGTTGCCAAAAAAGAAAATGAGGACTGTTTTCCAGAAAACAAAAAAAAATCCAACACAGGCAAACAGAACAACGTATGCTGGCAACATAAAAAACATGAGTACACAAACAAACAATTTGTTTTTTATATTCTTTTATATAATATTTAAAAAAAAGGAAGAAAAAAGAAATAATAATAATAACAACAAAGCTACAAATGCAAGTGCAGCTAAAAAAAGAATGTGAAGAAAAAAAAAACTAAAACGGAAACTAAAAGAAGAAAACAAAACTACTTTTGGCATTTTTAAGTACAATTGCAGCAGCACGTATTGTTTAACATAAAAAGAAACTTTTTTTGTATTACTTTTTTTTTATTTCTCCAAAGGAGCAACAACGGAAATATTTTATATATAGTTGCAGGATAGTAGTGAATAAACACATGCATAGTGTCTTAAAAAAAGGGCATACATACATATGTATATACTACAAGTGAGCATAAGCCGTGAAAAAGTGCACAGTATTGTATTTTTCTACTAGAGAGAATATTGTTTAAAGTGATGATCGTAATTGAGTGCAAAGCAAAAATAGAGAATAATGATACAAAAAAACACACAAAACCATTGTGCAACAGTTGAATCGACAGTTGTGTCAAGTGTACAATATTTTTATTTTATTGTACACTTCATAGTGCTCATAAATTTCAAAATACAGTAAGTGATAATAAAACTTTTTACAATTATATCCATTATGAAAGATATTATTTTTTAGTCTTAAATTAATAAATTATAAAACTTACTAACTAACACGCTCCAATAAATATACGTTGTTTGTTTTTTTCTTTTACACATACAAATATTTTTACACTAATGTGCTCATTTTATAATTATCATTCAGTGTGCACTAGTGAAATATGCTTCTATACTACAATAGCTGATACCCTTGCTTGGCAGATAAACAAATGCTGTTCTATACTTTTGCTAAAAGAGAATACCAACTGGTGTTAGTGTTCTCGTAAAATTAAGAACACTAAGAAGAGAGAGCACTTCAATACTGTACACCGTGTATATAAGTAAGCAAACATCTTGTGCTCACCTCTAATATAGTACACATACACATACATAACAGACTAAGAGAATATACGAAAGCAGTCAGAAAAATGTGCTTAAATATAAACGGAATTTGGCATTTTAAGCCCTTGCTCAAATTTTGATTTTTTCATTTACAGAATTATTTAAAATTTTCCCAAATTTAATCATCACACAAAGGAATTTCACACATTTTAACATAAGTAAATTCCAAAATTTTTCGAAATACTTCTTTACAAGTTGTTGAAAAACTTTTGGAAATTTCCCTCGTCGATTTCGAATTTGTATCTGTTTTGTGATTGTATTAGTTTATTTACGTTTTGGGTTCCTTATAATGCACAAATTCCCAATTTTAATTAAAAAATTTTACCAGCAAAAAATCAAACACATGCACACATTCCAGCACGCATCAATTCAAACACACATACGACCAATACTACCGCACACACATACACATACGCTCTAGTACTTCTTTCAAAAAGATAGAGAGACAGAGAGCGAAATCAAACACATAAACATGTGTAATTCAGCTGAAAGCACATCTTGAAATCGAAAAATAACAACAACTGCAAAAGCACAAAAAAATTAAAAATGAAATAAAGAGACATGAATGAAAATTATAAAAATAAAACTGAAATGAATTAAAGCTAAATTTATTTTTTGGTAAAACAAAAACAAAAACAAAAAAAAACTAAATTAAAATTGAATGTCTATCCAACTGTTTTCGAAAAACCAAATGAGAAAAGATAAAAAGAAAGTTTAAATTGGCAAAGAAAATTCATTATTGGAAAATGCAATGCAACTGATGTGACATGCACATACATACTCGTACATACACACACACACTTTGTTTTATACTTTTCAAAGTGCGTATGCAGAAATTTGTTTTAACATTCAAAAATTAAAAAAAGAGTTCACACAACCATGAAATATGAGTACACTTCAGTAAAAAAAAATCTATTACGGGGCTTACACTGAAAAAAAATATTTCTATTATTATATTATTATTATAATTTTTGAAAGTCTGTGCATAAAGTAAGAGGTTTGTGAGTATTCAAAATTTGTGGTCGAGGTCTACTGATGATTTGGTTCAAGAGCCAATGAAATACGTATATAGACATGCTAAACCACCAGCAAATAAATTTCAATTATTGTAGTATTTACACTTCTGACAATATGTCAAATAAATAAATTTCATTATTATTATTTTTTTTAAATTGAAAATAGGAATATTAAAAAAAAATACAAAAATGGTCAATCAAAAATTTGGTTACGTCAATAAAATTAATTAAAAAAATTTAATATTTAAACAGAAATTAAATATTTTTTTTTAATTTTTCAATCAATGAAATTAATTAAAATAAGTAAATATGAAATAAAAAGATTTATTAAATTTTTTTTTCAAACTTTTAATCAATTTAAATTTTTAAATTAATTAATCAATTAAATTTTTAACACTATTGCAACACATTTTTGTGACGAGAGGTGTATTTGTATGAAATGTATTGGACTCACAGAAAAACTCAATTTCGTGACCATCAATATGTAGTACCCATACTGAACCCTTCGTGTGCGAGTCGAAGGAGAAGAAGAAATCAGTTCATAAAAGATGAACTTTTTCTAGGATAGTTTTAGCCAAGAAATGAATTTTCATGCAACAACAACTTTCATAAAATTTCATATTATAAAAACGGCAATAGATAAATTACTTGTTGCTATAAAAAAAATTAACAATCATTTAATATAACATTATAGTCCATTTGCCTTAACTTATTTGTGAAAGATAAAGACAAATTTATTATTTATCTTTAACATTTAAAGCTGGCATAATCTTCCGACAAGCATCAAATACGTATAGTGAAAAATGACTGGCAAACAACAACTTGTATAATATTTAGTCCATTTTAGTAGAAAACAAATATTTTGCTTAAGAAAAAGAGGAAAGAAAATAATTTTAATTTCATATCATTTAACATTAAATTAGCAAAGAATGTTTGCGAAACCGATTTTTGCCTTCAACTCCACACTTGAGTTGAGATATTTTTAATATTTTTTTTATAAGCATTTTCTTTTTCCCACATTTCTTAGTTATCTTGATGATTGCGAGAATGTTTTTAAATTAAGTTATAATTTGTGGATTTTCTTTAGAAGTTGTGCAGCAATTGCAGCAGCTGTCTATGATTTGTGTTGATAAAAGATTTGTTGCAGTAGATTATTAAATCGTTAACTTTGCTTTTCTCTTTTTTAACTTGACTGGAATACTTTTTTATGTTGCAAGCAGTAATTTGAAATAGTTACATATATAGTTTTTTAACTTTCTTTGTAGTCTACATTAGCGGTGAAAAGGGTATAAATCATTATCTTAACATAGAAAGGGCCTAACTCACTATTTTGTTACGAGATTTTGGTATATTTCCTTAGAAGATCATCTAATGTATCAAAAAATTTTAAAATTTATATTAAAAAAAATAATGAATTAGGGCCTTTCTATATGAAAGTAACAAAATACTCATTTCCATTGGTAATTTAAAAAAAATTAAAAATTTTTTCTAAGTTAATTAAAAAATCTAATTTAAATAGATTTAGCGGAGTGCAACTTTGACCCGTGCACGAAGAGTCCCGTACGGACACTAAATATATAATTCAATACGAACTTAGCCTGTATGTATTATACATATTTTTTGCATTTTTTTTTAATTTTGGCGTTTTTGTGGATTTGGCAATTTTTTTTTTAAGTCTTGGCGTTTTTGGCACTTTTTGTCTCGTTTTTTTATTTTGGCGATTTTGAGAAAATAGCGTGTGACAGACAGATGGACAGCGCAGCGAAAACAATGGGTTTCGTTTCACCTTTGGTGTACGGAACCCTTAAAAATAGCTTTTCTTTCATTATAAGTTCTAACAGTTGTCGTCTTAATCCAAAATCTTTACTTACAAATTTAATTAAAAAAAATAACTTTTCTTTCATTAGAAGTCACTTGTGAACAACATTTTTCCCCATTTTTATAAAAATTGGCGCTAAGTCAAAAATAGTTTACTTTCGAAAATGTTTTTTTGTAATTTTCTTAAATTAGCACAGATAGGAAAAAGTGCTATTCCAAAAAAATTAGCTTCTTGTGATAAAAATATAATTTCTTTGATAATTCTTCGACTTATCAGGCCTGCAAGCAACCTCTTTAAAAGCTAGGGAAATGCATTTGTTAGAGTCAGGATAGGGTTTCCTTAAGCTACATGTTATCGAAATTATACTTTTTTGTTGAAATTAATTTTTTTTGTCGTTTAAGATTAAATCGAAAATAAGGCTCGATATATACAACATTAGTTTTACATATACATATAATTATATAAATACAATATTATAAACACTAGAAAGCAAAGTAAAGAACTTGATTTATTTCAAGTTTATTAACATTATTAAAATTATTGCTTTTATAACCCTTAGTGAACTCTTTAGGAATTCTTAAGTGCCAGGGTAACCGGACAAGGCACGATGTTAAACAATATCCTTGTTACCAAAAATTGTAAAAGTAAAATATATATAGTTACACATAAATATGTATGTATGTCTGTATACTTATTTTCAAAGCTAATAACACACACTCTTCTCACATGTTTATCCTTACATACATACTTACATTTTATACGTATGTACATAAACATTGATGTATGCATTTTATATTGAAATACACAACTGACATTTAAGTGCCTTGTTAACACACTTTTCTGCCTTCAAGGGTCCTTTTTATACTCACATTTTGTTGCCTGATGATATTGCTACTGCTGTTGAAAATTGAGAGTAAAACAATTTAGGGTTTTTATTAATGCAGGCTGTTCCACATACATACGTATAGTATAAGCGAGTGAAGAAATAAGGGCTTTCTATAAGGTAAAAATATATAAAATTTATGCATGTTTTTTTTACATACATGCATAAAATTTAATATTGTATAATTTTTCTCAACACATTGGCTTGAACAAAAATTTAAACATTTCCATATGATCAAACGCATAACAACGAACGACTACAGCATGTGTTACAACTTAAGCCCTTAACATTATTATACGTATATATTTTTTCTTCTTATTTAGGTTTGTTTGGAAAATAATCTACTTAAAGCATAAGATTAAATAAGAGTGAAATATTTTGTATTTAAAAAGAAATTTTTTAAAAGAAAAATTAACATATTTTTGGTATAAGATTATTGCTCAATTTTGTTTAGAGTGAATATAAAATAAAAGTGTTTTTAATTAAAAGGTTTATGGTTATGATAATTTCTTAACAAATTATTAGTTTTTGTTAAAGGATGACGACGAGGAGGAGGAGCTGAGGCAATATGTGAGCAATAATGTCATTAATTTGAAAATAATAGCGTGACACTTTTAAAGTGAAAATCATTTAACAACGCCTTTTTACCCGATTAATAAAAATAAAGAGGAGGTTATCAATTCGTCTGTAATTTTGTTTTAATTTGTTGTTTCATAATTCTTTACATTTTAGACCAATTAAAATTTTTTTTTACCAGCAACACTAAAATTGTAAAATTCACCAATATAAAACTGGTGAAAGCAGCACTAGAGAAATATTTAAAATAAAATAAAAAATTAGGAATTTCGACTACAAAATATATCTTAACAAAAAGGTACTTCAACCTGCTGAAGAGCCACTTAATAATAAATTGCATTTTTCGTTAAATTAATGAAACAGTGTTTAGCTGTGCAATAAATGTGTTTCATTTATTATTTATTATATTTTTTTTTGGTTTCAATAAAACACTGCAACCATTTAAGCATAAAATAATATAATTTACATAAATTGTTGGTTTTGAAAGTTAAATGGTTTTTTTGTTTAAATGTTTCCAATTTTAATGTTGTCACTTAATGTTTGGTAGAAAATGTTGGAAATAAAAACAGCAAAAAGTGATTGGAGGGAAATTGTTGTATTAGAATTTATTTATGTTGGAGAATTTATTGCGCGTTTTTATTAGATATTAAAAGTACTTTTTTAAGTGCCATTGAAAGTAAATTAAGCATAACGAATAATTTTTAGCTGCCAAATGTAAAGATTGGCCAAAGAGTAATGCATTAAATATATATAATAAATACCTGATTTAAATTAAGCATTTTTTCATGAAATTTCATGAATTTTGTTGCACGTAACTTTTTCTATTTGCTAATTGTAGCGATAAAAGAGAGAAAATTGATATAAAAAAGAACGTCGAATGAATCTCTGATGCATTTTTGGTAATGCTTTTGATATAAATTTCTCTTCCAGGCCTCCCATCGAAACATAAAAAAATTTTCAAGAATTAATTTCATGAAAAAAATGCTTAATGTAAATCAGGTAAAAGTAGATTTTGTTTTGTATGAGAAATCTACTAGATTTTGGTCAAATGTAAATGCATTATAAAAATTTTTGTTTTTATAACAATATTTTTTTTTGTAATTTGTTTATTTCTATACACTGAAAGAATTTTTTTTTCAAAAGTTCTATTAATTTCGACATTAATCCAATAAAAAAATTCATTAAAATTCAACCAACGTGACGCTTCGTTGGATTAATGAAACCAGTTTCGTTAAAATTGTTTTAATGAAAACTACGTCAAATGTATTAAACAATGTCAATAATGTAATGAAAGAACTTCATCGAAACATAGAAATAATTTCATTAATACAACGAAATAATATCATTAAAAAAAAGAAATCATTTCATTAAAACAACGAAATAATTTCATTTAAACCAAGAAATTGTTTCATTAAAACAACGAGATAATTTTCAACGAAATAATTTTATTAAAATAACGAAATAATTTCATTAAAACAATGAAATAACTTCACAAAAACAGTGAAATAACTTTATTATATCAACGATATTCGCGAATACGAATACGAATACGAATATTATATGCAATATGAAATATAAAAAAAATTTTATGAAAAAGGATATCACACTCTTGTTGGCGTACTTTAAAGTTAATAAAAAGTACCCAAAATTTTAATGATTGTCATTGAATAATATTTGAAAATGATACAAAGCACAAATTTCTATAAAAAAAAATTAATGTATTTGTATAGACTTAGATTTTAAGTAATTTATTTAAATTTCGTTTAGGAGTTATGCATTTATTTATTTAATTTATTTGGAAAAATATTCGGATTCGTGTTCGTCTGAATTTGACGAATACGAATACATTCGTATTTGCATCCGCATCGTTTAGGAGTTATGCATTTATTTATTTAATTTATTTGGAAAAATATTCGGATTCGTGTTCGTCTGAATTTGACGAATACGAATACATTCGTATTTGCATCCGCCTGAATTTAGTGAACACGAATACATTCGTATTCACCTGAAAATGGCCGAATATTCGACAATTCGAATACGAATACGAATACGAACATTCGTGCATCACTAATCCTTATCTATAATAAGGTATGCTATAGTAATTATTTATTTTAACATAAAGAGTGTGGGTCGCTTATATATACTTAATACGTAATTGCATTGTTAATTTAACGTTTCATTTTAGTTCTGCAAACCTATAGATTTATGTAACACTTGTTCACAAAATAATTTTTAAAGTTTTATATTGCATTAAAAAAAACCCAATAGACTGTGCAATATTGCAATTTCAAAAAAGCAATCTTTGCTTCCTTTGAAAAATTTTAACATTAATATGTTTCGAATGTCTGAATATTTTAATTGATTTTTAATAATGACTTTGAAGTCTAATTTGTGCTCTTTTAAAAAGCAGAAATGTTGTCCTCATTTTTTAGAAACTGCTATTAACTTTATGCCACACAATTTTTCATACTTATTTTTAATTCTTTGATTCTTTATATAAATCTGATGTCGATAATGAGGTCTCTCAAATAACTGCATTTTACAAAAAATAAAAAATCATAAATCAAAACTCTTAAGCCGTTTTAAATTTTTCTATGTTCTCTTATTAATTTAACCTACTAAAAAAACTGAATTTAATAGCTTAACATAATTTAAAACAACTATTTTATTGTAAACTAAACCTAATACGAATACAAATATTTAAAACTCTTCGCTAATTTAATACATACCATGTTAACACTAGAGAGTAAAAATATTCCCCTTTTTATATGATTTTAATAGAAACAAATAAACATAAAAATGATTTTTGGATTATAATGGGTGGTTGTGTTTGCGTTTATACTCATGTTAGTTGTTTTTCGGAATTTTAGTTCCATAAAATACATTTTATATGAAATGTAAAATGAGGTTGTTTGTTATAAGTATCCTTGCAAAAACCTTTGTAGAAATGATGTATATCTTTTATGCATTAGTCAATGCCATTGACTGCAAATAAGTTGACTAATATGAGACTAAGAGCGAATTAATATTAAATGTTTTTTCAGTCTAAAGAAAAAAAATATAGAAGGTACTTTTTTCCACATTTAAAGTATTATTTGTCTTTAAAAATAAAAAAAGGAAGACCATAAAAAGTTTAATAAATATAAAAAGAAAACCACTTAATATTTAAGACAGAAATTAAAAAAAATAGTGTCGAAAAAAATTAGTTCAGTTCAAAAATAACTTTTTATTAAGGAAATTTTTCACCGTAAAATATTCATCTTTTAAGTCTGGTACGGAGTTCATACAAAATTTCAAGCTCTCATACAAACTGTATGTAAACAAATTACGTAAATTTAGGTTGATAAATTTTATAAAGGAACTTCCATTTGTTAGTACGGACTTTCAAAAGAAAAGTACATGGAAATTTTGAAATTTATTTATTGTATCTGGACCTGAACTCCGAACCGGGCTTAAATTTAAAAAAAAAAAAATTTGCTTATGTATTTATTGTTGGCTATAAATTTTTGAGGAAAATTCTGGGCCTAATTTTGTAAAACGTAACGCTTGGCGTTGATAAATTTTGTATGCATTTGGTTTTTGGAATTAAAATTTTTTTCATACAAAATTTGAGAACGCTTGGCACTGCGTTTTAGAAAATTAGGCCCTCAGTTTCTATATGTATACACATATGCGTACTTAAAAATTTTGAGGTTTTTGTGTAAGAAAATTATAGTGATTTTATATGTTCTCTTGTCTTTTTGGTCGTAGAAAATTTTTCAAAATATCATTTGTTTTCTTTGATTTTGCTGTTCGGTATTTTACATTATTTATTTCTTATTCTGTTCACGCCACAATGTTGAAAGTCATTTTGTTGTTTGACTTTGCATAGCAAAAGATTAATGATGGCAAAAATTGTTGCACAAGATCACAAAAGTAAACGACAAGAGAGGCAAAAAAAAAAGACTAAGAATAAATAAACAATATTACACGACCAAAAATAAAATGTTGTTTAGTGGAAAGTTGTAAGCTTGTTTATATTGGGAAGAACATCAAACTGCAAAAATTTTCTTGCCATGGCAAAAGAAAAGAGGAGAAAATGTTTTTAAGTTTATGAGTTTGCAATCCACTGGTCAATATGTAATATCTAGATGTTTTGCTTTTGAGCACTGCAAATTGAGTTAAATTTTTGTTTTATTTTCGATTTATTTCCTTTACATAAATTACACAATATTCTGTCAAGAGTTTTTTGTATCACTTACAAGAAAGGCAAACAAAATAATCTGTAAAATAATATAAAATATTGAAGCAGCAAAATGGAAGATTTTTTTTATAATACTTGTGGTTAAAAATATATATAAAGGAAGCAAGTAAGCAAAGGAGGCAAGAAGTTTTACAAATAAAATTAAATTCTAGACGTAAAACATGATGTTTTCATTACAACTTAAAGCAAACTTGAGTTTTAAATTATTATTACTTTTGTAATAAAATTTTTGTAAATTTTTTTCATCATTTTCCTATGTAAGGCCTCTATAAAGAATAACAATTTTTCGCTCATAACAGTATGCTAATGATTTTTTCGTGTATATTTAACAGGAATTTGAATTCAACAAAACTGTTGGAAATCATAATTAACAGTTTTCTATGAAAATAAAATAAAACCTGAACTATTGGAATTTTCTGCCCGAGTTTCATAAATTTTTCAAAATAAATAAATACTATTATGTTGATATTAGAGATGGAAGCGTGCCGTGTTTTTTTTTTGGCGAGACAAACTCGGACGAGGAAACGCGAGGTGTTCGTGATGTGCTTTCGTGCATGATTGGGTTGTGTCGTGTTGACAAAATTTTTAACGTGCGTAATTCATACGTATTGGGCATCTTTGTATTCGTGTTGGGGTTCTGTCATGTTAAAAAAATCGAGACGTGGTATATAGCTGGTATATACATATATGTATACATATATACATTTTGTGATTGTAGAGACTCTGCTGGGCAAACAAAATCTGTCTCAATTTTGCAGGAGAAAATAGGGCAAAAAGGTTTGAGGGTCAACGTTACCGCTGTGGTATTTCATGTTTACGGTGATACCAATGCTGTATTCAAGGATGTTTCATGCTTTTGAGAATTTCTAGGCAAACAAAAATTGTGTGCATATCTAGAAGAAAATGCGTTTTTAACCATAGATATTTTATCAATATTGAGGGACCCCTAAGATTGTAGAATAAAACTTTGTAGCGCCTATTTATGTATGGGCATTTATCCGATAAATTCAACTTTTTGTCACGTGCGACAGCAATCAATTAACCTGGTATTTCTGAACAACGTAACTCGATTTTTCTTAAAACTTTACCTAATGTAGAGCTGCTGACAGCCTACACAAGTATTTAAATAAGTAAAACAAAAATATTTCGTTTTCTTAAAAAAAAACAAGCATATTTATTTGCTGTTGCACGCTACAAAAAGTTGTGATTCCTGTGGAAATTCCTTTAAATAATTACTGAAATTATTTTCTTAATCTATTTTCCAATTTTCTAAATCTTTATATTTAATGTAATTTTTCAACTTTAACATATTGATATTGATTAAACCTTTTTATACTTCATTTATGCTTCTTGTTAAAAGTCCTTCTTTTTTGATACAACTTCCATTAAATACAATTTTACAAGCGAATGGACAAATAAGATTATTTGCATTTTAATAAAAAAAAACGAAAGGCAACGAAAAAATAACAGTATCAGCGCAAATCCCATCATCTGCCAGTTTCAATGCATCTCCTTTTTTTACCAGCCATGCTTATGAAAATTTCCTAGGAATTAATGGTTTATCCTTAAAAAAACAAACATTAAAAAAATGGCGAAAAAACAAAAATTTGCTTCAGATAATGTGCGTTTACTCTTGCCAGCAATTCAATAAAAGATGTGAAAAATTATCTGATCTGATAAGCCGTCTGCTTCGTTGCCCTCATGATATCATTTGATTGCGAGACTGTTTGGTTTGCATTTATGGCAAATGGTAAATTTTTTTTATTCCCTCATCATCATCATCATCGTCATAATTAAGCAGGCACTGGGTTGGCAGCTTAACAGAAAAATTGCAATTGTTTCAATTTTCCAAACGCATAATGATGTAGATTCTTCGATATGGTTGGTTTTTAATGCAGGAAAAATATAAATGCATGCTTTTGAAATAGACCACAAACATTGCGCAAACGAAGAAGAAAAAAAGACATGGTTATTACATTTATATTTATTTGTTTGTATGAAAAAGGATTTAAAAGGCTAATGTAAAATATGGATGAGAGTTTAAGAGCAGCAAGAAAAAAACACGTAGTTAAGGTTGAAAAAACAATTACACATTTATTTAACTGGAAAATTATTTGCTTGAACGATTGTTTGTTTGCAAAAAAAAGAACATTTTATTTTAATATTCAGCAGACATTATGCGTGTTTGTAGAACTAAATTATGCTTATTGGGGATTTGGTTTTAAAAGCTTAATTTATGAAAAAATATATAATATCATATATGCAAGTAAAAAACTAATATTATTCTTATTATTTATTTATTTAATTTTTAGGAATGCAATTCTAAGATTAAATTTAATTAAAGAACACTAGCAACGTTGGCCATCAGCTCTAGAAATTTAATAAAAAAAAGGAACTGGACTAAAAAATTTAATTCATTTAATAATAAAAATTTATGCTGATTAATAATAAAAATCTTAACTTTGTATACACAATTTATTATAATAAATTAGTGGCTTCTGCATTTCTGGGTATACATACCATCATAACAATTAGAACTTTTTGCAGGATATTATCAACTTCTACAACTTTTCCTTAAAACATATTTGATTTTTTAACTCCAAATAAATAAGCAAAGAAGTAGTAATGAAAAGGAAGAAGGAAGTATAAATTTGTTCACTATCTTCCTTCTCTCTCTTTCTCAAACAAAAACTGTTACATCTTACGCAGTACATTTTTTTAAAGCAAGAGATTTAGGACAGCTGCTTGTGTGGGTTCATGGCATTTCCATTAATAACGCCTATAAGAATTAAAGATTTTATGCTTGTTATTCAATATTTATAGGAAATAGACAACGAACTACAAGTACGTATCTTTAAGAATAGTAGAAAATTATTAAAACGTTAAGAAATCGCAAAGTTCAATCTGAAAGTATGTGCCTTCAATAAAAAAATAGTTAAATTATATAAGTATTGTAGAAACATCGAGATCATGCAAATTTCAGGACATCGTAGTATATCTGGAGACATAGAGGTGGATGAGCCTTATTTTTAAAAATGTAAAAAATAACTTAAACAACAGACTATAGAATAACATACCAGAGATTAACAGAACTCTACTTTTGAAAAAGTTACGGGAATTTGCTTGGAAAACCAAAATACTGAAAAGCAAAACGATATCCTAATTTTAAAAAGAACAGCATTTCGCAATTTGTTCAACAGAATAACAGGACACACAGAATTAAAAAGTCTCCTATATAATGTTAGTGATACAACATGAACATTAAGCCAACAGCACGATGATGAAACTCTTGAACTCTACTTGTGTTACTGTCTAGCATTCATTGAAATTAGAAAACAAATATTTCATCTGGAAAACATACCAAATATGGAATATCATATACACAGAAAAATTACACTTCAAAATATACAAATACAAGATTAATTTAATATTCCTTGGCAATGATTTTGCTTCATATGTATTTCATACTAATTCATCATGATGTACAGTAACCTTCAAAGAAAGATTTTTTTCGTTTGAAATAACTTTATTTCATGATTGATTTAACATTTCACATTTAACATACTGTTAAATTAAAATGAATAATGATATTGAATCAAAGTTATTTCAAGTAGAAGCAACGTGAATGTGATACTTAAATAACACAATGAAACATATTTGAAATAAAGTTTTTTTTCACGTTGAAACAACATAAATTTAATTTAATGTAGTCATTGTATATTTGATTAGTTATTTTAACTAACGTCACTTTATGTCCTGGCTGAGGCATCCCCAAATTTATGAATTAAATTATAATACAAGATGACTTGATTAAAAAATTATAATATTATTAGGCTAAAAGAAAATATAAATTTTTAAATTCTATTAGAATGTGTTAATCTAAGGCCACCAGTGCAAAAATGGTGCAACCAACATCAAGATTTTTAAAAAATGGCAATACGAGTATTATGATCTATGGGAAAATGATTACCAAATTCGGTTTACTTTAATTTTGTTTGACAGTTAGTAATGTAAATAATCAGCCATTTCACAGAGTTCAATTCCGTTCTCAAGCGGGATTGAATCCATCTCAAGATGTCAACCCGTAGCCGCAGTATAAATCAGCATACCGAACGTAATTGAATCGTTTCTGAACGGAATTGAACTCTGTAACATGGCCATATGCACTTATCACCAGAACAGCAACCAAAAATCGAATGTGGGTTACACCACTTCTGCGATAATAGTCTTATATATTCCGAAGTTTTCAAAATTCAATGCAATTAATTTCAATAATCAATATAATTTTTTTTAATAAATTTAACTTTCCTTTTAAAATTTTAGTAGGCTTAAAATAATTTTCATTCATATATCGCACAGATGATAGTATTCGATTGTAGTTTAACACTTCAAACTCTATGTTTATGCAATTCTCCTGCATAACATGAACAGCTATAAAATTATGTTACACACACTTGTGGTGCGAATGAATTTCTTTGAAATTTAATTTGCCATAAAAATTCATGAATTATCCAAAGAGCCAAATAAATTCTTTCGTTGTTTTCTACTTTTCATTTTTAGTGGCACAAATAAGGGTAAAGTTGTTGTGAAAAATGACTTAACGTTTATTAAATATATTTTTTCATAAACTTTGAATAAAAAAGGAAAGGAATTTGTTTTGAAAGTCACTCAAAGCAAGTAAGAGTGCTACATTCGGCAATGTTGAATATTATAAACCCTTCACCTAAGTAACTACGGAGTATATCCATACATACATACACATATACACAAGTGGAGAAATGCAGGATTTATTTTTTCCTCTAGAGCAATTTATAGTGAGTGATCTGTAGGTATTTTTTGACTAAAGAAGTTGATTCAAAGATTTTAGTTTCCACATGAGCAATAGTTGAATATTTTATTATGCACTTTGTTTATAACGTCATTTTACATTATTAATATTTTTCATTTTTAAAATGTATGAATAGAAAATAATAAGAAATTACTTTAACAAAAATCAGCTCATATATAAATTAAAAATTATACAAGCCCTTTTTAACCCCCGACTAAAAAAAAGGGTGGTATAAGCTTGTAATGTGTATCTGTGGATCTGTGTGTCTGTCCATGTCCACGTATGGACGAAACGGCTGGACCGATTTTGATTTAGCTTTTTCTGTTTGAAAGCTGACTTGATCAAGAGGGTTCCTAACCATGGTTTAAGAAAATTGGTTTAATCGTTTAGAAGATTAAACATCTTCTCTACATATTCGGGGTTTTTTAAATTTTTAATTTTTGTTATGATATAACGATTGAGTAAATGCCTTTCTAATATATAAAATATGTTCAACTAAAAATAATCAAAAAATACTTTTATTTAGTTTATATTACAGAAAAAGTTTCAATTTTCCAACCCTGGATTACATTTTTTTATTTTTCTGTGTTTTTTGTACTAATGTTTTACTTTCTTTAAAATATGCTTTTAAATAACAAAGAAAAGTATTAGATTTATTAAGTTACTTCTATGTACCAAAAAAGTTCAAGTTTTCCAGCTCTGGAGTGGTTTCAAATTATAAAATTTGAAGAGACGGGCATCGCATATTCGTCTTCGCTATTCATAAGGACCAGGAATATATGTATATACTTTATACACGGACTAGACTAGCTAGCCCTTTATCATTTTTGGTAAAGGATATAAAAAAAGGCAGTTAGTAACTTTTTTCTCTTAAGGCCATAATAATAAAAATTTATTCAGAACTGCATGCATGTCACATTAAATATAACACAAACCATCATTGTCTATTATAATGTTTTTTTCTTCTGTTTTTTTGAACATGCAAGCTAAGCCGACACACTCGTACAAATACGAGTACCATAATAATACTGAAAAAGTGTTCTTTCTATTGCCAAGTCAAAGTGAACCATGTGAGAGTGAAGCATAATTCAAAATTTCACACCATCGTAAAGGAGTTTGTGTGTTCTCGTATTGCTTTCGTATATAAAATCCTTAAAGGGCAGTGAAAATTGAGCCTTTAGCACTTAGTTATTGTCAGTTTGTAGCAAGCTCCTCTGTGGCAAAGGAACCTCAAAAGTTTTTAAGTATAAATGTAGATAATTTTGACTTGCAAGTTATTTGATTTATGTACATACATATGTATATACATACATATATGTGTATATGCAGGCATGAGAGAGCTGGTCTTGTCAATTTTAAGTTAGATATTCCTGTCGACTGGATTGTCATACTAAAATTTATTGTGCAGAAGCAATTAAAACTAAATTTGATTGAGTGATACTGGATATCCATATCATATTGCTATTTTAAGTAGCATATCACCTAAAGAAATTTTTGTTAATGTAATTTTATTTGATATAATATTCAATTGGTTTTAATTACTAGTTTCTTTACCTAACTCAAATCGAAAGCAAAATATGTAAGCAATAATTCAAGTAAATGAGGCAAATTAAACAAAAAGTGTAGGAGTTCAAAAATATATTTTTTGTTTTAAAACACTTGACTTTACTGCCAAAATTTTGTGTTATTACCCAGCAAAATAAAAATTAACGCGTTGAAAATGAAATAATGTTTCATGCTTTCTTGAGCAATGTTATTGTTCGAATGCACTCTGAATATCATCACAAATCGTAAATAATGCTATAGTTTTTGAACTCACTAAAAACGCATGCGATATTACTGGGTAATATATTTTCATAAAACAAGTTTTATCTCCAATAAATAATCAGACCGAATTAGCTCACTGGTAGAGAGTGTGCCTTGAGAGTGAGAAAAGCTGGGTTCGTATCCTGCGACAAAATTTTTATTTATTTATTTGTTTTGTATTTACGTGAAAAAACATCATCGAATCAGGGAACTTGAATGGGTTTAAATTCACTAATTTGAATGTATATCAAAGTATTTAAATTCTCGCACATGAACACATGATCTCCGATGACAAACTAATGTAAAAATTATGCATGTTTCACCTAAATCGAACCAATACGTCATCACTTGAACCCATGATTCAACACATGATTTGTCATGTTTTTTTTTTTGCTGGGTATAATTAATTATAATTCTAACGTAACTTATACCACCATATCAAAAATATTTTTTGTTTAAAACTTTAACATTGTGCAAATTATTTTAAAGATTAAGAGCGTTGTAAGAAAGAAAATGCTATCTTCATATAAAAACTACCACCTAAAAGTCTTTATATTTTGTCTTCGTTACTTTGACAACAATAACAAGGACGCCTGTGGGCGCATAATGTACTACGAGTGAATAAAAGGTTTTTATTTTTGGAATAATCAATACTTTTCTTTTATTTGCAGAAAAATAAATTTAATGTGAGCTAATAAAAATATTATTTTTGATGTGTAAACATCTATACACTAGGGGGTAAAAATCTTTTTCACAATACAATCACAAATTTTGAGTAAGATCGTTAAGCGTTATCAAATCGGTAAGAGCTATGTATGAGTGTATTAGTGTAATCATACAAGAATAAACAAGAATTACAGAGAAACTTAACAGCTCCATAGAAATACACTCAACTGAATTTTAAAGCATACTTTCAGGAGCAATGTTAATTTTAATAGAAATTGCTTGTGAAGTGCAATAGTGTTGCCAGTGGGGATAATTTTGCTAAAAATTGAAAAATATAAAATAAATAAAATAATTATAAGCTTTTAAATAAAAGAGCATTTTAAATGTCAAATATTTTTTTAAATGATATATAGCAGTCTTTATAAAGAATTTATAATATTATATGATAACATATCTTCATTACGTACTGTTGCTTTACTGCGAAGCTGGTGCACAACATCTGTATAACAATCTCCATCTCATGCCAATTATTATGGGTAGAGATTTTAATACATATTTTGAAAACCCACAGCCGCAAGCTGTATCAAAATTTTTACTTGACGTTTTCCACTTGTATATGAGCAATTCTTCACAAACCCCCACAACTAATAATTCCACTACAATAGATGCAGTTTTCCAAAGATTTTGAAATACAGTAGAGTCAAACATTTATATATCTTATTTTATATATTTACCATAAGCAAATATTAAAAAAAAATTCATTAATAGATGCTTACACACTTTGCTTTTTTATATATTTTATATTTTATCTAAAATTCACACAATTCATCGCATTTTCGCGGCAGTTCATCAGAACCCATGTGCACAAAAATCATTTCATTTTGATTGATAAATACAATACATTAACTTGCTACATAAAGATATTCCACTTCATCTACTCTGAACTTTTATCGGCAACAACAAAATGAAGACATTTTAAAGAGACAATGGAAGATAAAGCAAAAGAAGAAAAACATAATACTTAAATATTTCACACTTCACTGATTGTTTTTTGAAGAGTGAAATTGTTTATCAAATTTTGGTTTGTGTATCAATTTATTTCTTAAAGTACAAAATAAGCTTTTGTTAAGGAAAGAGAAATGATTTAATAATATACTTATTTACTTAGATATACACAAAGATACTTATACTTATATGAATGCGCTCATATTTGTTTAGTATTTTAAGTAAGAGTTTCTGCAAGTACCTACAAATATTGATGTATGGGAGGGAATCTGCTTTTCCTACAGTTATTGATTTTTCTTCGCCTTACCTTAACCTGCCTTAGATTTAACTATCCAAGCCATAGTCAAGCCATTTTGAGCAAATAACTTATTTACAATTGTTGATTTTGCTTCAAATCATATCACTTGTACATGTGTATATATATTTTTTTTAATTATACTTTTCTCACTCCTGTCATCAGCACTGTCATTTAAGTTGACGTTTTCCTGTTAATGACATAATTTGTTAAACTTTTATGTGAGACATAAAACTAATAATGACTTAAGATAAAAATCTATAATAAACTAAAAAGTCAAGTGTGGCAGCAGTAAGTAAAGTAGATAAATAAAAAATAAAAAAGACTAGACAAAACCAGCTCAATCTGTCATGTCAGTGCAGCAGGAGTTGTGAAATGAAGAGAGCCATGATACTCGTGTAGAAATATTTTTAATGACAAAGTGAGAGTGAAAAAGTTTATCTTCTAAATCAATACTCTGTAGTCAGGTTTTCTTTCTTCAAGACGGTAAAAATGAAAAGTTGTGTGTTGTGTCATATTCGAAGACAATATAAATTTGATGTAGTAATTCTAAGGATCACAAAAGTAATTGCGAGTATTACTCGACAAGTGGAAAATTGTATACATTTTTATTTCAAATTAACTGAAAAAATTTCACAACAATAATTAAAGTTTATTTTCCATAACTTCGCTGCAGAAAGAGGTTGCAATATTGCCACGATAAAAATTTCCTTTTCTAAAAATATTTAAAATTTTAAGCTTTGAATAACAAGAAACATAACTAAACAATTCAACGAACATATAAAAAATATCTTTTTCTTAAAAGGTTCTTGTATAACTCAAAAATATATTAAAACTTATGTAAAGAAGAATAGTGAAGTATACTTACGTAGAGTGATGTAACTTCGTGATGATCAGAGGATGACAATGAGTACTCAAAGAAAAATATAAATAAGTAAAACGTCTAAATTTTAGTAACTGCGTATAAACATAATCTTAGCTCTAAAATTTTTTAAACTTAAATATTTGCTTTTAAGCACCTATGACTTAAACCGATTCCAACATACAACAGTAGGTCAGTTCATATACTTTCCCAGCAGAAACTAGGAGTGAGAGAGAGTAAGGTAGAAATTTACAAAATTATTCTCCCAAATATGAAAAAGTAAATGAACGCTTTACTTGTAAGAATTCACAAGAAAATTTTATTCATATCAGAAACATGGATGGAAATCGTGATACAATTGAACTTTTTCTGATGTATTTTGTTTGATAATGTCTTAAATTGATTTTTTTCTTCAAATTTTTTATTCATTTTCATAATTTTTTAATTTTATTTCATTAACAAATACAAAAGTGCGGCTTTCTATCTCTGATCAGATATGAGAAAAAAGAAAATTCTTTGACAATAAAACTTAAAATTTATGGTCTTAATGACAAAAAACTATAAATTGAGAAAATATGCTTTCTTTTTTATACTTTTTTTCAATTTCCTTTTTCAGATATTTTTGAAATAACTAATTTGACAACAAAATACGCAACAAGTGGTTGGATAATTTTTGCAAGTAAAAATTTTACTAATAATAATTTGTAGGCATTCTTTTTGTCTTTCAATACAATTAATAATTTTCAATTATTTTCACTTTCTTTTAACGCAAACTTTTTGAGTTTTTTTTATGCAAACTTTTTGAGTTAATGAACACTTTTCAGTAATCATTGTTACAAATTCTTAAACATTTTTGGTAAATAAACAGACCTAGTATCTCTACTTCGTTTATGTAAAAGAATAAACTACGCTACTCTGTCTCTCTCTCTCTAGCTCTCTCATACTTACAGCCGTTATATACTTATGCTCAGGCTTAAGATATTTAATCAGACAAAAAAGTATGCACATGATACTCAGGATATTTATTCATCATTTGCCACCGTATGCATACATTTGTGTATATAAAATAGAATGGAAAATATTTGAAAAGATGCTTTATATGTGTATTAATAAAAAAAAGCTCTATATATACATATGAATAGCCGATTAATAGTCAGAGTATTTTTATACCCATGCGGACGCTTGTATTTCAGACAGTATATAAATTGTACGAGTTGTCATAGCTTTATTGCTGCGTATTTTAAAAAAATCTGTATAAACATAGTTGATGGATATTTACAGTTAAAAGTATTCGCGTATGTTTGCATATGAGCGTGTTTTTTTTTTAAGCTGTACTCATTCATTTTTCGACCAATAATCAAAGAGTACTGAAAACTATACTTTTGCCATTTTCTCGTGGTGATCTGAACAAAATGAAAAAAAAACACGGAAATCCAGAAAATTAATGAATGCATTTAATAATTTCTGTTATTCCATTTTATTAAAAATTCATGTTGAAAAAAATGATGTTAATAAACAGAATCTGCTTGATTGCATAGACATGGTAACTGGTGAAGTGCGTGGTGGCATAGAAAAATACTTGGGTCTATATTATTATATTATTGGATAGCGTATTCCATAATCTGAAGCAGAAAAAATTTTATCGAAAGCGACGTTTAGACCCCTGAACATAAGCCCAATTATTCCTCATAAAACTTTATTCTAGTTCAATTTGAAATTTATTTGCTGGTGGTTTAGCTTGGTCTATATACGTATTTCATTGGCGCTTGAACCAAATCATCAGTAGACTTCAACCACAAATTTTTAACAGTCTAGTTCAATTAAATTTAAATATATCTATAGTAGTGTAGTTCGATTTTTATTTCCAAAAATCCATATGTCTAAAATCAAACTCTATACCTAGAAAAAAAGTTGTTTAATTAAAATTTACCAAAGAACAAAAAATATATTTACTCAAATAATTTTTTCAGTAAAAAAAATTTTTTACTTGCAAACATTTTTTACACTCAAAAAAAAAGAACTTTTTTACATTTAAAAAATTTTTTTGTTATTTTTTTTTATTTTAAAAAAGTTTTATATACAATAAAAAAAATTATTTTATTTTATAGTGAAAAACAAAAGAAAAAAATTTTAAAAAATTGTATTCTCTGTTTTTATGGAAAAAAGAAAAAAAAACACTGTAGGTAAACCGATGTTTTAAATCGGAGCTCGATTGTATTTGTAATTATTGAATATTTTGTTTACTTGTTTTGATTTTTTCAGAGAAACTATTTTTAAGGCTCCGGAAGAGGAAGTAAATTAAATGTGGTATAGGGTTTGATTTTAGAGCCATGTTTTCCTCGGAAACTTTTCTTAGAATGTTATGTAGAATTAATTTTTACCACATGATTTCTTAAATTTTTTTTCTCGATACAAATTGACCCTTTAAAACTAATTAAAATAAAATTCAGTAAAGCTCGGGCTTATATGTGTGGAAAACTTTTTTCACTTTTTGGGGATTTTTTTAGTTTTGGCTGGTTTTCTTATTTTTGAAGCTTTGTTTTTGCTTTTGGGATTTTTTCGGTTTTTGGAGTTTTTTTAGTTCTGACTGAAAGCATTTTGGTGTTTTTTAGGTCTTGGTTATTTATTTAAGCTTTAGAGATTTGTTTTTAATATGGCGATTTTTTTCAGTTTTTGTAGATTCTTTTCGATTTCACGATTTTTTAATTTTGGGATTTTTTAGTTTTATAGTTTTTGAAAAATTCAAATAGTACTATTAACTGATAGAAAACCCTAAAACTTTGATTTTTTTTAAGTTTCAGAGTATGTTGTTGTAGTCCGTATAAAAATACCATAACTTTGCAAATTTCAAGTGTCTGTTAAGTATATGTAGATTACTTGATATTTTAAAATTTTTCGTTGCTCGTTTTGGAACACCCTTTAGCTTTTAACTTTCATATATTTATTGTTCTGCATACTCTGTCAACCTTTCAGGTTCATTGCTCTTAGGGTTTTCGAGCAAACAGTCTGTGACGGTCCTTTGGTGTACGGAACTTTAAAAATGTTGAAAGCATCTGGCAACTTTAGTTTAATAAAACATATCGCACACAAAATCACAAACAGTCATAACTCAAAAAATTTCAGATGCTGAGTATTGGCAAACAACTGCTAATATTGTAAAAGTGACACAAGTATGTAACATAAAAACATAAATAACGGTATTTTATATTCTTAAAGAAGACTGTATTGCAAAAGAAATTATTACAATTTGTTCGATTAACTGCTTTATAAAAAAGTAAAACCACTTTGGTCATTTTGGGTTATGACTGTTTATGATTTAGTGTGCGATATGGTTTTAATTACAAACACGCCCAGTGTTATGCATCAGTTTTGTTTAATTCTGCAGGCATTTTCAGACTTATTACATCATGTACATACATAAATTTAATTTAGCTTAAAAAAATCAACATTGAAAAGTTTTTTATTTTTATTTTCTTCAATTATTTTTATTTTTCGTACATTTTTTGACACAACTCTAAAGCTACAAGTTTTTGTTATTCTATTTTCACAGTTCGAGACTATAAAACATCAGCCAAGCATTATTTAGTTGTTAGCTGTTATATCCATAGTGCTGTGTCAGCAGTAAAAATTGTACGAAATGCAACTTTTTCAACAGCAACGCCAAAGGCGTTAGTATAAATTATATTTTTTATTAGTATAATTTTTTTCAGTTTTTTAACAAGATGCCACTGGAGCAAGAAATGTCATGGTGGTGCATGCATTTGTGCTAACAAATATATATTTGCTAAAGTTTAAAAAAATCGTTTTAGTAGCTTGCTGTTTTTAAAAAACGAATTTAGCAATGCTTTGCCATGAGCAACAACAACACATATATCGCTTCATTTGAAGATTTAAAAAGTTTAAACTATCAACTAATACTCATGGCGCTATAATCTATAGTATTTAAAAGGCAAATAATCGCTAAAAAATATATAGTATAAAAAACAATGCCTGCATTTGTCTAGCAAAAATCTAACATTACCCTATTACTTTAATTTTAAATATGAAAAGCTCTTTGCGAAAGAAAGAACCTGAAGCATAAAGTATATTTTTAAAATTTTTCGTTATTTGCATATTTTTACCAAAGTACAGTGGCAGCAGCTGCAGCAATTTGAGACATAAGTAGGTGTCAACAAAAAACCCCTGTTAGAGATAAACATCCTAAATGATGTTCTTGTCTTTAATGTGAAAACTCCTTGTTATGCAGAAAATTTCTGGAGAAAAAAATATGTACACATGGATGAACAAAACGGTAAAAGGTGCCAACAAGATTTATTATATTTCTTAAGTGTCTTATTAAATTTGTTAAGTGCTTGTTGATGCATGTTTGCATAAGCATAAACATATGTACATGCATACATACATTTAACAAGAAAATTGTTTTTATATTCTTAAAATATAATAATTGAAATTTATTTGCTGGTGGTTTAGCAGGAAATATTTTTTTGAAAATTTTTGTAAGATACATGGAACAAGATTTTATAGTTTTAATACTAAAATTTATAAGCTGACTTTATAGTTTTAAGCAAAAAAAATTAAAATTTAAAGTTTTTTACAATATAGCTAGTGGTGTTACGTTTTTACATTTCTCAAACGTTTTACTTGTAAGTTAAAATATTTGCAATTAAATATAAAGTACCCATAAATTAAAATGCTTGATGTACTGAAAACAGTGATGTTATAAGGTTTTCAAAACATGATGTTAAAAAATTAACTTGTGAAATACCACGATGTTAACAATTCTGTTCTGTTTAAAAAAATTATTTTTAATATACAAAAAGTCCCAAAATATTCAGTAGCTTTCTTTCGTTTGTTTTGTTTTTGTCTATAAAACAACTCATTCAAGTCATTGACGAAATTGTTTAAAATTTTATAATTGGAATGATGTTGCGGTCTTATTCAACCAACCGTACGTATAATAAATAATGAGTGTGCTATAAAAATTTCATATAAAATGATTTGTAAAACTACAAAGAAAACCAACAAACAATCATAATAAGCATCAATAGTGTAAAAGAAAAATATGTGTTGGGCAAAGGAGTGTTTGAAAGCAACAAAGTTGAGTATTTTTTTGTTTAAATTTTATTTCTTTTTCACTGAGTTTGAATTCTTTTTCTTGATTCAATCATTATAAATTCTTTATAAACAGGAACGTAAGAAAATATTTTTTTTATCAATATATTTTAAAATTACTAAATAGTTTTTAATTAGCAAAATTATACTTAACAGACTGAGTGGTTCGCCTTCCATACAAACAAAATAAAATAATTGCCAGACACCCCCCAGGATTAAAAATAATATAAAAGCAATTCCAAAAATAAATTTTTTATTATTTGCCACTCCCACAAATGTCGTCCTTTTAGTATTTTGTTCCCTGTGTCGCCATTTTTAGCCCGAGAAAAACATTCTGTATACCGGTGCTCATGGCTCTGTAAGGGCTACATTTATAGCTTTTATAGTTTTTTACTACCACGTCATATTCTAGTCACGATTTTCGTTTAAAATTTTTTAGCATTAGTGGTGTACGAACCTAGTTTTTAAAAGTCATGACTAGAATATGACGTAGAAGTTAAACATTGTTAAGAAAATGAAATGTAGCCTTACAGAGCCATGAAAACCGGTATATAAAAATTTTGAGTAAGATCGTAAGGCGTTATCAAATCGGTGTGAGCTATGTGTGAGTGTATTAGTGTAATCATACGAACAAGAAGTACAGAAAAACTTAACAGCTGCATAGAAATCACTCAACTGAATTTTAAAGCATACCCTCAGGAGCAATGTTAATTTTAATAGAAATTGCTTGTAAAGTGTAACTGTGTTGTCAGATAGAGATAATTTTGTTAAAAAGTTGCAAAATATAAAATAAATAAATTAAATATAAACTTTTGAACAAAAAAGCGTTTTAAATGTCAAATATTTGCTTAAAAGTTATATAGCAGTCTTTAAAAAGAATTTATAATAATATATTTTAACATATCTTCATTACGTACTGTTGTGTTATACTAAAGCTGATGCACGACAATTGGGTAACAGTCTCCATCTCATGCCAATTGCTATGGGAAGAGATTTTAATACAAATTTTGCAAACCCACAGTCGCAAGCTTTGTCAAAATTTTTATTTGACGTTTTCCACTTGCATATGAGCAATTCTCCATAAACCCCTACAACTAATGATTCCACTACCATAGATGCAGTTTTCCATAGATTTTTAAATACAGTAGAGTCAGAAATTTATATAATTTCTTTAAGTTACCATAAGCCAATATAAAAAATTATTATTATTATTATTAGATGTTTACATATCTCTCCTGTGATCGGACTCGCATTGCCTCTTTTATCGCTAATCATCTTTTAGTGAATTATAATTCCAATCTTAAAAATTTATAAAAATAATTGCCTCCTGGAGAAAATTTCTTTCAAAAAAACTATTCTTTTCTTTTTTTTTCTTTTCTTTTTTTTTCTTCTTTTGAAATCCAATTAAAACAACACTCTATCAGCCTTAACATCATCTTGAAAAATAAAAGTATTTCCAAAAAAGTCTAACGTCATTGTATAAAAGCTTTCCTTAATTTTTAATACAAATATTCTGGTCACATTCCACAATAAAAAATAAAAAAACTCAATATTTCGAGTTTACCAAACAACTTGCAACATTGTATGACCCTTTTGTTTGAAATCATTGAAGGTTGGGTAAATTTCTTTTATTTTTCAAAACGAAAAATAGTTTTAAATTTTCACAGCTCAATACATATCCAATTGTCACTCAATTAAACAAGTTAAACTATTTGCTTTTTAATACTTCCATTTAATTTTGGCTATTTTTCTTTCTTTCAGAGTTGTCAGAGGAATTTTGAGCTGACACAGTGGCAAACAAAAGTGAAGGTGTGTTTGTACTTTATATTATATATTTAAATAATTTATTAAAAATATTGTTTTTAATAATGCAATAAGTTATAAAACAGAAAAAATATTTCTCCAATCAATACCTTTAATTGAAAAAATAAACAAAAATCAAATAAAAATTTTATGGTATCAATTAAAGTTTTTATTAATTAAATTTTTACGAAAAAGATCAATTGATTCAAATAAATTTTAATTTAAGCGTATGCCTTAATTCTGTTCGACGATTGTGCGGTTGTATATAGACGGAAAAAAGCAGCAGTTGTGATTATTTAAAAAAATTATTTTTTATTGTCTTTGCTAGAAAGTTCGTATATTTGCTTAATGATTTTGTTCCAGAGATTATATCCAACACATATTTTTTCATATAATTTTAATTTAATTTTTATGTTTTTAAAACATGTCAATAATATTTTTATTTTCCATTATTAAAGACAACAACCATTTTCGAAGAAAATAATATAGAGAATTCAAACACAAGAACTCAAAAGTATTTTCAAACAAAAACGTCCTAAATCTTCTTACTGAATTAGAGCAATAAATCTAAATGGGATAAAAAAATAATTGACTCAATAAAATTTTTAATTAATTATTTAAATTTACTTTTAATTAAAATGGTTTATTAAAAAACTTATTCCGTGAGGACAATGGATACATTTTTGTATGTTATAATAGATGCAATAAAAAATTTATGTAATAAAAAATTGAGATTAAATAAAAGTTGGGTCGTTATGCACTTCTAAATGCATACCGTGAGTGCTTACACAAATCATCTAGACGTGCTTAGCCAACAACACGCTAAGACCAATTTTCAATAGGAACCAATTTGTTTTTTAATCAATTACATAAGAATTAGTATGTATAAAATTTCATCTGAATTAAAATGTTTATACTCATACTTTCAAGCAAATATTTTTTTGACTTAAAACCACTTAAAACTGGCTTTTAGTGCATATCAAGGAATTGATTGTGATAAAATAAATTTTTTTATACTTTATTTTGCCAATACACAAAATAGTCTCTTATTTTTCAACATCAACATTGCCACAATGTCCAATAAACTTTCCATCAACATTATTAAACACAACCTTGAATATTAAATTTGTTCAACAATTAAAAAGCCTTAACAAAACAAACACCAGCAACACCTTCGGGAGTACAACGTATAATTTCATTAAATATTCCAATCCAATTAAAAACTTAACTTGTCCATATTTAACAAAAGCCAAAAAGTAAAAAATAAAACATAAAAATTAAGGGCCAGAGATACTTTACATACAACATCATGCAATAAAATTTAAATGATCTCTGTTCATTTTTTTTTCTTCTATTATGACTCACTTCAAAAGTATTCATATCTGTAGGTATTCATGTTTTTTTGCTCCCTCCACTATTCGAACTGTTTTGAATGGAGAAGATGAAAGCAAAAAAAATTTCAACATTTAATTTTGAAATAAATGGAATAGTGTGGGCAACAAAATATCAGGTTGTCAAGCAGCTGACATAGATAAATTTTAACGATGTCTACACAAAACAACTTTTGCCAATGATTCAATCACAAAAACTTTTAATTACTTTAAATTGTATTTTATTATTGCTGTTACCACTGCTGGCTGCTCCCTGCTGCTTTTTATTCCATGTTTAAATACTCAAAAATAAACTTTAGTTTTAGTTGAAAGTTTAGTTAAATTATTTCACTAATGCAATATTTGGGAGAGCATAATAAATATTCAAGTACAGCAAGCAGTTACTAAACGTTGTATTTTTGGCTGAAGGAAAATGTATAATTTTCAATGCAATACATCAAACGAGCTTTTGGTTGAAGAAATTGGCCGTTGAATAAGGCTGCATAATGGTAGGTTTTAAAAATTTAAATATATTTGCCGTTGAGTATATTTGCATAGTCACCTAAGCCGGCACAGAACACTTTTCTTGAATTAAAGTCAACTCTGTCACATACCACTTTTCCTTTAAACTGCACCAGAAACCAGTTTTCTTGTAGAAAAATCGACTATATGACAGCACACTTTTCGAAAATAGAAAATTCGACTGATAAGTGGGCTCTATACAGATAAGTCAGCTGTGTCACAACCCCCTTTTCTTGTATATGTTGACTATATCATAGCATGATTTTTATGTAAAAAATCAGACTACGTCACAGCACACTTTATATGTAGAAAATCCGATGCAGTCGGAAAAGCACACTTTTCCTCGTAAAATGCCGACTGTGTTATAGCTCACTTTTTTTATACAAAAGTCGACTATGTCACAGTATACTTTTGCTAAAAAAAAGTCGACTATGTCAGACCACACTTTTTCTATAGAAAAGTCGACTGTACCAAAGCACACTTTTCTCCGTAAAATACCGACTGTATGAAATCACACTTTTCTCAGACCATATTCGGCTATGTCCCAGCACATTTTTTTAGACAATAATAGTAGACTTCTTTTTTTTTAATAAAAGTCGACTATGTCACAGCACACTTTTCCTATAGAAAATTAAACTGTATCCTTGTAGATAAGTCGACAGTGTCACAGCCGAATTTTCTTGTATATAAGTCGACTGTGTCACAATTTTCCTAAGGAAGATGTGACTAGGTAACAGCACACTTTTTTTTTATAGAAAAGTCGACTTGGTCACAGCAAAATTTTTCTATAAAAAAGCCGACTGTATCACAGCACATTTCTTCTATAAACAAAGCGACGGTATCACAGCAAATTTTTTCTTTACGAAAGTCAATTGCGTCACAGCAAAATTTTTCTATAGAAAATTTTACTGTGCCACAGTTTACTTTTTGTATAGAAAAGTTGACTGTGCCACAGCACACTTTTTACCATTTTTAGAAAAGTCGGCAGCTGTACAGTACACTTTTCTTATAGAAAAGTCAATTGACTCATAGAGACACTTTTCTTCCACAAAAATCGAATTTTAAATAACAACCTTTTCCTACAACAAAGTCTACTACGCCACAGCACACTTTGCCTATAGCAAAACACTTAAAGAATTATTTTAAATTTAAAAATTCTCTCCTGAAAAACTGCCAAAGTAGGCTAAGACGACACCTTTTCCTTGATTGGCATAGAAATAATTATGTTTAAATTGAAGGAAAAATTAACCCAGACCACAAATACTATTTCCACTTTTCACTCACTTCTTGATGAACGCACTCTCATAATTTGAAATAAATGAAATTTTTACTGATAAACACTTACACAACGCACCCGCAAACAAATAAAAGAAAAATTATCCCTCAATTACTGTGGCAGCAAGATTAATGAATAACAATGATATTTTCGGCCTTAAAGGTGCTAATACGGGTATTAACAAGGCCTTATTAAGACGTTATTTAAAATAGATGCAGAGTCACACCTTAGACTTTGATTCGCATACGAAGGGCTAAGTATGGAGACTACATGTGCAGTCGTATACGAAGTTTTTAGTTTTTGTTTTAATACTGATGTTTTATTTAGTTTTGGCTTTTTTGTTTTGGTGAATTTGTTTTTACAATAAAAAAAAAAAAAATCTGACAATTTTTTCGTTTTGTTGACTTTTTTTTTGGTTTTTTTGTGATTTTTTAGTTTATGTGGTGACCTGTTTACTTGTATTGATTTTTTGCATTTAAGAGATTTATATTATTTTTGGTGATATTCTTCATTTAAGGCATATTGATTGATGTTGATGTTTTTTTATTTGCTTGGGAATTATTACAATTTAAGTTTAAATTTTTTTAACGCACTATGAGTAATAATCCCAAATTATTTATTTACCTAAACAGTTAAATCTTTTTTTTATATTAAAATTGTTTATTGAGAGATTAAGCTGGATCTTATGCTGATTTCACTATTTCTTACTGAAATCATCAGTACCTGGATTCTGTAACTTTGTAACTTTTTGCGAACCACAATATTTAACCACATATTTATTCGCTTTCATAATTTATTTTGTACGATAGTCTCCAGCTTTATCTTACTCACTAATAAATTCAATATTATGTGGTGTGAAAATAACAGAAACCCACTAAGAATAATAAAGAAAAACTCAATGAAATTGATTTTAAAATTAAATTTGTTTTTCTTCAACCGACATTGAATATCGTTAAAATATATTACTAAATAGCAACGTTGATAAATTTTCTTTATATAGTTATTTTAGCGAAACAATTATCGTAATAAAAGATACTGAATCCAGACACAGGAAACCTTTACTCAAATTGATCTTAGAACAACAACTGATATTAAGTTAAATTTTCTTTTAAACAAATGAGAAGTTCAACTAACATTAAAGTTGAAACAAGAACTTCTTAATCAACATGTTTTTTATACTTTTACTTTACCATTGCTTTATTTGCTGACATTTTTTATCTCGAATCATAGTTGTAAGAAGTATGTGAAGAAAATAAATTTTAAGAATAAGAAAAGCTATTCATTGCCTTAGCGATAACATAGTTTCCAAACATGATGAAGTTATATCATGATGAATGTCAAATTGATATCATGATGAAAATTCATCATGTATAGACTCAATTTATTAATATCATGGCAGGGTTATAATATAATCATCAGAGCTCATGGCCTGATAAATTTATTTTGATATCAAATGTCATTTTATGTGTCACTGTGCATTTAACGTTTATTTATTACACAATTTTCGTTTAAAAAAGCAGATACAACAACAATTAGTTGTGACCAAAAAATTAAGCAACAAGCAAATTCGATATTTTTTCCAAGCATTTTTCAAATATTTGTTTGATTCATCATGTTATAAAATCATCAAAGTCTACCCCTTTGAGCTGATATTAATGTAAAAATTACAGTTGATTTGCTGGCGTTATATTACGAGATATGATATAAAATCGTTAGGTGTAGACATTATGTAATAAAGTGTTGCTGAGTAAGTATTTTTGACCAGTAGCTCGTTTCTGTATTTCTCGCATGAAACGAGGGAATCGTAACAAAAGCAGTGTAAATTGAAAAACAAAATGGCTTTTCTCGCATAAGTGTTTCTGTTTATTTACTTTGCGAGAACTATCTGTCATTTGAATAAATATCCAGTAATTATTGGAAGGATGTGAGGAAAAGTGTTTCTGTGACAATATTTTGTGAAAAGCTTCTCGAAAGAACTCTAAAAACGACTCGCATTTTAAATTGGTGGGAAAATAATCTAATTTGTACAAAAGTATATGAATTTTTGAATTTGTGCGTTAAAATATGAAAAATACGCTAGTTGAAAAGATATGCATGGAATTGTTGTACTAAAATTGTTATTAATGAGTCGATATGATTATGTTTATCTAGAACTTTTTTTCTTTAATTTTATTATGCAGAGACATTTGATAGAAAAAACTTATTTCGAGCATTTTGCATTCACTTTAAATTCATGTTCATTATTTATTTTCTTTTTTTTTTGTAAATAATTTCCCTTTTTGTTGTTCAAATAATATTTTTGTTGACATTTTGTTTTCATTTGACACTCGATTACTGGAAATATTCCAGTAAAAACAAAATCAGTGTTGTCTGTTCTCGCATTCAAATACAGAAACACTTTTTTCTCGCATATCGAGAAACGAGTGAATTTTTTGTTTCACATTTCATGTGAGAAATTAATACGATGCGAGAAATACAGAAACAAGCTACAGGTGTTTAGTGTTTTTAGTGTTTTTTTTTGGGAATTGTTATAATTTATTTATTTTTTTGTTGCACTTAAAACGTAGCAATAAATTTGTTATTAAATTATTTACTTTTCATTTACATCAAAAGTCTTAAATACTTGTTCAAAGTAGCCAGAAAAACTCTTTATTATAATCGATTAAAGTCAAACCTACATATTCATTAATTTTTACATGAGTTTAAAATGTATTTTATTAAAAATTTTAGTAAAAAAGTTTTTTAAAATGGATTTTAAATACATATTACTTTTTTGATGAATATGAGCGATGTTATTTAATGATTTATTTATAAACAATATTACGGCCTTAAAAAGGATTCTTAAGAGAATATTATTGCCTTAATAATTTTTGTAAGTAAAGCTAAATAATTTTACTTAAACCCTTTATAATTTATTTACCATATTCCATTTAATACTGCTTAACTATTATATTTATTAAATATTCTTAAAGGCCCTTCTCATATTCTAATGCACTATGCATTCACCTGCTACTTAGAAGAGTGCAAATCTAAATATTTCAATTTGAAATGAATACACACATTTTATCCACACCATACATATAATCCTCTTTGTATGGGCATATATACTATATATATGTATGTTGGAATAAATATTTTGTTGGCCTTAAGTATATTATGGCTGGCTGATGAGAAAAAAATTAAATAATTGTTATGCAAATTTTCTCCTTTTTAAACTGAACAGTAAGGAAAATAGATAAAAGGTCACTGCTAAAATCTCGTAAAGCACGAAAAACTGGAATGAAAGAATGAAATAAAAAGAATGTCTAAATAACATTGGGTAAATTTTTGATTTGTTTACACGCTTATTTTTGACAAATAAAATAAGTTCATGAATTCTTTAATTTAGCTGTCCTTTGCGAGAAAATTTTCACAGCGAAAAATTTATATAAATCAAAAATAGACAATTGAAGTCCACAATCATTTCCCAACTGAGCTCTAATTGTACATTGTCTTAATTTCTAAATAACTGCATATGTCCGACGTTAAAGCAAAAGTCTTTTATAGTCATTAAATGTATATAAAATTGCTTGAAATAAGCTAAAAACCCTTGTATGCTTACAAGTGAGAAGAGTAATATGTTATTGAAGTGTATTAATGAGTTCCATAAGCGGGAATGAAATGCATTTAAAAGTTGCTTAGCTGAAAAAGCAAAAATTTCAAATAAAATAATGAATGACTTCATGTCAAATAAATATACTTCTGCATTTTATGTATGAAAATAAATATTTTGTTTTTCTTTTAGGTTTTCAATTATTTTATTGTTGCTTAGTGTTGCAGCTAATTTTTAGAAGGTGGTGAAAAATAAAAAATATTTAAAATCAAATAAAGATGCTGCGTGTTATGTAAACATGTTTGTTTGAGGTTTCAAGCTGATTATGTTTGTATATTGTGATTTTCAATAACGTATGAAGAATTTTACTATAAATATAAGAATTTTTATTTTAATTATTTAAAAAATCGTTTGGCTTAAGGCCTACTGATGAGTTCCATTGGAAAAAGAAATAAGTTTTTATAAAATTTACGGAAAATGTTTGCCTTTGTACTTATAATTAATTCCTTTAGTTACACCAAAAATAAGACCAAAATAAAGAAGAAGAAAAACATTTTGATGGTCGTGGCGTTAAATGAAATTTGCTTACCTTTTTAAATAAATTCATAAATATATTTTAGGTCTTTTATAATAGTGAATCGCTTGGAGTGATGGTTTATCTGATGTTAAATTAAAAATTATAAAAAAATTTCATGCTAAAGCCCAATTAAGTGGTAAAGGAAGGGCCAATTCATCACACCGAAACAATAACTCATATTCCATATATTTAAAACATCATTTATAATATAAAAAAGCAAATAAATTAAAAAAAAGTAATACAAAATTTAAATTTAATGAAATTTCGTTAATGAAATTTTAATATTAGAGCTTTTTTAATAGCTGGAGTCGGTGTAAAAATTGAGTTATGTAATTTTTTTTCGGTTTTTGCGTTTTTTCAATTTGGCGACTTTTTTTAATTTTGGCGACAATTAAACAATTATTTTGGTTATGGCGCAGTTTTTCGCGTTTTGGCGACTTTTTTCGGTTTTTGGCGTTTTTTCAATTCGGCGATTTTTTTTTTCATTTTGGAGACAATTAAACAATTATTTTGGTTTTGGCGCAGTTTGTTGCATTTTGGCGATTTTTTCCGGTTTTTAGTTTGTTTTTTTCATTTTGGCGATTTGGCGAGAAAAAAAGTGTTAAGACTAGAAAAAATTGCCAAAATAAAAAAAAGCGCCAAAACGAAAAAAATCGCCAAAAACTAAAAAAAAACTCAAAAAACCGAAAAAATTCGCCAAAACGAGAAAAAAAGTGTCAAAAAGAGAAACATTTCCAAAAATGAAAATAAAACGCCTAGAACCGAAAAAATCTTCAAAAACCAAGAAAAAAACCGCCTATATGAAAATAAGTCGCCAAAAGTTAAAAAATCGTCAAAATAAAAAATCGCCAAAATTAAAAAACGTAAAAAACCAAAAAAAAAAACCAAACTAGAAAAAAGTGCCAAAAATATAAAAGCGCCAATAAACTCATAAAACCCAAAAACTAAAAAAAAGCTTAAAACCCAGAAACGGAAAAAATTTTAAAACTATATTTTATATAAGCTAAAGTTCTTATTGAATTGCATATCTCGTGTCCGTAAGGAACCCTTCGTGCGCGGGTCAAAGTCGCACTTTACTGAATTTGTTTTTTTTTGCGATTTATTTTATTTATGATGATATTTTTCATTTAAGCACTTTTTTAATTTGTTAAATTTTTTATTCGTTTTATAAGCAACTGAAAATAAAACTTAAATTTTGGTAATTTACTTCCTCATTAAGTTATTATTTTGCTTTCAACAAATTGGCTAATTTAGTTTCAAGCACAATACACAAAAACCGATTATGGCTTTAGCTTTCATTTTCACATACATACATACATTTTTTTAATTTTAATTTTCTCATTGTCAGCACATTCCGATAAAATGTTGGTTGGATTTTCCTTTCATGTTTTATCTGCCCCCCAGAATGCACAGAATTAAAGTAATTAAGAGTTGTATTCCTTGTTGGATACATCCTTGCCTCCTTCTCCACCCGCATTTAATAATTATTTTTATTACGAATTTAGTATCTAATATTTGCTAATGCTAAAGGGACAAAGTTTTCGTTTTATATTACGCTCTTTGATGATGTTGGGAAAAATTGCGAAGGAAATTAAATTTGCTCTTTAATTAAAAACTTTTAACATTCAAAATTACATTAAAGAGATTAGAGAATTATCTCGATGGCACTTAAGTAAGCCCGGTTACAGGCAAATACATAAAAAAATTTATCCAACAACCACAATAACAGCAAGAGCATAACTTGTCAAACCAAATGATTTTTGTTATTGAAGATGCCAGCCATTCAGCCAGCATTTCAGAAGGATTCCAATTGAAATAGTTTAATGATGTGTGTAAATATTTATCTTTACATCGATAAAATAATAAAGGGACATTTCAAAAACCTTCTATCTGCATGTGTGTAAGTTTCTTCTTGCATGAATTTCTATGATGTGTAAAAATGCTTGTGTAATGATTTGTTAGTAACATTTGATGCTTATGATGATTAAAGAAACCCTTATTATTAGAAATATAAATTTTATTTTTAGTGCCTTGTTCGAACCATAATTTAGTGAAATATATATATGATAAATTTAGCATTAAAAGGTTCATATTTTATGCACGTCTGTGAATAAATGCTTGCTTTCACCAACACATATCACATCATCATTTCTTATAGTATAGAATAAATGTAGCCGCCGCTTTGCTTTGAAATCAATTTATATAAATTTTCCATTAATGTGGTTGATATTCCTTTTATTATATCTTTTATTCTTTTTGTTTTTGGTAAGACAAAAGTTTTTTTTAGTTTTTTCTTCTTTCATTTTTATCGCTTTTCATAAGAGTGTTGTTTGCTTTTATGTACAAGTCTTTACAAATTTTTATGAGGACTGTGACTATTTTAGTTTAATAAAGATGAAAGAAACAACAACAACAATAATAACATATTATAAAAAATAGACGGAAAAGTTCTAATAAAATCAATATGGTCCTACGAAAGTCCTTTACAATAAATTTCTAGCAAATGGCCAGAGATGAGGAAGCTGTTTTAATCTTGGAGGGCCTAGAGGAAATAAAATAATTAGTGCTGGTTTTTTATACAACATAAAATATATTTATATACAACATAATACAAAACCATACATATACAGTCGTGATGTTTGCATAAATCAGGTTGGTATCCTCGCAAAAACCCAGCTCACATTGGTCCTACTTGGTCCCATGGTGTTTCTTGGGTGGGAGAGAAAGATCCTCTAAAACATCATATTTATCTACACGCAAAGAAAATATATGGTTTTCGAATGGTTGAGAAAACAATATTATGTTCTCAGAAATAAATCTGTGGTCGTTGAAAACAAGTTATTGTCATTTTAAACATTAATTTTGTTACGGTAAGCGAAGTAATGTTTGAATTTTATAATTACATTATTATATTCATGAAAAAGTGTGATATGGTTAGAGTTTAACAATATAGTTTTGTTAAAAATTTATGACTGCAACATTTATTGTTATTGTTTAAAAATAATATAATGTAAATAACAATATAATGTTATCCAAAACCATAATATTTTAAGTTAAAAAAAATCTTTTTCAGAAACATCTGTCAGTTCAGTGTTTCGTTTGTAAGCTATCGACATTGCACGCGTCGTGTTAAATAAATAAATAAAGCACAAACAAACAAAAGGGTAGATAAATAAAAACATATATTTACGTACATATGTTTATCTCTTAATACACACGTGTTTCTACTTCGAGTATACACACAATTGTAAGTATACATTTCTATAAATACATTTAATTTCAACAGTATTAATTTATTTTTATTTCGAATTTAACGCACGCTGTTTTAAACAAGAGATCCACCAATAAATATATGATTGAAAAACAAATTATTATTATTATATTTAATAATACTGGTGTCGTATTATTAACAGTATTATTATTATTATATAAGAACATATTTACAATAACAAGATTAGGTGTAACAAAGGTCATTGTTTTTGTTGATGATATTATTATTAACTCAGATAATAATATTATTAAAAGTTTGCTTTCCTTGTGACAATCATATTGATTTAAATACAACCATATAATTCAATCATATTATGTTGCTGTTTGATTATGGTTACCTCAACCATATTTTTTCTTTGCGTGTAGTTCTCAAGCTAACCTGCATGTGTATTCTGATAGTTGTTAGAAATTTTGCCATCTAGAAAAATTAGATTATTGTATTGGTTTTCTCATTTAACACTGGATTTTTATATAAAAACTTAAACAAAACAATAAAATTAAATTGTAACAATCTTTCAACTAAGAACTAATTATTAACTTGACTGCAATTTTTCAAAAATACTTGTATGGCAAGACTCCATTCTTGAATAGCTCTTGTTGTTTTATTACATTATTACATTACTTTCCTTGCATACTTTTTACAACTTTAATTCTAACTGAAAAAAGGCTGTTAATTTAAAGTAAGTAAAGTAAAAAAATAAAAAACATGTTAATAATTGAGTTCTTGTTTGAACTTTGTTATTTGTTGTTGAGCTTCTCATTTGTTTAAATGAAAACTTATAAAATAATAACCCTAGTTGTTCTAAGAAATTTTTGGGTAAAAATTCCCTGATGATCTGCATTAGCAACAGTGAAATGCGAAATCAATTTCAACGTATTTTTAACAGAGCTCGCAATAATTGGTATTTCTCGTGTCTACTGACACGATGCTGCACTGTCGCGAAAATATCCTCAAACTTCGTTCTTCCTTGGCTTGCTCTTCGCTCAACCAACGGCTGTTTTTTTCGATCGTTCGGCTCATGTGTTCACTTGAGTTCCTTTATTTTGTAAAATCTTGGCAAACGGTCTTTTGAGCATGTATATTGTTTGCGATTTGTTGTTTTTATTATTTTATTTTATTAACATTGTTGAACAAAATACATGAAGATTAATTTTGTTTTTGTTGTACACATGTTTGCCTTTTATTTTATATTTACACTTCGTTGAAAAATAGTTCGATTTACAGATATTTTTATTGTCATTTATTATTATCTTCTGCCTTCCTCTTTTATGCTCTGCCTGTGACAAAATATCTAAGGCAGCATCATAAAGCAAACTTAACAGAAGAAATAAAGACCTTTTTTGCGAACACTTTACTTGTATAGCTGAACATGGAACGATTCTGTTCGTATCATGCGGTCGTTTCGTTTGTTACGCTCAACCCATAACCCAGTAGCGAGAACACGATTGAAATGAAAAAGAGGGTTGCTGTTCAGACACTGAGAAATTCCGTCTCATATTTTAGGTCTTTTGAGTGAGAAAACTGCACAATAAAATTTGGTTGAGCATATTTTGCGAGCTCTGATTTTTAATAAAAAATATTTTACTTAATAATTAAAGTAAGAATATGGGTTTATTAGTGCGTTAGTATATGTTAAACTTAAAATGTATCTGGGTGGTTTTTGATTAGGCTAAAGCTTTCAGTAAATTGTTATACGATTAATTAAAATAATTCACATATTCCATTTGCACTGAAAAATATATACGTATATGTATGACACCACATACAGTAAACCAAATACAAGACCAGTAATGATGAAGGTGTCGCATCATCAAAAACAGCATGTTGTTCTGTTGTGCTAATGTTTGTCAGAATATTTTTAATTAACTTCGGTATTATAGGTATTTTTAAAATTTATCACATGTAATTTAAATAGGAACAAACTAAACACCAACAGATGGAGGATTTTTTATTAATGCTGTGGTTCACAAGTTGATAATAATGAATTTTTCGACTCGAAAAACTGTTATATGTTCGTAGCAGGAATGAGGTAATAAAATCCAAAGAAAAATAGTTATTATTTTTATATTACATTCTGATTTATTTCTAAGATTTTGTAGGAACGTAGAGTCCTTTAAAATGCTACTTTATTGACCAGAGTTTGCTAAGCAGATTCATCACAATACCTTCTGCAGAGATCTTTATACTTTTAAATAAATCTCTTGACACAAATACCGTTGTATATGAGAGTAACCTGTACCTGGGTTCACTATTTTTTTTTCGAACCGAAAATTATAATATTTATCGATATATTTATTTATTTGGCGGTAGCGATAATGTGATTCTGTTTTTTTTACCATAGTGTGTCTGTATTTTACTCACCATTTAAGGTCCAAGAAAAAATTAAAGCAAGATTCCAAAAGACGGCTGCCACGTTCGCTCACAGTCAACATACATACATTTATTTGTTTGAACATTTTTTGGGAATACTTTTTTCTGTGTGGAAGTGTTTGACGTATTTCAAGTGTCATGACCGTGAAAGAAATATGTATTCACCACAACATACTAAAAAAATAAAATAGTAGGGAAAATAATGGGTTTCTCAGGGCCAATCAAAGCCAAAGAAGGTCAAGTTATGTTTGTTAGCCAACAAACACGTAGTGGCATTTTTTTTTATGGATAGACACGACTAAGGTAAATATAGGGTTCGCAAGATAACTTTTTTTTTGAAAATGCTATAAAAGCTTCGGCTGTGTGGCACGCAGCGCCGTCCTGTTGAAACCAAATGTTGCCAATATCCTCCTCTTTAATTTTTGTGAACGATAACGATCGCCATTGACTGTAAGGGCCACTCCTTGCTCATTTTCTAAATTATGCCTCTGGACCAAAATTCACACTAAACAGTGACTCGTTTTGGGTGCGTTGGCTTTACAATGTATGCGTGCGGGTTTTCTGTGCCCCAAATGCGACAATTTTGCTTGTTTACATACCCGCCAAGATCAAAATGAGCTTCATCTGAAAATATGATTTTTTTTTCACAAAATCGGCATCTTCTGTAAGTCGATCGCAGGCCGACTTAGCGAAGCGAAAACGCAATGGATGGTCAGTTGGTTCGTTCAGCGAAAGGATAAAACTAATTATCTGTCAAATCAGACGTTAGCTAAGTGTTACCATTCACAAAATAAGTACTAGTTGAAAAAAAGGTTAGCTGGTGGACCCTTTTATATAAGAAATCTCGAATATCTTTTCTGATGTAAGAATTAAAAAAAAATATTTTAGCGTTTTTTAATTGTAGTTTTTGTCGGTTTTGGCGACTTTTTACTCGTTCAATTAATTTGTTTAGCTTTGTTTTGTCATTTTGGGTTTTTGCTTGTTTTTCAATTGTTTTTTAATATATTTATTTAGCAGTTTTGGGCCTTTTTTTCATTTCATAAATTTTTTTCGGTTGTTTGACGACGTTTATACTTTTGCTGATTTTTTTTTGCATTTGAGCAAATCATTCTATTTTTGGTTATACTTTTCATTCTGGCGCTTTGGCTAATTTTCATTCCGGCATATTTTAATTTTTGGAATTTTTTAGTTTTAGTTGTTTAAAAATTTCATTAGTTTGACTCTTATGGTTTCTCAAATAATTTTGATCTATACATATTTTTATGAATTACCTTGCATGTGTAAATTATAGTGAATTACCTTGATATAATTGATTTCTTATGTATTACCTATTTCGTTCTATTTCAATTTAAAGCACATGGTGTGCTTCTCAAATTTTTCGACACACCTGCTACCAGCTGACGTCAATAATATTTATTGGCATATATTATCAACTTATATATACATGTGAATTTATGCTGTTCATATTTGCAATATCTACAACATCATAAGCTTTTAAGCAACCCACTAAAACACAAAAGAAATCCCTTAACATTTTAGCAATAAAATTTTATTTCTTCAGTATATTTATGATAAGAAATCTTTAGGGTATTTAAATAAATAAATTCAACAGTAAATTTTATATTTCATACTTGTAAGACAACATCAACAAGCATAAACATAAGCAAACTAAATATAAGAATAACAAAACATACGTGCAATTTCATATTTGACAGACATTTAATTTTAAATCTCTAGAGCGCGTTGATCACTGTCTGTCAGAATATTTAAATATTATCTATAGATTTTACAACATTCCATTAAAATCTAAAAGGAAAAAATTTTAAGAAATCATAATTATGAATAATAATAACGACTTACAGTTCATAGCACTGACATGTAATATTTTTATTACAAATCAAACATATAGCAGCTCTAAGCCGAATTCCAAATACTCTATTTCATATTGATTGCTCGAAAAACAAACAAAAATACATACATGTATGTTTTATCAAGAGACAGAAAAGTTTTGTTCATATTTATTCATAAAATTTATTTATGCAACCTCACTCACACAATCGTTTAGGGAATTATGTAATTTTATTCACGTTCGAAATTCTAAATAACATTTCTCTGACAATTGCAAACGTGAGAAGCATTTACTTTAGTGTATTAGTTATCCCTAAAACATCATCATGAATCATACATATGTTTTTTTTTTTGTATTTAGACGAGAAAGCTGGGAAAAACAACACATGCAAGTGTATTTAAGTTTACCAAGTTCGGTAAACAATTCATAAGTATTCAAACAATGATATCACATCACTAACGCAACATTATGATGATGTTGTAATATTGATGGTGCTGACGATTCTGATGATAAGATGATGTTGTGCGTAAAGGGGAAAAATGTTTTGAGTTCAAAGGTAAACTATTATTTTGTCGACTAAGAGCACGTATCTACGTACTATGTTTTTCGTTTTATATACAAAGATGCAAAACGTAGTAGGAATATTTATTAAAAAAACATGCATGCGTATGATTAATTTTTTATTATTATTATTATAAAATACGTATACGTCATTATTTCGTGGGTGAAATCACAATAGTTGTTAATATTGGACTAATTAGATTTTATTTTTGTTTTAAGGTACGATCACACGATTGCCACAAATACACCAATCTGACTCAATTTTTGTTGTACTTAATTGGTTCACAATAACAAACTTAACTTAACCCTATTAAATACGATGCACTGTGGCGTGCAACACAAAAAAGTGGGCAAAAGTCCGCAACTTTTGAACTAGTGAGCCGATTTTGATGAAACTGATAGTCAGTAGAAAAGAAGAACGTTCAAAAAAAAACTAACTAAAACTTTGGAAAATTTTCTAAATTTGAGTAAAAAAAGTTGTCGTATGGCGCAAAAGCTGTTTTTATACTTGAAACCAGTAAAATATTTACTAAATTTCTAGTTCATTAGTGAAGTAGTTTAAAGGAATTAAATTTTTATATTTAAGTAACATTTTTCTAAAATATTACGCATAATTTTTCCCATCAAATTCGGAGCTTCGCAAAAATTTTTTTTCATCTTTGATCTCAAATTGTGAAATTTTCTAAAAATTCAATTTTAAGTCTTTAATTCTGGTACTTATTTTTATTTTTAACTAAGCTCTGTAGCACATGATATGTTACTTATGTTGATATTATATTTTTAATTAATTCTCCATTCAGCATTTATACCTATAAATTCCTTGAGAAGAGACAAGTACTGTACCAACAACCTTCTGACTGGTAGTCAAGCATTCTAACCACTTGCCTAAAACAGCAGCCTGATTAAGCATTGAAATTTTTGAGTTTTAAAGTTTAATTTTATTTACAAAAAAATATATTTCAAGTTCAAATACTCCTCGGAAATATAAAAAAAATTACTTAGATTTTTTCTTAACGCAAATAAAAGATATATTCTATAATTTAAAGCAAAAATATTTTTCTAAAATTTAAAATACCTTTTCATATCTTTCAAATAAGTCAAATTTGATGAACTAATCAGGAGTAAGTCATTCCCTAAAACTTATTTTCTGATTTAAAACAAGATTGGCTAGTTCTTAGAATACAATTTCCCTGAACTTTTAAACCATTTTCCAATTTTTGGTAAATATTTCCTTTGAGCCAGTAAACTTGTCCTTGAATGTGAGAGTTTTTGTGTGTATTTTTATGAACTATTTTTAGGGATATGAACTTTTTATTTTTACTCATATTAAGTAATTTTTAGTAGAATTTTGTAAAAATATACTAAAACTTAGAAAAAATTTCTTACATTAAGAAAATTTGTTTACTTAAATTTAGCAATCTTTTTTCCTTAATAATAGTATATGTCATTTTTTTAGTGAAGTGTTGAACTTTTGAGAAAGTATATTTAAAGGTACACTGTCTTATATGTATGTATAATTGTACTTAAAATGTGTAGTTTGCACTCTTAAAGTACTTGCACACTTCTTTATAATAATAATATAATAATATAATGAAATTATAGCATCAAAGCAAACAGAGTGAGTGACCCTTTCCACGTTGTATACTCTTTTGGATAATATTTGTTGTATTTTTTCCAGCTAGGCTTGGTGCGTTATTTAAATAGTTCAGAATCTTTAAACATTAATATTTTTTATATTACGAGTATTATGTAGAATCAATTGCCTTGTATCTTAACATTGTAGAGTTGTGGTTACCAACATGATAATATATTTTTGTATCTAAAGTATTATCTTTTTCTAATCGCATATTTTTGTATTATGCTCACCTTGCTGAATTGCACACTTATACAACACATGCAGTTGCTTGCAATTTTCCTCTCTTCATTTTATTTTTGTTTAATCTGCCAAATTTTTCAATGGTTTCTTTCTGTTTTAAGTTCTTTCTTCTTTATCTTCTCTGTAACGGAGGTATACAAAAATTTTTATTTGTGTTTCTTTCTTTGCATTTCCATTAAGTTTGTTTTTATTTTATTCAGGTTTTTTATTTTTGTTTTTTTTTCTTCTAGCAAGTAGAATATTTTTAAGTGATTTGAACTCGTAGATAAGATGCATGTTAAAAATAATGTATAATGTACTAACATAACTGCTGCTTTTAGGATTTCTTTTCATAGCTTTTGCATTAACAACAAATGTAATGGGTTTTCTTTCTTTTGTTTACCTCCTTGTCTGTCTGTTGAAAGATTTACTAGAAATTTTCTGTACATATATTCAAAAAACATGTCTTGTTTATTAAATGTACTTAAATGTAACATTTGTTAGTTCACATTTACTTATGTACTCGTATGTACATGCCCAGCAAAACTTATTGGTTTCTAGAAAAGTTTATAATATGGCATGCATATGGTCTTGTTAATACTGTCTTGTTAATACTGAGTCCCCTAGAAGCCTTAAGCTTAAATATTAACGGCCCTATGTATAAGCAAAAATTGGCATGAAGTAAGCATAAATAATGAAATTGAATTAGGTTTTAACGAAGCTTTTTTGAAAGCTTCTATAGAACGAAATATATATACACTTTATCCTTGACGTGCATAGGCTATTGCTAAAGTAAATACTAGTTTAGTTTGAGAAAACTGGTTTAAAGAACGCTTTAAGTTTAAGAATCGTTTATGAATAACGCTGTGAAAAATTTATAATTTCTTGAAGCAATATTACTGCATTTTTCACGGTTTTGCAGTTGAGTAACTTGTACGTTCCTTCGCCAAAGAATTATTGCTTCTTATGCATATTTTCTTTTGCTGGGTACTGGTTAAATTTTTATAAGTTTAAAATTTGCTGCAAGATTTTAAAATAACGTTGCCAGCTTAAAGTTTTGGTAAGTTTCTTATTAATTTTTCAAAAAAGCTTTTAGCTTAAATTTTGTCTTGTAGACCATAAAAACGTAGGTAAACCTTTTATTTAAAACAGTTTTAATTTAGTTTTTCGTTACTTATAAGAATAAAGCAAATTCCTTTTTTACTCAAGGACAAAGACATAAAAATTTCCTGTTAATAAATAACTGCGCTATTAAAAATAATTAAAACCTTATCTTATCTAAAGTAATTATTATTATAAACGAAAAATCCCTTTCTCTTAGCACCAGTCAAAGCTTCAAATCCTTAACAAAATAGTTGGCCATATTTCATTTGAGTTCATAAGCCAAGTTAATGCTTAACAAGCCGTTTGTTGGTTTTTTCTCCTCCTGCTATTCATCACATTCTTTAGTTTTAAGTGCTGTACAATATCTTTGCTTTTTGTGTATTTATGATGTTTTTTAAAAGCATGCGGTGTGGAAAGGGGTTTTTAACTCAGTATGGATAAGATAAGTTGTTTGTATGAAAGCAGTCAGTTGCCTTTCCCTTTATTCCATAGAATGTTAGTTCATTAGTGTGACTGTTTGTTTGACTTTGTTCCTTTTCTACTTTAAAGCCAAAACATAATAAAGTGCTTGTCACAGTGATGATTTAAACGAGACCATGATGAATGTTGTTGCGGTGTTGATAACACATCTATGATGAATTACACAAAACATTTTTGAAGTCTCAGTGTTTTTTGTTGCTCTTGCTGCTCCTTAAGTTCGGTAGCTGACTGCTGCATCATCAACAGCAAATAGCCTTTTTAGTATTATTAAACTCTTCTCACCTTTTTTTTACAAGAATATTTCATTAAAATTTCCTTCCTTAAGCCTTCTTAATATTATTTCCTTTCTTTTCATCAAGGTATATGAAATCTTTAGTATCATACCAGTTTCCTTTTATGTCTGTGGCCAACTACAGGTATTCATTTCAACATTATCTCAGCAGCTTAAAATTAACGTAAAATATACTTGTAATTTTCTTTTAATTAAACACTCATGTTCTTAATTTTTATCACTAAGAAAACAGGACACCATTCAAAACAGTTAAATTAATTTTTTTTACCTAAAACTATTTTGTTATTAAAACATATTTTCTTGAATGATCCTAAGAACTTTAAATTAGAAATAATTTCTTAATCGGTTTTAAGTTCAATTTATTTAAGTTTTTATAGAATAAAATATCTTTTCTATTAATTAAATGTGATTTACTAAAGAAGAGAAGAAAAATTAAACTAAAACTTTTAGCTTTGGGAATTGTTGAAATTTTTCTGTGCCGCCACACACTTCACTGGCATTCATATATATTTACTTGGCCACAGATTGTTGCTAAGATCAGTTATTTAACATAAATTTTTAATGAAATGGAATATGAGAAATAATTATATTGCAGGTGTATACAATAATTGATTTTTTTATTTATCAATTTAATAAATAATGCCCTTATTCTGTTCGTCGATTGTATCGTTTTTCTATGAATGAAAAAAAGCCGCAGTTGTAATTCCTTAAAACAATTATTATTTCTTGTCTCTCGTGTGTTTGTTTTTGTTCCAAACATTATATCCAATACATATTTTTCTTATATTTTTCAAACTATTGTATAATACTTTAATTTAATTTTTATGTTTTAAAAACATAGCAATAATATTTTTATTTTTCATTATCGAAGACAACAACCATTTTTTAAGATAATAATTTAGATAATTTAAAAACAAGTGGCCGTGTCAAAAAAAAATTATTTCAGCTTGAAGTGTACGTTAAAACGAAATTTCAATACAAATTTTGAAAAAAGAACACTTGAAGTTCAAACTATTTTTTTTGGGTACGGCTCAAGAATTTAAAAGTATTTTCAAACAAAAACGTCCTAAATCTCCTTACTGAATTGGGGCAAAATTTGCAATGATTTTTATCATCCCACTTTAAATTTGTTTCATAATCATACCACATCTCATCAGTGTACTTTAAGTTACCCATAGACTAAAAACATATCTTTCGTAATGAACAATCGTTTTAAATTAAAACAAAACATCAATTCAATAATTTAATTGTAAGAAGTACTATTAAACAAAATATTTGTGAATCGGAGTTTTGGAAGATATTATTTAAATTTTAATTTGCAAATTAATTTTGTTTCGAAAGCAATGTTTTTCCTGGATTGTAGGTGTACCATGTGTCTGACAATCTCTAATAAAGTCCTAAATAAAATATTCCCTGAAAAGCCCCGTTTCTTAAATTGCTTTAAATCAGCAACCTTAAATATTTTCCCAACACAAACTAAATATTCTATTCCTATTATTATTTTTGTTTTGAACAAACGCAAGGGAAAGCAAAATTTTTATTTTTACTTTTTCGTACCCTGACTATAACCGCTCACGAGAGGAGAGATTAAAATTGCAGTGTATTCAGGAAAGACAAAATAAAAATGATATTTTAAATTTTTATTTTTTGCTTTAGATCAGAGAGAAGCAAAAGGCTTCAATATGCCCTTATTTACACGTACTTAAATACACGTATAGAACAAAGCAACTCAATCGGGTCTGTTCTGCAAATCACGAGATGTCAAATCATAGTGTAAGTTTCAAGATTTAAGTTTCAAGATCTATAGGGATGAAATTTGGAATAACTGCTGCCGTATTCATACAAATTCTTTTGTTTTATTAAGAGTTTATAAGAAAAAAATTATGAGAATCAATAAAATCTGATGTATTTTGTTCGATATTGTTTTAAATTGTAAATTTTCTTAATTTACACAGTTTCATGTATTATTTAATATTTTTATGCATTTTTCATAATTTTTGAATTTTATTCTATTAACAAATTCAAAAATTCGAGTTTCCATCCCTGATCAGATATGATAAATAAACGAAATTCCTTAACCATAAAATTTTATTTGTGTATGTGGCTTAATCAAAGAAATACAATAAACTAAGAAAATATGCTTCCTTTTTTACATACATATAATATAGTATGTACATGGTGTTTTAATAAAGAAATTCACATTTTTAAGTTTTCCTTTTTCAGATATTTTTGAAATAATTAACTTGAAAACAAAATACACAATCTGGTGGTTGGATAATTCTTGCATGTAAAAATTCTAATAGTAATAATTTGTAAGAATTTTTTTGTCTGTCAATTTTTTTCTCTCTTTTTTGACGCTATAGCCTTGTAAATTTTTTGAGTTAAAGCAAACTTTCCAGTAACAATTGTAATAAATGCGTTACAATTTTTAGTAAATGAACAAACCTTATGTCTCATGATGTTGAAAGAAAAAGTTCGTTTGAATTCAAAATTTTTTTTTCATATTGATACGAAAATATTTCCTAAACTGACCTAAAACAAATATTTTTCTTAGAAACATTTGTCAGTTACAAGAATGATGATACTGTCAACTATAAAATATAATACGCATGATAAAAAACATACAAGATTATGTTGAAGTTAATATTTAAAGTATAACAACAACTATTGTGCTATACCTATCTACTTAATAAGAAATATACAACCACACAAACACACAAGCCAATACAGATACTAGACACAAAGAACGACCAAATTAAATCTTTTATAATGATGCTTTATTGTAAAGCTACATACACAAAAAAACCAACAGAATGTATTGTATTATGAATTTTCGAACATATTCAGGCGGCAACAATTTTTAATCCGCACAATTTTTGTTGTTTTCAAAACCGCGAGACTAATTCATTTGACATGAAATATTAAGTATAACCAGCTTTGTGTGTGTTGGTATTTTTTGCCACTTTTTTAAACTTACGTATGTATGAGTTTTGTGCTGCAAATTGTGGCTGTAGCTGGTCGTGAAGTTATTCTCAGAAAAAATTATTCTCTTCACCGAATTAGCCAACAACTTACCATGTTATTCCAGCATAATTAATCCCGTAAATTAAGTAACAGCATGTGCTGTTAATTTCTGGATGTTTATAACATACGAGTACTTCTGAAATCTTTATGTTAAGTATAAATAGTTTGCTGTAGCTAAAGCTAAACTGTTCCTTAAAGCACATCTAAGCTAACATTGTGGTATTTCCGTAGTTATTATTTTAACATTGTGCACTTAAAATCATTTAATAATAAAATGGAGTAAGGAATGTGATCTGGTTGTATAAACATGTTATACTTAAATTTTTTAAAAGGTAAAAACGTAGCAATATTTTATTGCAGAAATGCTTCACTTTAATTTTAGTAGACAGGCTTTAAAATTTTTGTATTTAAGTTAAAATTCAAATTTTGGTATCCTCCCACAACCCTGGAATATAAATAACACCATATACGATCCCGTATAAGCCAATTATCTACTTTTACCTGATTTACATTAAGCATTTTTTTCATGAAATTAGTTGCATGAAAAATTTTTATTTTGCAATAGGAGGCCTGAAAAGGAAATTTATATCAAAAGCGTTGCCCAAAATGCATCAGAGAATCATTCTACGTCCTTTTTTTAATAAAATTATCTTTAATATCGCTACAATTAGCAAATAGAAAAAGTTGCGTGCAACAAAATTCCTGAAATTTCATGAAAAAATGCTTAATGTAAATCAGGTATTTATTTTAATCTTAGATATTCTAAAAGTCTTTATTTTTTTCCTTACATATTTAAGTAAATTAAATTTATGTTTCCAGGACCTTTGGCATGTTCTAAGCAAACCCAAGAAATTATTTAGTAATTCGCGTTGACCTTTTTTAATACAAACTTGTTTGATTTTTGTTTGTCAAATACTACAATTGCCGTTTTCCAGCAATGCTAGAAAAATTCTCTATAAAAAAAATGTATACAATATATAAACCTAGAGAGAAAAAATAAAATAAACTTTATACCCATCTCAATTTAATATGATATTTTCTTTGCGCTCCTTTTTCTCCGACAGTATGACTCTTAGTACAAATATTACGGTAACGACAACTAATAAAAGCAAATGTTTTCTACATATATATATTTACAATAAATAAAAGGAACAAAGCAACAAAAAAAAATTCAATGCATATCAAGCAAGCATATACACATACATACACACACAGATGCTAACGAATATACACAAACAAAACAACAGCTTGGGAAAACATGAAGCCAAAAATTATGTAAGAGAGATACATATACAAACATATTCACCTATGTATGTTTGAATGTATGTACATATGTATTATGTATGTTTGTATGTATGTATGTGTACACATAACAGAAATGTTGCGTGTATTAGATTCATGTACATTTGATTGAAATTGAATTTTAAAGAATGCCATCAGGTGCTGACATCTAACAAGTAAAACAAGTTTTATTGTTAATGTATAACTTTTCTTTATATCCTGCACAACAGCATAATAATAAAGAAAATGAGGAGGACTAACAAAGAAAGAAAAAGAAAATACAAAACAGTGAAATAAATACACACTCATACAAAGACACACACTTTGGTAAAGTTAAAAAAGTAACCAAACTAGAAAAGTTAGGATTTTTATAGGCTGCCAACGAAGTATGACTGACAAGCACAGTGGGTCACGTTATACTGCAACTTATCGCATTTTTTTAGCGTTAACTCATATGCAACTACCTGATATTTTATTTATTCAACCTACTAAAAAAATAATAGAAATTCCATTAGGAGTTATATTAGGAGAGAGACATGTACGAAAAATTAGGTTGATTGAAATAAATAAATTCAGTACAGTGCGAAGGGTTCCGTACGGACACTACATATGCAATATTATACGAACTTTAGCCTACATAATTGAATATCTAACCTGATGTAGACATTTAAAAAAAATTTGTCTGGGACTTATTTTTTTTTTAATTTTAACGCTTTTTGGTTTTTCCAATTTGTTTGGTTTTTTCCGATTTTTTTTATTTTAGCGATTTTTTTTAGTCTTGGCGTTTTTGTTATTCATTTTGGCGATTATTTCCAATTTCTGTGATTTTTTTCAAGTTTTTTATTTATGAAAATTGTTTTAGTTTTGGCGATTTTTATTGCTTTTTTACGAATTTTTTCGGTTTTTGACGATTTTTTTCATATATTTTAAAAATAGATATTTCTTTAGTTTAAGCAATTTTTCAGTTTTTTTGGCGATTTATTTAGTTTTTTTGGTGACCATTTTACTTTTGGTGAATTTTATGCATTTTAGCGATTTATTTAATTTTTGGTGATGTTTTTCATTTGGCAATTTTTAATTTCGGTATTTTTTTAATTTATGGATTTTTTAGCTTTAGCGTTTTTCAAAATTATTGATTTCCGTGTTGCTTTTTAGAATTTTTTTTAGATTTTTTTTGGCGAACTTTTTACTTGTTATTTTATTTTGAATATAATTTTTTTTTAATTTTGGCGACAAGCTTACAAGTTGTCAAAATTATATTAACTGATAGAATACCCTTTAGTGGTATACACAAAATACACTAACTTTTAAAATTTCAAGCGTTTATTTATAATTGGCTGCACATTACATTAGGATTTCAACATATTTCTTTGCTCATTTCAGCACGCCATTTAGCTTGCAACTATCATATTGATACGTTTTTACCCTTTAAAAACGCCTTTCTGTGGACTAGAATATTTGCAGAGCACAAAAGACCCCAGTGTACTAATTACAAATAAAAATTACACTTATTTTATTTATTAAAAATAAATACACTTACACTAATCAAGAGCTTTAATATACGCACACAACTTAAACTTCTTAAATCCAGGCTGTTCAATATGGAGTACCGAATATCGAATGATTTTTATACAAATGAATATACATACTCTTATACATTCCTCTCGGTTTTCTCTCTGTAAGCAGCTCTGACTTAAATATAAAATACTCCACTGTAGTATACACACGTTTTACACAACTGGCTGTGCCAGTATTGAAGCAATACCAATCTCGCTGCTGCTGGTCACACACGAAAATCACTGTGCCGACGCTCATCGTTGATACAACTGCAATGACTCACTGCTTTACTATAACAAACTCATGCCTTAATTCTGAAAGAAGACTTAGAACGTTTTTGTTTGAAAATACTTTTGAGTTCTTGTAATTGAATTCTCTTAATAACTTTCTTAAAAAATTGTTGTTGTCTTTGATAATGAAAAATAAAAATATTATTACCATGTTTTTAAAACATAAAAATAAAATTAAAGTATTATACAATAGTTTGAAAAATATATAAAAAAATATATGTGTTGGAAATAATGTTTGGACCAAAATCATAAAGCAAATACCTGAACCTTCTAGCATAATAATAATTGTTTTAAATAAGCACAACTGCGGCTTTTTTGCGAGCATAGACAAGACTATACAATCTTCGAACAGAATTATGGCAGTATACACGACTATTAGCGATGTTGTTCTCTTTACTCTGCACTCAGGACAACAAGACTTCACAATAAGTAACTTTATGATCAACTACTAGATAACTGACCTGACTTATGGACAACTGATCTATAGACTGATCTGACCGCTGATGCGTCGCTCTCTCTATACATCATACAAGGCTTTCAGAATGTGACAGCAACATCTAGACAATCTCAGCAGCATTCCTAATGCTTATTTTCAATAGCGCAGTTAGTTCATGGGTTAACTATGTACACACATATGTAAACGTATGTATATGCGTTCATCATTAAAGAAGCAGTTGATGGTGGTTGTTTACTTGTATATTAAAGTCCTGCACAAGACCATTTATAAGACATTTCAAGACATGAGAGATTTTTCAAATAAAACAAATGTCTTAAAGACAGTGTTGTTTAGCGTTTGTTTTCGAATATTTCGCTGTAGTTAAGCATTTGAAAAATCGCTCATGTCTTGAAAGGTCTTAAAAATGGTCTTGTGCCGGACAATATTGTGTATGTGTCTTTTGTTTGCACTACCATGTGTGCGTGTGGAAACGTGTATAATCTTTATAAACAGAAGTTCTATATGCGCATGTGTGTACTATGCAAGTGTATACTACGCATGTGTATTTAGTTCTTTAACAAAACGAATTCTAGATAATGCGTTTTGCTTACCAAATGTTTTCTTTGTAAAAGATTTGAATTGAGTCTGTTCGAATATTTTTGCGTAACAATATATTTGTTGTTGTAGTGGCCAGTATTTTACAGTATGTTTCTTCAAAAAATATTTTACAGTATTTTTTGAATAAAACAACCTCTGGCAGGCAGATAAATGGACAGACAGACAAACTTGTAGTGAAAATAACAAAGTTCCTTTTTCATATTTTGTGTACGAAATCCTAAACATACTCAGCTATTGAAGCAATAATGTCAGCAAGGATATATTGTTGGCTTTTAATTGTCTCAATCTTTCGAAACATATCAAATATATCAGTTAAATGCCAAATTGTATATTATACAAAGCAGTAAAAGCTTTGTAAAATTACTTATTCCTTAAAATTTATCACCGGTAGTTTTTTTTTATAAAAATACCAACTTAAGTCTAATTTAAACAAACAAATAAACCAAAATAACTTTGAACTGAAATTTGCTAAAAAAAAATTTATTGAGCGTACCACTGTGCATATATTGTACCATAGGCTTAGTTCTTAATATTACCCTTATTGAATTGAATAAATTTTATGTTTTTTTGTGTTGATAAAAGAAAAAAAGGCTATTGATGCCTGTGGCTTCAGGAAATATTTTAGGTTTCAAAAACTTGTCATTTTTCATCACGTTTCCTTTTATCTTTCTTCATAATAAATACGTTGAAAGGAAATTCATTAAATAATATGCTTAAAACGGTTATTTTGAGCAATTTTTTATTTCAAAGTTAACAGAAGTTAAATAAAAAGTATATAAAATTTTAATAATTCGTGGCAGGGCAGTAAAAGTCTTTGCTTGGATAGCAATGAAACAGTAAGAGTATCTTTTCAAAGCTTAAAGGTATTTCAATAAATATAAGGAACTCTAACTGAGAGGAATTTTAATACAAATGTAATACGCAAATAGTAGACAGTATTTCTTTAATAAGAAATTTAACTTATTTACTAGAGTCTTATCTTTCTTTTTCTCAAATTTTCATTTTCAAAGCCTTAGAAAATTAAATAAAATTACATTAGTTAAAATGTCCTACCAAAATATCTAAGCATTCTAATGGTTTTAATTTACTCTTTTTTATTAATTCTGCTAAACAAAAGGGTAAATCTATTTAAATTGGGTTGATTGTTTTTGCTCTTGAATCTATTAAGCCCGCAATGAAGTCAGAATCATTAGCCTCATATTAAAATATTCCAAAAAGAATGTCATTGTTAGCATTTGCCAAATAAGCATAGTGGCTGCCACTTAACTAATTCAGTCATTTAACCGATTTGCATTTAACTGCCTGCACTTTTATATATTTAAATGCAAAATTTTCAGTCAATCAGTTTCATTGCTCTAAGTTGGTATTTTGAAAGTTTTGTCAGCTCTTGCACAATGTAATTTTATACTTCACTTTGTTTGTTTGTTTTTTTTTTGTTGCATTGATATTCATTGATTTTTGTGCTTAGTATTAAGACAGTTTAATCTTAAAACATTTATTTGTTGATGGTTTAGCATTTCGTTGCAGCTAAGAAAGAAATCTTTTTTTAAGTTCGTTTTGATTCTGTCATGCATTAAATAAAAATAAATTATTGAAATAAATAGTTGAAAATGAGTACTCAGTTGTAAGAATTAATTTAAGAAAATTATAATAGCCCTGCAAAAAATTTGGTGACGTCATGCTAAAATCACTAAGTTGGCTATCCAGTAGAGAAGAGCTTCCACTAAAAATACTTATGCCCTGAATCTGTTCGACGATTGTATCGTATGGTCTATGGCCGGAAAAAGCAGCAGTTATGATTCTTTCAAACAATAATTATTTATTGTCTATGCTAGAAGGTTCATGTATTTGCTTTAAGATTTTGTTCCAAACATTATTTCCAACACATTTTCATTTCATATATTTTTCAAACTATTGTATAAAACTTTAATTTAATTTGTATGCTTTAAAAAAAATATTTTTATATTTCATTATCAGAGACAACAACTATTTTTGAAGAAAATAATTTACTGAATTCAAACACAAGAATTCAAAACTAGTTTCAAACAAAAACGTCCTAATTTTTCTTACTGAATTGGGGCATAATACTTTGGAAAATTTTCTAAATTTGAGTACAAAAAGTTATCGTATGGCACCAAGGCTGTTTTTTACTTGAAACCAGTAAAATATTTACTAGATTTCTACTTCATTAACGAACTAGTTTATAGGAATTATGTTTTTATACTTAAGTAAAATTTTTTTAAAATTAGGTAAAATTTTTCCATCAAATTCGGAGCTTCGCTAAAATTTTTTCATCTTTGATCTCAAATTGTTGAACTTACCAATTTTTTTATGTCTTTAATTCTGGCAGGTATTTTTAATTAAATTCTGTAACACATGATATCCCAGCAAAAAAGTTTGCATTCTAGAATGCAAAAAAGTATATGTGCTCCGCAGTAGTAAGTACTTACAATTTGACTGAATAACCCATTATTTTTGTTTGAGAAGTTCAAAAAGTATGCGGTACCCTATACTTTTTGCCTACAAATATTCAAAAGTTAATAGATTATTGATTGTCTAAAAGTATTCAAAATTTAATGGGTTATTTTTTGCTTACAATATGCAAAATTTAGTAGATTACTTTTTGTTTAAAATTATTCAAAAGTAAATGAGCATATTTTTCTTTTTGTTGCCTTTATTTTCTCGATCAATAAATTTTTCTGTGGATATATTTGAATAATATAATGAATAAGTTGTTATTTGATTCATTACAGGACAGTCATTATTAAACATATAAAATAATTAGATAAAAAATTTGTTACAGCAACAATGAAATGCATATAGACCAAGCTGAACCACCAGCAAATAAATTTCAAATTAATATATAATTATGACAATATGTCGAATAATAAATTTCTTAAATGTTAAATTTTAGATTTTATTTTTCATATTGCCTTTTAATTACTTTTATTGTTATCCGATAGATTTCTAATTGTATGAAGGTTTAAAAAAATAAAATAGATTCATATCGAATATATATTATTTGCTGGGTTTTGTATAAGTTTCTAAGACTACTATGCTTATTTTTCTTTTGTGATTTTCAAAAATATTATTATATGTGAATTCTCAAATAGTTCTTGAAAGTCTTTGCATAAGATAAGAGGTTTGTGACTATTCAAAATGTGTGGTTGAAGTCTCCTAATGATTTGTTACAGCAACAATGAAATGCATATAGACTAAGCTGAACCACCAGCAAATAAATTTCAAAATATATCCTAGTGTTTTAAAGCAATGAAGGAGTAGTTTATTTAAGAAAAATAATTTTGGGCGATATCAATAACATAGTAAAAAGATATAATTAAATGTAGGCAAGAAGCGGACGCGACAAAAATAGAAGTTATTTTTGTGCACTCATAGAAATATACACAATTCAGCGAAATTTTATGAAGAATTTTTTTTTAGAAATGAAGATGAAAGAAGAAATTTTATGTGTAGATTTATGAAACATGAAAGTTTTGACGCGACATTTTTTTCTCATGAGAATTAAACGCAGTAACCTTTCTAATATTGATTGAACTTTAATTAAAAAGTAATAAAACGATAACAAGCGCTTATTTAATGGTGAAAAAAGTTACAAATTACTTTAAATAATCGGTAAAAAAAGATTCAGCAAAGATTCAGCACTTTTAAATATTAAAAGTGCCACATTTTGCTCAAAAAATTTCACAAATTAAAAACGCTTTTACATTTGTAAAGTATGGATGGAACTGTATGCTTTATTATTTAAAGCAAAACAAAAATTTTTGAGCAAAAAAAATTTTTTTTGGTTGACCTTTTTCTGTAATTACCCATATGTCTTTTTATGAGAGTTGTAACAGAAAAAATTTATAAGTGTTCATTTTAACAGTTAAATGTCGAAATGATTTGTGTTATTCTTCAGCGAAAAGGTCATTATGGAATAGTTCAGTGACAAGTCACAAAGTGCATACAAAGTATCAATTAACCCCATCTTAAGCCATCCCCATATAAAAGTGCACCTGATTTACATTATGCATTTTTTTCATGAAATTAGTTGCATAAAAAATTTTTATTTTGCATTCAGTTAATCCATTTATCGAAATTTCTTTTCTTTTTCTTCTTTATTATTGTTGCATTTTTTATATTGTAAATTTAAATATTTACTAGTTTAAGTTCTTGTTGATGCTTTGTCAAATATTATTACAGAAGAATTATTAGTCCTTGTAAGTTATGCTGAAAAATGTTAAAACAAAATATTTCTTCCTCCAATAAAAAAATTAGTACGAAAAAAAATTTATTTCTTGCACAATGTGTTACTGAAAATCAATAGAGAATAGTCAACTTGATGAAACGTTTTTGAAAAAAAATTTGCGTCGAAAATATTTTAAAAACGAAAACTTTTGTGGTGAAAACTGGCCTGAATATATTAAAATTATATTTATAAGTTCACAAGAGCTCTCCAGATTTACCGTACCCACAATTTTGCCAAATACTTTTAGCAAGAAATCAGGAGGCTTTTGATGTTATACCAAAAAAAGCAAAAAGAAAAAAAATTTGTGCCCCTTTACTTTTGCAAAAAAAAGTGCATAAAGAATTTATTTTTGGGTATAAAATATTTACAAGATTTGTTTGATAAATTCTTAGCTATATTATTGCCATATATAATTTAAAGGTATCTCCATGCCTGAATAAGCTATTGGCCAAAAACTGAAGACACTATTTTTTTTAAAGAGTTACTGTTTTTTGAAATCCTTGGGCCATACAAATTTTATTTTACCAAAATTGCCAAACTAAGTAGAGTACTTTACCACAATTGGATAGTACTATGAGACTTTTACCGTCAGGACTTTGCGGATTTTTCATTGTTGCACAGTGTTGAGAATGAGAATTTCTTATTGAAAAATAATAATATTTACTTTTTGTTAACAAACATAAAAAATAATTGCCCTTTGTGCTGAGATGAGATTAAATGTATATTGTTTTCAGAAGGTTGGTTGTAGACCTTTTAAAGTTGATTTTTTATTTTATTTTAATAAATTCAATTGTACCCTGAAAATTGGGAGCTATCGACTTTATGGACCCAAATACTCTTAACTATACAATTTGTGCAATGAAAAATATAAATATATATTAATTTTCTTTTTTTTTCTTTTTTTTGTGAGTGAAGGATTATTTTTTTAATGTTCTGTGTTTTTGCTATCCCTTATTCAATTGATGAATATACAAACAAGTAGTTGTACATAAATAACGTGAAGAACCTTTTTTTGTAATGAAACTCATACTCTTATTAAGGACCTGCTTTTGAAAAAGTTGCCCTTTTCAATTTCAGTAAACTTCATTTAATTTGGTAAACTTTATTTGAACTTTTTACTTTGTGCCAAATTTAATTTATTTTCTTTTTCCTTTTGTTTGTCATTAAACAAAATAAAAAACTACAAACTGTAACTTTTTAAAGAAGCAAAAATATAATTTATAGTGATAGACATAATTACAGAAGTTATTTCGAATATCTACAATAAAAGCTGCTTACAAAAAGATTATAGGAAAACATTTGCAAATAAAAATTACTTTAAATTTTATTCAATATCAATTGCTAATGAGAAATGTCTTAAGTTTAAAAAATTAAGAGAGAGGTAGTGAAATAAATTTGCTAATAACTGCGTTGTAAAAGTCAACTTAAAGAGGAAACTTGTTAAAGGCTTTGCAATACTTTAAAAATAAACCAAAAAGTATTAAGAAAAATTCTGAGAAGCCTGAACGAAGTCAATAATTCTTTAGTTTATTACATTTAGGAAACAATATAAAGCAATATATTTTGTAGAAGTTAAAAGATATAAGGGATGTTATTTATCCAAATGTACTTAATAAGTAAGAGCTTACAGACATTGCCATTGACAACAAAATATTTGCGTATCATTTCGAGAACAAAATAAACTTACACCGAACCAGTTGTGTAGCTGCTACTCAAGTTCTAGCACTTCCTATAAAGCTTACTAGTCTCAGTGTAGAAAATAATTTATTTATTAGAATAAATATTTTTCCTGGTTTATAAATGACCGCCGTATCCCAACGACTGTTCTCCAAAAAAGAAAGTTCTCCAAAACAAACCACTTAAATTCAGAACACGATCGATTAATTTTAAAATAAGAACTACCCTGTAGGAAATCGAACTGACACAATGCTAGTGACGTGACCGGTCCCCAACTGATAGGGACTAGTCCGAGTTTAAACACTCCATATGAAGCATGGGAATGTTCTAGGATTGGGTTAGTTGATACTTTATATACACTTTGTGATTTGTCACTAAAGTATCCCGTAGGGGCCTATTCGGTGTAGAATAGTATAAATTTTATATAAATAAAATTTCGACATTTAACTGTAGCAATGAAAACTTATATTAATTTTTTATTGTTACAAATGCAATTATAATTTAGTTTTAAGCAGAGCATTTTTTGTGATTTGAACCGGCAACCTCGTGCATGACAGGCTTGCATGCTACCCACTCCACCACATGGCCATTCTTATTTCAAAAGTATAAATACCAGTTAAACTTAGGTTAATATATCAGTATAGTTACGGAACTGGTTCCGTAGTCACATTGGAGGGAGCAATCAACATTATATTTACACTATTTGATAAGTCCATTTATTCAACCACATCGAACATATTCAGTGCCATTTACTACAATACTAGACCGAGCCCAAATTAAATTGGCTCAAGATCAAGACGATACATTACGAAAATGGTGAATATGTAACCATTCACATGATAAGTTTTTTTTACCATACACTTCTCCGTACTTTTGATAACTCTCGCATTTTCTCCAGTCATAGGACGAGTACGTTTGGATCAAATGTCACCAAATTTTATGCAGGGTATATATAACAAAAAATATTGAAATATGTAATTATTTTCAACGCGAAAAATAATGCTAAACTTATTAAGATTACTCTCAAAAATTCTTTCTTTTATTTCAACATAATCTAAAATATTTTATTTCAAAATCCTTCTACAAATGCCCGAACACATAATTACAAATTTTTATAATGATTGTGTAAGAAAATCTTCTTACAACAGCATTAAAATCTTTAAGTTTTGTTTTATGTTTCCTCGTTTTTACCACAAAATGAAACGTGATAGTTTTGAATGGTTGTTGTATTGTTTGTTGTTGTTGCTGTTTTGCCACTGCAAATAGTAAATAAATATTTTTATACACACAACAACAACGAACCACCAGATGAACTACAACTAATGGCGTCATGCGAATTCTCTTCTCAACAACCATAAATTGTAAATGGGAACATGGTTGAGAGAAATGTCGCCAGTTAGTCGGATTAAACAAAACACTGCTGTAAACTGCTGCTTGCTTGTAGGAGGTGAAATTTAGCACAATTTAGTTGGCATTTTAGTTGGATTAAAATATAATTCTGCTTTATTTTGTTTTAGTTTTATTTTTTATTTTTATTTCTTATAATATACAAAACCATCAAATACAAAGCAGTTTTACTGCATTTAAATAATGATAAAATAGAGAGAGAGATACATAAAGATATTCAGTCCTTTTATTTAACAGTAGTGTTGGTAACATTTTTATATTAATAAAATATATTTTAGTGCTGGTAACACAACGACAAATTCTTCGCTAACAATTCGCTAAATTGATAAATTGTTTATTCTTTGTGCAAACAAAAAAGGAATTTATTTTAAGTCTTCCAACGGCGTAAGATATAGACATAAATCTATTGCATAGTTATAGGCGTACAACGAATTTCATTAGCCAAAACCTAAATATTTTCTTGAAATAAATTATTAAAATTTTTAAAACATCAGGAAGGAAACATATCAAACCACGTCAAACTACTTTCAGTAGTGGACATGTGTACTAAATACAATTGTTGCTCATACAATTATTGTCCAAAAGCAACCGTTTACTTTCTTTTTATATACATACATAATTAAAGGGTTCTCCAGATAATTTTTATTTTGAAAATGCTATAAAAAAACTACTTAAGCTTCGGCTGTGTGGCAAGTAGCGGCGTTCTGTTGAAACAAATGTTGCCAATATCCTCCTCTTCAATTTTTGTGAACAAAAATTCGCTCAACATGGCCCGATAACTATTGCCATTGACTGTAACGGCCACTCCTTGCTCATTTTCGAAATTATGCCTCTGGACCAAAATCCGCACCAAATAGTGACTTGTTTTGGGTGCTTCGATTTTTCAATGTATGCGTTCAAACTTTCTGTGCCCCAAGTGCGACAATTTTGCTTGTTTACATACCCGCCAAGATCAAAATGAGCTTCATATGAAAAGATGATTTATTTTGGCAAAATCTGCATCTTCTGTAAGTCGATCTCAGGCTCACTTAGCGAAGCGAAAATGCATTGGATGGTCAGTTGGCTCGTTCAGCGGAAGGATAAAACTAATTATCTGTCAAATCAGACATGAGCTAAGTGTAACCATTCACGAAATAAGCACTAGTTGAAAAAAAACGTTAGATGGCGGACCCTTTATATACAATAGCTCATTCGAAATTCGGTTTTGAAGTGCTAACACATCTCTGGAAAACTTTCATCAAAATTCTATCCCTTGTTTTTATGTATTTGTGTAAAACAACTAATGTTAAGCTTTTTAAAAATTATTATATCTATTTCTAGCATTTTATTTTTATTTTTTATTTTTATTTCTACACAAGTATTTGTGTTTATATGTCGGTATATGTTTATATACGTATGTGTGTAGGTTATGGTCTGACTACTCATGTTCTCGTTAAGTAAAGAATGAAACCATTGAGTGAATGTAAACAAAACAAAATGAGCAGAATGAAAGACAGGATAATCATAACGAGGAGATATTATAAATGATTGATGGCCATGATTGAAATGAAATGAAATAAAATACCATCATTTACTTGGGGCATTAAAAAAAGCTTTGCGAATTTTAGCAAATCTTTATTGGCAATTTGTTGAACAAGTGTAACTTGAACATTTTAAATTAAAGTAAAACATTACTATAGTATATAAATTGTAAATATTAGTTTGTAATGAGTGCTATTGCAAGAGAGATTAAACAAAAGAAATATTGAAATTAAAAACTAAAATGGTAAATTTTATAAAACCGTATTTAGTGGGGACTTTTGTATGAGAAACTAAAATCTTTAAAATATTTTAAAATACAGTATTTTTTTAGAAATTTTAGTCAAAACACATCACTTTAAAAAAAACATAACAACTTTTTTTTTAACTATTTTCTCTCACACTTTAGCAATTATTTGAATAGATGTTTTTTCTCAAGTACCCCAGAGGTGAGAATGAACCCTATTGTTTTTGCTATCTGCGGCAGACAGACAGATGAGCGAGAACCGTAAATCCTTAAATGTTACGAACCTGAAATCTTCATAGAATGTGTAGAAATTTGGCCGCTACAGAAAAAAAAATATTTTAAAAATTAAAAGGTGTTCAAAAATGAGCAACGAAATATGTCGAGATCCCAATGTTATATGTAATATAGACGATTATATATAGACACTGGAAATTTTAAAAGTTAGTGCATTTTTAAGCAGACTACACTAATTAACACTGAAATTTAAAATCACAGAACTTAACGAAATTTCAACTTTGTAGTTTTATTGACTTGCTGTATCCTCACGACACAATCTCTTTTATTTTATTTTTAAAAACTCTAAAACTCTAAAAAGATTCCAAAATAAAAACATCGCCTAAAGCCTGGTACTCTGTTCACAATTACGTGCGAAATGCTGTCAAGCTACATATAAAAGTATTTAATATGAAATACTTGCGAAATAAATTCGCAAAAGTAGTACTCTGTGCTTGTTGTGAAAAACACGTAAAATCATGTCTTTCCATGGAAAATGAGTCTGGCATCATTTTAGCTTAGCTGCGAAACAATATGAGCAGTACTTTTTTCGCACGGAATTTCAACAATGTTGCATACTTTCAAGCAATAAAAACGAGAAATTAAAAAAAAACCGCGAGTTGTGCTACACTTAGTAGTCAAATTTTTCACCCAAAATAATGACGGTTTTTCACAACTTTGAACAGAGTATCAGGCTTAAATGAGAAAATTGCCAAAGTAAAAAAATCGCTAAAATGAAAAAAATCGCCAAAATGAAAAAATTTTCAAATAAAAAAATCGCAAAAATTAAAAAATCGCGAAAACGGTAAAAAATTGCCAAAACTAAAATAAACGTCAAAACTAAAAAAAATCATAAATATAAATTAATTGCCAAAAACGAAAAATAAACTCCAGAACAAAAAGAACAGATAATTATTAATTAAGATAATGTGTATTGTATGTATTTTTATGCAGACTGCATCAATTAACACTGAAATATCAAAAATTAAAGTTCTATCACTTACTGTAACTTTGGCATACATAAGTGGCAAACTCTTGTAATCTTCAAAAACGCTGAAACTAAAAATTCCAAAAATTAAAAAAAGCCGAAACGAAAATTTGCCAAAATAAAAAAAGCACTTAAATGAAAAATATCACCAAAAATAAAACACATAAGTCGCTGAAATTAAAAAAAAAGTAAAAAGGCCGCCAAAAAATTAAAAAATCGCCAAAAATTAAAAAAAATCGCCAAAAGGAAAAAAATCGCTTCAATTAAAAATGTGTATTGTAATGTGTAAAATGAAAAAAAAAACGCCAAAACCGAAAAAAATCGCCGAAACCAAAAAAGCACCAAAAATAAAAAAACGCTTGAAAGTAAAAATATGTATTACAATAAAAATAATAAAAATCACCAAGAGCTGAAAAAAATCACTAAAACCGAAAAAAAAACGCCAAAACTAAAAAAAGAGCCAATATCAAAAAAAAAAATCGCCAAAAACCAAAAAAATTTGCCAAAAACCGAAAAAATTGCCAAAAAGAAACATGCGCCCTCAGGAAGCCTTCGCATTTTACTGAATTTATTTACAAAATTTTTTTCCATCACAGCAACATTGTTTTAGAATTCTTAGGTTCATTGGAAGCAGGCATGGATTTTTATACTTCTAGTGAATCTTCCCCTTAATTTTTTCACATTAAAGTAATTTTTTTTAAGTCACGCCTCTAATTAAAATCTCAGTAATTTTATTTTCATTCAATACTTACTTAATGATACTTGTATGTGCACGACTATTCAGCTTTAGTTGTTCATTAGACTAAAACTATTTCCAGCCTAAACACAATATTAACGAAAAGTTTTATTTATTTTTTTTTTTACTTTTTACTTTCATGTTCAAATTATCAAAGTTGTAAACTAATTTATGGATTCTGCCACTGAATTTATTACCTTATGAAAAGTTTATATAAAAAAAAATAAAATAAAAATAAAATATAATTTGTAAATAACATGTTATTTGCTATGTTAATGCAAATGAAAGAAAGTTTTTTTGCGGTAAAATAAATAAACAAAATTGCAATTATGTAAAAGTACTGTAATAAAAGTTTTATCATATTGAATAAATAACTTTAGAAATTTGTTAGCGCTGTACAGTGGGTACTAGATACTTGCACAAAACAGATTACAATATTTGGGTTTTTTGTTTGTTTCTTAGCATAACAAATTAACACCCATTATCGGTTAGTTATTCTGAACTATTCACTAAGATCTTGAATATACATATGTTTGTATATTATTTTCTAAGAACACTTGTAATATTCGAACTCTACCTAAAGTAAATTAAATTCAAAATGTATAAGAAACCTCTGGGTTGTTAATAATTTTACTAAGATCCTCTGTTATTTAGATTTATCTCCCAATTATTTTTAACTTACTTTTTACTAGGGATAAAAAATATCCCCCTGTATATCTCTATATCTTTCTCTCTCTCTCTCTCTCTCTCATACATTCTTCAACAACTCAATCAAATAAATGACAGTTCCAAAAAATAGACAATAAAACTTTCTTGTAAAGAATATTAACGTTTTATGTATGTTAGTATAATATGCACACATACCATGTCAAATGCTTAATAAAAAATGAAAAAAATAAATTATTCTTGCAATAAAAGAAACAAATGTTTGTTCATAATGCAATATTTGAAGAGAGAAAACAACCTCGAGGGTATAATTCTGTGGAAACTTTGACGATAAGAGCAGAATTGCATTTGCTACATAAAGACTCCTATACAGAATTATTACACTCATTTACATACACACATACACACATACATACATGTATACATACTGACATTTAAAACTATACAAAGTTGGGATGCTTAAGAAAAACTTTGTTCATTTATGGATGAAAATGCATGAAAATAAATTTTAAATTTTGTAATAAACAAAATGTTAATTTTTGTTCATAATGTGACTACAGAGTAGCAGAAAAGTTAAATGTATGTACATAAATAATAAAATAGAAAAGCGAAAAAAGTTCAACAGTAAAGTTGAAGAAAGTTGTCGAATATGTTCATTTATAAATATCGCTAATTTACTCAAAGAATGTCACAACTGACAACTAGTAAGAGTGCTATATTTGGCTGTGCCGAATCTTATATACCCTATACTAAAGTGCGTATATATGTAGTATAGAGATATATACATAAGCGCATATGTACATTAGACTGGCCGTTAATTGTATGGAGATTTTTTTATTTCTTCTACTTTCACCCCCAAATTGGTTCAGTTTTATGTAAAAAAGCAATACAAAAAGTTTTCATACCGATAAGTTGCGTTTGAGGGTATGCCACTGGCCCTCAAAGTTGGCCTTCAATGTAATTTTTTGCATATGACTATCTTTTAAAAAAATCATTTTACAAGAGTATGGGACATGGCAACACTTTAGCTCTTTACGTCAACAACATTAATCTCAAAAAAAATAATATTTTAGAAAATAATGAGGAAAATAACTAACAAAATACCACCAATTTTATGTAAAAAATTATATTTTTATGGAATTTTTTTTATTTTAATCTTATATATATTAAATTATTTCATACATTACATTGGCCGGACGCATAAACTAAAACACAACTTATCGGTGTGAAATTTTTATGTATTTTTTTTTTATATAAAACTGAACCGATTTGGGGGGTGGGAATAGAAGAAATCAAAAGAAAAATAATAATAACGGCCACCCTAATGTCCATACATATTTGTTTTGTGAAAAATTTTATAATTTTTTGCTCTAGTGCAAGTTTTAGTAAGTGACCTCTCGGTATTTTTCAATTAAATATTTTTTCTGCATTTAAGAAATATTTTACAGTAAAGATCTACAATAAAGATCTTCCTAAAACATGAAATATGTATAATTAAAAAAAATTGTTTATGGTTATATCTTTACCAACATTTTTTTTTAATTTCTAACCCTGGAATTTCTTTCTTTCTAAAATATGCGATATATTTAGTTACCAAAGAAATAATTAGTTTTATTTAACTAGTTTTATATAACACAAAAAGTTAAAGTTTTCCAGGTCTGGTACTATATATTTTTTTTTATAATTTTTATACCAAAGCTTTTCTTTCTAAACGATAAAGTATAAATAATTTATAAGCAAAAAGAAAAAAACTATTAGACCTAGTTACTTTTCTACAAAAAAATAATAAATTTTCCAACTCTGAAATCATCTGTTTAAATTTTTCTGATTCCTTATACCAGCCTAGTAGTTCTTAAAAAATATATAAAGTATTTTAAGTGAACAAAGAAAATGAAAATTAAAAAAAATAGTTTTATTTAGTTTCTTTAATTTCCAAAAAATCAAATTAAAAGCTTCCAGCTCTGGAGCTCTGGTTGTTATTTTTAAAATTTTATACAACAAACTTTTCTTTCCAAAACGTAAAATATATATGTATAATTTATAAAGAAAAAGAAAAAAAGTAATTAGAGTTGGTTACTTTTATACATCATAATAATTGTAAGTTTCCCAACCTTGGAATCATTCATTTTGATTTTTATAATTTCGTACACCAATCTTTTTTCTTTTAAGAATATAACATATGTTTAATATATAGAGAAAAAAAAAATTTGTTTTAGTAAGTTACTTTTGTGTAAGAAAACAAGTTAAACTATACCAACCCTGGAAACGTCTTTTTTTAATTTTGTAATTCTTTTTTAATTTTAAATACCAATTTTATTCGTACTAAAGTATAAAATATGTTTATTTAATAAAAATAATAAAAATTTGTTTGCGGTAGTTAATTATATATATCACAAAAAATACAAGTTTTCCAACCCTGCAATCATCATTTTTCATTTTAACATCCATCTCATTCTTTTTAAGAAAACAAGATATGTTTATTTTTTGAGAAAAAGAAAAATTTGTTTTAGTAAGTTACTTTTGAATAAGAAAAAAATTTTAAGTTTTCCAACCCTGGAAACGTGTTTTTAACTTTTTTAATTTTTTTCAATTTAAAAAATCAATTTTATTTAATAAAAATAAATAAAAATTTGTTTTTATATGACAAAATAAAGTTCGAGCTTTCCAGCTCTGAAACCGTCTGCTTGATTTTGCTGATTTTCAATACCAATCTATTGCGAAGCATTTATGACACACTCTTTCAAGAACGAAATCTCTATCTTTTCTAAGAGCTTCGGAAAACTGATTTCATCTACAGACAGACGGACAGATAGACATCGTTTGCTTGTCTTCCCTATGCATAAGAAGCCAGAATATATATACATACCTTATGTCTCTCATTAATATTGTGGAAATTAAACATGGAAGGACAAACCTATATAAACACTTTCTCATATTTTGGAAAAGGGTATAAAACGTTGTCAAAATAAAATAGATTCTATTTTTCGGCTGCCCTCCGGGGATTCTTTTGTGTATGGGAAATGTGTTAATGTCGGAATTCTGGTTAATCATTTAAAGAAAACTACTAAATGCAATAAACATTTCTATCTGGCAATGCCTTAAGTCATTGCCACGTACGAAACACCCACTTACTTAAGCAAGTGCGTGCGAACAAACATCGTAGACGTGTGCGACTTGAGCCCAAATCGATTCAAATTCGAATAACTGACTTTCTGTGTTTTAGATTTTCTATTTCTATTTATCGTTCAATAGGCTATAATTTTTTTCTAACTTTATTGTTATTATTTATTAATACTTAAATATGTATATAAGTCTCATCATTTAAGTAAATTATGCAAAAGTAAAGATTTAATATAATATTCCACTTCCCATTTGCCATTTTTATTTAGCGTTACAAAAGCATTTCAAACAATTTATAATTTTTCTTTTCTTCTATGAATAATTCCTAGTCAATATACTTAAATTTAACATCAACTACACGAGATACTCGAATCTTCAAATACAGCACTTTTTACTTAACTTAAGTGCTGACATTCAATCGATAACACTAGATAGTTGAAAGCAAACAAACTTTATTTTATTTTTGCGGTATGTATACATATAATCGTCTTTTTCTATGGAATATAGTCATAAAAGCCAAAAGAAAGAAAAACATTTTCTGCAACTTCTTAAAGAAGGCTTGAAGGAAAGAAGTTTTCTATAATCTTTAAATGGATTATTTGATTTTCGTAGAGAAAAAAATATATATTTTTTTTTTAGTTTTTGCCTTTGCCCACTCTTGGGTGGCCTTGTAGGAGTTTTGCTGAAAGTCAACCAAGCTACTGCTCAGATTTTAAAGTAATGTTGGCAAAAAAAAAAAAACTTTGACTTAGCAGGCTGACAGGTAACAAACTTTTGTTTAAGTTTTTTATATTTTATATATTGCTTCTTTAAAAGTATTAAATACAAGAAGTATAATGTTTTATATTTGTTTTGAAAGTTTTAAGTTTTAGCAAGTAAGATTTATTATGTGAATTGTCCAATATGAGGCATGTTCGTGTGAATATAAGGCAGGCCTAGTGCTCTAAGTTCCTGTTTTTTTCTATAATATTGAGCTTATGTCCTTGCAAAAATAGAACGTCCAAAATGTGCAGGAAGATCCAGAAGTCACGAGCAAAAACGTTTTCAGATTTCTTTTTTCATGGCTTAATAAGTAATGTTTGGTACATATTTATATAATTATTATATTTCAATAATAATTACTTATCTGGTTTTAAGGTTATGATTAGTAATCCTACTGATCAGAGCACAAAGCCGATGTACAATGGTGATCGGCGGTGGCTAAGAGCAAATATCATCAGCGGCGGCTGTTAAGCCGGCAATGCGCCGAACAGTTTTATGCTCTGGTATTGATTGCTAATTTGATAACTTTTATTTTTTTTAGGAAAATGAAGTAATGATTAAATTACGATTATATTTAGTTTCGCACGATTAGTAATTGATTATGATTATTAATAATCGAAAAGTAATCTGTATTACCAGAAATTACAAAAAATAATGAAAAGTAATACAAAAAATAATCTGATTATATTTAAAGATTACTTTTAATTCCTTTTGATTATTTATTAATAATCAAAAATAATCTTAGATTAGAGGGTATTGTTCTTTGATTACTTTTGACTCTTTTTGATTATTTTTGTAATTTTTAGTAAATATAATTATTATTATCAGATTACTTTTCAATTATTAGTAATCGTAATCAATTATTTATCACAAAGTCTTTTAAAGGGAATCATATAGTCAGTGCAAGTCTTTTTAAAATGTAATCTAATTGATTCCTAATCATAATTAAAATTTAACAACTGTGGTTTTGCTTACAAAGTAAATAGTTTTAGATTAATATTGATACCAAGCCAAATGAAATTTTGGGTTTTTTTAACTATAAGTTAGCAAAACTTTTTTAACTGGCGGCAATTTTTTCATCTCTCAAGTGATGTATGTTTAGTTTGGCTTGGCATTTCAACATGAATAGACTAGCATCTCAAAAACAATTCCAAATTGTGCAAATTTATTTTGAAAATCATGGTTCTGTTGGGAATACGTATTACGCACTACGTTAATTTTTCGGTAAACATAATCGTTCATCAGAGCAATTAATTCGATTAACTAAGGGAATGTTAATGAAGCGTAGAAGATGACCCAAATAAGTCTATCCGCCACTATATAGATATGATTACTGACTTTTTTAATCATAAATTGAACAACCATGATGTGCAGGAGGTGTGGTTTCAATAAGACGGCGTAGCATGTCATAGAGCACGTGCCACAATTGGTAACCGCATAACTACAAGTTTCGGACCCGTAAATTGACCTCCAAGATCATGCTTAAGCGCCGCTAGACTTTTTTGTGTAAGGACATCTAAAAACGCTAGCCCACGGCAATCACTTCAAACTGATTGACCACTTGGACGACAATATTCACCATGTTATTGCCAATATACCGCCACAAGTTTTGGAAAACGTCATCGAAAATAATACCTCTAGATTAAACTACGTCCAAGGCAGCCGTGACGGTCATATACCAGAAGTCATATTTAAATTATAATGCCGGCAAATTTTCTTTCGAATAAAGTAAATTTCATATCAATTTAAGAAATTAATTTTTGTGTTATTAAACTTCAAAGTTGTATATCGTATATTTATGGTTTCTTTCCTCGAGGGAGTATATACGTTTATACAAAAACACTAAATTTTAAAAGTTAATTGAAAAATAGTCTATTATGCAAAAAATTTTAAAGCACAACTTCTAACCGCGTAATTATACGAGGGCTGACGAATAAGTCCGTGACTCTTCGAACCTCCCTCATAGTTATATGAAATGCAACACTGTTCCCATCAAGTACCACCTGTTAATAGACTGCTGTCAAAGTGTCGTCATTAAGTTTGCGTTTAACAGCTGTTCAAAATATATAACCTTGTGTATTTTTATAAAAATGGAAAAAGGTGAATTTCGAGTGCGAAAAAAACCGTCACCTAAAACAACAAAATCTCGATAAATACTATTGGGACTCTGCCTTATCGATTTCAATGGTAAAAAAAGTAGTTTACTGACTTTTGTTGTGGTCCCACAGGTACAAATGACGCTGAATGTTCAAGACAGCCAATTGGGGTCAGTACATCCGAAAATGATCAAAAAAAATCCACGATATGGTGTTGGCCGATCGGACGGTAAAAGTGCGTGAGATTGTTGATGACATAGGCATCTCACGTGGCTCAGTGGTTTTATTTTGAATGATTATTTGGGTATGATAAAGTTTTCCGCAAGATGGGGGCCGCGTTTGCTCACAAACGACCACAAGCACATGTGCAGTTTCCATGACAAAAATCCATTAATTGGGCTTGAAATTGCTCCCTCGTCCACCCTGTTCTCCAGATTTGGCCCTTAGTGACTACTTCCTTTTTCCAAACCTAATGAAATGGGTCATTGGAAAGAGATTTAACACCAACAATGAAATTATTAACCAAACATATGAATATTTAAGGAAACCCGAAAAATCCTATTTTTTGGAAGGGATATGAAAACTGGAACTAAGTTTTAAGAAGTTTATGTTGAAAAATAAATTTTTGTTTTGAAAAAAAATGATGTTTCATTCAAAAAGTCACAGACTTATTGACTCACCCTCGTATCATTATGTGGAAGTTGTTTCAAGCACATAAGCATGTTCAAACATGTTTAGAAGTTGAACTTTTAGCAAAAGTTCAATTCAAAAAATGCATTTAATTCTCCTGTTTCCAGCATTTATTGCATAATATATTTTGTAAATACTAAGTCCTTTAAAATCTTTTAATATTAAGCGCCATTACTTTTTCACATGTTTCATCTCGTTATGTTATTTTCTCTGTAACAAAAAAATAAAAAGCTAGTTTTAAGGATTAATTAAAAACCCCAAAATCAGCACTATTTAATCCAAATTAAGATGAATTATTTTTTATTACAAACAAAACTTTGCTGGTCTTTTGCTACGCAGAGATAACTGGGAATTATTAAAATTAACACAAGGACATTTTTTCGCCATTATAAATAAGCCTTTGAAATTTATGTATATACACTTGCTTGAATATACAAAAAATTAGTTTCTACTTAATTCAGTAGTTAAAAAATAATTTAATGTGAAAAATTAAAAATAAATGTGATCACAAAAGTTTCTCTTACATATTGAATAAAAAATTTAAATTGAATTACTAAATCAGGTCAACTAAAAACTCTTTCAATTTTATATGCACTCATGCTGTTTCTATTAAAAACTGAACAACATTTTTGTTTGCTTATGTCTGTGAATGTTTGGCATGCCTTCACTGCTTTAAGAATTGAGGAAAAATTTATTGGATTTCACTTTGTAGCAGTATTGAAAAGGGTAAAAAGGAAACGAATTCTATTAATAAGCAGCAAAGTCAAATTTAATACACTTAAAAAGTCAAGTATAAAGTCAGACGGACCAAGTCAGTTAAAATTTTAGTAAAAAAATATAAAACACTGATAAGATTATAATTAAACATTTAAGAAATTTATTATTATTTATTATTATTGTCATAATTATATTTTAATTTGAAATTTATTTGCTGGTGGTTCAGCTTGGTCTATAAACGTATTTCATTGGAAAAATAAAATAGATTCATATCGAATATAAATTATTTGCTGGGTTTTGTATGAGTTTCGATGCCTACTGAGCTTATTTTGTCTTTGTGATTTTCAAAAATATTATTATTTTATGAATTCTCATATAGTTTTTGAAAGTCTGTGCATAAAGTAAGAGGTTTGTGACTGTTCAAAATTTGTGGTTGAAGTCTACTGATGATTTGGTTCAAGCGCCAATGAAATACGTATATACACCAAGCTGAAGCACCAGCAAATAAATTTCAAATTAAAATTATAATAAAACTTTTGTCTGCTTCTTTTATAATACCTTTTACCAAAGAAATGGAAAAGGATTTATATAAGTTTGTCGTTACGTGTGTAATTTCCACAATATTAATAAGTGAGCCATAAAGTATATATATTCTGGATCCTTATGCATAGGGAAGACGAACAAGCGATGTCCGTCTGTTCGTCTATCCGTCTGTCTGTAGGTGAAATCGGTTTTCCGAAGCTCGCAAAAAACTAGAGACTTCATTCTTGGACTGATGTGTCAGAAATGGTTCGAAATAGATTGGTACTATTAATCAGACAAATTTAGCAGACCATTTAGAGCTCAAAAACTCAAACTTTATTTTGCCATATAAAAGTAATTACTGAAAACTAATTTTTATTTATTTTTATTAAATTAACTTTTTTTGTACTTCAGTACAAATAAAATTGGTATTTAAAATTACAAAAAAAAAATAGAAATTAAAGAGACGTTTTCAGCGTTGGAAAACTTTTACTTTTTTCTTATACGAAAGAAACTTACTAAAACAAATTTTTCCTTTTTCTCTATAAATTAAAAATATCTCAAATTTTTAAAAGAAAAAGATTGGTGTACGAAATTAGAAAAATCAAAGAGGATGATTCCAGCTTTGGGATGCTCACACTTTTTGTGATATATAAAAGTAACTAGGTCTTATTAATTATTTTCTATTTATATATATTTTTGGTTTTGGAAAGAAAAATTTGCTGTAGAAATTTTAAAAAATAAAAACAACTGCTCCAGAGCTGGAAAGTTTTAACTTTTTTCCTGGATATTAAAGTAACTAAATTAAGCTATTGTTTTAATATCCTTTTTCTTTGTTCACTTAACATACTTTATATATATTTTTAAGAATTACTAGATTAGTATAAGAAAACAGAAAAATCTAACAGGATGATTCCAGGTTAGAAAACTATTTTTTTTTTGTATATAAGAGTAACTAGCTCAAAATATTTTTTCTTTTTGTTTACAAAATTATTTATAATTTACATTTTAGAAAGAAATAGTTTGACATAAAAATTATAAAAATAAAAAACATATCTTCAGACCAAAAACTATTTTTATCCAATTAATAATATTTCATGTCTTAGGAAGATCTTTAATTTAGATTATTTTATAGCTGTTCAGTTTTTATTTAAGTATAAACGAATGTTTGTGCCATGTTGCTTATTATGCTCTCAGCACAGATATGTTTCAAATCGATGGTCTTTCGTTGACAGCTTGTAACGAGTTCTTATTAATTTTTAGTGAATAGATAGAAAAATTAAATTTATCTCTACATTACAGTCTTAATTATAAAATTTATTATAGGATATGTTCCGTTTCAGTTAGCTGAAAACGTTCCTTTCTGCTGTATCAATTTGAAAAAATTCTTTAGGAATAAACGTTTACAATTTTGCAACATCAAAGATTTTTAAATAAAACAAGTTAGTTTACTTTGTATGTAGGTTCAATACTAAAACTATTTTATAGGGTTATTAAATAGTAGCACGGGCTTAAAACATGTCGAGTGCGAGTAAACAAGCACCGATCTTTTGGTATTGTGTGACGTGACGTAGTTTTTGTCATGTAAAATATTTTTTAAGGACTCAAAAATGCACTAGAGCAAAAAATTATACATTTTTTCTCAAAACAAATATGTATGCATGTGCTTATGTATGTATCTCTATACTACATATACGCACATTGCTGAAGGATATATAATGATTGCACATTAAAGTTCAATATATAGAGCCGTAGAAGATGCGTTTATTTGTTCACTTTTTACTTTTAGATAACGATTCCCAATAGATATCACCTTGGCATTGAATCAAACTGCAAGAAAAACTCAAATAAAGTAAAAGGCACAATATTATAAAGCGTAATATATGTTAGCATGGGTTCTTCTTTATTACAAATATATCTTCTTTATTACAAATGTATCAATAACATTATCTTCATTATACACGCTATTTTCAGCTAAACTTTTGCAAAAAATTTCTTATGCCAATGCAAACACATACTCTCGCTTAGTATGTATGTATTTATAAATAAAACACTCGATAGTATCAAGGAGGCAGGCACGTGACATGTCAAATACTTACCCCCTGTTTCTACAACCTAGACGGACGACTTGAGTATAAAATTTATATGGAAAGCACTCATATTTTTGAGTGATTTTCATACAAATTTTCGAGACGAGTCGTCTGCCTCACTTGTAGAAACTACATATTAAACAGTGATTTCTTACGAATAACTCAATGTGAGTTGAATATTTTTCTAATAACATTTTGGCAAAAATATTAATTTATTACTTTATTATTTTATTTATTCATATTTTTGAAATTATTATTTTTTATTTGTACACAGTATACATAAAATATGAATTAAAAATTATTGAATATTTTTGAAAAGATTGTGGGCCTGCTTTATATTCATTCTAAAAAGTACTCGCACATTTCAAACAAACGAATGTATTAGTAAAAAAAAAAAAAACAGTAGTACCAGAGTGTTGTTGTGCGACTATTTTTTTGAATGTTTTTTCGTTGTTCAGTATGGTTGTATTTATTATCCTGCAAATGAGTAGTATTATTTTTAAATTTCAAAGAAATCGACTAAATATAATGAAAATTCCTATCTGGCAATGCGTTGATACATTACTACGTAAGAAACATCAACTGATAAACGTAAGTGCGTGCGAACCTGCACTATCGACATCGTTGAATCCAAATTGACTCGATTTCGAGAGACTGGCTTTCAGTCGCTTAGATTTTCTTGCGACATCGTTGAACAGGCAGTTAGTTTGGAATTAAGTAGTCAACAAAAAAAATCAATTTAAATTTTTCGCCAAACTCTTAAGTATTCTGAGTCACTTTTAACTATGACATACAACAAAAGTTTCTACACCGAAAGAATTTTGCTCCATAAATCCAACGAAATAATTTCATTCGATTTTTTTTTCAAAAATCTAATGAAATGTTCACGAATATTGTAAAAGAATTTCATTGGAATTGCTTCGTTGGTATTCTACTTTCGTAACAATATTTCATTGGATTTATGGCAACAGTATTTTCTAATTATTAAGAAACAAACCCCTTTATATTTAAGAAACATTTACAGTTGTTGCTTGAAATAAACAAATATAGATAAGTACATGTCTTAAAGCAATTAATTTAAAGATTAAATTCATTGTACTCATGAAAGTCTGATAAATGAAATGTATTTCATTAGTTGTCAACCAAAAGCTTGCATCATAGGTAGTTAGTTCTGTATGGTTGTTCTTGTACATTTTGTGTGTTTATTTACACATACAGTTTAAATAAAGTTATTTCGTTGTTATAATAAAATTATTTCACTGTTTGTGTGAAGTTATTTTATTGTTTTAATGAAATAATTTCGTTATGTCAATGAAATTGTTTCGTTGGAAATTATTTCGTTAGAAATTATCTCGTTGTTTTAATGACACTATAGTGTAATTCCAACTGTGATATTAGAAGTTAAGAAAAGGCTGTGATATTTTATTTTTATTTTATTTATATTTGCAATTATTTTTTAAAATACATCCTAAAAACTTAAAAGTGAATTGGAATAAAAGATAAAATATTTTTCAATAAAAATAATTATCCCTGAAGATGTTGGAAAATCCCAACGAAACGTCGGATACATTAAGAATGAAATAGAAAACGTCTTTTATTTACATTTTGAAGAAGTTTAATGACCTTGAAAGCCTGAATAGATACAATATCTATAAAACTACATTAATTGATATTAAAAATAAGGTCGAGAAATTACATACAAAGATACTATTTCGTCGTTTTAATGAAATTATTTCATTGTTTTGATGAAGTTCTTTCATTGCATACTTAATACATTTGACGTAGTTTTCATTAAAATTATTTTAACGAAACTGGTTTCATTAATCCAACGAAGCGTCACGTTGGTTGAATTTTAATGAATTTTTTCATTGGATTAATGTCGAAATTCATAGAACTTATGAAAAAAATTCATTCAGTGTATCTATTACATTTCCAAGATATCATGAATAAACTTGGAATGCGCTTTTATCTCAAAACTGCCTTTTTTGCCTTATCATGTTTTAGAATGAAGTCGCCGATATCATATTTGCAAAATCATCTTTGTTAATAATTTTTAGTCTTGTATGATTTTCGGCATCTTAATCACAATAATATTCAGACATTAAAATAGACGACTTAAGACTTATGCTTCATTTCATGTTCATCTTTAAATGTATCTTTTCATTTCAAATCCTGAGATCTTGCTCTCATGCATAATTTAATATTCATGTCATATCTTATAATTTAAGGGTTAAGGCTTATGTTAGTGTCAGTGTTATAGTTCATTTTACTATCATGTTAATTTTTAAGTTCATGTTTATGTTCACATAAATGTTAATTTGCATATTTATTTCAATGTTTATCTTTGTGTTCATATTCATGTTCATAGATATTCATGTCTAATATTATGTCCATACTTACTTTTTTGTTAACCTTGATATTTGCTTCCATGTTCATATGTCTCAGCATACTCTTAAACATTTCTATGATTATTCAAATAATAAAGGCTTTATTTATAAAAAAAATATTTTTGTTTTATGAGAGGTTTATAAAACAGTTTTTCGTAACAGATTTGTCTTATAAACCCTTCATTAAACAAACTTATACTTTATGAATAAGGCAGTAAGCCTTTACAACAACAAAATTATTAAATATTACCAAATTTGAGATTTTTACTAACTAAAAATTTTTGGTGCTTCGCAGTTGTATCAATTACATTAGATTTTATTTACAAATTCCTAGAGATTTATTACTGCTGACAACTAATCCCACTTTCAAATACAGATTAGCTGGTACAAATAAAAATATTTTCAACTTATATTGGCTGTTAAAAATAAATAGTTAATACGGAATATAAGGAAAACTAATACCTGGGTATTTTTTTTATTTTTTTTTATTCTTAATGATTTTTCAGGAAATTCTGTAGAAGTTGAATTTGCTTTTAAGTAGAATTGCTTTAATTCAGTTGGCTTAATTTATATCTATAGAAAAATGTGTGTTGACATCTGAGGGATATAAAAATTACAAGCAGCAAAAATAGTTACTGGGACAGTTGAGACCACCTGATATGGGTTCTCTTTGATATTATTTTATCAGTTAAATAAAATAACTTTTACACAGTCGACAACAATTTTTTATATACATATATTTTTTATATTTTTAATAAAAATAAAATAAGAACTTTTTTTATACATACATACATACCTATAAACCTTATATTCATTCTTTCATATAAATCTGTGGGCTCACACTTCAGCTTAACACCAAATGATGGATTGATTTCAGTGACACCTCAGAGTCATTGTTATATGGAACACGCCATCTATACAAACATATATACAATAGACATTCGTGCAATTGTCCATACATACACAATTTAAATGTATTATATTTCGTCGAAAAATTCCATGAATACTAATGAATTTTCGTATTATTTGCCATGGATCGAAACACAAAATGTGTTTTTTTTCTCACATAAGTTTATTTGATTTTATTTATACATTTTTCTGCGTATTCATTTTTATACATATTGAATTGCATTTCACTTTAAACTGGCACAATTGTTATCAAAAATAACCATACAGATAAAATATTATTTGGATACGGATGTATATGCAATGCCAGAGAATATTCAACATTTTTATCTGAATTCAGATGCAGGCCAGTTGATTTAATGCGTTCCGATATTTGATTTAAATTTGTATAGGAGAAATTGAGGGTGAAGCCAAAAATCTGTAAAAAAGGCAAATGAATTTGATGTTTTAAATTTTTAAGCATAACAATTTGAAATATATATATATGTAGATATAAACTGTAAATTTCTATCTCTTAATAGCTATAAATGATTTTTTATATATTTTTTTTATTTTTATGTGCACTGTGTAGAGATGATCGGCAGTCTTGGGATGTTGTGGTTATTCGAAGCGGAGAGTCTAGAGCTATGATAGCTGCTTAAATATCAATGTATATTTTAGTTAAGGTTGTTGAAGTGACATTCACTCTCAACCAATCCGAAACTTGCTTGATAGTTTGGTAAGCACTGCAGTGATCCGGAAGTGGCATTGCCATGCCAAACCCTAGTGTCTCTGAGTAAGCTCCATAGCACACACCTTTTTAAGTCTTTGACGTATCCACGTAAAATTCAACACCTCTTCTTTTACCTTGAGTACCCTTAGTCAACATTTCTCGAAATCGCAGGCAGGTCTCATAAATACGTTCAGAAAGAAGAAGTTTGGTTCACTATTATGCCGCTGCCATTTTCACTCCACAAATATTCATCAAATATTACTCACCTTATGATTAGGAAACTCTGCGGCTAACATATTATTATATTTCAACTCTTCGTAAGAAGAGCGTGAGCCAAAAGTAACACTCTGCTCCATATTTTGTAAAATAGCCAATAAACGTGGCTGGAAAGCTCTAAGACGAATAAAACAATTAATGAATGTCAACAACTTAATATCACATCAACTCTCTCACCTATTCCATATAGTCTTGCGCATAGAACGGCATGAACTTATTTTCTTCATAACTTTTCTCTCAATATTATATTTCAATTCCGCTACACTATAAGATGCACGATATTTATAGTCCCCGAAGTGAAATCCTGCCAGGGGAGCAGGATTTTTTTTTGTAAAACCAGGCAGCCAACATGAACTATCACTCCAGTTAAAACACATCATGGAAACACGAGCTTCAGCTTGTATATTAAAATAAAACTAAAAATTAAATTTTACTTTATAGTGAACAGTGTTTTCGAATTGCTGACATATTTTCTTACATTATTGCGAGTGATTATCATTTTTACTGCCTGCAAAGGACAAAATACATCTTTCAAGCCATAACGTTTAGCCGTACAAGGATCTATGAAAAACATTTCACCTTCATCGCTGGTGTAAAGAACAAAGGTACACTCCCCATAGGGATAAGCCAAGCCTAAAACTAAGCAACACTGCAGACCAATATACAGCAAATAATTGCAGAGTAATACACCCAAGTCCTTGGCAGATGCCCAAGTTGTATCCAATAGCAGCTGTTTGAAAAGACTTTTAAATAAGACCACTAAAGGCCAATTTCAATAACTCTATTTAAATATCAATTCAAGTTTAACAGTCAATTTTCCTTAATTTTTTCTATTGAAAAATTACTTTTAAATATGAATTGATATTTAAATAAGTTGGTGAAGTTGGCTCTAAGTTTGTTTTCTTTTTCTTCTTCTTTATTTAAACCCACCTGATTATTCAACCACAATCCTAAAAATCTCATACAAGGATCATAGAATTTAGGTGTGGCTATTAGTGAAACAAATCTACAGGCACTATCCAATAAATTCTCACTAGCCTCGATTGGCGGTGCCAAAGGCTGTAAGAGCCGTGTGATGCATAAACGTTTGCCTTCTGCCGTACATACTAAAGGCTCCATAAACCTTTGAGGCTGCAGTTCGTAGGCCTGCATATTCCAGTTACTTATATGTTGACGTACCTCTATTAACTCTGAGCATTCTAAACATTTCGCATTTACCAGGGGCAATTCAAATGTCGGCTCTAAACTAACGTAACACCATAGTCTGATAGTTTCGCGAATTTCAGGAAACTGCTCGGCCATTATTTTAGTTTCGGCACTCGAAGCGATATTTTCCAAAGAAGGCCTCTTATAGCCAATAATTATTTTGGGTGTTGTTAATTCAAAAATGGCATCCATCTGCAAAGAATTCAAATAAATCAAGTTACACAGAAAAAAACTGCATCCATTTGACAATTTTAATTGAATTTAAATAATTCAAATAATCAATGAAAAATATTATTTGGGGCAAGTAAACTTTTGCTTAAATTTTTAGAATGATTTAAAGCTTAAGTACACATTTATTAGATGCGATCAAAGTTTGGGCTAAAAACTTAATTAATTTAAAATTTAATTAAATTTTTAATTGATTTTGGGCATTTTTTTCTATTAAAGGTGTTAAAAATAGGCACATCTTTTCATTATTTTTTCAGTTAAATTTTAAGATTAATTGCTAATTTAATAGAATCAATTAAAGTTTTGTTTAAGTACATAAATAATTAAATGTTTAATTGATGTATTAAATTTTAAATGATTTTTGGCTTCTTTTTCCAATTAAAGTTGTTAAAAAGAGGCATATCGTTCCGTTTAATTAAAAATTTAATACAGTCAACTAAAATTTTGTCTAAAAATTAAATAACTAAAATGTTTAATTAATGCAATAAAACTTTTAATTGATTTTTTGTATTTTTTTAGTTAAAAGTGTTAAAAGATAAAATTATTTAAGGGTCGTGATTAAAATTTTTTTTTTATATTCTTCACCAAAAATGGTAAATAGTATATGCAGGTCTGTAATAACGTGTGGAGTTTCCTAAATTATAATATGCGACACATAAAGTATATAAATTCTTGATCCTTATGAATAGAAAAAACAAAAAAGCGATTTTCGTCCGTCCGTCTGTCTGTATGTGAAATCGGTTTTCCGAAGCTCGCAGAAAAACTAGAGAATTCGGTCTTTCACTAGTGTTTTAGAAATGGTAATAAAAATCAGCAAAATTGTAAATTAGGCTTCAGAGCTGGAAAGTTTAAAGTTTTTTTTTTACCTTTTAAAAGTAGTTATCAGAAACTATTTTTGTTTTTTTTTGTAATTTAGCCCTATTTTTTATTTCAGTTAAAATTAAATTGGTTTAAAAATCAACTTAAATAAAAAAGACTATTCCAGGGTTGGAAAATTTTGTTTTTTTTTTTGTATAGAACAGTAAATTAATATTTTTTTCTCAATACATTAAACATATTTTGTAGTTAGAAAGAAATATTTTGTTAAAAAATAAAATTAGAAAAAGCTAAAAATTTATTTCCAGGGTTGGATAATTTATTTATTTTTTTTATAAAAATAGGTTAATTTACGTTTTTCTTTCTAAAGTAAAAATAATTGATGTTTTAGACAGAAAAACTCCGTTTAAAAAAAATACAGAGATAAAAAACACAGCTCCAGAGCTGGAAAACTTGAATTTTTTTGGTACATAAAAAACTAAATAGAAGTATTCCAATCTGAAATTTATTTGCTGGTGGTTCAGCTTGGTCTATATGCATTAGACTACTGATGATTTGTTACATCAACAATGAAGTGCATATAGACCAAGCTGAACCACCAGCAAATAGATTTCAGATTGGAATATAATTATGACAATATGTCGAATAATAAATTTCTTAATAGCTAAATTGAAGTAATTTTTTTTCTTTGTTAATTAAATAGTTATGTATTTGCTTTATTAAAGAGAGAAAGACATTAGAAGTCAGAAAACCTATATAGTTTCAGGGTTGGAAATAAGAATTTTCTTGATATCAAAAAAGTTTTTTTCCTTTCTCTCTATAAATTAAACAAAATTTAATATTTAGAGAAAACAATTTCGCTAAGAGAAATCAGAAAAAACTTAAGGAATGATTCCAGGGTTGGCAAAGGTATTTATTTTTGTATATAAAAGTAACCAGGCCAATTTGATTTTTTCTTTAGGAATTAAAAATAATTGATGTTTTAGAAAGAAAAGTTCGGCATTCAAAATTTGAAATATAGAGGAACTAATTTTTTTATTTACCTTTTGTTGCATTAATAAGGCATTAATGGGTATGCGATATTCACCCAACCAATTGTTTTGTATTCGTTGGTAAATGTCATTACTCTTAAGGGCCGAATCATCGTTTATTTGGTTTTCTATAACTTCATCGTACAGAGATATTTTAAAGTCATCATGCAGTTCGTCTAAACTACCACTGAAAATATATAAAAAATATTCCAATAATCAATTAGATAAGTTATAACAAATTAAAATGATATTAGTAAGTTACTTTAGTTGCAGTATAAGCTGCTCATTCCAGGTTGGATTTGATCCTTCTGCTGTCATGGTGCGGCAAAATTTATCCTTATAACTAACCGCTACAAATGGTCTAACATTAGAATATTTAAAATCTAAAAGCAGTTTTACATTAAGTATATTAATTCTTTAAAGACAGAAAAAATATCAACTTACTCTGCAACATGAAAATATTTGAAGACTCTGGTGTACTGGAGCCTCTTCTCTCTGTTTCCTCCAGGTTGGCAATTCTAACTGGAATACCATTGGCCCTGGTAATATGGCAAATTATTTTGAAATTTTGCCTACATTCAGCTGTCAAACTGGGACTGTGCGAGGAAATTGATAGACTCTTATCCACATTTATGATTAGCCTGGGCTGGAATACCAGCTTAATTATTTGAAAAAGTGCACTAAGGAAAAAAGACTTGAAAATCTTTGTTATTTTAATGTATAAAAAAAATTTTCCTTACCTCCAACTTATGGGCTCATTATTTAGCAACAAATTCTCTCGTCCTTCTGCCAATTTGCTTAGACGTGTACAATGATTTCGTATGGCTGCATAGAGATTGCGTAGATATTTCTTGCCTTCATGTTTGTGCAAATCTATAGGATCCATCCAATTACCCGTGTCCAAAACTGCCTCTTCCGTTTCCCATTCAAATTCAAATTCATGATCCAACATCGGTATAAACTTTAAGTCTCTAGTTCTGGCATCATTTCCCATATTACGTGATATTAAAAGTTTCAACCTCTGGCTATTTTCCAACTCCAAGGGATCACAAAAGTGCAAGAGATCTTCTTCGAAGGTACAAGTTTCACTAGTTAACGGCGAAATTTGTTCAATATCATCTTCGGTATCGCTGCTTTGATTTGATTTACCTAGAGTGGGCTCAACATCTTCACTTGCATTAACAAGTTTTTGCTGATACCATTCACGTAAAAGACTTTTGGGTATTGAGGTGTGCTGTTTGGTTGTTGAAAATAAACTTGTAATCATATCATTGGGATAGAATTCTTCGTCAGTGTGTAAACTTAAGCGCATATAACCGGATATGGGTTGTTTATGGGAAGAAAATGTTACGGTTATTATATGAGGCTCAGGATCTATGCCCGTCCTGAAAGGCAATGGTACAATAATATTGGCGACTTTTTGAGTAGATGATATTTTGGTTTTCTTATAAAGCTGAAATGTTAAAAAGGGAAAAAACTCTATAATTATAGTAAGTAAGAATAAAAATGAGATATTTATTAAATTTGTTCCTTGAGAGTTGTGTAAGAAAGAAGCTTTTCTCTATGTCTTTATTCACCAACTGTCTTCTCTAGAAATATCCCTTTCCAAAAGAAGGTAGCGCATAGTTATAATAGTAGGCCTTCATTGCCTGAGTGTTTTTGTGTAAAATAATAAATTGTGTAAAATTATTGAATATACATAAATACTAAATGCAAAAATAATGAGGGTAATTTAACAACTCGAAAGAAATTGCCTCTAGTATTATATTTTTTATAGCATTATTTACTGTTTAATAGAGTTTTCCCTTAACACTATTATGGCTCTGTGGGCCGAATTTATGCCGCAAAACCTATTTTTAATAACTGTTTCTATTTTTTTACAAAAATGTTTTTTTAGCATCACTAACCAAAAATTATACGTATTCATATGAAAAACGAATTTGTTAAAGCAACAGTGAGTTTAGCAATATTTTTCGATAATTCCGTAATTTCATAATTTTCTCATACTGCGACACAATTTAAATAATTTTGGAAACTTTTTTAATCCAAAAAACATTTAAAATATAACAATTGTATGCAAATCTTTTCTTAATAAATACACAGGTTTGTAAAATTTCTGACTGAGCATGCTGCCTACTGTTAAATAAAAATTTTCCTTAACACTAACATAATCCCGGGACCTGCCTTGGAGGCCGTAGAACTTAATAATTTGTCCTATTTGTTTATGATATATGTTTTATTTAAACATCGTTAAGAAAAAATTTAATGTAGCTATTCATATTAAAAAACAAATTTTTTTAAGCATAAATTTTCTTGAGCTATATTTTCAGTTTATTCGAAAACACGAATTTGTTTTATGTATGAAGGAAATACATAATTTAATCCAATTAATGTCAATAGTTGATATTTTATGATTAAATATTAAATTATTTACACGGAGATTATGTTCGAAATTTCGAAAAAAATTTCGAATTTTCGAACATTGCTCCATATAATGGATTTGCATTATATATGTATGTTTTTACATAAATTTCGAGATAAAGCATAATTTTTAATTTTTTCTTGCTAAATATTAAACAGTTTTCTCATAATGCGATAAAATTTAAATAAATTTGGGAATTTGTTTAATAAAAAAACAACATTTGAAGTATTTAAAATTTCTGATTGATTTCTTTCTTTGAACAAGAAAATATATTATAACATAGATTTTAAAGTTCTGATTAATTCTTAAATAGAATTTTTAAATAAAAATCCGATTTCTTTGAGTTTTCGAATTTTCGAAAAGAGATAGAAGCGGAAGCATAAATTAAATTTTTTTTTAACATTAGGTGCAGGTTTTTGGATCATGATCCACTGACTTCTTCAGAACTAGAGACATGTCGAGCTTTATTTGCAATTTAATCGTAAGCGACATAAATTAAATTTTTAAGGAGTTCTTGTACTTAAATTATCCACTTACAATAAAATTCTACAGCCCGTATTTTAAAAGTTATCTATAATTTTGCAATTTTGATAATTTAAAACTAGACTAGGCCCATAAAATATTAACTTTAATAAAAAAGTATATTTTCGATAGCATTTCGCTTACAATAAAATCGAAAAAAAGGCTGTGAAAGTGTGCATACACCCACAATTACCTACCTTAATTCTTATATCCTTTGGAAGACTTCTATTTAACACAATTCCCAAGTTCTCCTTGACAATCACACTCAAATCTCTTTCCAAACGATAAACTCGGGTCTCTCCCACCATTTGGCGATCAAAGAATATACGCATGAAATAACTTTGCAACTTACGAGGCCCTGGCAATTCATTATAATTATTATTGGCAAAAATACGCACGACATCAACATGTGGTTCTTTGGGATTAAAAAAACATTTGGCATATTTTTCTTCCAGTTCCCTGGATAATGTTTGAATAGCTGGCTTGCGAGGCTTTGAAATATTTTCACCTCCAGTCTTACGCTGTTGCTTTAAACGCTTATAACGATAATACTCTTGCAATTGTTCACGATAGATTTCATTGAGATCTGCTTCAAAACGTTGAGACCACATGCGAAGACGATTTTTAGCTTGGACTGAATTCAAGTCCTCTATTTTGATATTCAACTTAATATTAGTAAAATGTTGTTCCTGTGCACTTCTAAGATTCTTCAATTTCACCCAATTATTAAGAATTTCTTGCAAGAGATGTTTATTTGTACGCTCTTCATCGTAGAGCTTTTCACGCAAAGCTTTAGTTTTATATAAATGATGTTCTATTTTTAAAGCTTTTTTCTCTTGATCGGTAGTTTTGTTTGCTCTGCCGCTGCTTTCAGCGGATCTCAGAAGCTCATTTAAAATGTTTCTCTGAATTTGCAAATCAGTGTATAGTTTTTCTGTTATTTTCTCTTGCAAACGTTGTGCACGATGTTCGTACAAAAGCTCCAAATTATTGGCCAAACGGTGCTCTTCCTGCAGTAAAGGATGTTCGGTGAAACGCAAATCCTTAATGCTTAAAGTCAAAAATTTCTTCGAGGGTATGCTTAAAGGACTCAGAGAAGGCTCTACAAATATGGGTTTAAATTTAAACTCACAATAGGTCTTGTAGAGAGTATCATCGCTATAGAATATAGAATTTTTTTGTTTCTTTTTTAAAATATTCAAAATATTATTATCCACTTTCACTTTGCGGGTCTTGCATGCCATAATATAACGATTGAGCATCATTATAGTGTTTTTATCAATTTTTTTATCTAAGATAAAAGAAGTTAAAGTGGTTTCCAATACTGATGCCGGCTTATAAGTAAATTCCTGCTGTTGTGAAATATAGCGTGAACATTCTACTCTTATCAAAGTTTGCATATCATCTGACTCAATTTGTATAAATGTAGAGGCCAGAAGGGGCTGTGTATTTTTCGTGCTGCTTGATAAATCATCTGTTGATACTTTTGCTAGTCTTCCTTCGCTTATGGACACTTCACTTTTTACTTCTTCGCTTTCATTAAAAGTTCCATTATCATGCTGCTGCTGCTGCTGGTGCTGGTGCTGGTGCTGCTGCTGCTGGTGCTGGTGCTGGTGTTGCTGCTGTGCTTCGCCATAAAAGAATCTTTCACTGGGTGATTTATTATCTTCATCGCGATGGCTATTATTACTAGACTCGCTCAGCAAACTTGTGTTCTCCAACAGAGTCATGACCTCTTTTTCAGTTTCCTCAAATTCATGCGTTAATTGGATTTTTCTCTTTTGTTGTTTTCGATGCTGAGGAAGCTGCTGTTCACGCTGTTTCAATTTCCCATGTGTTGTTTTGGGTTTTTGGGCTTTTGATTTCTTTTTGCGTTTTGGAACTGCCCCGTATTCACTCATCTTTGAAAATTGAAAACAAACAAATTTAATGCTATTCTTCAATTTCCTTTTGACCGGTTTTGCTTTGTATTTTTTACCCTTTTGACAAGGTTGTCAAGGTAATTGTAAATTTCATTCGGTGGCCAAAACAGTGGTTAAGTGTTGCATTGTAAAGGTAGGAAATTTTATCAGAGCAAGCATATAAGGGTTGAAATGTGCTCTCTATATTAAAAATTTTTAATTTAATGTTATAGCAGCTGTTGGAAAAAATTATTTTGACTCTATTTTTGGGTTCAGTTTAACTTGTAGCACAAGCCAAAAATTTTTACATGAGTTAAGGTCAGACGAGGCAAATATAACATTAACATAACATTAGTGTGGTAGTTATTAAGTCAGTCTACTAACAAATAACTAATAGAGATTTTTTTGGACGCCTGATGTAAAATAATTTATTCGTTTTACTGATTTTTTAGATTAAGAGTTTTTTTCGTTGTACGCTTTTTCTTAATTTTTGAGAATTTTGTTAGTTTTTGTTGATTTTCTCGTTTCGGCGATTTTTTCTGTTTTTGGCGACTTAGTGTAAGCAATTTTTTTTTTGGTTTAACGTTTTTTTCATTCTGTCATTTCTTTCTTCGTTTTGGGGCCTTTTTATGTTTGGCGATTTTTTGCGGTTTTTAACGATTTTTCGGTTGTTTTTCTAGTTTAAGCGTTTTTTTAATTTTGGAGTTTAGTTTTCCATTATGGCGGTTTTTTGACGATTTTTTTTGGGTTTCGGCGATTTTTTCGGTTTTTTTTACTTTTAGCTATTTGTTTTAATTCTGGCGATTTTTTCATTTTGGCGGCAATTTTTCCGGTTTTTGGCTATTAAGTGTTAACAATTTTCTTAAGTTTGACGTTTTTCATTCTAGCATTTTTTGCGTTTCGAGACCTTTATTTTTAAGTATGATTTTTTTTTCGGTTTTTGGCGTTTTTTTAAGTTTTTTTTAGTTTAAGCGATTTTTTTTCTAATATTGGCGTTTTTTCGTTTTGGCGGTTTTTTTTTCATTTTAGAAAATTTTTGATGATTTTTTCGTTTCGGTATTTTTTTCGAGTTTTGGCGATTTAATGTTAGCATTATTTTAGGTTTGACGTTTTTTCATTCTGGCGTTTTTCTTAGTTTGGGTTGATGATTTTGTTTTCGGTTTTTGCCACTTTATTTTTTAGCTTTAGCGTTTTTTATTTAATTTTGGCATTTTTTTGTTTTGGCGTTTTTTTTTATTTTGGTGATTTCTTTTCGGTTTTAGGTGATTTTTTTCGGTTGTTTTGGGTTTAAGCTATTTATTTAATCCTAGTGCTTTTTTCGTTTTGGAGGCGATTTTTCCGGTTTTTGGCGATTTAGTGTTAAAAATAGTTTGACTTTTTTTTTCGTTTCGTCACATTTTTTTGGTTTGACGATTTTGTTTGGCTTTTTTAAATTTTGGCGATTTTTTCGTTTTGGCAGTTTTTTCTTTTGGCAATTTTTTTTTCGGTTTTCGGCGATTTTATCAGTTGTTTTTCACTATAAGCTATTTCTTTTTTAATTCTAGCGTTTCCTTTTATTATTTATTTATTTAATTTTTGGGTGTGTTTTTTATTTTAGCGTTTTTTTTATATTGGCTTTTTTCGTTTTGGTGATTTTTTACCTTTGGAATATTTTGAAAATTTCAAGTTTTTGAAAATTTCAAGAGTTTGCTTTTTGCTGATTTCAAGATTTAGCATATTGTCAACATTAACTTATAGAACACCCTTTAATTTTAATTTTTAAAGTTTCAATGTTGGTTGGTGCAGTCTGCCTAAAAATACACTAACTTTGAAAGTTTTAAGTGTCTGTATAAAATTGTCGGTATATAAGATTAAGATTTCAGCATGTTGCTTTAGAACACCCTATAATTTTTTAGGTTCATACATTTGCTGTTGTAGCTATTAAAGTTTTACATATATTATGGAAATTTCAGATGAGTTGTAAAAAAAACAGCCTGTAACAGACAGACAGTAGTGCAGACGGACATCTTAGTGAAAACAATAGGGTTTCTCTTTCCTTTTGTTGTACGGAACACTAAAAAAAAGTGTAGTTACGTGACTTTGCATTTCAGCTAACTATACATAGTTAAATAAAAACAAGTTGTAGAAATAAATTCAAGTAGATTTATTTAAATTTCAACCGCAAGCAAATGTTGTGAAAATTTTTTATTAAGTGTCATCTGTGGCCGAAAGAAAATATTTTCTTTTCTATTCACACTCGTAAGCAGTAAAATATTCCAATCATTTGCATTTTCTTAAACTGTTTTGCATATTGTTTCATTTTTAAAGTGATAGCCAAGAGTATAAAATGTTTTGTAGCAAAACAAAGTAAAAAGGACAACTCATGAATCGAAACGAATTAATTTTATTTCGTGTTAAGTAAAATTTTGATGAAACATTAGGAAGGAAAGCCCACTAATGGCACTTGTCACATCGTTAGCAGTTTTTTTCTTTTACTTTTCTGCATTTTCAAGATTTTAATTTAAAAGTTGTTAATTTTTGTATAATAAATCTGCAGATTGAATAAAAACTTTATATGGATTTTTTTTCTTATCTGTTTGTTTTTGACCCTGAGGCGACACGTGTCGTATAGAAGCAACAATAAAAGTTATTAAAATTAAATTATGCTATTGTTATTTGTTATGAAGTGCTAAGGCCATTATAAAAATCTTGTAAAATATTTTAGTAATTTAACTGAATTAACATTTCTGCTCTTTAACAAGTTTTCACTTGGGTTGAGCATTATGCGTCATTATAGCAGACAGTTTCGAAACACTGCACTCGGTAATTGCTCTTTTTATTTTCTTATTATTTCTAATTTTCTACTAAATAAAACATTAATATTAAATCCAGCTTTTAGTCCACATATCTCACTTTTTGCCATAAGTATGCCTATTAAATAAATTTACCCTCAAAACTTAATCAAGATTTAAGCATTATATGTTTGAATATGTTTATTTGTACGTATGTACATATGCTTGAAAAATTTTAACATTTAATATTCTACTGGTGGAAAGTAATCAGAGAGGCAACATGATTAAAAACATTAAATAAATATATGCTTTCCATAAAAAATTTCAAACTATAGACTGTGACACGCACTCAAACCCACAACATATTTTCTTATTGCAATTAAGTTCTTCATCTAATGAGGTACAAACAAATTTATATGCGCAAAACGTGATTAAAAATTAGAAAAAGAAAAACCTATAAACTGTGCAAGAGATTTAGGTAAGTAACAAACTGCTTGAACATACTTTTCAAATTCCACTCTAATGCTGACGTTGTTTTTTTTCTGTATGGGGGAAACTATTAAGTCATTTGCCGAAAAAATATATATGTATTCCTCGTATTATAAAAAATTAAGATTTTCTGTTAATTACTCACGTACTTGATGAGAGTACATAAGCAGCATATGCGAGGGTGACTTGATAAGTCAAATTGATATAACTTTAATTTAAACAAATTTTATTTGTAAAAGCAAAAAATCAAAGCAACTATTTAGACAAGTTTGATTTTTAATACGAGGGTGGCTAGATATGTATGTAGGTCAATAAAATTTTAAATTGATATAAATATAATTTAAAACTAATTTTCTCTATTAACTAAAAATGTCTTATACAATTTGGTTTTTAATAAGAGGGTGGTTACATAAGTCAATAAAATTGGAGAAATTATATAAATTTCTTTTAAAATTAATTTTATCTACGAAATTTAAGCTCAAAGCAAATATTTAGACAATTTTGATTTTTAATACGAGGGTGGCTAAATAAATCAATAAAATTTTAAATTTATATAAGTTGTATTTAAAACTAATTTTCTCTATCAATTAACCATTCCAAGCATATGCGTAGACAATTTTGATTTTTAATACGAGGGTGGCTAAATAAATCAATGAAAGTTTTAATGGATATACATTTCGTTTAAAACTAATTTGTTTCATAAGCTAAAAATTCCAAGCAAATATTTAGACAAATTCGATTTTTAATACGAGGGTGGCTATATAAATTAATAAAACTGAAAATTTATATTAATTTTATCTCAAACTATGTAATTTTATCTAAAAAATAAAAATATTATACGAGGGTGGCTTAATAAATCAAGAGAACTTGGGAGGTGATATAATTGTCATTAAAAATTAATTTTATTCATAAAAGTGAAATTCATTAGCCCATATTTAAACAGTTTAAATTTTTAATACAAGGGTGGCTTAATAAATTAGTAGAACTTGAATTTGATATAACCTTCATTAAAAAATAACTTTATTTATAAAAGAAAAATTTTAAGATAACAAAACAATAACAAAATTAATTCGTAGAACGAGGGTGGCAAAGCTAATAAAACCTAAAATTGATTTTACTTTTATTTAGAGCTAATTTTATTCACATACATATATAAAAAAGCGTAAGGAAAAATTGTTGACAATTTTTTTTTTAATACGAGGGTGGACTAATAAATGAGTGGAACTAGAAATGTATATAATTCTCATTAAAAACTAGTTTAATTTTTAAAAGAAAAATTCAAAGCAAATATTATTATTAATATTAATAAACAATTTTAATGTTTAATACGAGGGTGGCCCAATAAATCAATAAAATTGGAAATTGCTATCAATTTCATTAAAACTAATTTAATTTATATAAGAAAAATGGAAAGCAAAATTTTAGACAATCTTGAGTTTAAAAACGAGGGTGGGTTAATAAATAATTCGACTGGAAATTAAAATAACTTTCATTAGAAGAAAAGCGAAAAATATTTAGACAATTTTAATTTTTAATGCTCCGTTTTTGGCACCGAACCTACAATCCTCAATCACTAACATCCCCCTTAGTGTTTTTCATAATAATTTATAATTGTGTTTAGTTCTTTTTGTTCCCTAAAAACTATCTCCAGTAATTTAGCTTGAAGAGAAATAGTTTAGTAAAGAGCTGTAAGGAACTTTCTATACAAGGTATTTCACTACTGTGATTATTCATGACTCTGAAATAAAATGCATATCTGAAATGTAAGTTACACGGTATAGCGAAATCAAACTTTTTTCCAGTAGAAAAAATATCTCAAAACTTACAAGAAAAATTTGAGAGCGTAAAAAATTGACTTCTAGTCTTCGGAAAAAAATTTGTTTGACTTCTTTTAAACATTCTCATAACTACAACTGCACTACAAAGGAAGCGTAACACTGTTTCCTTGAAGCTCCAGTAATTAAAAAACAACCCACTGTTAAATATTCTATTTTTTCTGCTTGATTGCTTAAATCGCAGGATAAATCATTAGCAACATACGCACGCAGCAATAGAGGTGGCAACAACAGCAACATTGTGTTGAAATGTGCGTTTTAATCGTTCTAATTAAGAAGGATTCATGTGTAAATATTTGTGTTAATTTGGATTTGGAAACTTTAGTTAATATGAGTGTATGTGTGTGTGTGTATGTGCTCATGTATGCGTGTGTTATTAAGAAAATGTGTTGTTGGCTGTATGTGAAAGACGTACTAATTTTCTTTCTTTAATTTTTTTATAATTATAATTTTTTAGTTTCTTAATACAAAAATGGGAGTTGCTGTGAAGCAAAAAGTTGTTTGAAATGAGATGGCAATCTTGAGAAAGATTTTGCTTGGTAGCAACTTTTTTTCTTAGTGTTTATTTTATTAATTTTTCACTTTTTGCTTTGTTTTTTTATCTAATACAATGCTTAGTATATACACATTGTGTGACATAAATAACTATTTTTAAAGAAATTTGTTCTTTTTATTATTATATTATTTATTTTAGTTTATGTGAAACCAAGAAAGTAGGACAGTTTGACTATATATTCTTTTAATCAGGAATAATTTCTTAATTGGAATCAAGTTTAATATTTCTCGATTCTTATAGAATGAAATAAAAAAAATTTAGTTATATCGCAAAGATTTAATTATTATTATTATTGTAGATATGATACAATACAATAAAAGTAACGAGAGTAATTTATTTTCAAATAAGTTACCAAATACAAACTAAAGGAATAACAATTTTTTACATTTACATTGGTGCTGCAGATTTTGTTTAATATTTTTTGTCGTTCGTTATACGGAGCACACATTTTTCAAAATTTTTGCTGTACAAAGTATTTCAAAATTATAGAAATATGTTCCTAGCAATTTTTGTCTTTTGTTTTGTGATTTTTTCTTCATCATTCTTTATATCCAGTATAAAATTAGGCTATTATTCGTTATATAAGGTTTATTTATAATTATAAAGTAAGAGGTTTGTGACTGTTCAAAATGTGTGGTTGAAGTCTACTGATGATTTGGTTCAAGCGCCAATGAAATACGTATATAGACCAAGCTGAACCACCAGCAAATAAATTTCAAATTAAAATATAATTATGACAATATGTCGAATAATAAATTTCTTAAATGTTAGTTCATATATAATAGTTTCGCCATGTATAATCCCATACATTTCCATACATGAATCCATACATATTCATATATAGTTATATACATTAATATATTAAAAATATATGGACCATATTTAATTTTTTTAGCTGGGTACTCATAACCAGGGAAACCGCAAAATTGCATGACAAGATATTTATCTGCTTTAGACATTTTTATGAATTTTGCCATTGAGTTGTTAGTGCATATTTTTGTTTTGTATCCTTTCTCTGTCTGTTTTAATATATCAGTCTTGCATGCATATTTTTAGCACATTTTATTTTAATATGCTTAAAAGCTTATGTGTTGGACAATATTTTTATATCTAATTTTCGTCATATAAATCTCATTTCCAACGTTTTGTGAATGTAGTGTGTAAATTTATTTTATATATTACGCAATTATTACGGACGTTAGTTTTAATAAAAATTCGGTTTTGCTATTTATGACAAAATAATTTTACGACTATAACACGCAGATTTGACAACATATTTAAAAATTGCATTTTCTAAAAATCATTGATATTTAAAATACTATTAAAATCCAAATAATTTAAATTTGATATAAAATATAATTTTATAAATACCTTTAAAAATTAAACATGTGCCATTCGATTTTTAGGGTTCCGTACACCAAAACTAAAAGGGAACCCTATCGTTTTCGCTATGTTGTCCATCTGTCTGTCACACGCTATTTTCTCAGGAACAGTAAAAGCTACGGACCTGAAATTTGGACATAGTATGTAGAACCTTGGCCGCGAAAAAAATTGCCAAAAATTAAAAAAAAAATTCTAACACTAAAATAAATCGCCAAATTCGAATAAATCGCCCAAATGAAAAAAAAACGCCAAAAACCGAAAAAAATCGCCAAAACGCGAAAAATGCGCCAAAACTAAAATAATTGTTTATATGAAAAAAACGCCAAAATGAAAAAAATCGACAAATTGAAAAAACGCCACATTGAAAAAGCCAAAAACCGAAAAAATCGCCAAAATGAGAAAAAAAGGTCAAAACTAAAAAAAGCTCCAAAATTAAAAAACGCCAAAAACCGAAAAAATCGATAATAAAAAACGACTGGCTGTTCCGATGTTATTTGTTCATTAATAATTATCACACGTAATTTTGCTTAAAAAAGCGATACGAACCTTAGCCCGTTCAAATAAATCATAAATATAGAAATAAAAAAAATCGCCAAAATTAAATAGATCGCCAAAAAAGAAAAAATCGTCAAAATTAAAAAAAAAATCCAAAGCCCGAAAAAATTCGCCAAAACGAGAAAAAAAGTGCCAAAACTAAAAAAATTCCCAAAATGAAAAAACGCCAAAAACCGAAAAAATCGCCAAAACGAGAAAAAATTGCCAAAACTAAAATAGCGCCAATAAAAGCAAAAAACCCCAACACTAAAAAAACGATTAAGACAGAAAAACCCTAAGAACGGAAAAAAATGCCAAAACCATATTTTATATAGGCTAAAGTTCGTATTAAATTACATAACTCCTGTATCTCACTGAATTTATTATTAATTATTTTGTTTGGTGCCGATAATTTTATTTTTGTTTACTTAACGACCATAATAATTTCTGAAACGCTGAATGGTCAATTTCATGAAAAATTATAATTAAAACAATAGATATAAACTTTTTTTTAGTTGTAAGTTTAATATACAATCTCGTACCACCTGCCGCACTTTTAAAGGTGAAACAGTTTTTTGTCTTCCAAAAAATGGCAGCTGTGTGTGTGTGAGTCATTGAATTAGAGGTAATTATAAATTGTCAAGTTCATCATAAGGGGGGGGGGGGGGGGGTGAGTGTTGCTATGTAATTGTAATCAAAAGAAAATTTTTCCGATTAACCATGTTATCAACACACAAATTTTAGCACATTTCTTTCAAGGCGAATTGAAGATAAACTCCACGGGACCTATAAATTTAAATTTGCTTAAGATATGTTAAGCTCATTCTTAAGATACGCGTTAAATTTTAATAATTTATAAAAGAGTATTAAGCATTGATTATAAAGTTCCCATCTTGTGGAGAGTAACTAAATTTATTTCACTTTCATTTGTAATATTCACTCATTACCTCTTAATTAAATTTAAACTATGTCTTTTGTTTCAAATGGTTGTAATTTAAAACTATATAACATAAGAGAAAATATCTAGAAAAAAACCTCTAACTAAAGTTCCTTTATAAATTGAAACAAAAATTTTATTGCTTAATCCCCATAGACTCACCTTCAAATTGACAAAAATAAACTGTCAAAATCCTTATTTTGAGCCAGAATATAGATTTCCTTTTTTTATAGTTGTTACCCTTAATTTACATTTACATTACATTTTTTACATTTTTTGCCTTACCTTTTTTACATATATATATATATACATATAAATATATGCATGTATGTGTATTTATTTTCTTTCTGTTGCTTTAGTCCTTTGTGGCAAATTTAGTAACTTCCCTGGGAGGCAACGTAAATAAAAATTGTTTTCTTTCTTATTTTGTGTATGATGTGATATATTTCAATTTACCACTTTTTACTAAAACTAAAGTTCGATTTGATTTTATTTACAAAAGAAATTTAAACAAATTGTTGTCACATATTACTGGGAAAATTATATTATTACGGCAACAATTTTAAGTTTTCATTTGAATACATAAATTATTTTTCTGGGAAAAAGTTATAATAAATATTGAAATATAAAATTTATTTTAATTAAAGTCAAATATTTTCATACCAAATTACCACGAATTATACTTTGAACAGCATTCCATCATGTCACAGGTGTAATTGAAAATTGATTTCCATCATCATTAAGGCATATAATTTGATATTTAAATAGTTAAAGTCAAATGAAATAAATATAATTATTAACAACATTATTAAAAACAAATTGTTCATTTTGTTAATGGTAGGGATGATAAAACAAACAATTTTAGCAAAAAGTGAAAGGTTTTAGGCAAAAGATTTAATTTTGCATGAAAAGAAAATAATTTAATCAAATAAAACTTTTATATGTAATCCCTAAAATTTTAAAATTCTAGTCTACCTTTCTCTTCCACTTTCCTATTTGCCAAATATTTGATTTCATTTCCTTTTATTTTTGTGACATTTTCTTTTTTACTTACGAATTTAAATTACATTTTTCTAAAACTGTACCATCCGATATGCTGCTGCTGCTCTGATATCAATTGGGAGTATGTTTAATATTTGTATTTTAAATTGCTTTAGTTATATTTTCTTTCCCACACACTCCCAGTGGTTATTTAGGCCAAACTATAGAATACATACAATTTAGGATTGAACGTTTTTTTTTGTTCCACACTACTCAGTCATACACACATACATATGTATGTATGTGTGTACGTTAAAATGTCGATGTTTAAATAGAATTTTAACAACTGAGAATTCACTTAGATCTCACAGCAGATAAACATTTAGTTATATTTTAACTTATTTTGAAAAATAATTACTAGTTTTTAGTTTATAATTGCTGCTGTTAAGGTTTGTGTTCACATGAACCGTGACAACCAATTGTGTCATTTCAGTATCCCAAGGGTAAAATTAGTGACATAAATATTTCGCTTAAAATATTATTTAAACGCATTTTACAAAATTTCAAAAACTAAATGGCGATAAACTGACAAAATCACATGGAAATAAACAAATGACAATTTGAGGCAGTTTGCACAGTGGGTCACAACTTGCCTTTTGTTACAGGTAGGATTTTGTTTTCCGATTATTACAACTTCAAATTTTTATTGTTATTACTATCAATTATAATAATATTTAGTGGATAAAAAAATAATAAATGAAAGTTTTATAATACAAAGAGATTTATCAGGCAGACAAAATCCAGCCTTTAGCTGAAGGCAAGTTGTGAAAATGGCCTTTAGATAGTTTTCTAAGTAAAATAGTTTTTAAAATATTTCCCTTTATTGCAAATGGCGTTGTCGACGTCACATCAAGACGACAGTAAAACAAAGCTGGGCACTGAGAGAAAACCAAGAGATATGTATTCGCGTATGTGTATTCATTTGTGTAAAAGCCAATTTATGTTCGGCACTCTGGTGCCAGTTTGAACAGCCTGGCAGTAAAAGTTGTCATTTGTCTACTTTTTCAACAAGAATTGACTACTATTAACATTCTACATTAACTTACAAAGCTTTAGGGATAAGTAAGAGATGGTCAATAAGAGCCGATAAAGAGTACACGAGTGACAATATTTACTGTCGTCTTGATGTGACGACGACGACGCCATTCACAATAAGGAAGATTATATTGTAAAACCAAGGTTCCAAGATAGTTTCTGACCTAATTCGCAAAATTGATTTAAAAAATCACTAAAATTGCCAAAAGACTTAGAAAGTTTTCTTAAAAAAAATCTAAAAAATATTACATTGTCAAACCAAAGTTGACAGATTTTTGTCGACGTACTTCGCTTAATTGATCTTAAAAATCACTAAAATCGCCAAAAGTCTTAGAAAGTTTTCTAAAAAAAAATTAAACAAATATTACATTAAGAAATCAGAGTTGCTAGATTTTTATACACTATTTCTCCAAAAGCCGGCAGAGTCTTAAATAGCTTACAAAAAAATTAAAAATATAAATTTATATTTTATAACAGGGGTTGCCAGATTTTTTCCTACCTATTTGGCCAAATTGATTTTAAAAATCTCCAAAAATCACCAAAATCAATTTTATATAGATTTTCTTAATATAAAAAATATGTTTGTACTTAACACTTTTCTAATATAAATTTGTATAAAATAATCATTTAAAAATTTGGCAGAAAATTGACAAAAGTTGAAATAAAATCTCCCAAAATTATTTTTTTTTATTTTTCTTACTTTAATTGAAAACGGATTAATGACTTTAATTAATATAAGAAAAATCATCAAAACCATATTGTTTAAATTTCTTGTAGACGAGTTTTGTTAGGATTTATTTTTAAAACTACCACTTCAGCAAACTAATTTCCTTGAATTACAAAAATTTTGAAGTTTAAATTTGTTTGAAAAAAATAGCCATCAAATCGCCAACAAATTTATTTATCGGCAGAAAGTACGACATGTTACCAAATTAAAAATTTACACGCCAAAATATTTGTAAAATTGCCACATATTACAACCCAGTGTTAAAGTCGGAAAAAATTTAGGATATTATAAATATAAAAGCTCTCTCAGCTATCAAAATTAGACGCCAGCGTTCCGTCATAATCAAAAAAGTTTTGTTCTGCCTGCATGTTGGCGTAATCTTTATTTACTTATCATTCTTGCTTTGTATTACTTAAAAAAAGATACAAAGAAAATAGTTAAAAATTTAAAGCTTAATATAAAAAATCAGTTATCATCGAATTTTTTTGCAATTGAATCATTATATTTTTGTTTTGAGAGACTTTGTTTGAAATTTTCTTTTCAAATGAAATTTCATTGTTGGGTTTTGCTAAAATTTCTAGCATACTAAACTTATTTTTCTTTTGTGATTTTAAATTTTTTTAATATTTGTGCATTCTTAAATTGTTTTTAAAAGTCTGTGCGTGAGATAAAAGGTTTGTTACTGTTCAAGTCTACTGAAGTTGAAGTCTACTGATGATTTGGCTAACTAAGCACCAATGAAATATGTAGACTAGGCTTAACCACACAATAAATTTTAATTGAAATAAACTTATGACAATATGTCAAATAATAAATTACTTAAATATATTCATTACATGGTTAAAATTATTTCATGCTGAAACGTATACTATTATACTGCAATGCTAAGAAATATAAAAAATTCTAATAATTATTAATAATTTTTAGCATTTATTAATATTTTGGCTTTAATGATCCCACCGTACGCCATATGAAAATATTCAATACTTGGTTATTTAACGCAATTAACAATGAAAATAAGTGACATCATTTAAAATCTAATAAATATGGAAGAGAAAATATTTTTTCTAAATTTTATACATATGTACATACATACAGGTACATACAAAGGGTTTTGTACGGACAGTACATATGTAATACTATACGAATTTAAGGCTATATAATTGAATATTTTACCTGATGTAGAAATTTGATTTTTCACATTTTAAGTACCCCGTACTTTTTTGGTTTTTGGGGACTTATTTATTTGCATTCTAGCAATTTTTTTACAATTCGTGTTATTTTCATTTTGGCAATTTTGTTCGGTTTTTGACAATTTTTTCATTTTGATGATTTTATTTTTTAGTTTTGGCGTTTTTTAAAATTTTAAGAGTTTGGCTGTTACGGTTTCCAAGATACCCCTTAATTTTATTATTCTCCTACCTTATGTTTCTTTATTGACAGCCAATTTGACAGATGTCACTTCAAAAATATGGCAGCTGTCAAATGTAATTTTTCGGAAGTCCCCATTAAAATAATCGTATTATATTTATAAACTTTCGATAATGAAGCAAAAAAAATTAAGTTAATGCCCTTCCTAATTTTCAAAAGAACTGCTGAATTATAAAAAATTCTCGGTTAAATCAACGTATACTAGTCAAGGCAAAATATGTGCATTAGCATAGGTCAACTTAAAAGTGATTTAAAATATAACCTCAATCTTAACATGATGTGTGACCACAAATGAAATAAGTTCTTCACTTGAGAGTATTTGCGTCAATATGAGGATATATGGAAAGGTTTAATATATGTACATCCAAAGTATACATATATATGAGTATTTTATTCTATTTCGGGATTTCCCATCTAAATACATATAAAAATCATGAAAATACCCATACACTCTACTGATGTTCATAATAAAGGAATGCAAATGACTTTTGTCACTGCAAATGTTTATATAAGTACAAATCCATGTAGATACACATGTGAAATAGCATGTGTTTATCTATTGAAATAATTATTTGTATGTCTATCTACATATGTGCACACACAAATACTTACTTCCATGCATAAATTTGTAGAAAAAATTTTCACAATTTGTTACACTACACACACAATTTGTTACATTACATGTATGTATACAGACATATATTACATTCATATACATATAAACAAAAATAATAACAAACAAATTGCATGCGACTTAACCCAGCAAACAAAACATATTTAAAATTAATATTTAATATTTATTTTTTTTTGTGTTAAAAAAGAAGCATTTAGACATATACATACGAGTACTAAAAAGTAACGAAAAACTTTATTTGAAATTTATTTTTGTTTACCCTTCCATTAATATTTTTTTTACTGCACCATCACATTCTAAAATCTGGTTAAAGGAGAGTCTATTGAAGCCAAAATTTTTCTTAAATCTATTACATTTCCTGGAAAACTTAAACCTATACTTCGGGAAATTTTTCTTGTGTAGCATCCTTGCATGTCCTTTACTTCAATTTTCCAAAATGAAATGGAATTTAAAACCTTGCAAATGTTTGAATTTCTCTACAAAACTGCATCATTATATTTTTGAAATTTAGTGGTCAAAAAATAAGGAATTGATAGACTTAAATCAGATTGTATATATATCTCCAGGCAAACAAAATTAAAATAAATAGTTTTTAAAATGTACTTATTCAGGACTTTGTTATAAGTTATATATAGAAGTAGAGTTTGCCATTCACGAAATGTAATGAGACTCTTAAGGCCTACTTAAGCAACTGTGCGGTTACATATAAAACGTATGTGGTAAACTATAATGTACTTAATGACACTTTTCGTAAATTTTTGTCAAATGTCATTTGCTTAAGCAAAGTGCCAAACTGAACGCACATTCCGTACGGAAAACACTGTTTGTGCTTTTTTTAAACTCAAGCAAAGAGCAGCAGAAAATGTTCATTGATATGAAATATTTCTTAAGGCCTGCCCCACGATGCCACCAGAAATCGTTCGATCGACAACTTGTATTTCAAACAACAATAAAATTAGAAAATTTGTTATAATTTTCAATATAAGTATTCGATCAAACGAATTCTGGTTACACCGTGGGACAGGCCATTATTGTTTCTTATTTTAAACTCATAAAATAAAGCAAACTTTTATTTTCATTCTTTGTTTTACAATTTACATATACACACATACACATATGCTTATTTATGTATACTAGATATACCAACGGACGACACAATCGCCCGTATTGTAGAATCTAAATGTAAATAATTTTATTAAGATTCAAAGAAAATTTATCTAAACGTCATAAAAAAATGCATTAAAACACAGCCTTCCACATACTTACATAGATATGCATAATTAAATAATACAATGAAATTAAAAACACCAACGAAATCCCTTTAACTAAGCTAATTCAATTTATTGAACTCTCTTCCTTTAAGTATTATGGCTTTCATACAATAACAAATAAGAGAAAACAAATTTAGATTAAGAGAAATACTAGAAACACACACAATCTCATGTTTTGTTTCTTGTTTACTTGTAAGCTAATAAATGCGTGTGTAATATGTGTGCATGTAGTAGTAGGAACTTGAAAAGCTTATAGCTCCCAAAATACTGAACCGATTTTAAAAAAATATATTTTCTGCTCATCTGTACCTTCAAAAACCTTCAAAACCATATAAATCTTTTTAAAATCGGTATAGTAGTACTAGCGTAAAAGAGATTACAAAAAACATGTTTGCCTATTAATTATATAGATTCATTGTTGTTCTTTTAAGTCGGCAAAACAAATAAAACAAGTAATGCATTAATGGGTATAATTATATTATAATTTTTAATAGATTAGGACATTCCAACAAGTTAATTTGATTGAATTGCATTCATTTAGGAGTTATGAGAAGAAAAAAAATTATTATAAAATTATGACCAATACCTAGATGTGCAGCTGTGGCTAAAGAATACTTAAGTGCATGTAACTACATTGTGGCCATGTAAAATTTACGTCTGAATTGTTGAGACATTTGACAGGCTTATCGTTCAATTTGGACATTAGCTTACGCCAGCTTATTTATATTATAGTTGGGCCTTGAATTTAATTTAAAAAAATTATATCTTCAATTTCGTTACAACTCAAACTTGAAAGCGAGTTGAACATTTTTTTCTTTTTTCTTGTATTTCAATTGTTTTCCTTTCAAGAAAGCGTATGAATTCAGATTAAAGTTTTTTTTTCATTCAAAATGTATAATCAAAACTGTATGTATGTTGGCTGGGATATTGCTAAAACACTCACGTCATATACACAGTCACTAAGTCTCATACTGACATTATAATTTTCGTTATGTTAACTATTGAGTGTTTTTGCACGACTATGTCGACTATTATAATTGGCAATTTGCATATAAAAGGCATGAAAAATGTTAACAGCAACTGAATATTTTACGCGTTTTAAAATTACACACAGAGAGTACCTAAAACACACACACACACACACATGATTGGGTACACTGAGAAAAATTATAAATATGTGATTTGCCGAATTAAATGATAAGGGCGTGCAAGTAGTTAAAGTATTTTTTTAATGAGAAATTTGGCTTGAAGCATCTCATGTAACTTTATCTTTTATTTAACAAACACAAACTGCAAGGTTATATTGATTTGTCTGCGGTAACAGCCACAGTAATCAATAGCAATCGAAACTGCTACCTGCTGACTGCTGAAATAGTACGCTGCTCATTTAATATATTAAATTAATGGATACGTTGAAGTTGAATTTCTCATTAATTCTGTGACAGTCATCTTGATGGAAAACTTAAAATAGTGAGAATAATTTATGGATACAAATTAATATATTTGTTTTTTTCTTTCTATATAACTGTTGTGAGTTGAAGGCACTTACTTATGAATTTCAAAGTATAGATCACCTACATTTCAATTACAAAATATCGATATTGCACAATTTGCCAGCGGAAAGAAACCAAGTGAATGAACTGGCTACTGCTGCGTCAACAAATTAGTGCAATAAATGGGTACGAGGGCTGTTTAAAAATCATTCACAACATCCCTCCCCCCTTGGCGGAAGAAAACATATAGATATAGATGTTTTCTAAGTATAGTAATTGGATCAAGATGCTTTGTCTTATTCTATATAATATAAAATATTTAAGTAATTGAAATGCATTGTTAAAAACTATAAATGAAATATTAAAAACTTCCTTAAGAAACATATGTATGTATGTATATAAAGAGTGGACATGTCAAAAGTATCATTAAATGTTGGAAAGCTTTTGCACTTTTAAATCAAACGGACTTTTGTTTTCTGTACGCGCTATTTAAAGTTTTTTGCAGTGTACTTTTGCCATTACACAAATATATGTATATATAAAGAAATATGTGAAGCATGTTGTGCTCTGTTGTGTTTTATTTAAAAGTCTTTATATTACACATGTAAATTAAAATAATAGTCAACATTCGAGATGGTTGTTAAAGAAAACAAATTGTAAAAATTATACAGCTAAAGGAATTAAAATTGACAAAGAAGAGCATTATAGCAAACTCATAAAAAATATTATAAATTAAGCAATTTTATGGCGCAAAAAGCTAATATTTTATACACCAGAAATTTTTATTTTATAAATTTCTTGTGAACTTTTGTTTTCTTCGAAATGAAAATATGTATTTGGTCGAAACTACACAGACGTTACAAGTGTAAAATAAAAAAAAAATTAAATTTTTAAATAAAAAATTTAAATTCCTAGATCTGATGCAAATTTTTTATGCAACTGTTAAAAGAAAACTAGTAAAAAATTTAAGATTGATCAGGACTGTGGAATCGATTTTAATATACCTATACATTATATTTTTGCTAACTTGAGGTCTTTCTGGGCCAAACAAAGTCCAAAGCAAGTTATAGCCATAAAACTTAACTATTATATATTTTAATGAAGCTTTAAGAACATATATGCTCTTCCATTTCTTGCATAAAAATTTATTTTTATTGAAATTCAACTTGTTGAATAGAACTTAAAATTGAACACCTTATTAAAATTTAAATTAATTTATAGATTTGAAAAATTACTCCTACATTTGAATAAAAAAACAAATATTAAAAGATCTAGGAAAAACTTTGCATGCTCATACCAAAATATATTGGCTGGAAAGCAAACATGAATAACAAATGAAAAAAAGCAAAAAACTTTTACCAAAAAAATATAATAGTATTAAAACTTTCTTTGTTTTAAAAATGCTTAGACTTCACAGTTGAAATCTCAAACATCAGCACTTCAGTGAATTATATATGTAACATTTGCTGGCTGTAACTAATTATTACTTTGTGTTAACTTTAATACCTCAAACTACATGTTTATATAATATAATAATATTTTCTATTCGTTGAATTGCTTTAAAACAAAGATTGTTTATATAACCTGACCCGACATCATGCTTTAGGCCGGTTTATACCGCTTTTCATCTCTCTCGTCTCGAATTTCTATAGTTTTGAAATTGTAAATTTCTTATTAGATTTTAATTAAAATGTAATTGACTAAAATGCATTCCAAATATTTTTCGATGTCTAGTTATAGCTTAACTAGCCAAAACCTGTTTTGGGATGAAAACAAACATTTTTTATTTTAGAAGTCCCATGCTTGCGCTTCAACCTTCTCTATTTCTATCTTCATTAAGATATAAATATTTTTAAGATATTTTTTAAGTAAAAATTTTCTCTATTTTAGAAGAGCTATGCTAACTTTTTCAATACCGATTATATTATTTCATTGATAGAATCAGCAGAATTTCAAGTTTATATTTGTAACAGATACCAAGATATTAAGAAAAACAAGATTTAATTCACACACTTTTTTTTATAAAACTATTCTACTTTAGGCATTAAAAATTTAATAGCCTCTTGCTCCTTCTAGACCATCAGTAATATGCTGTGAGCAGCTAATCAGCCAGATCGATACGCTGGTATTATTTTCGAAAACAAAAAAAAATTGCACTATATGGGAGACATTATACCTTCTTCGTTTAACCCTGAAAGTATTTACAGATACAGTGTCCAATATTAACAGAGTTATCGCTACAAAACTTCAACGTTCTCCCTGTATAAGTTTTTCAGATATCTTGAAAGTAAATATTTGCTCTTTATGAGAGTTGCCACACCCACTTCGAACCAATTCAAAAATTTTTTGTTAAATAAAAATCGTTATTTACACAAAATTTCACGTTTCTTGTTGCATTATATGCAAAAATATTTGAAAAAAAAAAAGTTTTATGGGAGATGCCACGCCCACCTATTTCATTTCGAGTTTTATTTTGTAACAACTTTTAATGCAATGAAGTAACTCCTACAAAATCTCAAATGTTTTATCGTATTTCCAAGGTACCACGCCATTACCATTTCTTTAAATTACTAGGAATATAAAAAGTAGACAAATCGGTTCAAGGTTCTCCGATTTTAGATATATTAAAAAAAGTGGGTGTGGTCAATTTATTTTTCTTAACAGAAATATATAAAAATATAGTGAAATCGATGTAGCCTTTCTTAATTGATGCGCTTAGCAACAAACGATATTTGGTGGTTATTTATATACGAGTATATAAATATATCTATTTTTGTTTATTTAAAAGCGTTTCTTTTGAGTTGAAAACTGTGTTTCCTAAGTACATACGAAACTGTGTATGTGTATTTTACACATCCCGCTTTCTAAAATATATCTATTTTTTAATTCCGCTTTTTGGCGGTATTTTCTTCTAAATCCCGCATTTTAATCAATCATGTCCCGCTTTTTGCCGAAAAGAATAAAAACCATCTGGTCACGTTAAGAATAATTAATTAAAGCGCTGGTTGCGTATACTTAATAGAGATCATTATGCTTAATGTATATATTAATCATACGCCTTAAAATCAATTACACTTAATCCCAGTATTTATAAACAATTGAAGGTTAGCCGCGAATAACGCTGTAAGTGACAAAATAATAATTTTTTAGGAGAGCCAAAAAAACTTTTAACTTTTTTAGCTTATTGAATATAATGAGCATTAGTTTTAACGTTTCTTTTTCTATCTCTGCTACATTTATCAATTATTATCGAAAATTTCGATTGCATGATTTTGTTAGTTACTTACAAACATCTTCCACTGTTTGACTGTTTGTAATTGTATTTTGACGGCGATATGATTTATAATTTTGGATGGTATGGTGTTGGAACAGCGCAAGAGAGTAATCTGTGAAAAAACTGATTTTGTAAAAATTGTCTTTTACAACGTTATTCGCGGATACGCTACAACTATTAAAATTAATGTATGAGAAAACCCCACTTAAGGAATATTTAAATGTTAACTATGATTTAAGAACACATGTCTTAAAAAATTATTTAAGCCTTTGGTTTTCATGCAAAATTTTCTAAGCGAATAAATCTGCGAATGTGCTTAAAAAAATATGAGAGATAAGGTTTCCTTTTTTAAACTGTGAAAGCCTCATTAAGACCTTGAAAATTAGTTCTTACACATGCTTCAATTATATTTAAAAATTAAAATTTTTATTTTTTTTTTCAAAAATTGTCCCATGTGTAGTATATGACTTTCAAAATACAATAACTTAATTTAAAATATGCTTTCTTTTTGGAAGTACATAGTATAATCTTATTAAATATTCAATTAAAATTTCTTTTATAAGAAAATGTAAGGGAACATTTATGTGTTCATTTCTTTGTCCCCTTACACATACACATAACATTTGCTTTTAAGGCCAATTAAATTTTAACAAGCATTAATTTGTGTTGTTTGTTATTAACGACTACATAAAATATAAACTTTTACATACACAAACATAGACAATTCAATTCATATTCTGTTTACTTCTTCAGCCGCTCTAATGCATGCAACACATGTATTTAGTATTAATATACAAAAAAAATTAAGTTATTAAATAAACTGCATACACTAGTCGACACAATTTTAAGGTTACGGCAAATTTGGAATAGTTAGTAGTTCTATATTAATCCTTATATTATTAATTTAATAGGGTTACATAATCTACAGATTTTACCTGCCCCTGCGTCTGAATCGTAGCGATGTTAGCCTCTCAGTCCAGAAGTTGTGAATTCGATTGCCTTCATAAGCTCTAGGTGTTTTCTGCAGACAAGCTGATTGTATTGCGGGTTGTGTTGGTTAAAAAACATGAAAATTGATTATTATTGTCGATATCCAATTTTTTAGCGAGAGCCGATAAAAAAAAGGATTCCCAAGAAAATTGTTTTATCTAATTAATGGACCATATTGGTCATAGTTGGGTCAAAATCATGTATGAAAAAAATGTTCCGCTATTTATTCTAAACAAAAGTTGTAAAATTTTTTGGCGAAAAACGTCTTGTTGGAAAATTATGGTGCCAAAAGTGTTTATAGTGAAGGCAGGTTATTTTTTGTGGGAAAAGTGAAATGCGCATGACCGAATTGTACGCTGTCAGAGCAATTGTGTTATACATGTAATTTTTTGTGTCCAGTCTATTAGAAACAGCTGGTGGAGTCAATAAAACAAATACTTTCCGCATTCCATAAATTTTTTGGATGGTCCGTAAATGTTTTGGACAGCCTGAATCTTTTGATGGTTCCAGATTTCGTGTGAACAAAGGCACTTCCTGCTTGGTCTTTTTTAATTGATCCATCTGTGAAAATAATTTCACAACCTTTACTTAAAATGTCGTTATTTTTTTGCCGGTGCGTTGGGAGTACTATTTCCTTATTAATATTTTTCTTCGCGCTTTGGTGGAAACTTTCAAAAACTTTCACTATTAGAAATTTTGAAATTCTTTTTGATTTTCTTTTTAAAAATTTTGTCAACAGGTTAAAGTTTACTACCGTTGGAAAGGACACACTCTTTACTTAAAAATAATAATAAAAACTATATAAAAAAGCTCCTTTTCAAAAAAAAAGACCAATTATTTATCTAATTTTTCGACCTTTTTTATATGTTAAATAAAACTATTTTTTTAAGCTTTAGGTCAGTAAATTTCTTTATATTTTTATTTTTCTATCGATATTTCGTTAACCTTTGATTAACATCTTCAGGACTATTCTTGTTTTTATATTTTGATAATTAAAAAAGACGAAAACTAATTATCAAAATATAAAAACAAGAATAGTCCTGAAGAAGTTAACCAAAGGTTAACGAAATATCGATAGAAAAATAAAAATATAAAAATAGTTTCATTTAAAAAAGACCAATCAACTTTTTAAATAATTTCAATAAAAATGTTTTATTTTATAATCTAATATAAAGAAGGACATACAAAATTCACCATTTTAAAAACATAGAGTTCTTACTTTTTCAAAATAATTTTATATAATTAATTAAGGACACCCTAATTTTTTAATAACTAAAGGTACATTATTAGGAATTTTTAATAATATGTTTTGCATTTTCTTTATTTATCTTTTTTTGATTTTGCTGTCGATTAGTGTTTTTAATGCCTCTCAGCATGTGTAAAAATGTGACAATGAATGTGTGTGTGTGTATCTTTGTGTGTGCAGTTAAACATACTCAACATATAAAATACTTATAGAGCCGAATTGCGTGGAACCTAAGCAATTTGTAACTGATGTTGCTTTCTTTTAAAAAAGAATATGAACATTAATAAAATATTATGCAAATAACGTTGGCATGACGATGTGTTTGCAAGTAAAGGCATTTTAAAAAGCAGTTTCTTGTTATATCCATAAAATATTATTAAAATATTTTATGCTCTATAAAAGAGGTTCTAAACATATTTGCTTGTTTTTCAGAAACTCTAAGTGAGTTACATATATGTAAAATACACACAGAAAAACTTCATTATAAAATCTACGTAAACAAGGTTAATTTAACATTCTTCGGCAATGATTTTGCTTCACATGTGTTTCATGTTAATTTAACATGAATTAAAATAATCTTCACAGACATTTTTTTTAAATAACTGTATATCATGTTGAATTGGCATTCCACTACTGTTAAATCAAATTAAGCAATAATGTTGAATCAAAGTTATTTCAAATTAGAATAACGTAAATTTGTTAATGAAAGAATAATGTTGAATTAAAGTTATTTCAAATTGAAGCAAGAAAGTACACTCAAAAAAAAACTAACTAATGCTTTGGAAAACTTTCTAAATTTGAGAAATAAAAGTTGTCGTATGGCGCCAAAGCTGTTTTTTATTTGAAACCAGTAAATATTTACTAAATTTCTATTTCATTCATGAACTAGTTTATGGTACTTATATATTCAAGGCAGCCTGAATAAGCATTGAAACTTTTGAGTTTTAAAATTTTATTTAATTTATAAAAAAAATATAAATTAAATTCAAATATTCCTCGGATATAAAATTTGTATGGAAAATTTTTTTTAACGTACACTTCAAGCTCAAATAATTTTTTTGGATACGGCCAACAGTCTATATATGACTTGGTCTATGAAAAGGTGGCTTATGACTCAAAAACAAAATTTTCGCCATGTTAAAGAGCGTCTCAAAAACTATCCGAACCAAAAAAAGTGAAAAATTATTTTTTGAGTCACAAGCCACCTTTTCATATACCGGGTCACATATATTAAAGTAGAAATACTTAAAACTGATTAATAGTTTTCTAAAATTAAGAATATCTTTTTATATATTTCAAGTAAGTCAAATTTGATGAACTAAACAGGAGTAAGTCATTTCATAAATTTTTTTTTATTTAAAACGAGATTAAGTAGTTCTTAGGATACAATTTCCCCAAAACTTTTAAACCATTTTCCAATTTGTGGTAAATATTTCCTTTAAGTAAGTAAACTTGTCCTTGAATGTGAGAATTTTTGTGTGTGTATTTTAATAAACTATTTTAAGGATATGAACTTTTTATCTTTTTACTCATATTAAGTAATTTTTACTAGATTTTTGTAAAAATTTACTTAAGCTTAGAAAAAATTATTTAAACTTAGAAAATTTTTTAACTTTAAACTAAACTTTAACTAAATTTAGAAACTTTTTTCTTAACAATAGTATATGTCTGTATTCATTGTACGTTATTACTTATTCGGCTTCACCGGCTAATATTTAAAATCGAACTTATCGCATGCTAGTTAACTCGATTTCCGCTGCAGCTAACAACCTTAAGTATTCTTTAAATATATACTGTCATGAAAAAAAATTTAATTCCAGATTATTTATTTGACTATTTTAACTGCGTAGATACCTTGGCTTATCTCTAGGGTTTGAACCTGCGACACCCGGATACAAGGCTATTTTACTGCCCACTAAACAGCAGCAGGAAGTTTGTCAAATATTTACAAACATCACATAACAAAAAACAACAAACCAAAAACAAGTCACACAACTAAGCACAACAGTGCATTGGAGTAACCAGCAAAGCAAACAAACACCAAAACAGTTAAACAGCAGATTATTTCTAATAAATTTAACATGAGATGCAATAAAAAAATTTTGCATGGTGATTTTACATTGGTATCTTTTTCTGCGTGTATGTGTGTTATTTTCAATGCAAATATATATATTTTTTTAATTTGACATTACTTAAAGTTTTATTTTTGAAATTTTCTCTTTAAAAACTATCATTTATAATTTGGCTTGCTTTAAAATGAGCTTTAGTCTAATTAGAAAAAACAGAAACTTCAATAGTGCTGATACAGACTATGTCAAGTTATAATATTTGTTTATAATCTTCAGTGGCAACTTATTGTCAAGCTTATGTGGAGCACATTTTTTATAGTCTTCAGTTTCAAGCACTGCTCTTACTTTAAAAGTAAACTTTGTCTTTCAAATATCTATCATAAGAATTGTGCATTTAGTATCTCAGATAACAACTAACTAACTTTTTATACTTCATAATATCCAATTATTCTAAATTAAATGCAATTAAACCAGCATTACTACAACCTCACTAACTATTAATTCCAAGCCGTTAACCTTAACTTATTTACTTAAATAATTCTAAAACCATTCAGTAATATTCTACGCTATGCTTTCCTTACCCCCACAACTTAAAAGATTTATATATTGCCTTAAAGTTTTGTTTTTGTTTTTAATTTCTTATTAAAACAATTTTGCAGTTAAACATGCAGTTTGATTTTTTTTTCTTAAAAAATAAACTTTGAGTAGCAACTGCAAGTGGAAAAAGATATAAATAAATAAAAGACAAGTACTTTATCATTATAGTTTGTTTTTAATTGCAATTTGAGCTGCTGTTGTTCAGTTGTTTTGCTAAATACGATTAGTTACGTGAGCTGAATGCAGCGTCTGTACTCGAAACTTATTTTAACCTGCTTTTCTTTTACCTTTTATATAATAGAATTTATGTTTATTTTTAAATATAACAAGAAAATAAAATAAATTATGGCAAACAGCAAAAAGAACAAGCACTCTTTTACTAACTAATGAAAAATGAAAAGTTTTTAATTAATTTCGAATTGAGTTATGTTTTTTTAACTTGAAGTCTTAAAGAAAACTGAAAAGAAAAATTTATTTATGTTTCATTAATTTCTTGTTAAAAAATATTAAGAGCATTTTCGTGTTTGTTTGAATCTAATTTTAAGATAAATGAGAGGAAGTTGTTTAAAACAAACACTCACACACACTCTCACACACTCACTCAAGCATATAAAAGTCTTGGGCAGTGTGGCCATTTTAGTATTTTTGTAGCTAAATTAAGTATTTCTTATCGTGCCATAACCTGAAAAAAAGATTAAGAGCTAATAAATCAGTGCAAGTTAATCTCTATTTTTGGCTTAGAATGTGTTTAAGCCAGCAAACCCATAAATCAGTACAGTATTTTAACATTTAAACCATCTGTAAACGTATAAAATTGGTTATATGGTTTTGTTACTTGCAGACCATATGTTTTGCATTAAAACAACACTCAACTTTTTTCCAACCCCATACTTCTTCTTCAGATCTTGTTTGATCTGTTTTCTTACTTTCTATTATTCTTTTATAATATTTTATTTCGCCAAGACATAAGTTAATTTCTTTATCGGTAAAATTAGGCAACCTTTAATTAAAATTTTTGCCTTTCTGATTGTGGAAAGAATTGATAGCTTGTAGCAAAACACTGTTTTTTTACATATATTCTAGTGCTGCCACAATGTTATTTTTTAAGCTCAACATAAGGTACGCTTCACTGATTTACTCCTGTTGAGTAGTTCAACTAAACCAGCGTTTAAACTTTCATTGATTTATTAGCTTTAAGTTACATAATATTCGAACTAATTTTTTTACCAAAATTGGTTACATATTTTAAGTAATCGAATTTCGTTATAAAAAGTAAATCCAAAAAAAAATGTCGGTTCAGCTTCTTCAATTACAAATATATTTAAAAAAATTTAGAAAATTTATTATTATTAAGTTACTGACACCACACACGGTGGACCAACACAGAAGAACGCTGATGATGAAGGTTTAGTGGCCTTCGAAAACAGCTGTTCCGTTCAACTATGTGTTGTAAAAATATTTACCACTAACTTTGATGTTATTTGTTAATTAATAATTATCACATGTAATTTGGCTTAAAAAGCGATACGAACCTTAGCCCGTTCAAATAATAAATATAGAAACAAATCAAGTTCGAAAAATAATAATATAAAATTAATTAGAAAATTTTGTTTTAAGTCAATTGAAAACTAATTATTAAAATTTATACGGGTTTTTATTTAAAATATTTGAAGTATTTTTTTATGTGTTAATTTAATTAAGCCACTGATTAATTTAATATATTTTTAATTAGAAGTAAAAGTAGATATCTGCGGCAATAAAAAATAATGGCTTTATTCGAAATGTCGTGTTTATTAGTTAAGGAGTTTTGTCTAAAATAAATTGTATTTGGTTTTTATATAAAATTTTTAGCCACCGAAAAAGATGCACATTTATTTAGACCAAAACTGTTAATTTTATAAAAAAAACTCGTTTTATTACTTAATATTTGTTGTGTTTTAATTAAGATGTTATGAAAAAATCAATTGGCAGAAAAGTAAAAGCTAAAGTGGACTCAAGCTAATATATTGAAAGGCAAAATAATTTTTATTTATAGTAAGTCAAGATAAGTGTTTTAGGTTAAATTGGAAAATGCGGAAAACCTGATATGAGATAATTTTTTTAAAAGCTTGTTAAATATAAGTTGTTTTTTATGAGGAATAATTTGAATGGGCTGCTAATTATTGAACTAAAAATTGATGTAGCTACCTTAAAAAAATTTAAGTTGAGTTAAGATTTTATGATCTATGAATTATTTTCTAAGAAGACTTAAGTTAAAATATAAATGCATAATAACATTTTATTATTGAAATTTAGCTGAGTGATAGATCTTGAAGAGGTAAAAAAGAATATGTAATTAAATGAAAAATCACTAATGTTAACTTAAGCCATTATTATTTATTGCCACAGATATGTATGTACATATGTATTATTTTTTTAGCTTCTTACTTATTTTTTACCAAAGCTTAAATAAATATATATATAAATATATATATATATATATATATATATATATATATATATATATATATATATATAATATATATATAATAATAGTTTTCTTGTATTTTAATTGCAATGATTCGTAGGGATTTTTTTGTGGGGCAAAATCTGATTTTTTTTAGCATTTGTAGGTATTTTTTGAGAAATCTACTGGCAACACTGGTTCTACGATATGTTTCTTCATTTTTTATTTCTTGCAATATTTCGTAAGCTACGGTCACACTTGTCAAACATTTGCCCAATAAAACGTAACCCCTAAATGCTAATGAAAAATTTTTTAAATCAGACCAAAGTTTGTCAAGTTAAAGAGTAGACAATAATGTTGGAATCTATGACAATGTGTATTAGTTGTATTCGAAACTGCTAAATTTGATAAATAAAGTGTTGGGATCAAAACATTTTTCATTAGTGTTTGTTGGTTACGTTCGTTTGGGCAAATGTTTGACAAGTGTGACCGTAGCTTTAGTAACATATTTAAATAATATTATTAATACCACAATTTTTATTTTCTTATTTTGGTTCATTGCTAAATAAATATACGTTATTTTTAATAATTTATTTTTTGTAGATTTCTAATAAAAATAGATTGTAAAAAAAAACATTTTTTATGTTTATTTCAAAGCCATCTTGCGTTCATACTTTTCATTTATCTGGTCACACTGTTGACATGAATGATTCTACTATTGTTACTGTTGATTCTTCTTTGATGTTGCTATTAAAATTTACTGTTACTTATTTGATGTTTATAACAACTGTTGAACACAGTTGTACCTACACATATATATATACATACAATCATATGTATAAGCATGTACATAACTATATACAGTATGAAATACAAACGAGTATTTCATGCACTTGTTATTATAGATGCAAATTTAACATTGCCTATTATTTTATTATACCGCAAAACGGATACACATAAATGGAAAACAACAAAGTCTAGAAAAACAAATAGATAATATAAACACAAATCTCATATAATCTACTTTGCACCTTTCGCAAACTTTAGGAAGATACATTCATATTTACTTATGCAGCTTGTTTTTAGTTTGGCACATTTTTTTTACCAATTTTTCTCATTTGAAATACTTATTACTAGTCTGAGTAAGTAAAGGTGTAGGAGTATTTTCTTAATCGTTTCAAGCAAGTTTGAGTTCTAGCCTTAACTTAATATTTTTGTTGTTAAATTATTTCGGCACGATTTAGTACGTGTGCTCGCCATGATTTTGCAATGTGACTTTCTGCCCAGAATAAGCAAAATCGTGCCAAATCGTAAAAAGAAATTTGCATATAGTCTTCACTTCTCAATATTCTTATAATTTTCTTGAAGCTTTCAAGTGCAAGCATGTAAAGTAACTCCATACCATGCCACTCGTTTGCCCATTTTTCACTGTTCATTCGAGTAAAAAATTTGAGATTGTTGGATTAACTCATACAAAAATTTACAAAAAATTCCATTAGCAGCTGCCACCGTGAATATATTTACATTGCGAGGAGCATTAAATAAACCTTAAAATTAAATAAATATATTTTATGTATGTAGATATTGAAATGAACCTAGATATATGTACATTTGTTCATTAAGTAGGTTCAAATAAATTAACTATTGTTATAAGTGAAATTTATATACTGGTGGTTCAGCATTGTCTATATATGCATTTCATTGTTGCTTTAACAAGTCATCACTTATTTTAATCACTTATTTTGAACAGCCACAAACATCTTGCCTTATGCACAGACTTTCAAAAACCATCTGAGAATTGACACATAAAAATATTTTTGAAAATCACAAAAGAAAAATAAGCGTAGTAGGCTAAAAAACTTATACAAAACCCAAAAAATAATTTTTATTCGATATGAATCTATTTCATAAACATTAGAATTTGAAAAACAAATTCATTAAAAATTTTTGTTTTCTGTTAATAACTCAATTGTGAGTAAAACAATCATTTTAATTGGAAATAATTGAGTTGATTTTGCTTTCTTATGTAACAAATGTGTGTATTAACAAAAATCGTTGAAAGTGCCATTTCAAATAATATTTAAATTGTATTCACAAATAAATTAGTTGTATTTACAATTCTTTTTTTTTTTGGTATGACGGTATAATGCTGCTCGAAAGTGAAATAGAAAGCAACACCCTATCGACTAGCTTAAATATTTATTTTAATTTGAAACTCTACAAGACCCTCGTAAAATTTGGTTGAAGTGAGTTAGCAGATTTTCACTTTAAGCCGACGATATGTGTGCCCTTAATAACACATTTCTCAGGTCAAGATATTTCGTACATTAATTGAGAGTTGCACTAGTCTCGATTAAAATAAACTTATTTAATATTTATTAAGTATTTACTGTTGTTTCTTTAAGATTTATATAATATTTCATAGCTAAAATTACATTGGAAAGAAAAAGAAACGCCTCATCAACTGGCTAAAATTTTTATTAATATCAAAATTTGTATTATACATACATATACATATGTTTATACAAATATAGAAAATGTAATATTTTTTTGTCTCTATTGAAAAATTTACTTGAAGTGAGTTAGCAGGTTTACACCATAAGCCGATAACATGTTTGTATGTCTATTTGCTTTTCAAGCTAAAAAATTAAAAACTTAAATTTTTTTTTACATTTACTTAGTAAAAATGAGCTTTATCATATACAACATATTAAGGAAAAATAAAATACTCACTCTATTGCACCTGCCTAATCTGTACTTATGAACCTTTTCTTGCAACCAAAAATTATAATTTCAAATTTACATTTATAATAAGGACGAAAGACAGCATATACATATATACTACCTGCATAAACATAATTTATAACCTTTAATAAATAATTCCCTAAAGTTTAAAATTATACGAAACAGCCGTGCATGAACCAACATGTTTTGTGTTAAGTTTTATTTATTATTTCCTTTGCTCTCACGCTCAATTTGCCTCTTACGCCCTTTGAATTTAAATCACTCACATTAAGCAGGGTTTCCATATTTTTTCAATCTTGTAGCTTTATCAAAGTTTGTTTAAAAACACTCATTAATATAAATAATGTCTTAGGAGTATTTGAAATTAAGAAATATTTGTCATAGTGCAAATTAAAGATATAAAAAGTTTTTCGAATTTTTTCGAATAAAATATATCTAACAATCCCAAGAAAATATTTAGAAATTGTTGGAAAAAATTTCTTTTCTATTTCTTTTATGTATATAAAGAAATAAAGAAAATTCGTTTCCAAAAATATTTCTTCCATAAAATTTAAAAAAAAAATTTTTGTATTTACAAAATCTATATTTAAAACTTATTATTGACAATTTTTTGAGGACGAGAAGATAAAATTTGTGTTGTTGTTTTATTGTTAGTAATATACATACCATTAAGTTATATAAGAAATGTCTGAAAAATTTCATATCAACTAATCCTGCTAATATCTCCTTTATCCGTCAAAACATTGAAAACATCCCCTATAAACGAAATTCCTCTTCATAACATACTTATAAAATTTACAAAAATTGTAATTTACATTTACAATGTCAACATGATGGCGATGATTTCCAGCAGCTGAATGAGTGTAAACAAAACAAATAATAATAATATGACGACCTTTAGCCTCGCTATTTTTTGTTATGTTTCCTTTTATAAAAATTCTTAAAGAAAAAGCTTTTTTTATGCTCTCTTTATCGCTCTCTCCTTCATCTCTCTCATTACAGTAACAGAACCAGCATCCCTAAATAACGGTTTTGAAAGCATAAAAGGAAATTTTGCTAACAGATAAAACCGCTGTTTTTTTCTCTTGGAAGAGTCAAATGCAAAAAGAAGAGAGGGCTGCAAGCTAAATAGCTTTGTAACACAATACAAATAACATGACGATAACATCTAGTATTTTTTTTAAGTTACTTGCATTCCTGCATTTACTCCACTTTCTATTAGAAAAAAATTCAAAGTTTAAAAAAGAAACCTATAAAAAAACTATGCATGAATAATTCAAGCTAAAAAGGAGCAAGAAATAAGAGATATAAATTTAAAGAAATCTGTATAGTCTCCAGGATATGATGACAGCAAAAAAATATTCTATTTAAAACATTTAGTTTGAAATTGAGCAAGGAAAGAAAGAGGGATGCATGCTATGAGATGTGTATAAAATTTCTAAAAATTTTAATTTAGTCAAGCATCAAGCAGTGTTTCTTCGAATTAAAGTCCAGTACGGAGTTTATACGGAATTTCTCGTTTGTAAATTTACATTTATTTCTACACTGAAAAATAATCGTGTAGCCTTTTGTGTAGAATTTGCATACACACAAATTCATTAATTTTTGATTTTACATACAATACACGAAAACACAAAAATTAATTACAATTTGATGAAAATTAGAAAATTTCCGTGACCAAACAATTAGATGAATATTAATTTTTGTTTCAAATGACTTGAAAAAGTCCACACTTATATTTATAACATCCCTAAGAGAGGCAATCAATCAATCAAAAGTCTGTACTAGCAAAAGGATATTTCTTTATGAAATTTAACAAACCTGAATTTTTTTAATTTTTTTACATACAGTTTATATGAGAACCTGAAATTCCGTATGAACTTCGTGCCATGCTTAACACAGAAGGCATATCGAGCCAAACCTGCCAAACCCGCTTAACCGACATATATTTTGGCCATCGATCAAATAATTGATTTTTGTAAAAAAAAATTAAAATCGAAAATTATGTCAATTAAGCATTTTTGGCGGTTGTGGCACGATATATCTGATACTTTGAGTCAAATAAGTAAACTATCAAACGTATTGCTTCCGTTTATTGTAATTAGAAAAGTATTTGTTTTGTTCTTGTGCAAAATGTCTCTAAAAATTTTAATAATGGGTGATTTTTTAAGAACTTTTGGATTTGATTAAAAAAAAACATATAAAATTTGGATAAATGTATGAAATTTTAGTAAATAGAACAATCTATGTATATAACTCAATGCTTAAAGATGATTTCATGTAAATTTTGACTACGGATATGTCTGAAATGGTTTATACGGTGGGTTCAATTTGGCATACTCTCGCCAACATATCAGCTGGTATCTAACGAATAAATTCTTCAAAAAATTTTCTAAAGGCGTTCAATCACATGATCTAGAGTGGCCAATTGACTGGCCCCAAAAGTGAAATAAACTGTTCACCGAACTCGCCTCTCAATTGTGCCTTTGTTTCACGTAGTGTGTGGAAAAGCTGCACTTAGCTGACTCTTCTGCAGCTCTTCTATTTTGGGCAAGAATAAGTAACAGAGGCCCAATTGCTGCGAATGGCGGTGAATCGATAATTCATGGTCATCAACTACACTGGCGGATACAGCTGCGATATTGTCCTCTGTCCGTACTTTATATATGCATGCTGGTGGTTTAATGTTCTATAATGTAGGTTAGGTTAAGTTAGGTTAGCAGGCTGCTGGCAAGAAAAAGTATAAAATTAGAGTACAGCTCACTTGGGTCCAATATAAAGACCCCTCTGTGCTATTTGTAAGTTGAAAGAATATAAAGAGAGAGAACAAGAGGAGGGTGAAAAGGATAGAAGTAGAAAGTAGATAAAAATTGTTCAGGGAGATGTCAGGTGAGAGTGGTTGAAGAAACTTAGCTATGGGGGGTCAAGGATTATACCAGCCATTATTCCTAATATAGAGGCTCATTTCCGATGACTTGAATAAGCTTTCGAAGGAAATTCTACCAAGGAGGTGCAGACCATGATCATTCAGAGCGGGACAAAGACACAGAAGACGCAGGATAATTTTCTTCTCTTCCTCATCATTACAACTATAGCAGTAGTCATTATACGGGAGACTAATTTATCAAGTGCTTCCTATTGAAGTTCGAGAGATTTTTCGTTCAGGCGAGGCTAGAAAATGTTCGCTATTACACAGGTGGACTCATTGCGACATCTGTTTTGAGCTAATTCAAGAAAGTTAACATCTAAATGTCTCCAGAAGGATAAGAGTGGGAGCCCACAAAGATTGTCAATATCGAACCTATGCCAGTTCATCCGCAAGTAGGTTTACTGAAATAGTACGGTGTCTATGCACCCAGTTTATCGATGTGGTGTACACCCCTATGTGGAACTGTATAGCAGATTTGCTGTCAGTTATAATATGAATATCTCTATTTGAAATCCGATAGAACCTTAGCCAGTTTGTCACTCTTTTGATGGTAGGTATCTCTTCCTGTAACATACTACTTTTGTTCAAGAATCTAAAGGACATTTCAATTCCGTATGGAATATAAATGCTAATAATGTAACTTTGGTGCGAAATTTAGTCACAAGATTCCAAATAGCAAGAAAATATGCACGGATGCACTTTCTTAACCGACCATGAATTTTGATAATAAAACTTAATGACATGAAGATGTTTAACAGTAAAATTATAGACGAAAACAGCTGAGTTGCCAAACATAGTGTTGCTAAAAAGAAAGCTGTTAAAAAATCTCCCCTTAGTTTTTATCTTTGCCTTTTGTCTGATGTTGATAATATCACTAAGGTAGTTGGAAAAGCTGATAGCAGTCCCTAAAAATTGAGGTATCTTATCAATGGTTATACTATTTAGCTTAGCTCGGGTAAGTAATTTATTTGTGTGCAAGTATATTTTTTAAAAATTTTTGAATGATTTCATATGCGCTCGCTGAAAAATTTAACAATTTTTAAGGAATCGTACCTGTTAATCATGTTTTAAGACTTAAAATCTCATTATTGCAACAAATGTATGTCCACTTTTCCAGCTCTCATTAATTTTTCCCTCTTCATTTGATTGCATACCACTTTTTAATTCCAAAATGAAAACATCAACTTTAACAATGAAAATTAAAAAAAAAATTTAAGTATCACGTAAAAACTACTGATATATGTATGTAAGGGTAAAAGCAGAAAAAAGTCTCTACGATTTTAATAACGAAAAAAAGATAAAGTCTTTTTAGCAAAAGTACATATCTGCTTGCATTTTGTTGTTTTGCTGACAATTTGTTGAATAATGAAGCAACCACATGGACATGTGTATTTAACCAGTTGGCCATATCTGTCAGACATCTTGCAAGACAGATGCACGACAATGTTAAAGTTTGGGGAATCTGTTGGCGACAGCTCAAACAGATCACTGAGAAAATTGTCAAACAAATGGCTACTTAGATCGAACATGTCAACAAGAGTGAACTTTTTGCTCATATTTTCCTTGGCTCTGAATGAAGAAGTGGAAATTTCTATAACAGTTTAAATAATGAAATTTTACATAATTTTACATTGAACGTTGCAAGATAAGCCTGCGGACAATATCTAATAATTAGTTTGATTAAAGACCAGTTGTGTACTTTTTCTTTTACTAAGACTTTGAGCACGATTTGAGCTAAATTGTCTTAATAGAAACTATAATCGAAATTTCCTTAAGAATTCGTTGATGAAAGTGTCCTCTGCGACAAGTTGGTCAACTGGGTATGCCTGTAAATTATTGCACATATGTACATATGTATGTGCACAAATGTATGTATGCATCATTTCCAAACAGGCATAAAAATACACATGTTAAGCCGGTCTTGTCCAAGGATGTCCGATAAGGATACTTGCACAGATTTACACTCACAAACATGTATTCAGAGAGCAGCCAGTCTTTTTTTTTTAATTTTGCGTATTTAAGTGCACACGAGAATAAGAAACAAAAAAAAATGGCAGGTATGTGTCCACGGCGTTAAGTTGCAACTATATTTTGAAGTATGAAAATAATGTTATTATACTTATATTGAAATTAAATTCAATTTAAACAGCAAGACGATTTAAGAAAAAAGTAAACAAGAAAACTTAATTAAAATGAAGGTATCAAGGATCTCGATTTGCAACTATGCAGAAAATTTATGTGTATTTGTTAATGCACAATTTCCTGCTGTCAAAAAATTTTCATACGTTTGACACAATAAAAATTAAGAGCTGATCTGTTTTGAGTATAAAAGCAATGCAAGGACGTATTAAAGCCAATTCTGTGTAAAAGTCACTTTTAAATAACAAGAAAAAATTAGGAATATCCAGATTAATGGCCTTAGGCTTCACTATAAAGTTTTTTGTTTGTTTCTTAATGTCTATATGTATATTGCAGTCAAGACTATGCTCGCCGTGCACATTTGACCAAACATAAAAATGTATGTCATTGATCAGTATAAATTGATTCAATTGCATAACAACCTTAAGCTTTAGAGAGCTATTCTCGAATTCATAATAGCTCAATAGCTATTTCAATTGTTTCTAGTCCCATATTTCTTGTCACAGGTATTTGAAAAAGCTATTCTCGAATTTCTGTTTTAATATTGAAGCTTTTTTGTTTTAAAATTTATAGCATTAGGTTTGTTCATTTACTAAACATTTTTACGAATTTGCAAAAATTTTTACTGGAAAGTGTTCATTAACTCAAAAAGTTTGCAAGGAGAGAGCTTCAAAGGAGAGAAAAAAATTGAGAGAAAAAAATCCTACAAATTATTACTAGTAAAATTTTTACTTGCAAGAATTGTTGTGTGTTTTGTTGTCAAATAAATTATTTAAAAAATTTCTGAAAAATTAAAACTGAATCAATTTGAATTGTTTTGTTAAATAACATGTACACGTATGAAAATAGAAGGCATGCTCTCTTTATTTATTGTTTTTCTTTCGTTAAGCCACATAAATTAAATTTTAGTGGCAAATAATTTTGTTTGTTTCTCATATATGTATATTCAGAGATGGAAAGTTTAATTTTTGTATATCTTAATGAATAAAAATTATGAAAAATCTTTAAAAATAGTAAAAATACATAAAAACTGTGTAAAAAATTTCATATTAAATGATAATTTATAAAAAACTGAAATTTTAAATATTATCAAACAAAATACATCAGAAAAGGTACAATTGGAGCATGATTTCCATCCATGGTTCTGATATGAATTAAATTTTCTAGCAAATTTTTACAAGTAAAGCGTTCATTTACTTTTTCATATTTGGGAGAGTAATTTTGTTAATTTCTGCATTACTCTCTCGTTGCTAGTTTCTGCTGGGAAAGTAAATAAACAGACCTATTATTACCAAAATTAAAAAATACAATATGAAAAGCTTATTTGTTTGTTAAAAAAAAATATTAAATAAAATTTTTTTTTGATATAGCAAAAGCTTACATTTTTTAACATGCTAGATATATGTTACAAGTTTTTAATTTTTATGAAATCTTAAATATTTTTACGTAAGTGGCTTTACATAATAACAGCCATTTTTATAAAAATTATGATGACTTTATAAAGGGTTTTTAAGACAAAATTTCTTACAAAATTGTTCTTATTAAGCCTTTATAAAGCTTAATAAGTTTTATAAATAAGGCTGTATATTAATAATATTTTTATTTATTTATTTATTAAACATATTAATGCAAATTAAATTTGCATAATATGGTGTTGCACAAATATGGGCGGAGTAACGTAGACCATATGCCTAAGATGGTATTAACAGTATTTTATAAGGTTTTGTGACTGACTGAACACGACCTATGCCTTCACATAGGAAGTAGACAACGTGGATGTTAAAGAAATTCCACAAAAAACCGCAAGATTATACGTTTATCCGTGGCAGATCAGTCAACCAGTGCGAGCGAGACACACACAAGCCTGACCGCACTTAAGAAATAATTACGATGACGCGAGAGATGTTTCCCGACCCAGAGCTGCTTAACGACTGAAAAAAATAAAAAATTAATAATATATTTACCACCAAGTAAATAAAAAATTTTAAACCCCTTAAAAATTAGTAAAAGTCAAGAAAACTTACTTTCATCAATATTTCATAAAAACATTAATAATAAATTTTTCATAAAATTCGATATTTGCAATGTAGGAAGTTGATCCGATTATTGAACAGATCATTGATGCTTGTTTTAGCCTGGTTAGTATTAAAGTTAAATTTTTGGCTTAAGTGTATTCTGAGAATTATAATAGAATATTATGACAAATATATTAGTATAATATTTCAACAAGGCGTTTGTATGCATCGTTGAAACTACATGGATTTTTCAAGGCCAAATAAGAAGTTTATTAAATATTTCCAAAAGTGGTCTTAGTCACATGCATTTTTACTTTGTGATATCATGTAAATCTTTAAAAAAAACTTCAATAAATATTTAAAAGTAATATGTCCTAATAATAATGTTAATGAACACGGATTAGAGCTATGCTGCTTAGCCATAAAAAAAAGAAATTCCATGTGTGAAAGAACAATGCAGTAAAATTATATTAAATAATTATATCAAATTTGCCACAAGTACTTCAAAACGTTTCTATTTATTTATTTTTTTCCTAAATGTGTTTGTGCTCATGTGCAATAACAATGCAATCATTGTCATTGTTTTTGTTTTGTTTCTATTTCACTCACTTCAAAGAACCAAACAAAATAAAATTAAACATTTTGTTTCGTTTGTTTTCGTACTCTACTTTTAAGTACAAAGAAATCAAAATAAAAGCAAATTTATAACTGTAATACTGTCGATTATTTTTGTTGAAAAAATCACGTCTTAACTCTTGTATCGCACCATAACGAGCATAGCTCCAATAAATGTTAAATAAATTTATATTAATTGAGACAAGTACAACTTTTAAATAAACTGTTGCATAGTTAATATAAAATGTTTTGGATGTTTTCAAATGTAATCTGCTAGACCAAACAAATATATAACTTGGACCAGTTTCATAATTATGGGCACATACATACATATATCCATATCTTAGAGGTATAACACTCATGACTTTTATTTATACTGCACAGTGTCAACAAATAAAGTTTATACTTAAATAAGTGTCAATTCATTGTTGTTTATTTAAATAAAAAATTTGGAGTTTTTTAAGAATATCATCCAAATGTAACCCTCGTGTTGCGGTGCTCATTCAATCGACTAACAAATTTTGTTTCTTATGGCTCGACAGTTAGACGCTTTGATAGCTGTCAATTCTTGGCGTTTATTTTCTTTTGAAAGCTCCAAGGAAGTTTGTTTATAAGTTTACATTTTAGATTTGAGATAACCTCATAAAATATATATATATATGTATATATATATATATATATATATATATATATATATATATAGGAAAAATCCTGGCTGGGTGGAGTTTGATTTATGTCATCTCTTCTGGAAATTAGTTTTCCAAGGACCAAAAACCTTGGCCTTTAATTTTTGCAGCGATAGAATTTTGTTAAGATTCTGCTTATATTATTTATTTACAATATGCTATAATGACGATCAGTGCACATTTCAAGGACTTGTGTGTAGATAGATTAAGACTTTTCGTGTTTCCGAACGATCACATACTCCTTTCTTAAATCAAAAGTTATTTTGAAACACCCTGTGAAAGTTAATCATTTATCAGCTGGATTCTCGTGACTTGCATTTTTTACTACAGAATTTATTTATTGGGCATATTCTACAAAGTAAATTTGCATAACATGGTTACACAAAAATGGACGGGTGACTAAGACCATATGTCCATGATGTTATTAACAGTATTCTTAAAAAATGTTTTTGTGACTGACTGTACACGACATATGCCTTCACATAGGAAGTAGCAAGGAAATTTCACAAAATAACCGCAAGATTATACGGTAATCCGTGGCAGATCAATCAATCAGTGGGAGTGAGACGCAAAACTCTCGAAGGCCAATAAATAGCAGTGGGCTGGTTGCATTTAAGAAATAATTGCCAACGACGCGTAATGTTGACTCGCCTAGAGCTGCTTTACGACTGTTACCACAGAATTATTCACCGTTAAACACGAATTTGAACTAATCTGAAATTCATATATAAACATATGCCGCAGTTATTTTAACAAAGTCGTAACTCAAAAATAGTATTTTTGAGTCAATGAAACAGAATTAATTCTCATATCGTTATTTTCATTTAAAAATTTAATTTGAACATAAATACAAAATTTTCTTTTTTCATTAACTCGTGTGTTAATTGGAAACTTTGAACTCGTTTTCTGTAAAACAATTTTTTTTTTGTTAGTTATGACATTCTTGTAACAAATAAGCGATATAAACAATATATACAAATATTATGTTACCAAAGGAATAGTATAATACGTACACACTTATACATACATATGTACATATCTACATCCATACATCTGAACAATATGTAACATAATAACAAATACATATAAATCTCTAAGGCGCACAAAGTTCCTTCCACCTGCTATTGTCTTCTAATTAATGTTATAATACTAATATGTATTCTGCAGTCATATAAACATCTGAATTAAAGAACAAAAAGACACGAACAGGGATGTCTGTGTGTGTATGTATGCAGGTGTAATCCTAGATACACTACACAACTTTGCCAAACAACATAACCAACAGTTAACAAATAACTGGGGAAAGCAGATGACAGACTAGTTTAATTTAAAGCTGAATCAAATAAAGTTTGATGCCATGTTTGAGTTAAATAATATTTGATTCCAAATAAAATAATTTAAAAAAGAAAAATGTGTGTTAAAATTTTTTGAATATATTTTTGTAGCTCACGAGCATTCCAGTCTCTAACACTATCCCTTTAAATTAATTTTTCAGCTTGTAAAAAAAAGTGTATTGCTTAGTTCGTTCGTCCAGCTGTAGTATCAGAAGCAGTTGCATGTTGCAACTCATTGTTTAACTTACAGGAACAACGAAAATTTTATGTGTTTTATTTTTTGAAAAAGTTTTAATTTTTTTTTGTTCTCTTCGCTTATCCTGCCTGGCAAAGCAGTAGTTTTCTGTAATAACCGTTGCATGTCTATCATTTCAGGATATTAGCGCGGCAATTGCACATTATTAACGTATTAAAAGTGCATTGACATAAATATCAATTTACCAACATTGAACAATGTACAACATCCTTTTGCTAGTGCCATTTTCATTGCCTGCATGTCCTTCTGTTCTCACATGTGCTTTGTAATCTAAAAATAGTCGCTGCTCACAAACAGTCAGTTGCATGAGTGGCTGTAATACTATATTATTTTTTCAAATGGCCACATCATATGCTTGTAAATTCAAGCTGATGTTGCATGAGGTTTCTCTAGATTGTTAAGATTTTAATGATCAGACAAATACAGAAACACATGTGATGAGAAAGCAAATCTTGGCAATTTCCCAAAAGGTTGTTTAGAGTTGAACTTATTTTGCGGATTATTATTATTATTATGTTACTTTTTTGTTAGTTAAAGAGCATGGAAAAAATACTTAATTGTAACATAGTTTCAGGAACTATATTAAAGCTCGGAAGGTCAAATTATGGCATTAGATATCGAAGGAAATTTCAAAACATTTCAACAAAATTTTAATCGAATTATCATTATAGATAATATACATATCAGATATTTTTATCTAATTTTTAGATCTTCGTTATATGTTAAATTAAACTATTTTCTTGAATTTATTAGTTCAATATTTCGCTAACCTTTGGTTAACTTCTTCAGGACATATATTTATTTTTTTTTGTTTTTTATGATATTTAGTTTTTTCTTTTTTTTTTCTTTCATATACATACATATATAAATATTTATCTTAAGGCTAGATTTTGTAAATATCAAAAATTTTTGCCTTATAAAATTTGTATGGAAAAATTTTTTTTTTAACGAATTTTTATACAAATTTTAAACGTTTAGAAACGAAATTTCTTACAAAATCTGCCAATAAATTATTTTTAACTTTTAAGTGCTTATTTTTGAAGTCGATTTAATATTTGTGAGTTTTATTTTTATACTTTGAGTGCAAAGTTTATATATAGACGTCACGGCCAATTTCGGAAATATAATTGTCCGCCCACAACGTCGCGTCGTTTTCAGATCTTAATTTATATGAGAAATTTCTAAAAAATGGGTCAGGTAAAAGCACTTGAACGAAATATAATATTAAATTTTAAAGAGCATGGCCACGCCCACTTATTTTAGAACAAAATTATTTCATTCTAAGAGGCGAAACTCTTTGTCAGTTTTCGTGGAAATCAGATAAGCAGAAGTTTATATAATTTAATAATAACATTACATGGGCGTATCGCCGCCCACTTTTTTAACACAATATTAAATATTTTTCAGAGCTCATAAAAGTTTATGAAGTTGTATCACGTGAAATATTATATTAAATTTTAATGGGCGTGTTTTCGCCCACTTTTTTTGTGCAAGATTGTGTATTTTTATTTTATTTTATTTATTTATTTTTTATTTTTTTTAATAAAAATTGGTTAAGTTCAGGCACGTGATATATAATACTAAAATTTAATAGGCGTGATCCCGCCCACTTTTTTCATTCAAGATTCCATGTTTTAGAATTCAGGTTGTGTGTCAGGTTTTGTAAAAATTGGTTAAGAGCAAGCATGTAAAATATATTTTATTTAAATTTAATAAGCATGGTCCCGCCCACTTTTTTAATGCATGATTATATACTTTTAAGAGTTCAAGATGTGTGCCAAGTTTCTTAAAAATTCGTTAAGTACAAGCAATTTTTTGAATGCAAATTTTGTATTTTTAAGAATTCTAGGTGTGTGTCATGTTTTGTAAAAATTCGTTAGGTACACACACGTGAAATATAAAGCCGTAATTTAATTTTCTTGAGATTGTTTCGTTACAAGAGCTGGATATGTTGGGTAAGTTTCATTTAATATGCATAGCCCCGCCCACTTCTTGTAATGCAAGCTTATGTCTTTTTTAAGTTCAAGCTTTACGGTAAGTATCGTTAAAATCGGCCAAATTGAAACGTGTGAAATATAATATTAAAATTTATTGGGCGTAACTCCGCCCATCTTTTCAACTTCGAGCTTGTGTCGTTACAAAAGTCAAACGTTTTAACTAGGTTGCATAGCATTTGAATAAATAGAATATCATAAAATGAAATAAGAAATATTGTGGGCGTATCCCCACCCACTTTAATGCGATCAAATGGAAGCTCCACCCCCTCAGGCAAAAAAAAAACCAAATTTTTCAATCGGTTTAATCTATACTGAGTTATGAAGTAACATAACAAAAAAAAAATACAGACGAATTAATAACCTCCTCCTTTTATTGTTTGATGTCGGGAAAAAACTAGATTCTCACATCAATTCTTTTTTTCTCTATACTACTTAACCACAACTCTATACCTTAACTAGATGCTTAAATAACTTCAACCTCTGCTTGATAAATTAAAACCATAAAACGACTTCAGTGGGGTTATTTTTCTAAACATCCATTCAAATTATGTAACCATATTACAAAAATAACTCTTTGTGTATTTCATTACCTTTAAAAACCTAAATAAATACTCTTAAATGTATGCGCATACATGTGATGCTGGTTGTCATGATGGAATTTACTTTTTACATTTTTGCTTGTGGATTTCCAAATGTTAGTAAATGATCTGGTGAAATATAATAGAGATTATGAAGTCTTGCTTTTGCAAAAAAGTTTTTTATAATGAAATATTAAAATATATACAAAAAAATATGCAATACAATTACAAGAAAGGATAAAATACAAGCAATCACTCTTATACGAGTATGTAAAAGGTAAAAAAGATGAAAATTAAAAAAAAAACGAATAATTCATTTTGACAGTTGAGCTAAACGGAAAGAAGAAATTGTTACCAATAGGAAACTATATCCTAGATAGAATAAAGAAAAAATATGTACTGAAATCGTATAAAGAATATATGCTTTTACTTATGCTAAACAGGTAAAATACTGCGAGGTATTTAAATAAGGAACAATAATCTCTTAGCTACCAACAAACAAGAATCTGACTAAACTTTAACTACCCACGCTATTACTACATTAAAAAGTTATATAATGTCGAGTATAATTAGACTATAACCAACTACAACTACACTTTGATAAGTCCATGCCAAGACGACTTTGAGGCGACTACAACTGATAACTATATGTCTATATTATGACTAGAATAAGACTAAAATATACTTAGACTATGACTAACTTATGACTACACTTTCATTGGTCATAAATTAGACTATTATTTAAATAAAATTAGACAATTATAATGTTTATTTCACTATTTTCATACTATGTTTAGGTAGTAAGTAAACAATGACAGGACTATGATTAAATTATGCCCAGACCGTGACTAATAACTTTGATTACTCTACAAAGACAATATAATTAAACTTTAGAGTGTTGTTTTTAGACTAGAATTAGACAAAAAAATTACAATGTAAAATCAACATGCAAAAATTTTGATTGCAAGTGTGTTGGTGTTTTTTAGGGTTCCGTACACCAAAGGTGAAAAAAGTAACCCTATTGTTTTCGGTACGCTGTCCGTCTGTCCGTCACACGGTATTTTCTCAGGAACCGTAAGAGCTACGGACCTGAAATTTGAACAGAGTATGTAGAACTTTAGCCACTACAACAACAAATACATGAGAATTAGAAATTAAAGGGTGCTCCAAAACGAGCGACGAAAAATGATAAAATCTCATGTAATATACATACAATTGTATGTACATATATATATTGACACTTGAAATTTGTAAAATTAGTTTATTTTTATATAGACTACAACAATAAATATTAAAATATTAAAAAATTTAAATTAAAGGGTGGTCCATCAGTTAATGGAACTTTGACTATGTAATTTTGACAACTTGCTATATCTTGGAAACCGTAAGAGGTAAACTCTTGAAATTTTCAAAAACGGTAAAACTAAAAATAATTAGATTTCCTTATTGAAAAAAAAAACCATAGAGATTAATTGTGTTCTATTTTATGAGGTATTTATTAGGCACTGTTTTCTCAGTGTACAGTTCAATTAAATCTAAAAATGTCTCATTGTTCCAAATTTTAATAATTTTTATGCAACATGATTCTCCGTTTTGATTTATTAGTACTGGAATATTAAATCGACACGAAATAAAGTTATTTTAAAAAGAAAAATGTTCTTTCAATATTACTATAAATTTTGAACTAACATTAAACACATATAAAGCAAAATCATTGCCAAAAGATGTTAAATTAAATTAAATTATTGTTCTTATAGATTTCAATATAATATATATGATTTGACTTTAAGTATACTCTGCAACAAAACGACTACAACTATTATTATGAGTAAGACTGTGACTATGAGTGTGACTGTGTCTATGACTATTATTTTGATTATGAGTATGACTTCGACTATGACTATTACTATGACTATTATGCAGCTGTGACAATGATTCTGCATGTGACTATGACTGTTGTTAGAATATGGAGATACTGTTACCAGATAATTCCTAGTATATCACTAGATAATAATAATAATAATAATGGACTAAGAGGAGTGAAGACCAAACTAAATATTAACTATAAATAACCCTATCCAGTTGATGCTTACTATCCAACAAGGGCGTACAAACCATACAGGTAAAGGGAAACCTTATAACAAATAAGCGATTTTAATTCAGTTGTGTATTATCATTTTGTATGCAATGAAAGAATAAATGTTTTCCTACTGCTTGCTAATATGCTCGTATCCTTTATTCTTTATATTCTAGTAATATTTCTTTACGTTTTTTTTTCTTTCTTCTCTCATACAGTGTACTGTTGTTGTTCTTGTTGGTTTTTCTGGTTTTTTAATAAAGTTCTCTTTATATACGTAACATTCCATTCTAGCAAAATGTTGGCAATGTATATACTTCCGCATTAGGATGCTGCCAAAATCTGCAACTATAAAATGCTACTTTAGACCCCTTAATTCACTTGAACTATAAAAAAGAGCAAAGTTATGTGTGCATGTGTGTATGTGCTTACAAGGATATGCAAGCTGTAATACATACAGACATTTGTATAAAAGGTACACATGCACTTTTTTCCATTCATTTTAAAGTAAATACATTTTTATTTTCTAGAACATATTCTGTGACGTTGAAAGTTTTCACAACCACAGTGATGCATCATATTCATCATGGCGGTTTTTTTTTCTTTTTTCTTCTAAAAGATAAAAAGATAAAAATGTTTAGATGCAAAAGCAGCTGAATTGTTTATAATTTAGTAGAAAGGACCAACAAAATGCTTTAAAAAAAGAAATAGCCAACCAACTTAACAAAAAGTTTATGACAGGCAACAAACTACTTTTTTGACTTTTCGTTGTTGTTTATTATCTTTATACTCGTATTTTACTTGCTGTTGCTTAAAATTCATACCACATTTTCACACTGAGTCTAATTAGTTGTACGGTATAAAAGTTGGTGTTATTTGCAAGTTAGAGAAAATGTTAGAATTTATGCTTTAGTGTGCGGTTTTTCAGATGTGTGGTACTTTTGGCGGGCATCTAAAGCAATGACTCTGACGACAAAAATTTGGTCAAACTTAAAAAAGTTCAAGTCGTATTGGCAATTCTTCATTAGAGTAGTGTAGTGACTGAGCAATAAAATGCTATATGCATATGAAATATATATGTACATACATATTGTTACCTCAATATAGAAAAGCCCTAACTCATTAATTTTTATTATAATGAACTGCATTCAGCATCTACTGAAGTTAAGGGATCTCATTTCAATAATGATATTTTTATTGGTGAAATTTCATTTTTTAAATTAGTTTAACCTGATTCAAGCGTGTCGGAAATTTGTTTCAAATTATGATAGTCGATGTTTTTCTTATGGTATGATTTAACTTTTTTATTTCTTCTGGGTTTTGATCTTTTTTACATTGTAAACTTTGCTTGTATATTCATCAACGGAATCCTTGAAGTAATGTAATAATTTCATTTAAAAAATATATTTTGTCAATCAGCGTGATATTTTCTTAAGTTTTTCACAAATAAAATCAAATGTATTAGGTTTAGGGTTTTATAATATGCACCCCAAATTTATAAAAATTATATTGCCTTCTCTTCTGTCATATATAACATATTTCTTTAATACCATAATTACCGCAAACAGCTTGTTTCCCTTTGAAATGGAAACATGCAAAAATAATTCAAGCTTCTAAGGGCGACTTTTTGGGTTCGAGATTAAAATTAGTTTATTTCTCTAGTTAGCTAATCCGAAAATTAACTTAATCTCACATAATTGAGTTTGATGTTTTTGAGTGGTAGTTTAAACTTCTTGTTATGTGTAGTATTACCATACTGAGAAACAAAATAGTGGCAACAATTTCTGTGCAAAAGTCATATATGCTATCAACACAATTTGATTTTTTTGTTGGAAGAAGAAGAAGCTGTCATATTTTATTATTTACAAGTAAATATTTCGCGTGTTAAAGGAAATATATAAATAATACAAAATACATATGTATATATATGTGTTTTAAATTATTTTATCATATAATTTTTACAAAAATTTATATGTTTTACAAGTGTTTGTAAAGTAAGATTAAACCACCACGATTGGTCGCTTAAACTAGCAAGTAAACCAATATAATCGATTACCCAAAAATTGCAAATGAAGATTAAGGTTAATTTAATCTCTAATCTTCAACTCAAAAAGTCGCCCTAAATCAAACAATGAATATCGTCCAATAGCTATATTAAGTTTCTTTTCGAAAGCCCTAGAAAAAATTTTGCATAGCCAAATAAGCAATTACATTTATGACAATACATTGTTGTCTGAAAAACAATCAGGATTGCGACCAGGCCACAGTTGTGTAACTGCTTTAGTGGATGTCACAGAGAATATAAGGCGTGATCTAGAAGATGGAAAAATTAATTTTTTGGTGCTTCTCGATCATTCGAACGCGTTTGACACAGTTAACCATGAAATATTATGTAGTAAACTTTGATTCACGTTTAACTTTTCCTCGACTGCTGCACAACTTATATCATCGTATCTCTCAAATCGTACACAATCAGTATGTGTGAACAATATGGTGTCCAGAGCACTTAAGCTAACAAGAGGTGTGCCTCAGGGGTCTATGTATTTTAGGGCCACTGCTTTTCTCAATTTATGTAAATGACTTGCCAAGTATCTTATCACATTGCAATGTCCACTTGTATGCAGATGATGTCCAATTATGGCTCAGCAGCCCAGCCAATCAGTCACGGAGAATATAATCAAGCTTAATCATGATTTGCATAATATTTATATTTCGGCATCTGCAAATCCTCTACAGTTAAATCCAAAAAATCTAAATGTCTGGTGATTCATAAGAAAACTGTACATCCACATAATCAACAAAAAATTGAATTAGTAAATTCAGCTAAAAATCTGGGAGTTGTTTTTAGGTTGTTGTGTTTATTTGCTAAAAGATATCTGAGGTGAATTTTTAGATGTGTGAATTAGTTGGTTTTGGATAGTTTTGGTTACTGAGGAACTAAGTGTTGCCAAATTTTTGGAACCATTATTGTGCATTAATATTCAGTTTAAAGTCATTGAAAACTTATATGTATATATTGCCATTTATTATTACTAATATTTCGACAATCTGCCATGAAAACTATCCGCAAACCTGTTAAGTTTGCCCAATCATTTTGGCTCGTAAACTTAAGCTGTGCAATTGTGCATTTTGTAAACATCAACTTTTTGCTTTTTAGGGTTCCGTACACCAAAGGTGAAAAAAGGAACCCTATTGTTTTCGCTACGGTGTCCGTCTGTCCGTCTGTCCATCACACGGTATTTTCTCAGGAACCGTAAGAGCTACGGACCTGAAATTTGGACAAAGTATGTAGAACCTTGGCCACTACAACAACAAATACATGAGAATTAGAAATTAAAGGGTGCTCCAAAACGCAAAATTTTAAAATCTCATCTAATATACATACAATTGTATGTACATATGTATATTGACACTTGAAATTTGTAAAATTAGTGTATTTTTATATAGACTACAACAATAAATATTAAAATATTAAAAAATTTAAATTAAAGGGTGGTCAATCAGTTAATGCAATTTTGACTATGTAATTTTGACAAATTGCTATATCTTGAAGACCGTAAGAGGTAAACTCTTGAAATTTTCAAAAACGGTAAAACTAAAAAAAAATTATAAAATCGCCAAAACCTGAAAAAATCACCAAAAATTTAAAAAAAATCGCCAAATCGAAAAAAATCGACAAAATTAAAAAAAAATTCTAGCACTAAAATAAATCGCCAAATTCGAAAAAATCGTTTAAATGAAAAAAATCGCCAATATGAAAAAAACGCCAAAAACCGAAAAAAATTGCCAAAACGCGAAAAATGCGCCAAAACCAAAATAATAGTTTATGTGAAAAAAAAATCGTTAAAATAAAAAAAAATTGCCAAAATTAAAAAAAAAATCGCCAAATTAGAAAAAATCGCCAAAACGAAAAAAATCGCCAAAATTTAAAATAAACTCCAAGAACCGGAAAAAATCATGTAAACGAAAAAAAGTGCCAAAACTAAAAAAAATCGCCAAAATTAAAAAAAATCGCCAAAATAAAAAAAACGCCAAAATAATAAAAATTGCCAAAATTAAAAAAACTTCAAAAAACCAATCGCCAAAACGTGAAAAAAAGTGCCAAAACTCAGAAAGCGCCAATAAATTCAAAAAACCCCCAAACTAAAAAAACGCTTAAAACCGAAAAAACTCAAAAACGAAAAAAATGCCAAAACTATAGTTTATATTGTTCGTATTGAATTACATATCTCGTGCCTGTACGAAACCCTTCGTGCGCGGGTCAAAGTCGCACATCACTGAATTTATTTGGACTTCTTTAGGTACTTTTAGACACACACACACACTTTTTTATTTTTATAAATATGTTTTTTAATTAAAAATTTATTAAAGTTTTATTATTTTATTTTTATCTAATTAATTTTTTGACGTTTGTTTTAAATTTACATAAGTTGTTTGAACAGAAGGTTAACAGGGGCTTCATGAAACAAGTCTCGCAAGTTTGCCCAATTGCAAAAATGGAAATTTTAAGAGTTCTCATGAAAACCCTTATTATTTTTTCAGTGAACAAAAGTTTTTGCATTCACATCAATCATAGTAATTTGGATTTTATCTGCAAGAATTATTATTTTCCAATATTTTATATCCATATGTCCATTAAGATTGTATTCATTAAGGAGCTTTCGTATAAACTCATCGTTTATTTGGTCAATATTGCTCGTGAGAATTTAAAGGGGTCAAGCTTAATTTTTCTTATCATATACTCATATATTGTCGTCTTTTGTGACGCTCTTGTTCCTTTTTCTTGTTGAGCAAAATTTATATCCGTACTATTGTAAACCATTTTTCTAAAACAGACAATAATTTGGGAGATTTTAGCTTGGTGTTTTGTCTTTTTTATAAAAGTACCAAGTAATCTTTTTTTTCTTGAAGTGAACAATGATATCTTCTGTGCATTTGTAATTACAAAATGTAAAATTAAGGTTTTATTACACAAGATTTTTCTAAAACCCTTTTAGTTCTAGCGATTTTTTTATTTTGGCATTTTGTTTTTGTTCCGGTGATTTCTCTTGGTTTTTTGGAGATTTTTTTAGTGTTATCGTGATGAAAATGTTGAATGAAAATAAATAAATGTCAAATTCATATCGTGATGAAAATTCATCACCTATAGACTTAATTTATTGATATTATGGTAATGTTATGATATAATCATCAGAGTTCACGGACAGATAACAAATGTTATTTTTTTGTGTTACTGTGCATTTAACGTTTATTTATTAAACAATTTTCGTTTAAAAACGGCATTACGACAATTATTTGTGACCAATTCGCAAAATAAATATTTTTTGCAAGTAGTTTGCAAATATTTGTTTGATCCGTCATGATATAAAATCATCAACGTCTACCCCTTTGTGTTGATACTAATTAAAAAATGGCAGTTGGTCTGCCGGCGTTATATTACGAGTTATGATGTAAAATCATCAGGTGTGAACACTATGTTACGGTTTCCAAGATACAGCAAGTTTTCAAAATTACATTAAATGAAAGAATACCCTTTAATTTATTTTTTTTTTAAATTATAGTGTCACTTGATGTAGTCTGCATAAAAATACTTTAACTTCAAAATTTTAAGTGTCTATATATACATAATTGTCTGTATATTAAATTAAGATTTCAACATGTTTTTTGCACTCTTTACTTTTAAAGTGTCATGTATTGTTGTAGCGTCTAAATTTGCACATATTCTGTAAGAATTTCAGTTCCATAGCTCTTACTGCTCTCGAGAAAACAGTCTTTGACAGACGGACTCGTAGCGAAAATAATAAAAGAGTAAGAAAGCACTTTTCTCTCATGTTGTCTTGAAAGAAAATACTTTTAAAAAAGTATTAAAAAAAACCTTTTTAAAGCGTGGTCCACCTCACTAGAGGTAATTGCTACACTGAAAGAATTTTCGGCAGAAATTCTATGAATTTCGACATTACTCTAATGAAATTTTTTTTATAAAATTCAACCAACGTCACGCTTCGTTGGATTAATGAAACCAGTTTCGTTAAAATTATTTTATTGAAAACTTGATCAAATTTATTTAACAGTGTAATTAATGCAGTGCTATAACTTCATCGAAACAATAAAATAATTTCATGAAAAGAATGAAATAACTTAAATATAAAGGGGTTTCTTAATAATTAGAAAATATTGTGGCCATAAATCCAATAAAATATTTTAAAGAAACCAGAATATCAAGGAAGCAATTCCATTGAAATTGTTTCACAATATTCATGAAATTTTTATTGGATTTGTGAAACTATCATTAAATTTGTAAAAAAATTTTAATGAAATGGTTTCATTCATATGAAGCAAAATTCTTTCGCTGTATACGCCCAAAGTAATCCACTATATGAGAGGGATAACAAAATTGCGTTTTTCATAATCACACAAGAAGCAACAATAAAACACTAACTGTAAAAAATATGAGAACATCTATATAATACATATTACTTTAATACTCCCACACAGATAATGAAGGAAGGATCGCTTCCAAATATTTTTTTAGTTTGAAATTTATTCATCGTTCCTTTTGGATGTGAGTAACTATGATGCAGAGCATATTTCAAAAGTAACTATTTTAATGTTCATTATAAATGTATGCATAATTTTGCAATATTTGTGGAAATTATTTATGCATGTAACTAAGTAAACCAGGATACAACCGAATAAGCACTTACACTATGAAAAGGGTTATTAATTTTCAGGCGAGAAAAGTAATGTATTTTCTGTTATAAACATAATTTATATTTTCCGTTCACATGCAACAGCACCCTCTTTTGAAATAAGAGACGGCTTGGAATGTAAAAAATTTTGAAAATTGTATGCCTTACATGAGGAATTTTAAATGAAAACGAGAACAAAAGGAAACACACAAAAAACAACAAACAACTAAGAAAACATTATAACATATATAAGCACATTAGGGTTTTTTTATTCCCGGACTTCTTCATTTCCCGGGAAAGCGGGAATTTCTTTTACATATCCCGGGATCCCGATGCATAGAAATAATAAATATTAAATTTTCCAGGCATTAACACAAATTTGATTAAAAAGCTTAAAACACTCACTAAAACACATCTTATATACATTAATACTCGAATGTTAATTCAAATTGGGTTTTAGAACAAGAACTTTATATTTTTTTAGCTTTTAGTTTTTAAATTTCTTAAATGTTTTTTTCCAACATGAGATCAAAAAAGTAAATTTTAAAATATAAGTATGTAATAACATAATAGTTAAAAAACAAACAAAATAAAAAATACTCAAGGCTTGAGATCAGTAGATTTGTTCTTCAAAAAACGTCCATACAAGTGACTTTTCAATGTAAAACAATTTTATTAAAAACAAAAAAAGAGAATAATGATTTCAAAAAATTGCGTTAAAACCAGGAACCGAAAATAATTGTTATTTCTTTTTTTCTGAAGAAACGGTAACTTAAAAATAACCATTATCTAATTTAGGTTATTATTAACCATTATCGTGAGATATCCATGTATTATTATACCGTTATGTTAACTTTTCCAAAGATATTTCAATATTTTGCCCTAGAAATGCATCCAGTACATCTAAAATACGATGTGTATTCTTAACCGAAAAATAAAATTACTTTCGACAATGGTCATTGGTAACCAAAAAACTTTTTTGGTTGCTGTAATAGTAAGTTATTTATATAAAAAAAAATATTTCTCTCTTATATTGGTTATGGTTAATGGTTATAAGAACTTTCGCCATTTCTCTTATAACTGTTATATTCCTGCCTAAAACATCAATCTATGTTACAAGATATATTGTTAAATAAAAAATTTGGTAGAAAAAATGCTGCTCGAAATAAATTTTCAAAAATACCAAAGTGAAAGCAGTTGTTTTCTACATGTAAAGTTGTCAGCTCTTTGTTTTATTATTTCCCGGGATCCCGCAGCAAAAATCCCGGGATATTGGGAAATTTTTAAACTGGAATTCCCGGGATGGGAAAACCTATTGGAATATATGTACTTACATACATACACATGTAAGTAAAGGAACTTCTATTAAGCGCTTGCTATCTCTAAATTTAAATTCAATAAAATATCAGAGAGATTTTTTTTATTCTCTCAAAATGCTTATCGATTCGAAATTTCCCACTTTCTATGACCCTGGTTCATAATTCAGGCTGAATTTGATCGATGGCATGTCATATATTGGCTTTTATGACCGCTGTAGTTTGCGCCTTATTTGCTTAGAACTGCGACTTAAGAGAATGTCAAAATAGAAAGTCAAACGAGGTAAAGTCGCTTATCCTCAATGGCAACTTTACATGGCGTGAGACGATCTACGTCAAATGATCAGATGTTCAAATCGCCCATGTAGAATGTACGAAAGAAGGAGCAGGAGCTGCGTAGAATGTATCGCAGTTCTCTTGAAATCATATGTCATTGGTGCCCCTATCATCGCCCATAGCGCTCGCCGTTGACGGTGATTGCATGTCCAACGTTGTTAAAAATAAATATGGAACAAACAGTGACTTTTTGGGGATACATTTCAAATTCCACAATATTATATTTTGAAATACATGCTTATTCATCCAGAAATGGTTCTCATCGCTGAAGATAATTTGTCGATGAAAATAAGGGCAAGTTTTCCTCCAGGGTGCATTCAGCAAACACAACTCGTTGTTTATGGTCGTTAACCTTTAACTTATGGGTCAATTGAATTTTATACGGTTGTAGTCCCAACCAAAACAGGACACACATTTTGCAATAAAGTACTGCACAAGACCATTTATAAGACATTTCAAGATATGAGAGATTTTTCAAATCCTCTACTACAGCGAAATATTCCAAAACAAACGCTAAACAGTGTTGTTAAGCGTTTGTTTAAGAATATTTCGTTGTAGTAAAGGATTTGAAAAATCTCTCATGTCTTGAAATGTCTTACAAATGGTCTTGAGCAGGACACTAGTCTGCAAGCAGCAAGGTTCTTGTGTGTGACCCACAATAAAAAGCAATGGACTCCCTTTCATAGTCTTTCAGATAGCGGCGATGTTTGCTGCAGATTTGGCATTTTGTCGAATTTATCCATTATGGCTACCATAGAAGGGCCAAAGTTTGCAGAATGTTGCCTAAACATAACCCCAATTTTGATAAAACAGTTTCATAATTTTCATGCATTGTTGAATGCTATATTCGTTCGTGATAATTTGGCAAAACGGACTGAATAAATGAAAGCCAATTTGACTGATGTAGTTTCAACAATATGACCGCTATCAATAGTCAAAGCTTGAAAGTCCCTGATGGAAGACCCTTTACATTTATGCAGAGACGATGATGAACTTCATAAAGTTTTAATGAGTGTCAAGTGCGCAATTTTCCAAAGAACTGCAAGCATAATTCAGATATTCTTAAATGCACACATTTCATAATTAAAGGTTAAAACTGATTTGAAGTATTTTTAAGGCTACATAATACAATTAAACACAATGTTAACCAAAATTTAAAATATTTCTTATAACAAACATAATCACCAAGGCATTAAAATGTGAGTATGTTTACAGTAATAACGAAGAATTTTAAAGAAATATTTTAGAGCTGAATCAGTTTTTTTGAAAGGCAATGAATGAATGCCTAATACTAAATATTACTAGGTGTTGCCTTCTTTAGGAAAGGGATAGTGATAGCGAAGACAAGTGGTGAATGAAGAGATAGAGGAAAGCTTAATTATTTTACAACTCTGCTTTTTTTTTGCACGTATTTAATAATGCTGTGTTGCAGCGCCTCTGGAGTCAAATGAGGCGTATTAAATTTTGAAGCTGTGTTTAGTTAGTACCCATTTTATTGGTTATTTTACTTTGCTGATGATTCTGCTACACAACATCAATGAAGGAGGGCGCTCTGATGTTATATTAGGATTATTATCTGCTGCATTCGGTATAGTTTAGTGACCACTGACTATGCCTTCACCACTCAAACTTTCCTACAACAAGTGATACAAAGGGACACAAATGCACATCAGAAAAATGCGTGGTGTTGTTATATAATGATTGTTTGATATCGGGATCGAACCCAGGACCTTCAGTTTTGTAGTCAACTTGTTAACAACTTCAGCGAACGCCACGCACGTAAATGGTTTTGTACTATGCGGAAAAGTCGTTGTTAAAACTCTTTAGCGTTCGTGATGTTAGCAGTTAACACATACACATTTATATGTATACTAATAGTAAATAATAAAAATAGATTTAAAAAAATCTAAAATAAAAATTTTTAGTTTTGCATTTATTTAAATAAACTTTATGAATAAATTTAGTAAAGTATGACTTTCACTCGCACACGAAAGGTTACGTACGGCACTTGTTTATATTTGACGATTTTTGGCAATTTTGTGTAGTATTGAAGCTCTTTTAGTCTAAGCGATTTCTTTAGCTTTGGTGCTTTGTTCATTTTTGTCAATTTTTTTGAGTGTTTGGAGATATTTTTTTAGGTGTTTGGATGACCTTTTTATTTTTGATGACTCTTTTGAATTTTAGAGATTTATTATATTATTGGTAATATATTTCATTTAAGCACTTGTTTAATTTCCGTGAATTTTCGTTTCGGCATTTATTTTAATTTTGGAATTTTTTAGTTCTAGCGATTTTAAAAATTTCAAGAGTTTGTCTCTTACTGTTTCCAAGATACAGCAAGTTGTCAAAATTACCCTTTAATTTTGATATTTTTAAATTCAGCATAAATTCGTGTAGTCTGCATAGAAATACACTAACTTTGAAAATTTCACGTGTGTATATATCGACCATTTCTTTCGATTTTAACGGAAGCGAAAATTTACGTACAAAAAAAAACATATTTGATGAATATTTTAAAAAACCCTTCCCATGAAAAATTTAGATTTTATCGCTTAAAATTAAATTTAAAATAAGGCTCGTTATAAATGTTTGTATATTACAATAACCTATATGATTTCAAAATTTTCCGTTGCTCGCTGTAAAACGCCCTTTAAAAAACATTTTGTGAAACCTTTAAGTTAATAAATAATGTTTAATTATTAAATAGTGGCACCAAAGCAATGAAATATGTGGTTGTTGAGTTTGCTATGAAATCTATTTGTAATCGGGTGCTTCACATAAATATAAGTTGTTGTGGTTGTAAACAGGGCTGCCGTTTTTGGTTATTTCTAACCAAAAGTGGTTATTTTTTTTTAATGTGGAGATGTGAATATTTTTCTCATTTTTGTTATTTTTTTGCCAAAATAATGATACACATGTACATATTTTTTATGTTATACTTTTTAAGCTTTTATGTTCTTCAATTTTTAGTATTTCTACCAAGGCAACTGAAAAGAAAACAGCTGTGATTAAAATCTCTAGTGCAGCCACCTGTTATAAATTCACTTGTTTACAATACTTTTCGTTTACAACACTGTCAACAACTTTTAATTTAAGTAAATAGTCGTAACTCTGTACTACAGAGCACTATGTGATCCATAGGAGATGAGTTTGCTTATCAGCCCGTATCGCCTCCTTTCAATAAAAAAAATGGTCACATCTTGGAAAATCTGAATTAGTTGGACAAATTTAAAGTTTTTCGAAAATCTCCTGAAAACTCGAACTTCCAGTAATTCTGGGTATGCACGGTTTTAGAGTGCTATGTGGTTCATAAAAGGTGATGACTTTTGTCCACCTGCATCGCCTCCTTCCCAAGAAAATTGCGTAACCCTCACAAAATTCCAAGTAGAAAACTTGACGATATTTGGTTCAAATTCGTGTTTTTCAGAAATAGATTCATAGGCTTTAATAAAGGAACACCTTATCTATAAATTTGCATTAATTTTTTCCGTCTCGGTTGCATCATTTAATGGAAAAGTCCTTTGGAAAAGCATTAGTGAAATTTTTATAGCTTAACAGAGCTTTGTTAAAGCACAAGGTTTGTGTCAAGGGTTATAAATTTTAAAATTTAACATCACACACATTCAAACTATAATACTGTGAACTGCAAGTTTTGTTTACTTTATATTTAAAAAAACTGTTATTTTTTAAACGTTAACTTATTACATACATACATATGTAGGTAAAATAATTACATATATTTGTTTCGTTGTTATTATTATTTACTGCATTCAAATCACATGCGTTTCATTATAAATATGTATGCATTTTAAATCCCAGTTAAAAAAATTAAAGTCATTCTAGTGGAAATACATTTTCATTGCTTCCAAAAAAAACGATATTTTTAATTTGCGGAGAGTGAGCAAAAAACAATGTAGAAACTTATTTTAGTCATATAAAACCTTGTAACTCCTCCATAGTGTTAGAAAATACTCACCATAATTAAAAAAACATTATTTTTTTAAAGAAATTTATGAACTAATTTTAGTCTAAAATTTAAAAATTATGTGCTTAAATTTACATGAAATCACTGTTTCGGGTTTAAATTCATAAACGAATTGTTAAAATAGGTAACTATTTACCATTATTCCTAGATAAAAATATTATCATAGAACACAAAAAAGGGAATTTTTCTTAATATCGTTTCCATTTCAGTGACCAGTGCCTCGTTTCTGTAAGGAATGTGAGAACTTTTCGAGTCGAACAAATTGTTATCATGCTGTGAAACACAGGGTGAATAAGAAAAAAACTGTATTTTTCATACTGTAAGTTTACTTGTAAGTTTATATAAATTATTATGTGAGTAACCCTATCTCATATAGGTCGACCAATATAATTATTTAATTTTTCTCGATGCGAGAACTTCTGAAATGGGGCACAGGCATCGGATCAAAATTTTCACTACTTCCAGATCGCAAACTCTACATTTTCATGTCTTTTTTGGAGTGTCTTTTTTTGCTAGGATGTTATTTAATAAAAATACTACATATTGAAATTTGGTTATATTTTTTCTCATTTGGTAACTTTTAAAGCGAATTTTTGTTGTAAAAATTTTTTGGTTGTGGCAGCACTGGTTGTAAATAATGGCACAAATAAATTATTTGCCACTTAAAAGAAATGCCTTGAAATCAAAAGGTTTAAATAAACCAAGGCATATCAAATTATTTGCCACTTAAAAGAAATGTCTTGAAATCAAAAGGCTAAAAAAAACTATACAACAAAAAGAATTTCTAGTGGTAGTTTTGTGCATATGACGTTAGTGGTTCAAATAACCACCATCGCCTAGGCAACACTCACTGTTGCCAATTGAGCTATTTTCTCGTCAAATCTAGCGATTTTGAAGTACATTTTGCGGGAGAAATTTTGATTTAGCTATTAGCGGGAATTCTAGCTATTTTTTTCATCATAATTCGCTCTAAAATGTGAGCTTGTTTAGATGCAGTGAACGTATAAGAGGCAAAGTATAGAAAAAATTTATTAAAAAGCGGCAGAACAATGCAGGTTTTAAAGCCAGAAAGTTAGCTAATGTACTCATATCCATCTTGAGAAGCGCTTTCATACATAGTATTTAGCATAAATAACACTTTAGATAACTTCTATGTTTACATGTTTTATTAGATTCAAAGAAGGGCATTTATGAGCAGACTTTTACTCTACTTCTACTCTATAAAAGCAGAAGCCTGCTATATTTGAAACAATTTTTTTTTAAAGTTAATAATTCAGTAGTTATAATATTTTTTATAAACATATATAAATATGTATATAATGAATACATATGTATGTATATATGTACATTTTATCAATAAAATGAACCTCTTATTACCCTATTACATTGCTTTTATTTGGTATTTGATACAATTTTTTGAGGAATTTGTGAAGTATGAAAAAAGTTAACAAGTAAAATTTTAGAAAAAATTTCAAAATAAATTTGTTTTTAGCTATTTATCGCTAAATTTTCAAATGTTTTTGAAATTTAGTCATTTTCTAGCTATTTTCTTGTCTTTTTTAGCGATATTTGTTGGAAAAAAGTTGGCAGCACCGGCAACACCTTCGTCAAAAAAATAAGCTTTTGATTTACCCTATAAACAAACAAATACATATTTCGTTGCTACCAAAATTAGCAACTGTGCTTGTTAGTTTTTATTTCATTCTCTCCCACCAGCTGACAGCAGTGATGGGAAAGGTGGCACAATTGTGCCATTTTTGGCCCTATTGAATGTTAGTTCGGACTCTCGCTCCTTTTCTGGCACTTTTTGTCCACCAAAAAGCTTAAGCGGCATATTTTTGACCACGTTTTTGACGAAAATCGATTATGTTCGATCGTAACTAATCGATTTTCGTCAAACAAACTGCAGCTCGAAAGTAATTTTGCTTAAGCTTTTTGGCAGTGATGGCTCACATTAATATGAAAACTTTTCTAGTTTTAATAATAGGTATTGAAAACTTAGTAGGATTTGGGGCTTTGTTTAATTTCGACATTTGTGTCGACATCTTTGGAGCAAAAGATATGATCTCTATGTTGGCATAAAGTTGTAGAAATCAAAAATAAAATAGTATTTTTTCATTTCTTTTTTGTCATATTGGAAAACTAAACATAACTTCAAGGACTATTATTTGACGTGTTTTCCAAAGTTTGCATCAGAACATGTTCTAATTGGGACCACAAACAATACTGTTCCTTTTGTTACAAAAATGTTTCCGAAGAAAAAAAACGATGAAATATTAAAAGCGAATACAGATCTATGTGTATCATACTTTGAAGAATTAAAAAACTCCTTGTAAATTGTGAGTGAGTAAAATAATAATAATAATAATAATAAAATAATTTCAAAATGATTTTCGTTTGGGATAATTTTTCAACCACCTGCGATCCTACACCTGTCTTCTTTATTACTATCCTTCTCCTGAAGAAGGTAACACTCCTTACTTCTCTAAAAAAAATTTGGTATTTTGGAAATGGAGAAAAACTTGTTCCTGATAAATTACCTTCAAATTTTTACCACTGGTAATATAAGGATTCAATAATAACATTTTTTTATCCATTATTTTATTTTCGGCAAGTGTTTGTTTTATATATACATAAAAAGCATATATTTCCATTTTCATAAAAATCAGTCAGGTGACGGCCGAGCGGTGAGATTGACTTAGGGCGGAATGTAGGGGACAACGTATTTACGTTAAAATGGCTTTATATTTCTATGGCTTTTATAAATCTCTCCTAAAATAATTTATAATATTTTCTGAATATAGGAGACTTAGCTCCCGTGAGCTCTATCTTAAAGACTTTAGTTGCATAGGAGGTTAGATTATTAAATACCTATGTAATATCTTGTAAATAAGTACAAACCATGATACAATAATATAAAGGTAAAACCACATTTGACGTTTAAAATTAATTATGACTTTTACCCAAATTATTTGAATACTGTTTTTTTGTAAACAGAGAGGAAAACGTTGCCACATACATATAATGGTAACTTTTATTTAGGAATGCTTTTTGAAATGTGTAATTTGAGTTTAGGAATTTTAGTCTAATACATATTTTTTTAAACATTGTCGTCAATTGGACATCAGGTTAACGAAATTTGTGTGTAATATGACCTACAAAATTAAGCAAATGTTGGATTTTTATTTAATTCATCTGATAATAAAAGAGGCTCACGGCTAGGGATGCAACATCATTCTTAAAAACATCGATGTTTGAAAACATCAAAAATTCGACAAAAGACACGCGAAAATGAGCAAAAACTTGCTAAAAGCAGCATAACATAATATTGGTTAAAATTACCGAAAACTGTTAAGAAGCAAAATACATATCAACCATTTTCTTCTGAAGTTTTGAAAATGTTTGTTTTTAAGACTAGGAAAAGAATATCTAACAGGTTTTTATCATGTCTTTATATAAAAATAGTGCAAAAAGAATACATGCATACAAAGTGTTCCTTGCATTACATGAACTTATACCGAATGTAAATACCAGGGGTTCTATTCTGTAATTCAAAGGGAACGAAAGTACTTTCGAGTTTGCATACTATTGGTTCAGAATGAAACCAACTTGGTATACGATTGGAGGTGTGTTTTAGCACCACCCTTCCTAACCTTGCATAATATTAATATACATACACATTCCAAAGCAGTTGCATTTTCTTTTATTTTTAGTTACAGAGTAGATCACGTGGAAAAGTACTTACTAAATGATGGCTAGTTTAGTAGAATAATGGTAACACTCAAATTCGAAAGCAATTTCTTACGTTTCGAAATACGGAGTAGACTCCGAGAATGGGAAAGTGTACGTGTGGACAACACTGCTTTAAAGTAATAATGTATGCATGTATTTAATGTGGTAGTTACCTTTGAATAGGAATTGCGCTTAGGCTGAAACTGATGCAATGATTTTTTACATTCATATGCTCTTCACGGAAGTGAACAAAACAAATGAAAGGATTTTTTGGTAGCAAACCATCATCTATATTGCATGCTTCTATCCATTTCTGCCGCATATATGGAATTGAAGGAAATTGAAAAAACTTGACATTCGTGGCTTTTCTGAAATGCTTAGTATTACTGCAATTGTGGTATATGCAGCTCATTGCTCAACTTTTTTTTTCACAAATTAAAATTATTTATTATATATTTATATTAATATTTAATAACTTTTAAAGCAAAAGTGATGAATTTTTCAATATTTTTATTATAAAACATTTTCTTTAATTAAAAAAGTATAACAGTCAAAAAGTAATAAAAAACTCGGATTTTACAAATGAATACGGTAGCATTATTTTTGAGAGTAAAAAATAATCTGGATAAACGTCAGAAGGTTAATATGGCGACGAAAAGAGAGAATGGTTTTACCTTTATATTATTGTATCATGGTACAAACTATTAATATATTATACAATATGTACATATATCTATGTATGTGTGTAAACAAGTAATTTTGGAATATGTTTTTTGTAAAATTATTGGAATTTTTAGCTATACGCAATAATGTGTCATTCAAGGACCATACTATACTAAACGAATATCAAGTGCCATCATTTAAATTAATATAAAAAGGGGTTTGGCCCAATTCAAGTGATTTTGGCACTATTTAGAAACATATTCGGCACGAAATCAAGATTTCCAAATCCCATCACTGGCTTTCAGAATGAATTTTACTTTTATTGTGTCTGGACGTGTGTATTTTATTTTTGTGTGTTCATAAAAAAATTAAAAGAAAGTTGCAACAGTATTTCTTTTTATTTGTAAAAAAAAAGAAATATAATTTAAGAACAAAAACTTTTCTACTTTTATAATAAATCATATTAAATCCCTGTCAATACAAGGTTTCACCAAGCAAAATGACTGATATGAAAAATGAAATGGACAGCGATTTGGAACAAAATTATTCTTTGAACAGCAATGCAGACCCAAAGAATATGCAGGAGTTGACAATTTATGTGAGTTATTTAATTAAATATTTTTAAGTTTTTCTTCATATCTGCCTTACGTTTAGCAAATTATACAATGTTATAAGTATGTATATGTATGTTTGTCGAATGCTTTGCTAGGCTTGTTAAGTTTATTACTTTTAAAATTTAAGTAAGTGGTAGTTGGTGGGTTGGACTTTTGGGTGTATTAGGCAGAGAAATGTGTCGTAATTTGAAGCTGGGCGGTTTTAATACAAAGCGGAAACATTGAAATAAGCTAATGCAAATAATAGAATTCAGGGTGTAGCACGTAGGGAAATTTTGTATTTATAAGTACATATAATTAATAAGTACGTTCGTTCATATCAAAGTAAACTACACTCATTAGAATTAGACTTTGTTTCCTGAAAAAGAAACAAAAAGGCAATCTAGAGACAATAGTCTTATTCTTATACATAATATCTTGTGATTAAAATATACATACCAAATAAATTTAGCTAAAGTCTCCTTAAATTGAGCAAAATTCTAAATTCAAAATTTTTAACAATTTCTAAAAACATATTTCTTTCTTTTGCTGTTGCTAAGATGTCCCCAATTGTTTATATCCGTGACGTATGTATATTAGAAAGACATGATGCTTGTTTTCAACCTATCCGACGCTTTCCTTCTATTTTACCCTTGCTGTATAAGTTGAAGTACCTCTACTCCTGCAATTCGCAACGAATTTGGAATTTGTATGTTAATAGTACGAAAATTCGAAAGCACTTTTCTTTCGTTTCGAGTTACAGAGTAGATCCCCACGTAGGGTGCTTTAAATCTAGTACGCGATCTTAATCGAGCTTATGAAGCTTTTCCACATTTCTTACTCTTTAGCACAGTATATTTTAAATAATCTTTAATAACAATTTCAATCTCCATTTTTGTTTTTTTAAAACCCCTTAAAACTAACAACAAATGTAGGAACAAAGTTAAGGAATGAGTTCTAAACTTAAAAGTACATTTTAATTTAATTAAATAATCAACACAATGAATGGGGCTCAAAATTACTTGTAACGCGCGAACTGTCAAATGGTCTAAAACGGTAAAAATATAATCACCCTTATTCCAGTTGTCGACATTGACGTTACTTTAAAACAATACCAAAAAATTGTGGCTTGTGTACCCGTTGTCGAAAACAACTGACTCCTTTCGACAACTGGATGCTATTTTCTAGACCTTAACAAACAAGCCCCAATTTTTTGGTATTGTGTTAAATTGACGTCGATGTCGACAACTGGAATAAGGTTGAATAAACTCGAAACAAAATTCGTGTGCACAAAATTAAAATTTTAACGGCCTGGCGTACGATGTCGACAGAAAACGTTCGTTCGACAAATTCTATTGAAAACAAAACAAGACAAAAAAATTGTTCCATCGTATTTCAATATAAGTAATCAATCGAACGTTTTCTGTCGACATCGTGGAACAGGCAGGCTGTAAGTGTTGAGTTAAAATCAAGAACAAAAATCGGAAATTAAAAAAAAACTTAAATTGGCAAAATTACACTATGGAAACACACAAAAAATTCGAAAGAAATGAACATTTTTATAAAAGACCAACAAGATAAGTTTAAACTTTAAAGTTTACAAGCCCTAGTTTAGTTTAGGTTCTTCATTACTTATTTTAATTTTTTTTAATTTCTTTCAGGTTCAAAGTCTGCTACAAAATGTTCAAGACAAATTTCAAACAATGTCCGATCAAATTATAACACGTATAGATGATATGGGCAATCGAATAGATGATTTGGAAAAAAGTATTGCCGATTTAATGAATCAAGCTGGTGTCGAGGGTCCAGAAAAGTAAAAATGAGAGTAGAGAGAGAGAGAGAGAGAGGATGCTCAATTTAAATTTAAGCCATATTCATACATACATACATCAAACCAATATCAATATACCTTTATTCATAACACAAACAGATAGACTTACAAACAATATCTAGATATTTACACCAAATAAACAAACAAGTGAAGCATAGAAAAATTTTTTCTCTTCTACACGCACATTGATTGCCATCATTAATTTCTTTGCATATGATTAAGCCTTAATATTTTCTAAACTCCTTTCTGAACTGTCCTCTTGAAGGTATTTTAATTAATAAGCAAAAGCCTTTAGATATTTTTTAAATGAAAGAAAAAACAAACAAAATAAAAAATGACATATTTATATTTTTTACAAGAAATTTGTATTGCAAAATGAATATTTTTTTATCTTATTTTTTATTTAAATTTTTTTTGTAATTGTTTATTTATCCAACTTAATTATAATGAATGAATAAAATATGTAAGTTTTAAGTTACAAAAAAATAATTTGTTTTTGAAATATGTGCTTGTATAATAATGAGATAAATTAACATTACAAAATGTGCTTTTGGAAATAATTTTATGTTAATTTAAAAGTAATTTCTGTAAGCGTAACCTGAAATTATTTATTATATATTTATTTATACTTAATTATACCAAGTAAATTTGCATAATATGGCTGCACAAATATGGGCGGAGTAACTAGACCATTTGTCCAAGATGTTTTTAACAGCATTATAAAAAAGTTTTTGTGACTGACTTTACACGACCTATGCCTTCACATAGGAGGAGACTTTTTTTTTGTTATGAAGCCTGAAATATTTTTCGATTTTAAATTTTTCTTTTGGTCTGTTTTTCACCAATTTGAAATTTTTTTTTTCGAAAATTGTTTCCACTTTTAATGACAGAAGTTGATTTTCGGAGTTTTTAGCCCCTTTTAAACAGGTTAATTGGATTGGAACTTATTGCCAAGTTTTATTTTGTTTTATTTTAGCATAACGTTTTCTATCTGATAATTTTTCAGTAATGATTATAAGTTATTAATTTCTATATATCGTTGGTCTCGAATAGAAAGGGCCTTACTCAAATAGTTGTAACTTTACAGGAGAAGTTACAAACATAATAGAAACTGTACAACTGCTTGTGGCATTTTTTAAAAAAAAAAATAAGAGTTAGGGCCTTCCTACTTGGGACCATCGATATGTTTCTTTTATTCTAAATCAAATTATATGGTATTAAGCTCTAAAATTCCGAGTACAGTCAATAATATTTTCGCTTTCACTTTCAGTCATATTTGATTTCTTTTTCGATTCAACAACTGTTACCAAGCGACGACTGCTGCCCCCACTGCCGTCATGAGTTCTAGAAGAATAAGTAGATTTGTTTTCATCACGCTTACTGGTAACTAAGCGTGGTATGCCCGTAGCATTTCCACCTAATAAATGTTTAGTGGCAAAAGCATTCTTGTCCTGTCTCGATGATTTCTTGAGAACCTGCACAAACACATAAAATATTGATAAAATTATGCTTGTTTTCAATAGTTTAGGGGGTAGGTAACATAATTTTCGATTAGGAAATAAAACTTCTAGCTATAACAACTTAAACTCTGGCGGAGAAGGCTAAAGTAAATAATTCAAACTAAATAATTGTAATTTAAGTGCTTTGGAAAATATTGTTTGTTCAATTAATTCAATGTTGTCATGCTGATAATGTTGCACCTGCTTTCCATTCGTGGTCGTGGGGTGTGTGTGCATAATATTAAAACCAATTTGTTTTTATTGTTAGTAAGCTCGTGTTAACTCAATATAAATTGTAATAAATACCGACTTTTTTTTTCAAAATATTAGATGGTAGAAAATGTTGCGTATTAAAGAAATGGCGTCTATTTTTAAGGCTGCGCATGCATTTGCTTTTGCAATCTTACATGGGTAGCCGCCACCGCCTTGAACGGATGTTTTATTCGCGGTTTAGTTAAAGGTTTCTTTAAATTTAACTTATTGGTCGCAGAATCAGAGGTATTATCCAAAGCCATTGCCTCGTCCTTATCTTCAGCCTCGCTAATTGAATCGTTCTCCGATTTGGAAGTATCACTAGCATCCTGTAAGTCACAATTATATTACAATTCATTTAGGAAATAAAACAAAACTCTAGTGGGACTATTTCATAAGCTTAACAATTTCTATTCCTAAAGTTTTATGAACTTTACGTATATGTACAGTACTTTTACTTACTGCATCATCTTCTTCCTCCTCTTCCTCTTCACCTTCCTCATCATCTTCGTCATTATCTTCTTCATCGGTTTTACTTTCTGCCAAATTTTTGGTCGATTTGCTTATTCTGCCTTTTCTTTTCAATGGACTCAATATTTGATCTCTATCTAAGCTTTCCATTGATTGGGATCTTAATATGTTTACATTTTTATTGGATTTCTTTTCATAAGTTTCAGTTTTCGATTTCATTAGTTTCTGAAATACGAAAAAATCTCCTCTCTCATCAATATTATTTATATCATAATAACTGGCAGATAATACTTCCAAAGATTTCGTATGATATTTCATTGAAATCAATATAAAATCCACAAATATTGTTTTAATATCGTTTAGTTTACGTTTCTCAAAGTTATAGATAATCTCGTCTATTTCCTTGTTTGTACGACTAACTTCCATTTTGGCTTTCATTAATTCAGCGTCGGTTGCAGACTGTAAAAGTTTTCAAAATAAAGCTTATAGCGTTTATACAACAATCAGGTTAGAAAAAAAGAGTTTATTTGAAAAATCATTGTTTGGCAAAAGTGTAACGAATTTCGAACTATTTCGGGAATCAATATTTTGGAACATGAAACGATTCCAATAAACGTTTACCTCAATTTATTGTTTTGAAATCGTTTTTTTTTTAATAAATCATTTTTTTTATCACATGCCTAAATAATTATAATAATAATTATTATAAACATAAATTTAAGAAAAATTAGTAAGAATGTAAAGTTTTCAATTTACATACCAGTCAATGCAAATACTCAGGGCTATCATTAATAAAATTCCGCGTGAAATTTCTCCCTTTTCCCGTTAGAATTTTTGTTTTCCCTATTACTTGGCATTAGTTGGAATTGTTCCCAAGGAAAAATTTCGCGCGGAATTTTATTCATGATAGCCCTAATTAAAAAAGTGATTGATTGATTGCACAAGTAATTTGTAAAAATTTTTTATTGATGATAAAATGCAATTCTGCATTGCAAAAAGGGAGCAATGTACATATCGCTCATTTACTTCAATAGTGGCATAACTCAAAAAATGGGTTTTTATAGTCAATAATGTAGAAGATGCGGCACCGTATTTTATCTCTTATTTTATCTTGTGTAAAAATTTCATACAAATAGCTTGTACCATCACCTCCTGAGAGAAGATCTCTTTTTCATTTCTCCATTGAGTTGCATGCAAATTGAAAACTTAAAACGCGTTTTCTGCAAAACTGGTTTTTTTAGTTGTGCTAGTATTGTAGTAAGTGAGCGATATGTACATATGTATTAGTGATGCACGAATATTCGTATTCGAATTGTTGAATATTCGGCCATTTTCAGGCGTATACGAATACGCACATTTTTCCAAAGAAATTAAATAAATAAATGCATAAATACTAAATGAAATTTAAATAAATGACTAAAAATTTTAGTTTGTACAAATAAATAAATTATTTTTTATAGAAATTTTTGCTTTTTATCATATTCAAATATAAATTAATGACGATCATTAAAATTTTGGGTACTTCTTATTAACTATAAAGTAGGCCAATAAGAGTGTTAAGTCCTTTTTCATAACAATTTTTTAATATTTCATATTGCATATAATATTCGTATTCGTGTTCGCGAATGTCGTTTCAAATATTCGTATTTGTATTTGCGAATATCGAAAATTGACATTCGTTACATCACTAGTGTGTATGTGCGTATACGCATTTGTGAATTGAGAAGTATTTTCTGTGACTTGTTATTTGAAACCATCGGCGTAGCTGTAAATTTTTTCTGGGCGGCATTATGACTGATGAATTTCATGAGTAATAATAAAAAAAAATTACATGCAATAATAATTCTAGGGGAGGAAACAACTATTGCACCCTTAAAAAAGGAATTTCTGCGCATATGTCTGAAACAAATCTTTATTTTTAATTATCTAAAACGTCCATCCTAAATTAATAAAAAAAATTATTGCTTGATTTCAAAATAATTATTTGTAGCTATACACACCCTTTCTGTACACACCCATTCTTTGCAGTTGCCTTATAGTTTGTAAAAGAAAATCTGCAATCACTCATCACACTTCAATGTATAAATAAAGAAGTGTATTTAGAAAATTCAAACTTACATTATTCGCTGAGAATTTCGATTTAAGTTCCAACATTTGGCGCTGCTTTAAAACCTCCTTATCGCGTGCAATTACAGCGGAGCGTAAACTGTCCCTTGTGGTCTTGCACAAATTTTCAAACTGGGCCAGTTCATTAACAATCTTTAAGTAAACAAATATAACCTTCATTAGATAAATATTTAACATGGTACCATATGTTATGTATTCCACATGAAATCAAAGTGTTTAAAATTGTTTTACGACTGCTATTAAGGAAAATAAGTATTTATAACAGACTTTAAAATGCAATACTATTTCGGTATTAATGTATTTTAGTAGTAGCGATATTTGTACCCCATATTTACGTTCTATAGTTCCGTGAAACAATTTAAGACATTTCAATTTCAATTTGCAACACAGTGATTCATTTACGAACATTACCACAACAATGCGCCCATGTAGAAGACAATAGATATCCAATTATGTACATATATATGTTAATACTAGTTATATTAATATACTAATATATACCTTTATTTCCATACGATGAACATTTAAATCCAAATAATCAGCCAATATAGTCGCAGCATTGGTGAAATTTTTCATGCCTTCGCTTAAAGTTTCATTGATTTCTTCTTCATCCGCATAATTTTTAAAACATTTAGACAATTCATCATAGGAATCACGATATCTGGACAAAAAAGTAGCTTATTTATTAAATTTCAACAGTAGATCATAACTACATACTTAGCCAACTTTCTGGTGCAGGCGGCGAAGCTGGAACACATTTCAATCAAATGTTTTTCAGTTAAATTAATGCGTTCATTGATTATTTTTATGCGATCATCTTTGGTATTTAAAAATGCTAATTTGCTGCGACGAAACATATTTAATTCGTTTTATTTTAATTATTATTATTATTTTGAAATAATTTGCACAAGAAACTGCTGAAAATATTTAATTCTTACTTGCCTTTGAATAACAAAATAAAAACAAATAATTACTATGGCAACGCCATGTGACAGTTAATTGTTGCTGCCCTTTTTAAGGTTATTGTATTTGCTGACATTCTTAGCCTTTGACTTGGCAGCACTGTAGTGTTTGTAGTACTGTATGTGAGATGTAGATGGTATTGCCACGATTTTTTCGTTTACTTGAAGATTTTCAAATAAATATTTTTGTGAAATACTTTTCTTGCAAAACAAGAATAAATGGGAAATAAAAATAAAATAAGTAATAAATAACAGAAATAAAACATTAACGCCCGTATTATGAAAACAAAATTTGTTTTAACTTATTATTCGAAACTATTTTGCGGCAGTTAATGTAGATACATACTAGAAGTGAGCTCAAGCGGTGAAAAAGGGTCCCAGTATTGTATTTCTTTCAAGAGCGAATATTGTTTATAGTGGTGATCGTAATTGAAAATAGAGAACAATGAAACAAAAAACTGACAAAACCATTGTAAAACTGTTAAATCGACAGTTGTGTCAAGTGTGCAATATTTTTATTGCACACTTCATGGTGCACAATACTTCATTTCAAAAACTCAAAATTTCATAAAATATTAAGTGATAATAGATTTTTTTTCAATTATATTCATTGTGTAAGATATTCCCCCTTGTTCAAAAACGATTGGTAAATTTAAAGTTGGTTTAACAAATTAATTTTGTGTGGCAAAACCGGTTTTAAAGCATGGTTTAACTTTAACAATCGTTTTTGCATAAGAGCAATTATTTTTATTTAATTTTTTATTGCCTGTCCCACGATGTCACCAGCAAGTGTTCGATCGACAATTTATATTGAAAATAACAACAAGTTTTCCAATTTTATTGTTGTTTCCACTACAAATTGCCTATCGAAATTTTGCTGGTGACATCGTGGGACAGGCAGTTAGTCTTAAATTAATAAATTATAAAACTTAGAAAATTATCGCATACGAACCAACACGCTCAAATTTTCTACGTTGTTTGTTTTTTCTTTTACACATACACATATTTTTACAGTTGTGTGTTCTTTTTACAATTGTCATTCGGTGTGCACTAGTAAAATATTCTTCGACACTACAAAAACTAACGGCCTTGTTTGGCAGATAAAGAAATACTGTTGCATACTTTAACTTAAAGATAATACTAGTTTTAGTGTTCTCATAAAAACAAGAACACTTGAAAGAGAGAACAATTCAATACTGTACACCAAGGCGAATTCAGTATCAGTTGACCTTATCAGTTCAACAATTTTACAACACAAAAAACAACATGTAGTTTGCTATGCTACAAAACCAATCTGTCAAAAGATTTCTGAGCAAATTTTGACATTTTGGTTCAAATTGCTCAATTTTGTATCAACAGCTGATAATCAGCCGGGCTGATAAGGTCACCTGATACTGAATTCGCCTTGCTGTACAACGTGTACAAAAATACAACAATGAAAAAAACAAGGGCTTTTTAGTTGAACCAAAAGCCAAAAATTTAATTTGTCTAACAAAATACATAAAAATAAAAATTGTATTAAAAAACAAAATTTGCAACGTCAAGAACTTTTGACAATTTTTAAAATTTTTTTAATATTTTTAAATTTTTTTTACAAAGATTTTGTTTAATAAAATATTTTTCATTTTGGAATTTCAAATGTTTTTTCAAATTATTTTTTTAAAAAAATTTTTGAAGGTTCGCGGGGAACATTAATAAAAAAATAGCTCAGCTGTGTCGTCGCTATTACCTGGTGAATGTGCTCTGGTACAGTTAGAATAGCGTCATTTTAACCACATACCACCATTTTCGAATAACCTCACTTTTTCATTACACATATTAAATAAGTTTTTCACTTTATATTGAAAGAAAGTTGTTTAACACTTTCGAAGGCCGGCATTAAAACAGAGTCAATATTTTTATTGCCCTGGGGATACTGTATACATACATATGTATTTATGTATATACTAGGAGAATCTCACAACTTTGACTATCATTTGCCGGATTATTTACTTTACAATTTATCTTAAAGGAAATTCCAGCTGTTTTGCATATAATGTTCGTTGAAGCTTATGGCTGCAATGCAATGCCAAACTGAGACAACATTTTGCAAATGCTATAAGAATTATACTTTCGTACCATCTCCGAACCCTGCATTGTATGAAATTTTGCTTTATTACTAATTTGCTGCTTAAAATATTTCGAATGATTTTGCTTGCAATAATTTAAAAACTAAATACGTAGAGAGATAAATGATTTTGATAAGTAAAATACATTAACTGCTTAATTGCAGGTGAAAATCTTAACGGAGAATTTAATTTATTTATTGACCTTGGCCATCGAGTTTAAAAATAAAACCGCAATAAATTTGAGCTAAAGCGAGAGAGGAAAAAAACATATACCTACAAAAACTTATTTCTTAAAAGTACAAAATAACTGACGACGTCCATGTTGATGATGATGCATGCATTCATTAAACTTTTCGTTTCTGCGCATTTTGTGGATGTAACCACTTTTAAGATAATCAAGTCTCAGCAATTTAAAAGAAGAATCCGGCTTCAAAGAACTCTTAAAAAATATATGGCGAAAGAATTTGTATAGTGTTGTTTATGTATAAAAATAATTCAGAATAAAAACTGCAATATAAACAAAATTTAAATAACAGAGAAACAAAATTTACAAACAATAACAAAATGTATCCGGTCAAGAAAATATAATTTTGTTATTCGTATGTCAGTCTTTAAGAAGTAGAGACACAAACGCACACTACAAACCTGGTGAACGACGTGTCTGGCAAAGAGTAAGCTCTTTTTAGAGCAGACGAGGAAAGGAATGTTTTCTTCAAATGCTTCATATGCTATACAGTTTTTGATTTGATGCTGTTTCGACTAGATCGATTAATGCCTATTAAGCGTGATTCAAAATTTCGGTGAACTTTTTATTTGGCATTACTCTGATGTAAGCTAGATTAGGTTAGGTGAGATTATTTTAGATGAGGTTAGGTTAGGTTAGGTTGGGTTGGGCTAAGTTAAGTTGAGTAAAGCTTGTAGGATGACTCCAGAAGATCATTTACACACTAAATATATGCGAAGTTCTAGAATATTTGTTGCAAATATTTTTAAAATTTTCCTCAGACATGTTTTCGCAAAAACTTAAAGTTATGTCACGGACAGTTGTGTTGCAAGGCTCATATCCATACAAAAGTTATGGACTTCATGTTTGAGTTAAATAAACTGAGTATTTTTTTTAAATATGAGAAGCCCTTATATACAGAACGTAGAAAAGGGGCTGTCCATATTTGCTACGATATGTTTATCTATTGCCGTTCTTCACAGGCATGATTGTAGGTTAGGTTAGGTAAGGTAAGGGTGGCAGTCAGAATCCCTAACTCATTTAAACCATTCAGGTCCATTGCGATGCCTCGAACTAAACCGAGCTTAATATGATGCTACTAATATGTTGCAATTCAACACTGGCAACGTCAGAAAGTTTCCGGAGTTCAAGTGCGCCCATACTGATCATTCTCATTCTTGATATTCCAGCGCACTGACATATATATTTTTTTAAGAGAAGTAATATCACTAGGTGTTACTAAGGATAGTACAGAGAAGACAGGTAGTCAAGAAAGACATAGAGAAAAGTTTCGTTCTTTTACAACTCTCCCGCAGGCCGGGCTCGAACCCAGGACCTTCAGTTTTGTAATCAACGTGCTAACTACTTGAGTCAACGCCATCCTCATCGATGTCTTAGCAGATACGGCAAAAGTTATTATATTCGACCTTTAGCCTTTGTGCACGTCTACCTATGAGACAGTGTACGGTTAGCACGGACATTAGAAACGCTGATTCTTTCTTAAAATAAAAAAAGATGTATTTTTCTTATTTAGATGAGTCCGTAACTGACTGGTGATGAAGCAATCATTTCTTCTGACCCACCTCCTATTCGTTTTCTCTTCAGTCTTGCGCTCAAGACTGAGTTTGCAAGAGAGTAAGGGTAAATATACATATTTAATTTTTGTTGGAACCTAAAAAGTTGTTCCAGTTTTCATTAGCCCTGGAGTTCATTTAAAAGCTTCTCTGCCTAGATAATCCTAATACTGAACTGCTCTGCTATCTTGTTTAGAAGTGATCGGCAGTCGACAGTTGTTATTGTTCTTTGAAGCGAGGAATAAAGGACCATAACAGCTGCTCGATTGTCAGTGTATATGTTAATTAAAGTTGGTGATGTGACATTCGCTCTCAACCAATCCGCAACTTCCCTTATAGCAAGGATCAGTACCTGGTAATTATTACAGTAATCCGGGGCTTGCTTTGTAACACAAATATCTAATATCCCTAAAAAGACTCCGTAAATCACTCTCCGATCATGGACTTAGTCTTGCCTATGTTTATTTTCAATGATGTTTACTTTGTTGTTTCTTTTAGCGGCTGATCGTGTATGTCAGCTGGCAGATGACATTGGAGTAGTATAATTACCTATGTGCTGGTGTAAGCCCCATTGAATTTTAGTAGAGTCTTATATTGAGGTCTACACTAAATTGAAAAGAGGGCAATCAATGTTGAGCCAATCCGTTTCGAATTAAATTAATTCTTTGTAATATGTTGTGCACTAGAGATATTGGGGAAAGTAAAAAAGTATAAAAACCGATCCTAGGGTTCCTACTGTTTGAGAATTTCACTTTCTTCCTGGAGAGCTCTACATGTTGTATCGTCAACAGCAGTCACGTGAGTTAGGTCTTTTTAAACTAAAAATTTCTCTTCACTACTTTAAAAACAATGTTAAAAACTAGAGGGAAAATAACGAACCCTACCGTACCCCGATATTTACAAAATATATGAAATTTATTGAAAGTATAATAGCACTATTGAGAGAATGGGTATAATATATACAGGGTGGCGCAAAAGTAATCCTCCTATCAGAAAATGCTATAAATTTTGCGATTGGTGCCTAATCTCAGTTCTGTTTTGACATTTGTGTAGTAAACACATGCAAAATACACGTTAATAAACAATGTTACGCTACACTGCTCCAGAACGCGGAATATTGGTGACTATTTATTTGACCAATAATCGGTCAACAATCGGTTTGCCACGTTGTGCCAAAGTCACCGACCAGCAAGATCGCCTGATTTGACCGCTGCAGACTTCTTTTTGTGGGGCTTTTTGAAGTCGCGGGCTTATGTCAACAAGCCTCAGACTCTTGCAGCTCTTAAAGACAATATCCGTCAAGAATGTGAGGAAGTTTTGGCCAAAGTGATGGAAAATGCCATAAAAAGGGCTCAAATGACAATCAACTGTGGCGGCGGCCATTTACATGACATCATATTCTCGACTTGATGTAAAAAAAATTAAAAGACCAAATAAAAATAATCCACAAGAAGTATCAAAGTTTTTCTTTTTTTTTAAATTACATCCAAATAACATCGGAAGGTTATTTTTGCGCCACCCTGTATAAGAGAGCGATTTGGAAAAAATGTTTTTAAATTAAAATAGATTGTGTCTCTCGACAGACTACTTTTTTCAATTTGTATAGAAAATGGATTCATGACGCAATCCAGTTTGATCACTATATTTGGAAGTTTAATTCCCGTCCAGTTATTGCACTCTTCTTTGGCATTTTAAAAATAATAATAATACCCTCCTTAAGCACATCGTGAAGGCACTGCGTTTTCCAAAATTTTTCAATTATCGGAATAATTAATCGTGAACTGCTTTTAAAATTTCTGGCGAAATTTTGGCGGTTCACGAGGCCCTGTTTAACCTTAAGGAATTGATAGGTTTGGTAACTTTCATCACTGAAAGACTATTAGTGGATATATCAAATCTTAACGTGTATGTCTAGAAAAGTTGCATATATGGGTTAGGTTTGGTTGTTGTTTTAAGGAATTCCGTGTAATGGTTTGCCCATATCTCGAGTTGTTGAGTTTTCAAGATCACTAGTTCTCTCGAGCTGTCTTTTAGTGGTATTGTGGAGAAGAAAGATTTTGTTGCTAATATTTTTTGTTACACGGTAGAGATGTCTGAAAGCAGCTTCTCTTCGTTTGCTAGACTGTCTCTAGACCAGACTCGGGCGTTTCTTGGCACATTTGTGAAAATAATATTCACACGTATTCTTACCCTCTTTAATTTAGTCGTCGATGAGACAGCGATGAATGCACATCAGGCGGATGCTTACATATTTTTTTATATTTTTTTCAAGAATATTTGTCCAGCAAACATACTTGTCTCATTTCAAATTGATGATGATATGCGAAAAATATTTTGTTATAAATAACGCATTTGGTAACATACAATGCCTTTTATGTTATCAAAGCTTTAAGGAAAAAAAGGAATATGTCATTAAAAGACATTATGATGCTTTTCATAGTGATATGAATAAGTTTAATGGTAAGCAAAGGGAAAACCTTTTAAATCAGAATAAAAACATTTATATTGAAAAAATAAAAGAATGGATGCTATCAGTGGACGATACCAAACTAAAGTTTGAAAATAAAAAAATGCAATTGGAAGTATCAAATTTAATAAGTTTGGATATTGTTAGACAAGGAAGACCATTTTCTGATTTTATTATGTTTGATACATCCAACCGCATATTTTTATTTGGTGAATTTTCACCTTTGTGCTCCACCAAGCAACGATTCTTTTATTTTTTTTTATTGAATAGAAAACATGATGAATTATTGTCCTATCTTTTTTAATTTTTTTATTTCACTGTTTACTTAGAAAAAGATTTATTTTCAATTAATAATTTTACTTAATCAACGTTTTATCTCAAGATAAAAAATATGTCTTTTTATGTATAAATATATAATGCACCATTATCTTTCAAACGCTTGGCTTTGTGTTTGGTGGGTAGCTCGCAACCTCAACACATAAAAAATTTACCACTACATTGACAGTGCCCACCAGTGCTCTAGACGCTCTTTTATATTCTATTGCACTTTCTTTGACTATAGAATGTATAATAGCAGTTTTTTTTATAGTTTCCATCTTGAAAGATAGGATTGCTTACAAGGGTATATCTACGACAACTTACAGTTGGGGAAACCTAAAAAAAAAATTACAGAAGATTTACTCTCAATTTTTTTTGCTGATGCGGATGCTTTGCAGGTAATCACCTAATACTAAGCAGACTACATAGACTAGTTTAAAAATTAAAGTCATAAAAAATAAAAAAATAAATAGTGTTTAAGACTCCCATTAAATATCTTTTCGAGAAATAATTCTTTCAATAAAATACATACATATATACCTAATATCAAAAAGAAAGAAAATTTTTTTTTGAATACGCGTGTGAGAATCTTTTTTAAAATAAAGAGTACGAGTAGAACGAACGTGACGTATTTAAACGATTCAAGTGTGTAAATACTATTTTTAAATTGTCTGACCGTATCACTGCTGGTCGATCTCAACTTTTTTTTTTTTTTTTTTTGACACACAATGGACAGCAAAAACATAAAAATATACAAGAATTCTCCCAATTAAATTTTGATCAGCTTGTGGTTTCTTAGGGAAGAGATTATTATTATTTTTTATTTGAAATAAAAAAAAAACTTGTGAATCTTTCTCTTTATGATGTGTAAGAAATTTTGTATATAATATTTTAAACAGCTCGTAAAGGTATAAACAAGATCACAAGAGTTTGCATCTTCCTTCTTCGGGACTATAAAATAAAACAATTTCGCACGCAACGGTTTAGTTTGAAAGCTTTAATATCAGGATAACGTGGCGCGCGGTCTTCGTTACACAATAAAGAAAAGTGTTGCGTTTAAATTCTATAGAATTTCCGTTAAAACAAAAAAAAAAAATAAACATTGACGTGCGTTATAAAAAATTTATAAATATAGTACAAACACATGTCTGACATTATTTGCTTTTTAAGTATTTTCTTTTTGTGTTGTTTGAAAAAATGTGCAAAATTTATTTAAAAAAAAAAATTCTCTAATTTGAATTATAATTTATTTTATTTTTCACCTTGAAATATTGCATGAATAAATAAAATAAATTTTCTTTCAATTTAGCTTGAAAACAAAATCATCTGCTAATAACTTTAAGTGAACAAAATCGATGGCAAATTAATTAAGCCGCATCTTTGCATACAATTTTGCACGTTACAAATGTTTTTCGAAAGTGAGTCACGTCTCCGAGATAAATCAAATTGTGGGTTTTTTTATAGCTTGCAATTTAAATCTGAAAAACTTGAAAAAAATGATTAATGTTCATTGTTTGAGTATCTAAGGAATCGAAAAAATTTCCAAAGTATATATTTAAAATTAAATAATTTTAAGTTATTTTAATTATTATTGTTCGAACTTTGTTTTTTCTCTCTATATTTGTGATTAGATTAGGCTAAAGTTTGTATCGCTCTGTACGCCAAATTACATGTGATAGTTTTTAAGGAACAAATAACACCAAAGTTATTTGTAAATATTATGACAAACACTAGTAGAACGTAACAACTAGCTGTTTTCAAAGGTCGCCACACCTTCATCATCAGCGTTCTTTGTGTTTGGTCCACTCTGCATGTGCTGTCAGTTGATGTAGATTTCTGCTTTATATAAAGGGTGGGCAAATTTAAGGTAAGGAAGTAAACTGGCTTCAAACAGCCTTTTTTCGGACAAATTCAATTTGATTGATAGCAATGTAAAGTAAAAATATGGGAATTAATAATGGAATATGATGTCGGGCAAATGTCCACCTCATTGCACGTTGGAAGACGGCCGCTCTTTTTAATAAATTTGGAACCACATTTTGCAACAAAGCTGCGCTTATGTCGTCAATGCAGTGGTGAATTTCATCTCTCAGAGCGTCGGATGTTTCTGGTTTGTTCACGTAAACTTGGTCTTTCAAATTAATATTTACAAAATTCACAATTAAAATTCTTAAGGGTTAAAATTTCCCAAGTTTTTTTTTCAAAATAAATGCCAAACGATGGCAACTCAATGCTTGACATTTTACAATATGATAGCCAAGTTACTTCCTAACCTCAAATTTGCCCAACGTTTAATAAGTTTTCAGTGCAAATGGAATATGTGAATTGTTTTCATTTATCATATTACAATTTGCTGAAAGCTTTTTTGTAATGAAAGCTCAATTTTAAAATCTCTAAATTTACAATAGCCTGGCCGTTGTTGTTTACTCTTTACTAAGTATTTGCCAAATATTGTTAGTCAAAAGTCAAGAGTCTAGGGAAGTTATTCAGAAAAAATTAAAAAAAAATTTATTTTCTTTACTTTTACATAAACAAAGTCCACGAAGAATTTTTTTTAGTAAAACATTAATGAGATTAATTTATTGGATTCTTAGTTGCATCATTGCCATCACTAAGTCTGAATTTGAGTGCGCACTGATTTTCGAAATTTTGGGGGCTCATAAAAAAAATTGTCACCAAAATCGTCAAACTGAGTATAGGGTTTTACTACAATTTTATAATACAGGGTCTTTTTTTTAGAGGTATAGAACTTCGAATTGAAATAAAACACAAGAAAATCGTTTTAAAATCCATCAATTTGGCTTTATTGGAAGGATAATTTTATGCCATTAATGTTTAAATATGATTTGGGGCATGTGGCCACCGCGGCTGGCTCGAATAAAGCCAATTCTACAGGTCCAATTTTCAACCACTTTTTCGAGCATATGGGGCCGTATGTTGGCAATAACGCCACGAATGTTGGCTTCCAAGTCCCCTAACGTTTCTGGTTTGTTGGCGTAGACGAGCGACTTCACATATCCCCAAAGAAAATAATCCAATGGTGTCAAATCACACGATCTTGGTGGCCAATTGACAGGTCCATTCCGCGAAGTTATGCGCTCATCGAATGTTTCCTTCAATAAATCGATTGTGAAGTGCGCTGTGTGGCATGTACCGCCGTCTTGTTGGAACCACAACTCATCCACATTCATGCCATCCAATTCAGGAACAAAATAGTCGGTTATCATGGCTCTATACCGGTCTCCGGTGGCGAATCGATTCATTCGGGTCCTCTTCAACACTTTGCTCTACAGCGGCAATTGTTTCTTCGGTGCGCACTGTTCGACGTCTCTGCGGATGTGTATTATCACATAGAGTAAACGTAGTGTGAAAACGATCCATGGTTAACCGAATTAATTGGTCTGATGGACGATTATGTCGACCTTAAAATGGACGGAGCTTGCGGTAAACTTCGCGAACTGAACCATTATTTTCGAAATAAATTTGCACGATTTGCAAGCGTTGTTCTTTTGTCAACCTGTTCATGATGAAATGGCAAACCAAACTAAATATTAATCACTTGACAGCTGACCAAATGGCCGCCAGTTAAAAAAGTGATGCCAACTTAAAGTTCTATACCTCAATTAAAAACACCTCTTACTATCGAACATACACTGTACAGTCTACGTGTTTTTCCAAAAGTCTTAATATGTTGCATTATTTTATCAATTAATTCATTGATAAATCAATTAACAACACGATTTTTATTACTATTCATAATTATATAATTAATTTAGTTTCTGTGCTTCATCATCTCATTAATTTTATATTTATATTATTTAATTTGTTTACGGAACACTGTAATTTTCTTTTTCTTATTTAAAATGTTTTTTTCTTAATTTGCAATAGTGTTGATTTATTCAAACACTTGTTGCAATATGGTCGGTCGTGATGTTCAGTTAATTGTTGCACTTAATAATTACAAAATATGCTTTTTCTTACTATTTGCATTCAATTAAGTTAAACTAATTTTTAGTAATAAAAATAAAACCATTAAATTTTACAACCATTAATTTCAAGATTATTAAAAAATTTGTCAAAACATCCTTTGGCAGCTATAAAAAATATCTTAAAACAGTTGTCCTAAAACTTGAGCAACAACATAAAAAATAAATAAAAAACATATTTAAATTTGTTGTTAAGTAATAAAATATTTAGTATAGACTAATTATATTAATGTACCTATAATGCATATAGACGCTGCTTAAACAACAACAAACACAAATTATTCATGTAAAAAATTATAGAAAATTGTGGGATCACTTGGCCTTAAAACCATTTTTTGTGCTTGGGGAAAAGAGAATGACTGCGAAACTGCAAAATATAAATATTAACACAACGAAAATTTAATTTTTCTTATTTCTGTGGAGTTGTTTTTAATTAATTTAGCTAGAGCCGTTTCCTTATTAAATATTTCTTAGTTGGAAAAATGGTATAAAAATTTTTCTTTGAAAATAAAAAAAAAATTATTGAAGCAGTTTTTAAATTTTTGGGACCATTTTTCATGTTTTCAATTTGGAGTTGTAGACTGAGAAGCGCAAATGTTTTCAATACTGAAACAGCTGTTTTTTTGTTTGGTTTATAAAATCACTAATGCTAAAATTTATAAAAATATTAAAATTTAAATTGCCATTTTAAAGGGTGATATTTAGCAACTTTCTTTTTGTCAAATCAGCTGTTTTCGTGTATCATGTTACTGTTAAACATGTTTAGTTTGGTCTATAATTTAACCATGAATCGACTTACAAATGAAAAACGCTTGTAGATTATTAAATTTTATTATCAAAATTCATGCTCGGTTATGAAAGTGCATCCGTGCTCTTCTTCAATTTTATGGTCAGTTTGGGCGACCTTCTGGGGTGGCTATTCGGAATCTTGTAATTGTAACAGTGTTCTTGACAACCCAGAATTATCAATTCGGCGCAATTCGCAGCAATTTGGCCTCTGTTACTTAGGTTAGGTTAGGTTAGGATAGCAGGCTGCTGGTAAAGAAGGGTGAAATTAAGAGTCCAGCTCACTTGGGTCCAATACAATGATCCCTTTGTGCTACCTGTTAGTTGAAGATAAGATAGTGAGAGAGGGAGATAGGGAAGGTATAGTGATAGAGAAGACATGTGGTGAAGGAATAGATAGAGGCAAGCTTCATTCTTTTACAACTCTGCTCTTTGCACGTTTTCTTGATAATGCAGTATTGCAACGCCTTCTGGTGTCAAATGAGGCGTATTAAATTTTGAAGCTGTGTTTAGTAGCTTTTATTGGTTATTTTTCTTCGCCGTTGATTATGCTACACAACGAAAGAGGGTGCTCTGATGTTACATTAGGATTAGTATCTGCTGAAGTCGGCATAGTTTTTAGTGACCAGTGCCTTATGCCTGCATCACTAGAACTTTTCCCACAACAAATGATAGAAAGGACACTAATGCACATCAGAAAAATGCGTGGTGTTGTTATATTTAATGACTGTCGGAGACCGGGCTCGAATCCAGGACCTTCGGTTTTGTAGTCAACGTACTAACTACTTCAGCCAACGCCACCCTCCTCTGTTACTTATTTTTTTTTCCCCAAAATGGAAGAGCTGCACTTGGTGGATATGTGGTTTCAGCCAAAGCGTGCCATAAGCCATACATAACGCGAAACAATGACCCAATTGAGAGGGGTGTTCGGTGAAAAGTTTATTTCACGTCTGGGATCGGTCAATTGGCCGCCTTGGTTGTGCGAATTAACGCCCTTGTGGCCCTCTAAAGTTCAAAATTATACGAGCAAGCAGATTAGGATGTGACTCGAGTTTTGTTAAATATTTGCCTGCTTATTTTGCAATTTCTTCAGTCACTAGCAGCATATTTATTTAAATCACGATAAATATTTGAATTTTTATGTACCATGGTATTAACCGTAAAATTTTCTATATTTATGATTTGAACGGGCTAGAGTTCGTATCGCTTTTTAATCCAAATTACATGTGATAATTAATAATGAACAAATAACATCAAAGTTAGATGTAAATATTCTGACAACACATAGTTGAACGGAACAGCCAGCCGTTTTCGAAGGCCACTAAACCTTCATCATCAGCGTTCTTCTGTGTTGGTCCACTGTGTGTGGTGTCAGTTGATGTAAATTTCTGCCCTATAAACGAAATTTTTTTGCAAATGGAACACGTGAATTGTTTTGATTCATCGTGTTTAAATTTTGCTCAAACGTGTTTTGTAATGAAAGCTCAAATTTACCATCTCTAATTTACAACAGACTTACCATTGTCGCTTATTCTTTTATTAAATTTAAATATTATTGCAAATGGAATATGTGAATTGTTTTGATTCATCGTATTTCAATTTTGCTGAAAATTTTTGTTTTCTCTAAATTTGATGTGATTTTTTTAAATAAAATCCGAAAGTTCCTAAAAAATCACCCGTTATTAAGTTACTTAAATTTTAGTAAAATAAGTAAAATGTTGTTGTATCCTTCAAAAAAAAAATAAAATAAGTGATTCGTGAGCAAGTATCCTAGATATTAGAAGCGGTGTCTTGAACTTGACGCTCGATTAAAGACCATCCAAGCAGGATAAAGTTTAAGCTGCATCCGAACCATTTACAATGGCATTAAAAACTTCTAGATCCGATTTGAAATGACCACGCCATATATGCACAATTAAATGGGCTGTATTTTGAGGTCTGGCATAGTTTTTTTTCAGTTTTAGAATCTTCAACTCGAGGATGATTGAAGCAAAGTTTGGAAACTGTTTTAGAATCTTCCATGGGCCCCAACTTTTAATTTTTTTTTAAATTATTTTCTTATTTTTTTAATATATATATATATTTATTTATTTTTAGCCGTATAAAAAAATAATTTGAACTTAAACTGTACGTTAAAAAAAAGTTTATATACATTTTGACATAAAAACACTTGAAAATCAAATTTTTTTTTAAATAAATTTCTGGCGAAAGCCAAATAATTTGAGCCACCCTACTTTCTACATACATATAAAAAGTAATATACAGCCACTGATAAGCAATAGCAATTAAAATATCAAGTACACATTCATTTCAATATGTAAATATGTACTTGGAATGAATAAAATTTTAATGCATTTTTCATTGTTCAATTTCTTAAGAAAAATAATAATCAATAATTGCAAAAAGGTGCTTAATTTATTATTCACTAATTTTGCTATTTTTAACCGACTTCAAAAGGAGGCGAGGAGGTGGTTACAATTCGACTCTATTTTTTATGTGTTTATCTTCATATCTCAGTATATTTAAGACCGATTGTAAAATTTTTGTTGTTGTCTGAGAGGGTATAGCTTCCCATTCGTACCATTGTAAAATATGGCCGAGGACACACCCACAATTTTTTAATATAATTTTATGATATTCTACTTATGTATTTGATTGCTGCGCAACTTATACAACACCTTTGATTCTTGTAATTACACAATTTGAAAGTTAAAAAAATGGGCGGATTTGCGCCCATTAATATTTATTACATTTATTCTACTTATTTATTCTACTTAACCAATTTTTACGAAACTTACCATACATCTTGAGCTCTAAATTAGACACAATCTTCCATTTAAAAAAATGGGTAGAGTCATGCCCATTAAAACTTAATTTTTTATTTCACGTACTTCTTAGCTTTTTCTATCAGATCTTTGCATTGAAGTCGGTTTTTTTTGGCAGAAAGTTGAACATTTTGAACATTTATAAAAACTTAAACTCGTTTCAGATAACTAAATTATCGGCCCTATTCTGTAAACCAATCGATTTGAAAGCGAAAGATTTTAGAAAAGTAACTCCGACCAGAGAAATATTTTTTTAAGATTTTTTTAATTTTTTTATTTTATAGATTCCCAAGTATCGTGTCTGAAATAAAATGATCGTGTATGATTTTAAACAAGTCTGCCGGACCATTATTAATTTTTTGAAACGAAAAATTTACTCGCGTTTAGAGAACAGGGCTTTATATTTTTTTTTTTTCACCTTAAGAGTGTTGTTACAGTTTGAGTTAGTTTTTGAGCAATTCGCATAAACAAAACATAAATTTATTTCATATCTTCTTCAATTAAACTTGACTTTTTTCCACAAAATGTTCACTGCTGTTTGTTAAAATAACTTAAATCAAAATTGTTAAAAATTTTTAAAAATTAACGGAAAAAAGTATTTTTAATCGCATATTATAGGGTGCTAAGATAAGTATTTTCTCTAAAAATCATATTGACTGAAATTCTGTATTAACTTCTTTTTAAAAGCATTTATATCGAGCCATAAGCGCCAAAAAAGATTAAGCGACATATTTTTTAAGCTTTGTTTTTTGACTGAAATCAATTATTTACGTTTTTAAATGTGTGTCGTCAAATAATTAAGTTTAAAAATTTTAATTTTTTTTAATTTTAAATTTATTTGCTGGTGGTTTAGCTTGGTCTATATACGTATTTCATTGGCGCTTGAACCAAATCATCAGTAGACTTCAACCACAAATTTTTAACAGTCACAAACCTCTTACTTTATGTACAGACTTTCAAAAACTATATGAGAATTCATAAAATAATAATCTTTTTGAAAATCACAAAGACAAAATAAGCTTAGTAGGCTTTGTAACTCATACAAAACCCAGCAAATAATTTATATTCGATATGAATCTATTTTATTTTTCAAGCGCCAATGAAATACGTATATAGACCAAGCTAAACCACCAGCAAATAAATTTAAAATTAAAACATAATTATGACAATATGTCGAATAATAAATTTCTTAATTTTTTTTAATTTTAACTTTTTTTTTGGCGGTTATATCACGATATCATAAACGCTAAACTGCGTTCAAAATGCAGTGTGCATAGTGATCATATTTTTCTTAACATTATGTTTGATTTTCTTCACATAGAACTTACACATTAATTTTATTTCCAAAAACAAACACATTTACTTAAATCATCGCTTATTCTTTCACTGCTCCAGCAAGCGTCTAATTTAAATCCGAAAATAGCCACTTAATTAGAGGAGCCTGTAAATGTATAATAAAATCCATTATTTAGTCTATTTAATTTGAATATCAACTGATGCTTAACTCATCATCATATTAGTGGCACTTAAAATTATTTAGAAAACAAAAAACAAACACAAAAAACATGTGCAACAAAAACAACAACAACAACAACTGCAAGAAAACTAAAATCTATGTACATATGTAAAATTTAAACTGTCATTGCACTTTTATAGTTGCATTTAATTTATTCCAATTCGATAAACACCCGCATTTTAAAATGATATTTTCTGTTCAAATTGTAATTTGACATGCATTTAAACTATGAAATGCTATGGCTGGTATATAGTAATGGTAGCAATGATTTCATTTAGTTACGACAGCGCCTACTTTTTATTATGGAATAGAATACTGTTTGCAATATTATGCAGTTCGTATTGTTGTTGCTTTTGATATTTATATATTTTTTATTTATTTTTTTGTTTGTTTGGAAGGTTTTGAATGAAACTGAAAATGAGTTTAATTTTAACATTTTATTTAATTTATTCCCCACATGCGATAGACAGCAAACAATTTGGTTTTTCAGCAACAAAAAAAATAATAATAATAAATAAAAGAATTGTACGCCAAATTTTGATTGCAGTGAAGTACATATTGTTGAGTATATAGTGCGCGACGAGAAAGGGCCAATTTAAAAATACTATCTTTAGAGTTAGTGGCTCAAGAATGAAGTACGAGTATGAAGTTAAGCATTATCTAGCTACCACCGTGGTCCAAATAGTCTCGTTTTATACCTAATCCTGACTTAAATTTAACCTTAAGCTAACTTTGACCTTAAACAAACCTTAGCCCTTATATTCCCTTAACCTAAGCCCAAACTTAATCTTGCCTTAATTTATCCTTAACCTAAACTTTATCTTACTTTAATCTAACCTTAACCCAATCTTAATGGATCATTAATTTAACATTAACTTAACCTTAAATTAATCTTAATCTAACTTTTAACTAGCATCACCTTAAATTAAATTTATCCCAACCTTAAACGAATCTGAAAGAAACCTTAATCTTCTCTTAAAATTACCTTAAGCCATCCTAAACTTAGGGCCTAATTGTCACTTTCGATGACGAGATAATTCGATCACGTTTTTTTAGTTTGGGGTTATGGCATTCGGAAACGAACAATATAATTATATTGTTCGATAGCGAATCCCCTAATGTCAAACTTAAAAACTAATCATAATTTTTTCTAACACTTTTCGGACCTTACTTTAACTTAACTTTTAACTAAGCTTAACCAAACTTAAACTTAACCTTAAACCAAGGCATATCAAACAGGTACATGAATCAGCCAAATTGCTCATCTGCTGATTTTTTGTTTACACGTTTATAACGAAGAATTCATTTCACAATTACTTTTGTGCCCGGCTTGATGCATAACATTTTTTGACAATTACTTTGTAAAACTATGTGAGAAGCACAGAGTAGCCACATTGTTGTATCTAATGCGTGTACCTGTAGTAAATGTGCCTTGACCTTAACTGTAACCAAAGCTGAACCTAAATTTAAGCTTAACCTCTAACCTTACCTAACCTTAACATTAACCTAAACTCCAAGTAAACTTAACGGAAGCTCAAGTGTTATTGCAGAGGCTCTATTGAGGATTTGTGTCAAGATCTTGATAAAGTATATTATTAAACTTCTGCCTCGAAATCTAATATATTTTTGGTCGTCAAGTACGATAAAATATATTTTGAAAAGTAGAATATCATAAAGTTATTTATATTTATTTATTTGGTAAATGCTAAAAATACAATTACAAATCATATCATAAATTAATTTAAACGAAAATAGTAGCAAAAGACCTTTACTCGTTGTAGTGAAACAGACCAGAGTGTATGGTAAGAATCGAACCCACAACGTTCACACTCCTCACAATCCGAGGCATCTTCTCATAAAGTTAAAAGTCACAAAGCCAACATTCTTTTCGTTTAGAAAATTTTACTATTATACAGCCAACGTTTTATACGAATAGTGTGCTGTAACACACCCAACTATTTGCTGTTTAAGAACAGAAAGCTGGCACACAGTCAATCATATTTTCTTTAACAAGCGTGAACTCTCTCAGAGTCAATCAACTTTTCTATAAGAACAGTTTGCAGACACAAAGTCAAACATATTTTCTATTTATAACAACAGCTGACTGTCTCAGAGTCGACTATACTTTTGATAAAAACGGTTTGCTGACACACAATAAAATATGTTTTCTATAGCAAGGGCTGGCTGTCACCATATTTTCTGTAACAACAGTTTGCTGGTACACAGTCAGCCATTTTTTTTGCAACAACAGTGAGATGTTTCAGAGTTAAATATATTTTTTATACAAATGGTTTGCTAACACACAGCCAAAAATTTTTTCTGCAACAACACACACTCGGCTGCAGAGAAACAAACCAGTTGGCTCACAGCCGGCTCAAGAGCCGCCGACTAGCCGGCTAGCATCGGCTAAAAATTGCACCAGGCTAATTGATTTTTATAGTTCTACATCTTAAAAATTATATGGAAGGTGTTTTAAATTTTTTTATAGAAATGTGTTTAAAAAATTCATGAAAAGTGGCTGTCAATGTCAGCCGGCTTATGAGCCGCTGCCGACTTTTTTTTTTGCGAAACCACCGGCCTATTAAGACGGCTTGTTTCTCTGCTGGGCTGTCACTGGGCCATTCATATTTTCTATAGTAACAATAGAATCTATCAGAGTCAACCATATTTTATAAAAGAACTGTTTGCTGACACATACAGTCAAACATGTTTTCTATAACAACAGCTGGCTGTTGCCGTATTTTCTATAACAAGAGTTTGCTGGCACACAGTCAAACATGTTTTCTGTAACAACAGTGGGCTGTCTCAGAATCGACTATACTTCTCATAACACCAGTTTGCTGATACAAGCTGAAACATTTTTTTGTATAAAAACAGTATAATGACACATAGTCAAAGAAATTTTCTACAACAGTTTGCTGTCACACGCTGTTTTCCATAAAAACAGCTTTCAGTTATACGGCCAGATGTGTTCTCTATAGCAATAGTGTACTATTCTCATTGTTTTCAATCAATGCACATATATTTTTTTCACTCACTGTAAATTATTACCATATGCGAAAGTGACCCCTCAATCAAAACATTAAAAATTAGTTTAATTTGTAAATGGTGGCGATGAATTTTATTACGTTTTCATATGTATTCAATTCAATTTAGTTGGTTGTTGAATTTGTGTTTGTTTTTTTTTGTATCTATTAAAATTACATCTGCTGGCTGATGCTACACCATCAATATACGAGAGCATCAAACCTTATGCGTGTCCAGTTCTTCTAATTTTATTGAAAATAATTTTTTTCTAAACGAAATATTATTTATAGACAATCTATATGGACAATATGTGCTTGTTTTGGAAATATTATATTGAATTTTCTATATCATTGACCTTAAAATTGTTTGCATTAAATATATTTAAATATCAGTTAAAAAATACCCTGCAGAAGAATACATTACTAGTTTATCGAATGAACTATAGATATAAGTAACATAGTCGATGTTATCTTCAGATAAATGTTTGATGCTACACTTCGAGGTTTCTTCGTCGGAAGATTATAGTGGTTCTTATAAAACAAATGTATTGTTGGCTTACAGTATAAAATGGCTAACTCACTTTAACCAAATTTTGCGATAGATACATATATTTTCTATACATAGCTTAAGGAACTAGCCTAATACATTAAGTTTTTTTAAAATAAGAAATAATTCATAGTTAGGCTCAAGTTCAGTAATTTCAATTCTTATTGAATGAAATATTTTTATTAATTAATGTGAGTTTCTAAAGAAAAGAAGAAAAATTAAACTTAGACTTTAAGCTGGGGGAAATACCGATACTTTTCTGTGCAGCCACGCACTTCATCAGCACCCAAGTCTATCTACTTGGGTAGAGATTCTTATTAACATCAGCTTTTTAACTTAAATGTACAATGAAACGGAATATGAGAAACGATTGTTGTGTATACAATTGATTTACCTTTGGTAAACACATTTATAAGTATCACTATTAATTTTCTGTTTTTTCCAATTTTTCATTTTTCTATTTAGGTTAGCACGAAATTATTTTACTCTACCTCAGTATGTTTAACTATTCTTACTTATCTTTTTACGATCATCACATTAATTATTTTTACTTATTCGATGTACCATCGGTACATGCATGTAAGTATTTTTGTAGTGGTCTATGTTACTTGTTGTTGCATTCTACAGTTTTATTTTAGTTATTCCAGCGTTCTGAAACTGTGATAACCAAGTGAATAGTGATTGCGCCAAGTGAACATATTTTGTCACGTGCCCATGATGTATTAAGTGAGAAATTTTTAGATATTTTAATTGAGCTGTAGTGAATTTTAATCAGAAATAATTCATAGTTCGGCTCAAGTTCAGTAATTTCAATTCTTATTGAATGAAATATTTTTATTAGTTTTTTTAAAATATTAAAAGTAATTTTAAAGTTTAAAATTCAAATAAATATTTTAGTCAGTCGATTCAGCGTCTCTTTTTCTTTGGAACGGCTCTTTGGAACTCTCTTTAGTAGGTTTGCGCTCTGAGCCGACAATACATAATAATAATATATCTGTACTATTCCGAATCCTTTATCAAATGAATTATATATGCACTCTTTGCCCTGTCACGCTATCTGCAGGGTACTTACCAGAGATCAGCAATGAATCGTGTTTTTGCTATTCATACTGACTCATGAAATTTTATATATAAACGCGTTGACATCATTTAAACTCAACTAATCTGATATATGCGTCAATGACATTAATTTATAAATAAGTTGAAATAAATATGAATGCGACATTGACATTCATATTCATACCACACTCACAATTCCAAAGCACTTCAGTTTGTTTTCTAATTTCAGGAAAGTACTTATACTACTCGCATTGATTTATCTCATTTAACTCATGTATGTGTGTTTATTTAAAACATTTATTTAAACAATTTGCAAGTAGTATACAATAGTAGTAAATAGGGTTGTTTTTACATCCCAGCAAAAAGCAAAAACAAAAACAAGTATCAGAGAAACAAACACACAACCTCATAATGAGAACTGTAATGTTCGTATGCGAAGTTCGTAATGTGAGTTCTAGTTATTTATTTTGCATCGTCCATAGGCATTGAGTTAAGGAGAGTAGGAATCAACAACATCATAAATGTTGCTATGTATGAGTTCGATGCTCACTTCAAACTTTCGAGTGATTCGATTCATAGACATCATTACAAAAAATATGAGTGCGCCATGTGTAAAAGAAATTATAAGTCATGATTTAACTCTATTCACTTTTTCACTACTCATTTCTGTTCTCTGGTACTTACCAATACACCAACATACACACATACTATTTACGTTTAGTACGTATTGTTGACAACGTTTTTGTATCAGTGAGTATCTGTGGATAATTTAAATGGTCTAGGTACATTGTTTGCATTCTTGTTTACTTTAAGGTCATGGTTTTTGTAATATATATTTTTTTTAAATATATTTTGACCAACTGTATGGGCACAAATTGTTGTGCAACTTTATTAGATTTTTTGGTTTATTATATTGTGTCTGTTTTTGTTTGTATTTTTCACATAAAGTTAATTAATATTAATTTTATATAGTTTATAATATACTGTAAATATATTGGCAATTGAGTGTGTGTGCTAATAAGTGAAAATTACAAGCTTAATTGCAAATAATCGAAATATTTATTTAATAACATGCCTGAAATAAATAGAATTTGTTGGGCTTAATTTACGTCATAAAATGAGAGCAGATAATGCGATAACTAAATTTGGCTTAAAGTCATGATTATACAATATGTATTTTTTTGTTAACGATTTTGTTATATTTAGTTGCACTTGTTTTAAGTGTTAATAGGAAAGAGATTTTAATATCATGATAATGACAGTAATTTTCGTTCTAATTTTCTCTTTTTTTAAGGGCCCATTTTAAAATTGGTTTTAAAGCTTACTGAGTGCAAACCACTTTTAATACACATTAAAATTCACTAGATATTCTAGTTTTGTAATATAAAATAAAATTATATTTTTTCTTTGAGAGAATTGCTTTTTGAGAATTGGTAAAATTAAATTTAACATTTCTTAACGTAATATTCGTGCAAAATTATTATTGTACTTATTCAATAAAATATTTTGTATTAAAAATATTAAAAGAAATTTATGATTTGACATATTGTCATAGTTATATTATAAGTGAAATTTATTTGCTGGTTGTTAAGCATTGTCTATATGCATTTCATTGCTGATTTAACAAATTTTCAGTAGCCTTCAATCACATATTTTGAACAGTCTCAAACATCTTATCTTATGCACAGACTTTGACCCAGCAAATAATTTTTGTTCGATATATGTATGTAAATGTTTTTTATTTTTCTACATCTTTATAATATTAGAAATCTATCGGATAATAATAAGAGAGCGAGGGTGTTTCTGCCTGGTAAAAGTGCAGAGAGTTACCAAATATGCATATTTCTCTGTATTTTGCAGTTTTTTGCTTAAATTAGTTTTCCTTAATTTCAATTCCAATACACATTTCAAACTATTTCTAATTATTTTTATTTCTGCTACACTTTCAGAACAATGACGAGATCATTTATGAAGCATTGATCAAATATTCCCAAATTGATTTTAATTGTATTTAAATTAAATATTTATTTAATTGAGGAAATTTTTATTAAGAAATCAAACCGATTATTCATATTGCCCTCCCACCAACAAGTAAAATTTTTAAACTTAATCAAACGTGTTAGAGAAAATCTAGGAAAGAGTAAGCAATATTTAACCGTATGTGAAAAAAGTGATATTGAAGAGTTTGTAATAGATTTAATATTGTAGGAAAATTTTGGGCAGTTTCTTCTTCTCGAAAACAGTTTTTTATATACAAACATCTATACGGAGGGGGGGAAGCTAAAGATCTTTTTCACAAAACAATCACAAGTTTTTAGTAAGATCGTAAGGCGTTATCAACTGGTTGTGAGCTATGTATAAGTGTATTAGTGTAATCATACCCTGTCGGAAATTTGGCTAACTTTAAACTAACTTTAAGCTAACTATTTCGCAACTAGAACTGATTGACTTTGGATTACTTCGCAATGTAATCAACTGACTACTTTAACATTGCGATGTCCTAGGCGGTAGTCAATTGGGTCACTCTGCATTACTTTCAGCTAACTTAAAGTTGACTTTTTTAAACCAACTTCTAGTGAGTAAATTAAAAAACTTTTCTGGGGTTCGAACATGTATCATCAAAATTTGTGTACTCAACGCGCTACCACTCAGCTAAGTTACCATCTAAAATAACAACAGCAAAATGTTAACATAAAACTGAAATGAGTTTCTAAGTAGCTGAGAATAAGTTTGTTGGCTCTCATCAAATTCGACTACGTACTCAACTTAAGAATTAATTTTAGGTTTGTTCTGGATGACATTGCAGTTAGCTTTTAGTCAGTCTAAGAAAAGTTAACTATAAGTTAACTATTTTTGTAGTCAACTACACATACTCCGATAGGGTATGAACAAAAAGTTCAGATACACTTAACAGCTGCATAGATATACACTCAACCGAATTTTAAAGCATACCTTTAGTAGCAATGTTAATTTTAATAAAAATTGCTTGTGAAGTGTAATAGTGTTGCCAGTGGGGATAATTTTCTTAAAAAGTTGAAAAATATAAAATAAATATAAACCTTTAAATAAAAGAGCGTTTTAAATGTTAAATATTTGTTTAAAAGATATATAGCAGTCTTTGTAAATAATTTAATATATTATATTATAACATATCTTCATTACGTACTGTTAACTTACACTGAAACTGGTGCACGACATTGGGTAACAATCTTCATCTCATGCCAATTATTATGGGTGAAGATTTTAATAAAAGTTTTGCAAACCGACAGTCGCAAGCCTTATAAGAATTTTTATTTGACATTTTTCACTTGCATATGAGCAATTCTCCACAAACCCTCACAACTAATAATTCCACTACTATAGATGCAGTTTTCCATAGATTTTTAAATAAAGTAGGGTGAAAAATTTATATATCTTATTTTAGTTACCATAAGCCAATATTAAAAAAAAATCATTACTAGATTTTTACACATCTCACCTGTGATAGGACTCACATTGCTTTTTTTGTTCGATATAGGAAGCTTTTTCCTCATACGTATATGGCAATACTGATAATTGCCCTGAGCTCAAAAAACAATAAAAAGGAAACGATTTTGGATGCGAAACTACGAGGTACAACCACAACTATTGGATTAGTACTAACCGCACGGGTATTAAGAAACGATACTTACCATGGTAACTAAGTTTTGCAAATTTCCTATGGCGGGCATCACCGCTGTGTTCGTCAATGGGTGATAGAGTTGTACCCAATAGCTCTTTTTGAACTAGTTCAAATCAAATCAAGAATCCAAAGATGTTTCAAACCTATTTAATTTACATGGATGTTTTTGACGGGACTTGTATCCAAGAAAACGAACTTGTTCAAAAAGAGCTGTTGGACACAACTCTAATGGGTGAGGTCATATCTTGAAGGACACATAGCGGTTGTGAGTAGGCACTTTTGCTGCATGTTATCACGAAAGAGCATATGCAGAGGTTGTGGTAAAAATCGCTGGAAGAAAGATCTTGGATGTCTAGTGAAGGTGGAGGATAGTGGCGTTATTGGGAGAAGCCTTTTGGTCTATCTTCCTTGCGAGTTAGTATGCCTAGAGTGGCTAAATATTAGACATAAGTACTAGCAGTAATGTTATAATAAATAGAAATAAAGAACGTATGCATAATATCCGCCACTAACTTGACTGGAACAATTTAACAGAAAGAAGGAGTAGAAACTTTTTTTCAAGATGAAACAAAAGCTTTGTTATTTCTTTTTATTTGCTAAGACTTTTAAAACATTTACACTCTCTCAAAAGATGTTATACATAATTCAAATAAAAAGTTTTGTGTTAAAAAATATTCTAATTAAAAATATAATCGCATTATAATTGCTCCAACAAAGTAAGTCATGTGTACTAACTAACAATTTTAATCATCAATATCCAATAAACTTATTAATATGTACATTACTATTCTACATTATATTTATAGCAAGAGCAGTATTATTTTAACAAAGCGCTTGGCTGTAAAAAAGTATCTCAAAAATGCATTTTCATTATCTAGTAGAAAATATAAAACTGTTCTTTTTTTTGTCTGAACAACATAACATTTTCATTCATTTGTTCATTCGTTGTGAAATTCATGTTTGTTTATTTTTTTTGTATGCATTTGCTTACACACGTAGATACGCAATTTTTTAAGCCACTCGATCGATATTCGTATCTGATTTTTCCTTCAACATGTACGTATGTATGCGTTCACAAATTGTTCATGCTTCAGCTACTTTTGGTTTTAAATAATTAATAGTCATTTAAATTAAACCTTGACTTTCTACAATTTTCTGGATTAGATAATTTTAAATTATTTTAATCTGTTTAGATATCTTAAATGGAAATAAATGTGTGTGTGCTTATTTAGTTTGTTGATGCTTGTGTCTCTTTTATCTAAAGATATGATTCATAGTTGCAAGTGTTCAGGTTTCACTAAATAACTGAATAAATCTATTCTAATTATAAGTATATTTAAAAAATATATTAAAAAAAGTGCAATTGAGAGAGTTCAATACTTAGAAGATGATATTAGGGTGGCACTAATTATATATTATACTACAAAATTATAAAAAAAAACATTGGGTTATATTTTTACTTTTTCTTGCAAATAACTGACTCGATTTTAAAGCTATATAAATGTATATGCCAATAGATTTCCTAGATTTAGTCATTGTTGTCAAACTCTTGAAACTCACTTGAAGTATTGTATTCAGAAAGCATATTGTAACATGCAAGTTTTCGATATAAAATTAATGGCTGCTTTGTTTCAAACTAACCTAACTTAACTTAACTTAACTTAACTTAACCTAATATTATGAACGTTTTTGTTTGTCATTATTAAAAAGAAAATTACAACAGTGACATAACCACAGGCTTATCACATTATTTATGGCTTATGTTAAGTTTGTTTCTTGCGTTTAGTGTAATTGAAAAAAAACACCATAAATAAAATAGCAAAAAATTTTAAGCTTCCCTTAATTTTATTTAAATTTTTTTTTATTGCCATTACTTTGTTGTTTTTCAAAGTGTTTAAATAAGCTTAAATAGAAAAAGGCAACAATGATAAAAAACATACACAAGCTGCAATAGCAATAGCAACAAAAAGAGCAAATGTAAAGGAATTAAATCATATTTAAAAGATTTTTTATACATATTTTTAAAATTTTTTTAAGGAACAAACACAACTTGCAAAGTGATTAGCTTGTCTGCAGAAAACACCAAGAGTCTATGGTGGCAATCGAACTCACTATTTCCGGACTGAGAGGCTAGCATCGATACCACTCAGCCACAGGGGCACCCTTAAGGTGCCTATACACTACATGTTTTTTACATTGCTCCTGTCAAATTTTAGACAATTCGGTAAAAGCATGTAGTTGGTGACCTCAAAAACTTAAGCAAAAACATAAGACAAATTTTCAATTAGAGCATGGTCTATTTTCTTATGTTCACACATGTGTTTTTAAATGTCTATGGCATGTGAAAACATTTATCGACGGTTGAATGTCTCCGATATCATTAGCCACCCGTTTAAAGTATTTGTATTAGTGATAAATGAACTATTGTTTATCTCATTTTAAAATTTTAATAACAATGATATAAAATATATAACAAGTGTTGACACTAGCTCCATATTTTGCAGATTAAAAAGAAAAAAACTTAAATAAATATTTGTGACGCCGGCACTTCAGTGACGACGGCACTTCAGCAACGCTACCAAAGAAATTTCCAGCGGCTGTTGTAAACAATCATGGCCGATGTCACGTGTAATTGTACATACAAGTTGGTGACCAAAAATTAAAAACCGTATGTAAATTAATCAAGTTTGACAGACACAAAAAAAACATGTGAATTGTAAACTTGAAAAAAAAACACAAGCAAAAACATGCAGTGTATTGGTACCTTTAGTTATGTTTCTTACCTTTTAAGAATAATATTTTTGTATGTTTGAATTTTTGCAATTAAATAAAAAGTCCTCGGTGAACAAATAAGAACACTTTATTTACTCAAAACTGATATAAAGAGCTTTCAAGACACACAATGATAAGTTATTTACTACTGGAATACCACGATGTTAACAACGCTGTTCTTTACAGGAGACTTTTCTACTTAACATAAAGTTTAGATAATAATGATAGAAAGCCTTTTAGTACAGTCAGGGTCATTTGGCAAAACAGGCTAAACAAATGAGCGAAAACATTGTGGTCACTATCAACTGACGAAGTTCGAAAGTCCTTCTTAGAAACAGTTGATTAAAAAATTTATTTTAATGTCAAGTTAAGAAAAAATATTTTAGAGTATTGAGTCTTATTTTCTGCTAAGAAAATTTTATAAAACTAAATAAGTAAAATACAGATTTATTTTGGGGGAAAAGAGTGAGAAAAAATATTAAAATTTGAGCAATAAAAACAATAATTAAAAATTTATGTTTTTAAGCATTAAATTAGGCTGAAGAAGCTAAGTGCATGTGTGAGGAATTTTTAATAAACAAATCCATTAATTAGTATTAAATTATTACATAAATAGCAGCCGAGCGGAATAATATGTTGTTTTGAAAATATGTAAAATTTTGTAATCTCAATTAAAAATTCATAATAATTAAATTCGCATTAGTAAAAATATTGATGGTAAAAGATAAGGTTTTCCATTTAAGTTAATTAAAACAATGAATGGCAGCAATTAAATATTTAATTGGAAATATTATTAATAAGTGCATTAATTTTTCTGTGCAAATTTCAGTTGCATATACAAAAGATTTAAATAAAATAAAAGAAATGTCGACGCTTGGTTTGATACAATTACCCGTATTAAGTATGTCACGTCGAATATTCGACTACGAAAATTTTGTACTAGATTAAACAAACCTTTTACACATTTCCTTTAATCTAGTAGGAAATTCTCGTAGACGAATATTCGACGTGACATACGCAATACAAGTGAATATATTATAATTTATATAACAAATAGGGAAAGAGTATACAAAATTATGTTAGATTGAATTGAATTGATTCCAGTGAGCAGATATGACCACTGTGCATTGTTTTCAAGCAAGTAGTGAACATAACAAAATTTTCAGTTCACTCCCTTTAGATGAAAAGTTATGACATCTTAAAGAACTCATTCCTTTACACAGCCATTCCCTAATTGCTATAATAGTCATTGACTGTTTTTACGAGAAAAAAAACAACACACAAATGCTTCAAAAGATACATAAATGAAAATTTTTATGGAATCACATCGAATTTTCGTTTCTCATTCGATTTCAAGCTACTGATTGTGAGTGCGAGTATTTCACACAACGTTATTGTACAACATTTTATGTTCTCATAGTTTAAAAAAAAGACCAACAAAACAAAATATAAACAACAGAACCTGTCGAGCTTAATTATTATTATATTCTAAAGCGACCGGCGACCACTTCTATAATAACATTCAAACCTTTGTAGACTGTAGACGCGCAAAGAACACAAACCCTTACGAATTGAACAAAAAAAAAAAATATACACATATTAAAAAATCTAAAATAAGAGTTAAAGAGACTTCAAGATTTTCATTAAATATTATTTGTTCTTCTAGAATTATTATTCAACAACACAAATATTCCCATACAATTTTAAATCAACAATACAATTACAATTTAAATAAATTTCGCAATTAAATAATTGCATTAACAAACGAAATAAAATTAAATAATTTTTTTATATTTATTGTGAGTGCAAACGAAAAATTTATTAAAAAAACAAATATAAAAAATAAACTGCATAAAAATGAAATTATTCTTGGGTGTATTGTGCGCCACCTTGGCTTTGAATGGCGTTTTCACATTACCAGGTAAGTGGGTCAAAGTAAAAAATATATCGTTAGCTGAAATGCAAAACCAGTTAATTAATAATAAAATAATTTTTTTGATTGAAAAGAAAAAAAGACGAAAACTAATTAGCAAAATATAAAAACAATAATAATCCTGAAGAAGTTAACCAAAGGTTAACGAAATATCGATATAAAAATAAAAATATAAAGAAATTTATAAAATTTACTGACCTAAAGCTTAAAAAAATAGTTTCATTGAAACAGTTAATTACAGTTTTTTTTGAATTTTACAGGAGTGAGAAAATACTAAAAAAACATTCAAGTGATTTAAGTAAATAAATTTTCTTTATTATCAGTTATAATACGACTGATAAAGATTTGAAAATTAAAAATGCCATTTTGAATTGGTTGTTAGTTACGTCGTTTTGCATTTCAGCTAACGCTATACATATAAATGTATGTATACGTATTTATATAATTCTTTATCTTAATAAAATTTCTTGGTGCAAGCGGCTTTTTTAATCACATTTTTAAAAGATTTCTGGAATGATTGATTCATTGTGATCCCTGTTTGAGAGTTAATATTTTTTAAATTTTTTTGTGTTGTCTTTCTTAAAGAAATCAAATCAGTGATTTCTTATTTTGGCAATAAATGGGGTCATATGCCTGTTTGTCAGAAATGAATAAATAATTTAAGTTGTTTATTTTATTTTTGATTAATTCAATTGCAATTTTTGGCTCATGTCATGTGGAAAATTCTGGTAGACTCACGCTCACAAATAAAGTTCTGTTAAGCCAAGCATAATCATTCACAGCATTGAGAGACGGAATTATTGCGTCTTATTTTTTCAGTTTAAAAATAACAAAGCAAACAACAAATAAAAGTTAAAAATTAAGCGAAATGAGTGACTGACATTCAGATGTTAACAAATCAGGTTAATGAAGCACTTCTTTAATGTTTTATTGTTTTGTTTTTCATATACAATTTACATACATATATATCGTTACCTTAATATAAAAAGGTCCTAACTCATAACTTTTTGAAATCTGGATTTTTGCATTTCTTCGATGCATTAGATGTTCCTCTATAAAAATATACAAAAATCGCGATTTCAAAAAAAAAAAATAGAAATGGGTCCTTTCTATTTTAGGGTAACTATATATAAATATGTATATATATATATATATATATGTAGATATATTAAATTTTTGTTGATAACCAGTATTTATAGTAAATAAAAATAAAAACGTTTTAAAATATGATTTCTGTTTGCCATTCTACTTCTTGAGAGCATTGTTGCCAGCTTAGCCTTTTCGAAATTTAAAATTGCCTTCTATTCAAAATGAAAAGTCTTATTAAAATACCTTTTATAAGTCCCTCCTTGCTCCTTAGTCTTAATGTTTATGTTTATAGGCATATTCGGTTTACAACCGAAATTTTCATAAAACTTTTTTATTGTCAATATTTTTTTTTAAATAACGAAGTATATTCATTTAACATAAAGTCTTAATTTTATTTGGAGTTCTTGCTTGTTTTTTTTATTATGAAACATAAAATATGTAGACACAAAATCGAATAAAAATTATTGTTTTTTTTTAAATTTTTGTTTGAGGTTTCTAAACTTATAATATTTGTATGTTGTGATTCTCATTAATGTTTTAAGAGTCCTTAGTACAAACACACGAAGTTTTTTTTAAGCTAATTTCAAAATCTTTTGGTTTAAAGTCTACTGACGAGTTCCATGAGCAGGCATGAAATGCATACATCCGATGCTTAACCAAAACAAAAATGTAATATAAATTCAGTAAAATGCGAATTTGACTCGCACCCAAAGAGTTCCGTACCGACACTATATACATAAGTAATATTATACGAATTTAGTCTATAAAATCGAATATCTTACCTGATGTAGAAATTATTTTTAAATTTTAAAACTTTTTAATTTAATATTTTTAATATAATATTTTTTGCGGTTTTTCGCTATTTTTTAGTTTATGTGCTTTTTTTCGTTCTTGGCGATATTTTTCCGGTTTTTGCTGGTTTATTTTAGTTTTAGCGATTTATGTTAGTTTTGGCGATAATTTTAATTTTAGCGCTTTTTTTAATTTGGAATTTTTTTTTTGGTTTTTGCAATTTTTTTAATTTGGCGATTTTTTTTTATTTTTTTCGCATTTTCTTTTTTCGTTTTTGGCGATTTTTTGTTTGTTTTTATTTTTAGCATTTTTGAAAATTTAAATAGTTTGACTTGACGGCTTCCAAGATACAGCATAGTAAAAATTATATCAACTGATAGAAAACTCTTCAATTTTAATTTTTTAAATTGCAATGTTAATTGTAGTCTGCATATAAATACACAAACCTTGAAAATTTCAAGTGTCTATTTATAATTGTTAGTACACCCTTTAATTTTGAACTTATATATAATGTAGCGGCCAAAGTTTTGCATGCTTTGTGAAAATTTCAGGTTCGTAGCTCTTAAGGTTCTCGAGAAAACAGTCTGTGAGGGACAGATGGACATCATAGCGAAAAGACTATGCTTCCTTTTCTCCGTTGTTGTAGGGAACCCTAAAACTACACTCAAAAAAAAATTAACTAAAACTTAGGAACATTTTCTAAATTTGAATAAAAAAGTTGTCGTATGGCGCCATAGCTGTTTTTACTTGAAACCAGTAAAATATTAACTAAATTTCTAGTTCATGAGTGACCTAGTTTATAGTAATTATATTTTCATATTTAAGTAAAATTTTCCTAAAATTAAGTAAAACGTTCCGAGCTTTGCAAAAAAATTTTTTCGTCTTTGATCTCAGATTTAGTAAATTTTCCAATTTTTATTTTTCTTTAATTCTGGTACTTATTTTTAATTTTAATTAAATTCTATACCACATGGTATTTTTTTTATATTATATTTTCATGTTATATTCTTAATTATAATTCACCATACATTCATATAAATTCCTTGAGAGGAGACAATTATTGAACCAGCAACCTATTGATTGATAGGCAAGCACTCTAACCAATTGCCAACAAGGCAGCCTGAATAAGCATTGAAATTATTGAGTTTTAAAATTTTATTTTATTTACAAAAAAATAAAATTCAAGTTCAAATATTCCTCGAAAATATGAAAAATTTACTTAGATTTTCAGCTAAATGCAAATCAATAATAAATTCCATAATTCAAAGAAAAAATACTTAAAATTGGTAAATATTTTCCTAAAACTTAGTATACCTTTTTACATCTTTTAAGTTAGTCAAATTTCATGAACTAATCAGGAGTAATTAATTTTCTAAAGTTTTTTTTTTGTTTTAAGACGAAATGGACTAGTCCTTAATATAAAATTTCCTTCAGTTTATAACCATTTTCCTACTCTTAGTAAATATTTCCTTTAAGTCAGTAAACATTTCCTGAAATGTGAGAAATTTATTGTGTATTTTTATGAACTATTTGTGAGGATATGAACTTTTTATTTTTTAATCATATTAAGTAATTTTTACCAGATTTTTGTAAAACTTAGAAAAATTTACTAAAACTTCGAAATTTTTTTTACTTTAATTTAGGAAAAAATATTTCTTAATAATAGTACATGTCTTTTTTTTGAGTGCAAGCAGAAAATTCCAAACTATTTTTTATATTTACTGCATATTTATATTTAAAAATATTTTTAAAGATTTTTCCTAAACATTTTTTTTGCCAACCAACCTTTTCCCTCATAATATTCGCAAATATAAATTTTAGCAAAATCCTTTTTTATTTTACTTATTATTAGTTATGCCAAAATATTTAGTGCAACATTTAGTAATTTATTTATTATGCCTGTTACCTGTTTGTTTAATTGTTAGCAATTGTATCGCTGCTTTTACAAAATAAAAAAGAAAATTATTCCAATTGCCAGCTATTAAAAATATAAATTGAAATTTTCATTAATGTTCAACACATATGAGCGATTTTTACATACATATATTCCATAAATTGGCCCTGATACTTTCGCTACAAAAGTTATAAAGTGAATATTGCGCATTCAGTCATAACAACAGTAAGAACAGCAATTAATAGCAACAAGAATTGCACAAAGGAAACAATTTGTGCGCCTAAAAATAAAAGCCTTTTAATTTTATTGTGTTCATTTTTAAATAAAATTTATGATGGTCTTTTTTTCTCTCAAATATATAAATTGAAAACAATTAAAATCACAAAATTGTCGTATGGTCCAAGTCTAAAGTAGATGTAGATGTAGTGGGGCTGTGTAAGTCAAAAACAGTGGGACCAAAAATAAAGGTTACAACAAAATGTTATTGCTTTCAAATCAAAAGGGATCAAATCAAATTATGGCATTTTATATCGAACAAATAAATTTTTACACAATTTTTATTGTGTTTTTGTATAGAAATTTCGATCCATATTGAATGTCGTAATTTTCCACAACATGCATTTTTATTAGTGTAAGCTGTTAGTGCAGAAATGGGTAAATTTATTTTCGATACAGAAGAGCTTAGAATGATCACTTAAACGAAATTCAAGTTCCTATAAAGAGCGTGAACTACAACTTTTGTAATATTCACTTTTTCCAACAAAACAATATGCAGTGGTACCCACTGTAAAAATCTCATTTTATATAGTCTTTCGCCAAAAACCAGTTTTATGCCTGTTTCTGATTAAAGAGTATATTAAAATAAAAACAGTTATTTGTCTCTACTGAAAATTTGTACATTTTGAGTTGACCCTCTTTAGATGAACTAGTGTAATATGTACAATGTACAGTATGCATACATATCTACATGTATGATTTTTGTTGGCACTTGGTGAAATTAAAATTTTTCAATCAGTTTCAGTTATTGGAAATATACTATAGAACCATAATATTAATATCAATAAAAAAAAATAGAAATTAAAAAGGAATTGTTTACAACTTTATTCCGTGCCAAGGTAAAAAAAATCACAGCTCATAAACAATTCGTTACACTGTTCCATTTATATACATTTATGAATATATACATACATACATCGGCATCTGAGCAGTATTGAATTAATTGAGTCATAAAACATTCAACAAATATAACCAGATTTTCCACGAAATCCACATGGCCTGGCAGTTTAATATGGAATTTGTAAAAAAAAATAAAAATAAAATTAAATAAAATCAAAACAAAATATTATTATTATTATTATGTTTTATTTATGGTCATGCATAGTCATGAGCATAAATAAAAATATATACATATTGAAGTAAAATTCGGCAAAAGAAAGTGTATTTTTATACAAAAGTATCAGTCACAATTTATAAAAATTATTTATGAAATAAATCTAAAAAAGTTATTTGGCAGTTACCAGCATTATAATGAAAATATAAAAAGAAATAAAGATAATAAATAAATAAATGAAATACGAATTTTTCTATTAATATTATAAGAATACAATTGCATAGTAAAGTAAAGTAAAATGAAAAACTTACATACAAAATTTAATTTGTTCAAATAGTTAAGAAACAAATCACACAAGAATTTTTTTAATTATTCTGTTAAACGAGTTTTTGTAAGAAATCCCATTAAAAAGATGCATTATCATTAACAATCGTTTATGAACACTACTGTAAATATGAGATAATTTAAACGTAGACTTGTCTTGGATGGAAGTTTTATATTTTTTTAGTATGAAACTTTAAGTATACATCTTCTACAGAATTCTTTCTGCCAAAAAAAAACCGACTTCAAGAAGATAAGAAGAAGTACGTCAAATATAAAATTAAACTTTAATTAGCGTATTTTTTAAATGCAAGATTGTGGTTTTTTTCAGGGCTTAGGGTGTGTTAAGTTTTATAAAAATCGTTTAAGTAGAAACGGGTGAAATATTATAATAAACTTTAATGGGAGTAACACCGCCCATTATTTAACTTTCAAATTGTACATTAACAAGAACCAAAGGTATTTTATAGGTTTCGCAGCAGCCAAATAAGTAGAATATCATAAAATCATATTAAAAAATTATGGTCGTGTCCCCGCCCACTTTTTTTACAATGGTACCAATTGAAAGCTATAACCTCGCAGGCAACAAAAAATTTTTACAATCGGTCTAAAATGTACCGAGTTATGAAGCTCCACACCTAAAAAAATAGAGACGAATTGTTAACCTCCTCCTTTTTTGAAGTCGGTTAAAAATATAAGTAAAAGCATTTCAAAAATTATCAGGGTAAAGATTAATAACTATTATCAAATAACAATAGAAACTGTCAGTTTATAGAAGACAATCAAAAATTCTAGTATGAGCTTGAGCATATATTAAAAACAAAATCAAATTTTAGTTTCTATTGAAAATAAAAACAAATTTTAGTGTCTTAATTTTGTTTTCAATATAAAAATAAATATCTTTGATAAAATGGCTTTAATTCTCAGTTTAGATGCACATAATTTTTTTCTATTAAAATCTTTAATTGAAGAAAATACAAATAGTCGATTTAAAATTTTTATTGAGTCTTTTAAATTTTTGTTTAAAAGTTTAGTTGATTAAAAATTTAATTAAAAACTTAAATGAGTGAAATTAAACTTTTGTTAAAAAATTTAATTAGATTTAAAGCCCTAATTCAGTAAGAAGATTTAGGACGTTTTTGTTTGAAAATACCTATGAGTTCTTGTGTTTGAATTCTCTAAATATTTTTCTTCAAAAATGGTTGTTGTCTTTGCTAATGAAAAACAAAATATTATTGCCATGTTTTTAAAACATAAAAATTAAATTAAACTATTATACAATAGTTTGAAAAATATATGAAAAACATGTGTTGGATATAATGTATAAATAATAATAAATAATTAATAATTATTGTTTTAAAGAATCACAAGTGCAACTTGTTTTTCATCTGTAGACAAGACGATACAATCGTCGAACAGAATTAGGGCATAAGTTAAGTTGAAGCAATAAAACTTTTTATTTTTTGTATGTGCTTATTGAAGAAATTCTTGTTCCTCTAAAGAACACCTTAAATTTAAAAAAAAAAACTATAAATAATCAATTGAAAATTTAAAAAAATTAGTATTTTTTTTTAAATTTAATTGATTAAAAAATTAATTAAAAATTAAATTGTATGCATTGAATTTTCGTTTAGAAATTTATGCCCTAATTCTGTTCGACGATCGACGTATCATCTTGTCTGTTGAAGGAAAAAGGCCGCAGTTGTGATTCTTGATAAAAATTATTATTAATTGTCTATGGTAGAAGGTTCGTGTATTTGCTTTATAATTTTGTTCCAAACATTATTTCCAACAAATTTTTTTTTCATATATTTTTCAAACTATTGTATAATACTTTAATTTAATTTTTATGTTTTAAAAACATGGCAACAATAATTTTTTTCATTAGCAAAGACAACAACCATTTTTTTTGAAGAAAATTATTTAGAGAATTCAAACACAAGAACTCATGGGTATTTTCAAACAAAAACGTTCTAAATCTTCTTACTGAATTAGGGCTTTAAATTTAATTAAATTTTTGAACAAAAGTTTAATTGGCTCATTTAAGTTTTTATTAATTTTGTTGTTTATTTGTTTCTATTAAAGTTGTCGATTAGAGGAATATATAGTTTTCTGTATCATGCAAGTTTCTTGCAGTAACTTTTATATAATATAATATTTTACTTGGTGCTGTTTTTTATTTTGGCGACTTGTTTCGTTTTTCATGATATTTCTAGTTACAGCGATTATTTTTATTTTTGACGGTGTTTGAGTTCTGGCTTTTTTAGTTTTGACGTTTTTTCGTCTTGGCGATTTTGTTCGTTATATTTTTACAATACATATTTTTAGTTTAGCGATTTTTTTTGGTGTTTGGTTTTATTTTGAAGATTTTTAAAGTTTTTTTTTGCTTTTTTTTTATTTTCTTGCGACATTTTTGCCTTTACTGTTTTTTTTGCATTTTAACGTTTTATTTTATTTATGGTGATATTTTTAATTTAAGCGCTTATTTAAGTTTGGCAATTTTTTGTAACGGCATTTTGTATTTTAAGGATTTTTTAGTATTAGCGTTTTTTTTTAATTTCAAGACTTTGCCTCTTACGATTTGCAATATGCTGAAAGTTGTCAAATTAACATTAACTGATAGAATAACCTTTAGTTTTGATTTTATAAATTTCAGTGCTAATTGGTTAAGGCTGCATAAAAATACACTAACTTTAAAAATATCAAGGGTCTACACAGAAAAAATTATTCCCAAAAAATTTTTAAACAATAGTTTGTTTGAAATAAAATTTTGATTCAGTAAATATTTTTTACTATTCCAGTAAATAGTTTGATCCAAATTTGTTTTAAGCAAAACAAAAAACAATATGGAGTGAAAAATTCTAGTTGATACAATTAATATAAAGTAATACTTGTAACAAACTTGTTAAGAGAACATTTCTGTTCCAATATAGAAATTGCATACTGTACATAACAGTTATTTATTTTATTTACTTTTTATATTCATTGAAAAATTTTGTTGAATCAGACAATCTGTTGATTGAAAAAATCTAAGTTTTTTTCCAAACAAATTATTACAAAAATTTGCATTTGAATTTACAAATTTCTTTGTAGGACCTAAATTGAAAAAATTAGTATTTGATTCAGAGAATTTTGTGTTTGAAATAAAAAATTAGTTTTTTCTGTGTATACATAATTGTCTGTATATTCCATTGGGATTTCAAAAGTTCTCGTTACGCGCTTTAGAATACCCTTAAATAAATTTTAACTGCAGTATATATTTTATTTACATGTACTGTGGAAATATCACTACGTTTCTCGAGAAAAAGCCCGTAATAGACAGGCATACGGATGAACTGACATCGTAGCGAAAACAATGGTGTTCCTTTTCAGCTTTGGTGCAGGAAACCCTAAAAAAAGACTACGTCGTATTTGAAAAAGTTTTACTCTTCCTTTAGAATTATTATATTAGAATTATGTTCGTAATTTTAATCAGAAATAATTTCTCATTCGGGCTTTAGTTCAGCAATTGCAATTCTTATTGAGTGAAATATTTTTATTAATTAATGTTAGTTGCTAAAAATGAGAAGAAAAATTAAACTAGACGTTTATAGCTGGCGGAAATACCGATATTTTTCTCTGCAGTCACGCACTTCATCAGCGCCCTAGTCTATCTACTTGGGTAAATTTTGTTATTAACATCAGATATTTAATGTAAATTTTTATGAAACGGAATATGAGAAATGATTGTTGTGTATACAATTGATTTACCTTTGGTAATGATAATAGTCGCAAATTATTTTATTTGTTTATTCATTTATTTACATGATATTAAACTTATATAAATATAAGATTAATACGATTATATAAAAGGACTAGCTACTTTTGCTAAAAATATTTTACTAGTGAATTTTGTTTGGTTCTCTTATAAATTCCTTTTTGTAGGATACGTTACTTTCGTTCTAAGCAATCGAAATAGCTTCTATTGACAAAGATTTGCTAAATTCGTTTGTAAAAGTTAATGAGATTAATAAATATGTTATATGAGTGACAATAAAATTATAATGGTACTCGTGTTGACATTTGCCAAAGAATTTGTTTAACACAAATAACTTGGGGATGTATTAACATCTATGTATAACACGTGCCTGCTGGCTTAAGTAGCAGCTTTTGTTTTGCTGCTATACAGCTCAATAAATAATTATTTCTTTGAAGGGAGAAATATACAAATGCATACATATATGTATTTTATTTTTGTATGTTTTACCAAACCCTCTTTATGATTTTTTGCCACAATTTGTTGCCCTTTCAGAATTATCATCATTATATCATTTCCCTTTTTTCGCCTTTTTGCAAATTGGATTTTAAAAATATTTATTTGTTGTAAGCTGATATTTTATAACGATTTAAAATTTTTCGAGTGGCTTGTCAAGATTGCAGTTTATTATTTGTATTTTATTCGTTCAGCTTAAGTATTTATCTACCTGGGAGTTTGAAAAGAGTATTCGTTAAACGAAATGTTGCAGACCCTTGTTTAAGCTTTCCAATACTAAAATATGCAACAATAATGATGCTTTTGACTTGATGTAAATGTAATAGATAATGAAAAAAATAATAATTCTATAGCAAGTGCTTTTATCAAAGAGCGTTTGTTAAATATGAAAAATAATGGATATATTTACAAATATTTTCGATTGAAATAAATTAAAAAAATTTTTTTTGTAGCCTGTCGCACCATAGAAAAGGAAAATTGAAGCAAACAAATTGTAGTCATACAAATATTTGTTGGTTATTTTTTTGGATATTTGCATTTTTGACACAATCAGAACGGTTTTAATGAAACTTGAAATATAGATAGAGAGATAGATAAATAAAATAGATAGATAAAATATAGACCGATTTTAGGGAAACTTCTAAAAGGACACGAAGGCTTTATATTTTAAAATATACAGTCACACCAAAGAATGACAATGTTTAATCAAAAAAAAAAAAATATAAATAAGTAAATAGTCTTAATTTTTGTAATTGCATATACCTAATCATAATTTTAGCGCAAACAATTTGTACCCTCACATAATTTCTCTCAAGTACCTAAGACTTTAAGCCGATTCCAACATACAAGAGATCATGTCTTCTCCGTTCAAAAAATAAAACTAAAATACGCTACAATTAAAAATAAAAAGACTCATGTGCATCAAACATTTGAAATCTCTCTCATACTATCAGTCTGAGTATGTTTATACTCAAGCTATGGATGTTACATCGACAAAAAAATATGCTTATACTTGGGATATTTATTCATCATTCGCCACCGTATAAATACTATTGTGTATATAAAATGGAATGAAAAATGTGTGGATGTATGTGTTTCTGTTTAGAAACATGCTTTATGTGTGTGTGTGTGTGTCAATAAAATATCCCTTTATATACGCACGTGTAGCCGATTAATGATCAGAGTATTTTTATACTCATACATATGATTGTAGCTCTTACAGCCTATAAATATTACTTGTTGTTGTTTATGCTTATAGTTAATACGTAACTAGGTTTAGGGTATGTACAGACGATTATCTGATCTTACAATATTATCAGATCTGGCAATGTGCTGACAATGTAATGGCAATCGAAAATTGCCAGTAAAATATATTCCTTGTCTTGCTTGTTGCTTTTTCTAGCAACGATGTCTGACAAAATTTGTCAGTTCACACGAATGTAAGAAACTTTGAGCACATTTTACTGGCAATATTGTAAGATCTGACGACCGTCTGTCTATACATAGCTTAATGCGTGTGTTTTCACTTTGCGTGTTTTTTTATTTTTAGCTGCACGCATGTTTGTTTGACAGCTCATACTCAAAGAGTACTTAAAGTGACACTTTTGTCATTCTCTGATCCACACAAGGTTTTTAGTTTTAAAGATTCTTTAAACTTGGAAGTTTTTGCCATAAATGACGATTTTTGTAAATTAAAGCGCCTTTGAAGAATTTCGGAAGATCGATTGAGATTTGAGAAATTAGACAGTGGCACGGAACAGTGAACGAATACAAATTTGTTAAAGACATTGAAAGATGTTTTCCATTTTTACTTTTACTCTTACTCCGAGAGGGCAATGCCGCGAGCTTAGCTAGTAAATTATATTTTAATAAATAATTTTTTTTTATTGAAACATAAATTGGTGTGCTCAAACATTCCAGCAAAAGATTTTTGGAACATTTTTAAAAATGGTTTCTTCCGCAGTCGTGAAAAGTGAAGTAAACAGTCATAGTCGTCTACTACGTTTATACGTTTATCAGACTATTTGCAAATAAATTAACTCACCGTTTATACGGTATAGGAAAAGTACAAAAAATTTGGTAGCATTTCTAAAATAGTAAAAATTTACAAAATATCAAATAACTATTTATTTTAATTGACATTATTTGCTTTTATTAATGCATTTTATGAAATATTTATATATTTATTGTTTTTTCATATACATTTATAAGCGTGGCAACCTTAAGCATTTTATTTTGCATTAATCAGGAATTGTTTTTGTGATTTTGCTATTTGCAAATAAAAAATTAATTCCTCGTTTATGCGACAATATTTTTATTTGCAAGTAAGTCGCCCGTATAAACGCAGTACTAAACAATTTTATAAGGAAATTCTTAGGTTTTCATTCTATTTGGTTTTTTTTTCGACTTTTACTGTTGATAGCTGCTACTAGGACGCAAAGTAGGCCTGCGAACGATCGTGGGACGGGCTGCTAAATTTGGAATTTTAAAATTAACTTTTAATAAATACATTTTTAAATTAAACGTTGGTTGGGTTTTATATCAAAATGTAGTTTGAGGCTTATTTAATCCAAGCCTAATTGAGTTTCGTGTCTTCCAAGAGAAGTATAAACACTTAAGTTTTACCAAGCAATTTTCTTTGCGAATTCTGAAGAAAAATAAAAAATACTGAAGTATATTTATTTGACGTTAAGTCTAAATATATTAGCGTGAATAATTTTTAATCAGAAATAATTTTTAGTCAGGCTTAAGTTCAGTAAGTTCAATTCTTATTGAATGAAATATTTTTATTCATTAATTTGAGTTTCTAAAGAAGAGAAGAAAAATTAAACTTAGACTTTTAAGCTGGGGGAAATACCGATACTTTTCTGTGCAGCCACGCACTTCATCAGCACCCTAGTCTATCTATTTGGGTAGAGATTCTTTTTAACATCAGCTATTTAACTTAAATTTGCAATGAAATGGAATATGAGAAACGATTGTTGTGTATACAATTGGTAAACACATTTGTAAGTATCACTATTAATTTTCTGTTTTTCCATTTTTTCATTTTTCTATTTAGGTTAGCACGAAATTATATTACTCTACCTAAGTATGTTTAACTATTCTTGCTTATCTTTTACGATCATCACATTAATTATTTTTACTTATTCGATGTACCATCGGTACATGAATAATTTTTGTTTGTTCTGAAGTTTTTGATCGAGGCTTTCTAACTTGTTATATTTTTCGTGTATAATTGAGAGTTTTTCTATAAATGTACAAATTGTTTAGCTTTTTGCAAGAATTTTCTAACTGAAAACTACTGATGAATTCCTTAAGGAAAAATGAAATGCATATATAGGACAACAGCCAGCAAACATTTTTTATGAAAAATAAGAACTTTTCAATAATATATTTTATCATATAATGTAGGCTTATTACGTGCATATAAAGATTTTTTGAAGTAAGACTACACGAAAATTACCATGTAATCAAAAAATCGGCAACACTGGCGCACTGTCAACTGTATACATATTATTTATTTAGAATACGTCAATACTTTGACACCGCTTTAGCTTTTAAGCAACATCATGACATTTGATCTGTGTACAAAAAAGTATACTCAACAATTTCAAAGTTATAAAGAAAAACTTTTTATATTCAAATACAATTCTCTGGAACTCATCAATTATTTGTGAAGTGCATCGTGTATGCAAATTAAAAAAAAAAAAATATATGTATATATATATAACTTTTTTGTACTGTTTTTCTTGTCATTGTAAAGAAGCAACAAATGATTTTAGAATTAAACTTCAATATTCAACAATAGCTGCAAAAAGAAAAAGGAAAAAAAAACAACAACAATCAAATAAACAAATTAATGGGAATTTCCATTAAACTTTCATTATTCAAGTTGTTCTTTGAAAAAAAAAAATACAATGTGCATCTGCAGAGATACAACTGATTATTTTATGCAAATAAGGAAGAATCAAATAGTAAAATAAATTCAATAGCGTTTTTTTATAGATATATAAATAATTGTAATTAAATTGAAATAAAAGTGTATACAGTTTATTGTGTTTAAGTTTTTTGAAAAAAAAAAATAATAATTAAGAAAAATAAAATAAAAATGATGTAATGAATGAAGCTAGAATTGCAAACAAACTAAAAGTTTGAAAACAATTTTTGTGAAATCTAATTATCAGGTGTATAACTTAGCTTTTTAGTTAATTAATTTTTGAAGCAAAAGTTTTATTGACCCACTTAAATATTTACGTAAACGTTTATGTTCGTATGCAAAAACGATTGTTAAAGTTAAAGGATGCGTTAAAACTGGTTTTGCCATACAAAAGTCGTTTGTTAAACCAATTTCAAGTTTACCAATTGTTTTTGCATAAGGGGGTTAACCATTAAATTTTTCAACAAATGTTTGATTCTAAACAAAAGTTTAGAATAAAAGTCTGCATACCTTCTACTTCTACACCAGAGGTGAAAAGAACCCTATTGTTTTCGCTACGCTGTCCGTCTGTTCGTCACAGGCTATTTGCTCGAGAACCATAAGAGTAACGGACCTGAAATTTTGACAGAGTATGTAAAACTTTGGCAGCTACAAAAAGAAATACATGAGGCAAACTCTTGAAACTGTCAAAAATGATAAAAATAAAAAATCCAAAAATTATAAAATCGCCAAACCGAAAAAAATCGTCAAAAACCGAAAAAAATCGTCAAAATTAAAAAAAATCTTAAGCTAAAAAAAATCACAAAAACCCGAAAAATCGCCAAAATTAAAAAAATTGCCAAAACTAAAAAAAGTCGCCAAAATTAAAAAAAACGCCAAACGGAAAATATCATCAAAACGAGAAAAAAGCGTCAAAATTATAAAATCGCCAAAATTGAAAAAAACTCCAAAAACGCTAAAACTAAAAAAACACCATGTTAAAAAAACGCCTAAAACCGAAAAAAATTCCAAAAAGGAAAAAAGTGGTAACCTGCTATAGGCTAAAGTTATTATAGTATTATATTAGTATCTAGTGTCCGTGTGGAACCCTTCGTGCGCCAGTCGAAGTCGCACTTTACTGATTTTTTTTCTTGCAAACAACTAAAATGTAAAAATATAAATTTTAATTTTATAAAAAGTTGAAAATTTTCTTCCACTTCCACTCTGACTTTTTCTGTTTAATATTTTGTAGCTTGAATAAAATCACAAAAAATTAGTAACTTTTTCAAAATATTTTTAAAATTAATTAAGACTGCATACATCACATCCAACACAGAAACACAAAGAAAACCAAATAAAAATCAATAAGAAAATTTATAAGGAAATATAATTATTTTTAGAAACAATAAACACTATTTTTACTCTTAAAATAAAATTTTTCTTTCAAAAAAAAGATCTACAACTAACACATCCATAAGTAATAGAGCAAAAAAAAACACACAATAAATCAATAAATAAATAAAGAAATAATATAAAAAAAGTTTTTCAAACTTAAATTGAGCAAAATTAAGACAATAAGTGTGTAAGTGCACTTAGAGAAATAAATGTTTAAATATCAATCATTTCGTGAATTAGTAGTCCAATTTGTTGTTTTATAAATTTAATAATTTTTATGCTTCCAAAAAGCCTTTCTTTGTTGTTGTGAATTGAAAAAAAGCATAATCAATTTACCCAATGAAAAGCCTAAATTTATTTTTTTCTGAAAAAATAGTTTGATAAAAACAGTAGAAAAAGATAACTACACTGTGAATTTGTTTAAAGTAAAAATTTGTTTTTAAATATTTGTGAGTTGTGATTTATGAAAATGTATCTTAAATCCAAAATTAAAAATAGCGTTAAAAATTCCCCAAACTTTTTGTTTATTGAAAATAACAATTTGAATTATAGGGTAATTTTTTTATGTAATTCATGCAATGCTATTTCTTTTTCGGATTCTGATTCTTTTTTTATGCAAGCATAAAAATATAATTTCCTGGGTTAGTTACTTTTAATCAAATTTCCTTTCTATCATTATTTATCTTTCTGGCATATCATTAATAAAAGCTACTGACTTTTTATTAAATCTTTTTTAATAAAAAAAGTTTTATAAACTTTTGTTAAACTTACGATTACATTTCAAATTTAAATATCTCAACAAAATGAATAAAGTAGACGACATCATGGACCAATCGTCGTCAATCATTCAGTCATCAGTTACAACAACCTCAAACTTTAGTATCAACATCAACATGGTTATGAAATGAATTTATTCCTAAAAATATGAATATGAACATATTTCCGCTCATTCATGTCTGTATGTACGAATATGTATTTGTATTTGTCTACGGTGATAAATTTCTGAATGTGTCTATAACTGTGTGTGTGTGTGTGTGTTTGTGTGTGTGTATGTGGGTGCGTATGCTAGCACATGTAACGATATTGAAATGTTCTTGCATTCAAATGTCCACAAAACACACATCTACACTTACATATGTTTTTGTGTTAGTTGTAAATTTAATGAGATTTCTGTCAAATTAATTTCCGGTTATGATTAGATTTTCGTTAATAGCAATTTGTGGTTTCAACACAAATTCAAACTCAGACCTTAACTTTACAGTTATTCTGAATATCAACTAAATATGAAAAATACGCATTTACACATGTTCGTATGTAAAATAAATGCCATCGTGTTGTAAATTTACATACATACATATGCATATGTATGTATGTGAGCTTAAATATGTATGTGCGATAAATTAAAATTTGATACATATACTACATATTTCATTGAAATGTTGTCTACAATTACACTCACTATAGTTTTTTGTTTGGCTTTTTTTAAACTCCATGCATGTTCTTTCTGTCTGCATGTCTATGCAAACTCTAACAAGCACAGACAGTGTATAACAAAATAGAATGCTTATGTTGTATAAGGTTAGGTTAATGTGGGTGGTCAAAGATCTCGCAGAGACCGGGCTTGATCCTTAGCGATGTCAGCAGATGAGAAGAGAAGCTGCTAGTATGGCAGTCTAGTTCGTGGTGCCTGTATCGAATGACTGCCACAGAGATTTAACAAACTTTAACAATCTACACAGTTCGACACTCCTTACATTTGCTACAGGTATCAAGTATTCGTACTCTTTTGACAGCATACCAAGCCATCCAGCAGTGTCCAGCTAATACCGTTGCTTCTAGTTAATCGAAAATAATCAAAAGTAATCAAACAATAATCCGACTACTTTCTAAGATTACTTTTGATTATTAATAAATATTAAAAAATAATTAAAAGTAATCTTTAAAAGTAATCGGATTATTTTTTAAATACTTTTGATTCTTTTTGATTATTTTTTGTAATTTCAAGTAATTAAGATTATTTTTCCATTGCCAAACTGAATATAATCGTATAACAATTTACAGTTTCCTTAGTTAAACAAAAAAAAAACAAAAATAAGTCTTATTCAACCAATAAAAATTGTTAAATTTACTATAAATAAAGTTTTTATTTGTGATTTTAATGGGCAAACTAATCGTCTGTTTAATATTATCTACTTTGGTCCTTTAATTACTAACAATAGTAATTCTTAGCTAAAAATAAAATAAAATTTAATTTGTGAGTAGTGGCTTTTAAGAAATTTGTGTATTTCTTAAAATTACTTTATTAAAAACTTGGTGTATTTATTTCTTCAGTGTGAAGCATACATTTTTCGTCTGATATATTTCATTAAGGATGATATTATTGCTGAAATAGTGAATAGCTTAGAAAATATTAAAAAAGCTTAGAAAAAACTTCACTACCCAGCAAAAAAAGAGACTCCAAAAAAGTCATGAAAATGTAAAGTTTACGATGCGGAAGTAGTGAAAATTGCGATCCGATCTAATGATTTTTCCATAGGGTTCTCATTGCAAGAAGTTCTCTTTTTCGATGACTGGTCACTGAATTGGAAGCGATATTACAAAAACTTCCTTTTTTTGTGTTCTATGATAATATTTTCATCTAGGAAAAATGGTAAATAGTTGCCTTTTTTAACAATTCGTTTCATTTTATACGAATTTAAGCCCCGAAACAGTGTTTTCATGTAAATTTAAGCAAATAACTTTTAAATTTTAGACTAAAAATAATTCATAAATTTCTTTAAAAAAATAATTTTTTTTTTAAATTCTGGTGAGTATTTTCTAACACTATGGAGGAGTTACAAGATTTTGTGTGACTAAAATAAGTTTCTAGATGGTTTTTTGCTCACTCTCGGCAAATTAAAAATATCGATTTTTTGGAAGCAATGAAAATGTACTTCCGCTAGAATGACTTCCATTTTTTTTCACTGGGTAGTTTTAGTCTTCACTCGTTTTTCACGTTAGTGCTTTTTACGCTTTTTAGGTCTCAAAATTACGCGTTTTAGTGATTTTTTTAAACTTTGATGTGCTTTTAAAGTCACAAAAAGTTGGCATCACTGATAACTAGAATTCAAATTAATTGGACCACAGCGACCAAATCAGCATGGACAACAACCTGCAGCCGTGTTTAATTTCTAATGTGAAAATAATCATTCTCATATAAACACTTGTATTCTATTCTTGACATTTTGAAGTCCGCAGCTTGATGTTGTGTATGTGGTTAACGCTTAATAAATATATACATATATACAACTCACAAAATTAAACCCCTAAAAGCAAAAAAAGATTAATTTAACTAATTTAGTTAGTTGTTTTTACTGTAAATGAAGAGAAGACTGTATGAGTACTAAAAGTACTAAACATTTTGAAGCTGTACAATTTTTGGGCCCACACGTGCAAAATTTTTACCTTACCATACAAATCACTCACCACAAAAATTATTTAAAAATTAAATTTGCATGAACAAATTTATTACTAAAAAACTGAAAAACTTTTTTTTTGGTTTTCCACATTATTTTGTCATTCACTGTTGAAATAAAATTAAACATACAAATACACAAGTGAGTGTATCTGCCTATCCAGTGTAAGATATATACATACATACATGCATACGTATAAAGTTACACATACACACACCCATACATGCACGCACCCACACACGCACAGACACACACACACACACACGCACCACAATATGAATAAAAGGAAATACATCTGTGTTTTTCATTGGCCAGAGAATCATTGTATGTGTCAAAATGAATATTCATTTTTGTAAAAGATCATAAAATTGCATCCTCATATTCATACATAAACAGCAAATAAATTTATGTATGTATGTATGTATACATACATTCATACATCTATGCATGTACATACATATGTATGTAGTATCTGCTTAAATGTGTTGGCACTATTGGTAGTGCTAGTAGTAATATCAGTTGTAAAATTCATTCAATATTAATATGCATCTGACCCCATAGGCGTTTATGCAATAATACCACTGTTTGCCACTGGTTTCTATTAAATTAAAGTCATAATTTTATCAGAGATACAATTTCATATTCATATACATATATTTTCAAATAGAAAAACAACTTTTATTTAATTTTAACAAGTTGAACTAAAAATTTTTGATATACGGCATACTGATATTTTGCATAATCTGCTAAAGTTCAATGTACAACTAGTTTGCATAAATTTAAAATGATGTGGATTTTTTTGCTGCCACATTTAAATTAAGCAAATTATGATGGATTAGTTGAAAATTTAATTTATTGGGAGCATTTTCAATTAATAGTTTATTATATATTTTTTATAGTTTCAGTTTATATTATGACTTCTACAACACAGAAAAAAGTGTTCACCAATTAATATTTTCAATTAAGAATTTAATTATATTAATTAAATTTTTAATTGTATTAATTAATTTGACTGGAAAAACTTAATTGATATTATCAAATTGTTTATAGGTGAAAATTTAATTAATTTTTTAATTGATACTACAAATATTTTAATTAATATTACAAAATCATTCATATTACTTTTTTGTGTGAAGTTTACTGAACTCTCTAGCATTGGTTGCTTTTTTGTTTGTTTGTCATAATTTGACTATGAAATGTTAAGTGAATTAAAACTAGAATTACAATTATTGCATTAATTCAGAATTCTTTTCAAATAACCAATTGAATTATTTCTTTAAGCTTTAGATCTTCAACCAGTTTAATTGTAAATATAAAATGGGGTAGACAAATTTGATATTTTCTTATACACAGAAAAAAATATTATCAAAATGCAACCAGCAAAACAAATTGTTAATAGTTAATTTAAATTAAAATATATATTTAGTTAATATAAAAATTTAAATTGTTGATATGACAAAAACAGAAATTTTTTTCAATAAACTGAACTAACCAAATTTTATGTTATACATGGCGCAAAAACTAAAAAAATTCATTGTTGATTCAACAAATTAAAATTTTTCTAGTCAATCAAATTACTCAACAAAATTATTTGTTAAATTATATCATAACGGAATACGCACATGTAGAAGAAACAGAAGAACTCGCATTTTGTGTGTATTCATTATTTGCTTATCTAATAACGATTTGCTCTTTAGCTGAGTGGCAAGTACATTAGACTATTAATCAAGAGATTGCCGGTTCGACTCATCCAAACATCTTTAAAATTTAATAAAAAACAAAATTCTAAAAAAATATAAAACAACACAAACAAAGAAACAACACATTATAATTTGAAAATCAAATTCATTAAAAAAAATTGTTTTCTGTTAACAACTCAATTGTTAATAACACAATAATTTTAATTGGAAATAATTGATTTGATTTTGTTTTCTTATGTTACAATAGTGTGTTTGTATTTACAAAAATCGTTGTAGGTGCCTTTTTAAATAATATTTTAATTGTATTCACAAATAAATTATTTGTATTTACAAATCTTTTTTTTCTGTGTATATCGTCGGCTTAGAGTGTAAAACTGCTAACTCACTACACGCAAAGAAAAAATATGGTTGAGGTAACCATAATCAAACAGCAACATAATATGATTGAATTATATCGTTGTAGTTAAATCATATTATTGTCAATAGGAAAGCAATCTTTTAATAATGTAGATAATAATATAATATAATAATATTATCAACAAAAACAATGACCTTTGTTACACCTAATCTTGTTATTGTAAATATGACAACACTATTGTTAGATGTGACTAAAATATAATTGAGACTCACCATACCATGTTCTTATATTATAATAATATTGTTAAATACGACAACAGTATTATTTAATATAATAATAATATTTTGTTTATCAATCGTATATTTATTGGTGGATGTCTTGTTTAAAACAGCTGTGCGTTAAATCCTAAATAAAAATAAATTAATATTGTTGAAATAAATGCATAGAAACGTATACTTACATATGTGTGTATACTCAAAATACAGACACGTCTGTATAAACAGCTAAACATATGTACGTATGTATGTATATGTTTTTATTTATCTACCCTTTTGTTTGTTTGTGCTTTATTTATTTATTTAACACGACGCGTGCAATACCGATAGCTTACAAGCGAAACACTGAACTGACAGATGTTTCTGAAAAACTTAAAATAGTATGGTTTTGGATAACATTATATTATTATTTACATTATATTATTTTTAAATATTAACAATAATTATGTTGCAGTCATAAATTTTTAACAAAACTATATTGTTAAACTCTAACCATATCACACTTTTTTATGAATATAATAATGTAATTATTAAATCCAAACATTACTTTGCTTACCGTAACACTATTAGTGTTTAAAATAACAATAACTTGTTTTCAACGACCACAGATTTGTTTCTGAGAACATAATATTGTTTTCTCAACCATTCTACAACCATTCTACAACGATATCTTTTCTTTGCGTGTAACAGCTAATTTTACAGCAGAGACAAAATACTGTTAAAGGATTTAATACAAAACTTAAGAAATTCGCTTAATACATCAAGTATATTCTACATATCTGTGAAAATAAGGAAAAAGTGCTTAAGTCATATTTTACTGTTTTTCAGCAGCACTTTTAAGTGTTCAAGTCGATTTGCAGAAATGAATTTTTTTTACAGTTAAATTGTGAAATTCTCTATTAACTTCTAGTTTTTTAAGCAAACATTGTTCTAAACACTCAAAGTAATACATTTAAGTTGAAATATCCCAACGTATAACCTCAATTAAGCTATTATTCCGAATTAGCTTAGAAGTCTAAAAAATATAAGCTGCAAGTAATTTTGCTATAACTGCTTGAAAAATCGCACAAATTAATTGAGATTTTGACCAGAGGTACTTTCAAATATGCATATTACAGACGTACCATCATTAACTCAAAAAAGCTTATCTTGACTTAAGCACTTTTTCCTTTTTGCCACAGATATTGACATTCAAATTAAAATGAATATTTAAGCAAATCGATATTAAGCTGACGATATGTATTTCCCAATGCACGCTAGAGAGTCGTCTGTGGTGTCCTTAGATAGGCATACTGAATCGTACCCATGCATTCTTCCAATAGCGTAAAATTGAAACCTAGAATATAAAAAGTGCGTAAGATGCGCTGAAGCAATAATGTGTTTGTGTGGACCCTCATGGCTAGTCTCTTATGCAGCACCAATAGAAATGAAATAAGTATAAAACTAAGCATCACTGAATATCACAATCCGCTGACTTCAAATAACACTTATGATGCGTATGAAGGTAGGAAGTAAACCTACTATTTGCATTCTAAGCACCAAGGCATCCTGTACTTTGTATTCTGTAACTTTCACCTTATTCAATTCAATGAAAATTTAATTTCAAGGACCACCAAAAATACAAGTACACATGTATCTGCTTTCGATTGTCCTTTGAATAAAACTACCAAAATTAAATTCCTTTAACGTATGCGTTACTGAATTTAATTATTCAAAAAAATAAATTTCCTTTTAAAGGACACTTTAATTTGATGCAAACAACTATAGCAATGAACGAAAAAAAGTGAAATGAAAATATATTTCCTTCATAAACAAATATTTTTCAATAAATAAATGCTATTCTATACAGTCATTTCAATTGCAATTGTATACTCGCAGTCTGAGTTTGTATTGTTCACTCGAAATAAAAAAGAGAACAAAAAAAAATTGCATATAAAAACTATTTAAAAAGTGAAAATTGAATTATTTGCATTTACAGAAAAAAAATCCTTAATAATATTAAACAAAAATGGTAAAAATGGTTAAAAAAATTTTATAAACATTTTTTCCCTGCTGATTTCAAAATTACATGGATTCATGGCCAATTTAAAGGATAAATAAGAAAAGTATACATACGCAATTGGAGTGGCTAGAAAAAAGAAATTGCATGCAAAAATTCAATAATTAAAGTGTGGAATAAATTGTAGGCAATTTAACGCATTTTTTACATTGTCTGTTTTATGCACACACACACACACACACGATCCACTTTTTAACCTGATGCAGGCTGGTTGCTATTAAAATATTTACACAGAATTCAGACAATTTGTATTCATGGGTTTTTTTTTGTCCTCATCTTCTTTTGTTTTAGTAAAAAGTGTGAAATCAAAGCAAATATTTGGACGGGTTGATTTTTTTCTCTCTCTGTTTTTAGGAAGAAAAATATTGTGCAATTTTTTTAAGCTTAAGTAAAGGTAAATAAATTGGAAGAACCAATACAATAGTGATCCAAACATATAACCTCAGAGAGCTCACGGGAAGACCATTCGCTCTTTGTAACAATATAAGTTATCCCTCTAACGTCCCTTTTCACAATGTATGATTAAGATTTAGCTTAGATTAGCTTTTAATTGTACGTTGTGATTCTAAAGCAGCATTTGTTTCAATTTGATGACAATTCGCAATTGCTGATTCAATTTTCTCAATGTGTGCTCATGGATTTTGAAGCTCACTTTCTTACACTGTGAGAAATTTCTGTACAATTTAAAAAAGAGAAACACTTGTGTCAAAGATGAGGTTTAAACTTAATTATACTACAATGAAATAGCGTTTTAAAAGTAAACGATGTTGCAGAAAATAGAACATGATGGCCCCTGCAGGCTATCACTGCAAATTTCCGCTCATTTCAATCTCAAAGTGTTGGAAAATGCCTTGATTTTGTTAATAATTTAGATCTTTTTTTTTTATTTTTCATCAACCATATCTGTGAAACCATTTAACTGATTTAAATAGTATTTTCAGTATTTGAAGCAGTTTCTCAACTCCAAAAAAAGTTAATGAATGCTGGAAATCTATTTGAAAAGAAATTTTGGAGTTATTACAATAAAACACTTTCGAAATTTTTCCTCAACGATATCTCGCGAGAGCTAATTAGATTTTATATTCGATCGCTTAAGTAGTTGAAATTGATTTGGAAATTTTTTTTATTTATTTTTGTATCGGAATCTTTATTTTCGAAAATTCTCAAAATCTACCGAATCGAATCAATATCTTTAAGCATGCCGTAAACTTGTGTCCGATCGTTTAAAACATTATTAAGCTATGAAAGATTTGCATACATATACACAAAGATAGTTAATCGTCCATGTCACAGAGATCAATTTCGTTCGGAAACGGAATTCAATACACCTCAATATGGCAAGCTCTAGCCGGAGCATACCCCAGCATACCAGCGCTCCCAACAAACTGGACACATCTGACGAATTTTCGTATTTTAGTTTTCTTTTTTAGACACCAACTCCTACAAAAGTGGAGAGGATTTAATTTCGTTTCCGAACGGAATTGAACTCTGTGACATGCCGGAATGTTGGTCAGAATCCTGCTTTGGGAATTTAAAAAAACCTGGAATAACCAAAAATCGTGGCAACGCTGTTACAAATGAGAGATTTTAGGAACTTTTCATGTTGATCTGGCTTACAGATCAGACTATCAATTGCTTTCAAATCCCCCATTTGTAACAGGGTTGCCACCATTTTTGGGTTTCCCGGTTTTTAATTCCAACAGTTCTCAGACCACAATTACCTATCTATTCACAAACACACACAAACATATGGATATCATGCTTTCATGCTCATCTGGTCTTCAGATGAGGTTTTCATCTATCATCTCAGTATGAAAATTCCCCCAAAATCCCCCATTGGTTACAGGGTTGCCATAATTTTAGGTTTTTCCCGGTTTTTAATTCTTAAAAGAGGACTCAGGCCACCATTAGCTATCTATTCACAAAAACACATACATCCATACGGACATCATAGTAAAATTAGTCAGCATGACCTTAAAACGTCGAGATCTAATGAAAACTCTATTTTCGAAAATCAGGCTGAAATCATTGAATTTTTATTTTTGTTAGTGGGAAGTTAAAAAGGGGAAAGGGAAAGGGGAATACATCTGGCCCAAATTCTGTCACTGCGATATCTCATGCATCTTTTGTGCCATGGATCTGTAAATTAAATCCAGCTCTGTATGATTATCCTTATAAAAGTGAGCACAGAGATTGGAGAAGCCCGCGTAATATCATCTGAACACAGAAATTCAGAATGAAAAACACGACTTCTACTGTTATACAAAATGGTACACTCGAAAAGAATGTATGCCGCTGTCTCGTCATCTTTTAAACAAAGGTGAACGAACTTGTTTGCTCTTCAACAGAGGATAGTTCAGTCAAAAGTGACCAGAAAGAAAACCAGCAACAAGCCAAAAATCATTCCTATTGAGATTCAAGATGCCAAATATGAAAATGGCTCCATCAATCCTTTTGTCTGCAATAAACCAGAAGAAGTCAGCCACATATCCTTTGCGGTTGGAGTATCATTTACTTTGATTCGAGAGATTAGAGTCGACCAACTCACGCCAATAAACGTCTCCGCAGAGGCTCTCCTAGCCAGTCCATCCACTTCCTCGTTCCCTAAACGACCGTTGTGGCCTGGTATCCAGTAAATGGAAACCTGTTTTTGTAATGAGCCGAAACAAGCATGAAATGAAGGAGCGGGGTGTACTTGGAAAATATTAAACAAATACGATAGTAGGTTTAGGCTAGTTCGCATATAGTGAGAAATATTTCTTGCTGTTTTTATTTTTATTTTTTTATATCTAAGAATATATTTTTTTCTACATTCAATCATTCTTTGTCACACTTTACATATACGTATGTATATTCAAGGTTTTCTTTCACTCATTAAATTGTTTGCTGTGTTCTTAGTCTCCACTTATTTCTAAGGTTTTTTTCTTAATTTATTTTGTTTATTTCTATCTATTTCCCCCCTTTAAAAAAAAAAATAACATATTTTAAACATATTCTTTCTATAAAGTTCTAGGGCACTTAAATACTTTTATTTTATATAGTTTTTAACGCTCACCCCTCTGCATATATCGTTTCTTAAGAGAATCATGTCAAATACAACGTCGTATTATTATGTAGATGCTTTTTTAAATCGGCTTAAAAAAATACAAAATGCAGCAGTGGCATATCACTTAAAGTAAGACACGAACAAAAAAAGAAAAACGTACGGAAAAAGGCAAAATAAATTACGAAAGTTGCTAGCAAAAAGTATGGACTTATAAATCTACAGTTACAGTGGGACGAAATGGCTTAAAAAAATTAAGAAAAAATTACGAACAAAGTTTCCAATTTTTGAGTTTTAAATTGCATTGCAAAATTTTTAACTTTCTTGTCATATTGAATGTCGCAATTTATGTTGTTCTTAGGCAGTCGTTCTGAGTATGGTTATACTTAGGCTATGGATACTTAATCCGACAAAAAAAATACGCATGCTACTCTGGATATTTGTTCATCATTCGCCACCATATGAAAAATGTATGGGATTGTGTGTGTGGTTGTTTGAAAACATGTTTTATGTCAAAAATAGCCCTGTATATATGCACGTGTAGCCGATTATTAGTTGGAGTATTTTTATACTCATGTGTATGTTTGTAGCTCATACAGTCTATAAATTTTAGTTTTTGTCGTTTGTGCTGCGTAATTAAACAAATGTGTATAAACATAGTTTTTGTATATTTATAGTTATACGTATTTGGGTTTGGGTACCTGTACACAGTCATACTTGTTTGAAGGTCAATACTCAAAGAGTACTTAAAACGATACTTTTTGCATTCTCTGGTATACATATCAGAGTTCTTTCTCTATGGACAACGTCTTCGATATATATATATATTTTTTTTGCAGTATTTCAAGGTATTTCTACTAAAACCAGAAATTTAATTTTCTTATATATTGAATGAAACTGTGCATATTTTCTTCATCATCTGCCCATTGTGTAAGGCTTAAGTTATTGTTATTTAGTGTTGAAACAAAAAATAAAACATCTTGTTCACAAGGTTGTCACGTTCATATTACGCATCACGTAAGTATGAGAGAAAAAAGTTTCGTTGCGTTATATAAATGCGTATATACGAGTGTGTGTATTTTGTAGTCTTATGTGTGTTGAAGAGTGTATATTACATTACACTACTCCCACCACCAACGTCTTTGTCCAACCTTCATCATCTTTTTCACATCGGCTCAAGCATGTTACCATTGTTATGGAAAATATGTTTTCCATTCTTGTCATCGCCAATGCCAGTCGTCTCACAATCAGCATAGTTTAAAAATCTCTGTAAATTTAGCTTCCACAAATAATTCTTTACAAATTTCATACAACTAAGAGTATAACTTCATGAAGTTTATGTTTTAAAAAATTTTTCTTGCACTACATCAATGATGCTTCATTGTTGTCATGTACATACAGGCATGTTGCTTGGTATCAGTGCCAGTGTCGCTTGAAAATAAAAATAAAAGAACAAAAATATGTACCACAATTGTTGGAGATTTCTTTTCCAGAAAGAAAAAAAAACAAACAAAATCATTTTCAATTGGTATACTATAACCCTGACAACAATAAATTGTTATTGAGTTTGAAAAATACTGCTTTTTCCCATGATAAGTGTCTAAATATTTAATGAGTGACAGTCGTTAAGATCAGGTTTAAAAATATTATATTTTGGACTTATGTATTTTTAAAATAATCTGATAATTTTTTTTTATATTATTTTTATATTCGTATAAATAGAAATTAGAAATCAAGTATTTGGAATTAAATATTTATTTATTTTTTCTACTTTCAGGTAATTTTTCGAAACATTTTTTCAAAGATAAATAAGTAAGTAACTATTATTTAAGTGGATGTTTTAAAGGGCGACTCTCAATTTGTTGCAATACTGAACATATGTATGTATGTATGTATATCAATGTTTCATTAAATAATATATATTTAAAAAAAATATTTCTAAACACTACTAAACACATTCACCACAGCGAACTACCGACTACAACATGTCAAAAATATAAAACACATGTTTATGTGTGAATGATTATTTTTAGACTTGGGACGAACTCGTTCACTAGTAAATTTTTGCCACAAACCTATGATCAAAGCCACGTAAATTAAATAGGTTCGATAATCAGTTTGTGGCAAAAATGAACTAGTGCACGAGTTCGATCCAAGTATAATTATTTTGATGGCAACAGGATGCAGGTTGTTGTCCCTGCTATATTTGTCCTTGTAGTCAAATTAAACTTATATATATTTTTGATGACTACAAGACAAAAAAAGTGTTGACAATATAGCGAAATATGTAAATCAAATTATTATCAAAAAAAGATAAAAAAATAAGCTGATATCACGCACAGTTGACCAAACAAAAAAAAAATAATGCTGAAGATGAACGTTTAGTGGGCTTGGAAAACTGCTAATTGTTCCGTTCAACTATTTGTTAGTCAGAATATGTATTTACAACTAACTTTAGTGTTATTTGTTCATTAACAATTATCACATGTAATTTGATTTTAAAAGCGATACGAACGTTAGCCCGTTCAAATCATAAATATAGAAATAAACTGATTTGTTTTTATATTTTTTGATAAACTATTTTATTTTTATAAATGTGAAATATTTGAAAGCGACAGCACTGCAATATATATTTATAATTCGATATCAGTTTGTTATGTTGCTGCAGCCGTTTTCAAAATAATTAAGTAGCTGACTACCACGCACCATTTGATGCCAGCGGCACTTGTAGTCGTGTAGCCATGTAGCCTGCTGTGGTCTAAGTGTTTATAGCCTAAAGCTAAAAAGCATAAGTAAAGAATTCGGCGATTTTGACATTTCCATATTGCTCAAATAATCAAGTGAGGTTCTTAAACTATCGAAAAACTGCAATAATTCAAATAATTTTTTAAAAAATTTTATCCAATGGAAAAAATGTGAATTTTTATATAATTTCATTGATTTATTAAAGGTATTCACATTAGGTTTTTCTCGTTGGAAAAATTGAAAAATGTAATTTTTTTGACAACAAACGCAGGAAAAATAATTCAAAAATTTTTTCCAATTTTTTTTCCCTGTGTTTGTTGTAAAAAATTACATTTTTCCAACGAGGGAAAAAACTGAAATGAATACCTTTATTATTTTAATAAACAAAAAAAAAAAAAATAATAATTAAACAAAAAAAAAACAGTTAATTTGTAAAACTTTAAAAATAGTAAATTAAACCCTTTCATTGAAAAATAATAGTGCTAACGAGATTTTAATCACATCTTTTAAGATAGTCTTCTTAAAATAATATACACTCAGGGAAAAGCTGCAACTTAAAAGTAAGAACGCATCACATTAATTCAATAATTTTCAATATAATAGAAAATGTATGTTGAGATACTTATGATACTTTCTTTTCTGGAAAAGTGTAACATAAAAAAAATACTATTTAGCGTTCGTTTAAAGAAAAAATTTAAGCTCGCAAGGGATGATACAATAATTTGTAATAAAATTTGTATTTTAGAAAATCATTTTACAGCGAATTTCAATTGAAAAGTGTAATAAGTGTAAAATTTTTTTCCAGAAAAGAAAATGCCATTAAAAATAAATAAATTTAATAAATTATTACTGAAAATTAATATTTTTGCATATTGAAATAAGAAGTTTAAACATGACTCGACTTTCGGTAATGTTTCTTATTAATTAAATATGGTTTTTATTGATTTTAAGCTCTGGGTGTAGAGATTAGATCAGCGGTCGGGAAAATGAGTTTAATAAATAATGATGCTAATATGGCGATGTTGTTCATTTGTAGTGAGTGAAATCCGGTAGTGGACTTCGTTCTAACCTCACGAGGATATTTGCTATCGCAAATAATTATAAAGTATCTTTCAAAGGAATCCTTGCAGTAATTTTGGTTGCTATTAACGAGTTCTTGTAGGTTAGGTGTTTGAACAATGTTAGTGGTTGATCGAGCGCGATCATCTAGACATCTTTCTAGGTGCTGTTGCTATTCAGCAGATGTTGCCGGTTACCAGCAAAAATCGGATGGTGCCATTATTACTTGATTAGGTGATCTCTTACATGAGTATGGTTGAATTCCTCTTCTGAAAGATTATATGGCTTAAAGGGCCTCAGCAAGATGCTTGCTCATAGTCCAAGACAACTATGTTCAAAAATTGTATACCTTCACATAATGATTTGTAACAAATAAATGGGGGCAAAGGTTAACGTTTAATTAAGTTCATTCATTAGTAAGGACACCATGGGTCTCGTAAATCGTAGACTAATCTGTCCTCTTATTCATATCCTCCTATACTGTGTATAAGTCTGTGCAAATAAGGAAATAAGTTTTTGTTTTGCAGGAAAGTACTTTTATACTCTCAAGTCAATTTTCAGATTTTATTTCTACCCAGCAAAAAATAACAATAAAAATCATGAGTTATAGCATTGATTAATTCAGCTCCAAATAGTTCCATTTCCGGTGAATCATCAATGAATCTAATACATGGTTGTCATGGAACGGTAGTGATCCAAATAAGTGAATGGTATGCGCTTAAAAAATTGTCTAGAACGCTTTTCTCTTTAACCAACAGTATTCGAATATTAAATTCAGTACCTGTAGTAGTGATTGGTATGCAATGAAAGGCGTAAACCTTTCGAACTAGTTCCGATTTTTTTTGCTGGGTACTTACATATACAGTAAAATTTACTTAAATATATTTCGATTAGGTTTGACAAATTGTAGAATTTTTTCATTCACGAAAATACTCTGTATCTAATAAATGAGTAGGAAGCAGTTAAACGGTCAAAACCCTCAAGAAAGCAATGACCCTTCTTAACTGCACTTGCAACACCATTAGGTCAATATTATATTTTCGTTTGCATTATTTGGAAAAAGTTTCATAAGTATATTTAAACTTATTTTAGTTAAAAAAAAATTACAATTGCTCTTGTTATGCCCTGTAACTGATTGGCTGCTCAAAACAAGAAAAACGAACTACAAAAAAGGAAAAAATTCCTTACAAACTTTTCCTCGTAGATTTTCCAGACAATTGGGTTAAAAATAAAAGATAAAATAAAATAACAAACTCTAATTAATTAGTACTTTATAAAGAAACTTGTGTAAAATTCTTCTTCGATAAAAGACTAAAAATGTGAAATTAATTCATTTTATAAAAGCAATGGACTAGCTCATCATTAATGACAGGCATTGCATAAATTTTGTAAAGACTATTGGACAACGTCAGCGATAAAAAAAGAGTAGAGGAAAAAAAAACAACAAAATAAAACGCCAAAGCGTAACAATAGAAAGCAACAGATGACTGACTATAAACTGAAAAAAAGACAAAAAAAAAAATTTAAATTATCAAAAAAAAAAAGTTTAATTAGTTTTTCAAACTAAAATTGAAAAAGTAGCCAAACAATGTTCAGCTTTTTTTTCCATGTAATTTCTATAACACAGTTGTTACCAACAATATATTAAATGCAATAATAATTTTGTGGTGATAGATTGGTAGAGGTTCAATGTCGATTAAATTTATTGAAATTATTGAATGTTAAAATTTAAAATTTTAAATTTTATGAAATCTAAGCTACAAACACGTTATATTTTACAATCAATAGCAATAAGGATTATGAAAAAGGAGTTTTAAAATTTGTAAAAATACTTAGCAAACTGTAAATCTAAACAAGTTTCAAAAAGCAGCATAGTCTGAAAATGTTATAAAAAATTATTAAAAGAAATTAATTTGTTGTTGGCTTAGCTAGTTTAAATGCAACCACAAATAACTTTTTTCAAATTTGTATTCATTTTAAATCAAAATAAAATTTTGAAGAAAAAAAAAATCATTTTGAAATGAAATTGATTTTAAACTTGGTTCCTTGAACTATATTTATTAATTTTACCAACTATTTTTTCATTCTAACAACACTGTTCAACAAACAAACAAACAACAATGTTCTGCCAATTAATTCTTGTAAAGGGAAGTACAAATTATCTACTTGTATAGACGTTTTAAAAGTTTACATTTGAAACTCGTTTTACGGCCTATTTAAAATTGCACCATTGCATATGCCGATACAGGTACATATTTTTCTATTCGCCATTTTGTTTTACAGTGTAATTATATCATTCGGAATGGACTTTGTTTTTCAAAGAACTGCTTAGTCTGCCTCTCAAAGTTTATGCTGTGCATAAATGTAATAATAAAATTCAATTATAACCAAACACAAATACCCACACACAAACACACACATAAACGCACCCATGAACACACACACACACAAATAAAACAAGTGCTGGCTCTTCTATGTACAAAAATCAGTTTTCCAACAAATAAAAGAAAATCAACGCATAAACCAATAAAAATCAAATTAATGTTAATATTTTTCAAAAAATTTGCTAAAAACTTTTGCAATTTTCGAAATTGAATTTAGAAGAGGGTGCAAGGAGGAAACTTGCTGCTATACCATATAAATGCCTCAATATGAGTGTTACATTTTTACTGGCCATAAAGTATTATTATGTATTAAAGACCTGCACAAGACCTTTTACAAAATTTTTTAAGACATGATGGATTTTTCAAATGTTTTACACCCCTTTTAGACACTGTTGGCAATACATTTGTTTAACTTAATTGCGTGTGCTCTCTTATTTTTCTGCGCACACACAAACGCACACATGCTTTGACATTAGTTGTGTGCGCTTGCTCTAAAAAAACCTCCCTTAAACACATAATAGCTTACCATATACATCTTACACGCGCACACAAACGTACAATATGCAAAATAACAAGCATAAACGCATCAACAGTACTTCTTTTGGGTGGTTGTTATGAACCAGATGTCTTGGCGACATCGCTTATTAAACAAGCTAGCATTTGGGTGATAATTTTTGTAGAAATCTCTTATAGATTCTCCTCAGATCAGTTTTGATGATTACAATATGATTTATCACTTGGCTGATGGAAAAAGGATTAATTTAATCTATATGATCAAATAGTGATTTCTTGAAAATAGAGAAACAAAATGCAAAGAAACCACAAAAAGGTGATTTAATGATTAAATACTACCAGCAAATTGTTCAAAAATGAATCAGCAAGTCGTATCATAAATGCTTCTTTGGTATGATTCATTTGTAGGGTACAATTTTCTTACAACGGGAGTATCATTCATGATCGAAAAATGAGCTCATATGCGGTTATTTTTTCCGTCAAGCTGGTTCGGAAAAGATTATATTATGATACAAAATGCTAGCTGGGAACATTTTTATACTCGTACACAAATACATCTATCGTGCTTTGCTTATAATACGACAGCATTTATTATTGATTTAGTATAATACATGCCACGAGAATACATTTAAAAAACAAACTGTATTTACATTTTAAGACTGTTTATACAGGTCTCTATTACGTATGTATATACGTAGTACGTAAATATTGAATTGTGGTTGCAGCATTGAAATTAAACATTTACGATGTACATGAAAATGAATTCATATATGAAGGGAAAATGTTTTGGAAAAAAAGTTAGAAATTCATAAACATTCTAATATAACGCAAGCACTTACATATGTACGAGTATGTATGTGTTGTGGTTGTGTAACACATGAGTGTTATAAACATTATGCGTAAAATTCAATAAATTTCGTTATTACACACATTTCAACGATTATTCCTCTTTTTTTCTTTAATTGAAATCATAACAGAAAATTGAGTTCCAAATTAGCTGTTATTTAACGCATACAAATGATTTTTTTTTTAAATATATTTTTTCAATGTATATTTTTAATAAAGAACATTTTGTTTTGTAATTCTTCTTTTTTTAATTTTATAAATTTTTCATATGATATTTTGAATCTAATAAAGTCCGCTGTATCACAATTGATTAACGTTAACTTTCAAATCATTACAATCCATATGATTTCAATCAATTTAATTTCATGTTATTTATATTATTTTTTATACAATTGCTGGCATATTGGATTGTAGTAGAGGCTAAAATTTATTGATTCATTAAACATAATTTAGGCTGTTAGAGTTTGGCAATAAAATTCCGTTAATACGCATGAACTAAGAAATAAAACGAGTTTGTTTTTTACTACTAATCTATAAGTACAGTCATAAATTAAAGTATTCGCCTTGGAAAAAGCTTTTGTATACTTAAAATTACAGTCGTGATGCTGTTTACTTTTCTAGCTGGGTGAGACCTCAGATTGTTCAGGGCCTTACTTGATAACTACAATATACTTTATTTACAAAACTTGCTTGGACTAAGTGCTCTTAAATATCTATTTAAAATAGATGTAGAACACTCTAGTACTGCCCGGGTACATCACCACTCGACTTTTGTGAGTTTCGGTTAACTTATTAAAATCGAACTTTTCGAATCGAAATGGGATGAAACCAAAAGTAAAGGAATGTTGACGTTCTGTCTAACAAAAAAATCATTAATAATTTGATATGTATTTTTATTATCCTAAAAAGTGTTACTATCTATTTTCACATAAAAGTCACGCTAGATGGCGCTGTGATAAACATTTTGCTATTTCTTGTAGATTGATTCTATAAAATAATTTTTTGATGTTGGCTTTATTGTAAAACATATTTCTAATGATATTACGAAGTACATTTTATTAATTCGTTACTATTACAAAAGTGGTATTTTTATAAAAAAAATTGTGTTTTGCCCCATTGACACCAGAGGCGATGCAACACTGCGTTATTAAAAACGTTTAAAAAACAGAGTTTTAAAAAGAATGGAGCTTTCCTCTATATTTTTTTCACCACCTCTCTTCTCTATTACTATCCTTTTCCTAAAGAAGTTAACACCTAGCAAATAGTAGTAGTAATTCTCTTTAAAAACATAGATTAAAAAAATTGTATGACAGTGCCATCTAGCCTGAGTCTTACGCAAAAACAAACATCAAAAATGGACCCCAGAAATAGTTAGATAGCAAAACTTACTTACAGACAAACGAAAGATTTTGAGGTTCGTATGTTCAAGCTAATACGATCTAAAAATACCCGAAAAATTCGTAAGATGACGTATTTTTTAAACTTCACTTTTCTACACTAACAGGTGTATATAAATATTTATATTATTTATATTTATGTCGTGACTTGCTCCCCGACAGTGTGCAAAACTCAAACACTTATAGAATATTTTCCATCGACCAATTGAGATTTGAGCATTTTAAAGAAATGTGCAAACATTCATATAATTGTGTGCGAACAAACAACTGTTTTGCACCCTACGTTGCATGAGGTTGTACTCGTATGCACCAGAGAATGACAAAATTGTCGTTTTAAGTAGTCTTGGAGTATTTGCCGTCAAACTACTATGATTGCGGACAGCTAAAAATAAACATACACATTTTTTTTAAACCGAATTACATATTAACTATAATTAACCAACAACTATATTTATACACATTTTTTAAATTATGCAGCACAAACGACAACAAATTAAACTTATAGACTGTATGCGCTACAATCATACGAATAAGTATAAAAATATTCTGACTATTAATTGGCTACACATGACTAATTTTATTTACGCACATATACATCATATTTTCAAACAGCAGCACATACACATCCACATATTTTCCATTTCATTTCCATTTTATAAACACATCATAAGTCACCGTATATATGGCCAATGATGAATAGCTATCCCGAGTAACTTGCGTATATATTTTTATCCGATTAAATATCCATAGAGAGAGAGAGTCAATGTGTTTGGTACGCATGTGCCTTTTCATGTTTATTTGTAGCCTATATTAGTTACTTAGCACAAACAAAGTTAAGATGCTCTTTTATCTTGAAATCGGCTATAGTCGTAGTAGAGAGAAAATATGTGAGCTGCGAATTGTTTGTGCTACACAGAAAAAATTATTGTTGATTTTTTTTTCAATTAAGTATTTGCTTAGAAAAAATTATATTTTGTATTTTTAATTGAATATAAGCTTCCTTTAATTGAATTTACTGCTTTATCAAAAAAGTGTTATCAAATAGAGCTTAACTCGGAATACTATGAAATGGTTAACAATTAGTACATATAAATTGTAAGTAAATAATGAAACTTTTGTTTTTATGTATGAAAATCAAGCTGTTTTTTATAGTATGCCACATTGTTTTAACAAAATATTTTCAATTCAAATACCCAATTAATCTTTTAATTGGTTTTGATATTTTATAATTTTGACATGCGTGGAATAAAAATAAAATATAAAATTAAAAAAAACAGAAATTCACTTTTTTCTCTTTTCTTGAGAAAAAGAAGCATATAATAAAAAGAAATACAAAATGATAGACCAAATATGGCTGATAAAGTTCGTACATTGGCGGTATTTGGGGTTCGATGCAAATGGTTTTGCGTGCACCATTCGAACTTGAAAAACCATACGGTGCATGAGTTAGGTTTATGGTACAATATACCAACGTTTCCATTTTTGGAAATTATTTATACATACACAGCATAATTTTTTACATTTTTATATTATTGAATTTTTTCTATATTTCAATTACTATTTTAATTGAATCTTTAAAAAAGTTTAATTAGTTTTTTAGATGAATCATCAAAAATATTTCGATTAATTTTTTTAATTGAATATTTTAAAATATTTCAATTAAATTTTAATTGAATCTTTAAAAAACCATCAATTAAATTTTTAATTAATGTAATATTTTTTTAATAAAAAATCTAAAAAAATTTCAATTAAAATGGATGAGTTAATACTACAATTTCCGTGATTGGTTGAAAACTAATTAATTTTTTAACTGAATCTTTGTATTTTTTAATTGAATCTTGTTTTTACTTTTTTCTGTGTACAATTATTATTATATGCAGTTGCTAAAATCAAGAGTATTTACTTGTGCATATTTTTTAGTGTACTTCATATCATTCTATGGTACAAATGTGTTCATAAACTGTAAGGCATGTCATCACTATAATTAATTAATTAAGTTAATACATTTGCAAGATCACGTTACCCAGATTATAACAAATGTTTTTATGATGAAATTCAAAGACGACAACTCTTATATAAAAAATTAAAAAATACAACTACTTTTGATTGTGACGGTATAATGTTATAAAATTTTTAGCCATACACATCGAGGTAACAAAACAAAAATAAATGGTTATTTTTATTACAGTTTCTTTTAAATTTCTTTCGATTTCATATTGCTAATGATTGCAGCAGGGGTTAGGCTATTAAAGTTTTTCTTACGGCTGTCAGCCTGCTCATATTTCCCCAAAAAGGTATATTGCTTGTTATAATCGTTTTGTTTTTTTTTCATATCTATGCAACAAATTCCAAATATTGTATTTTTATTTTAACGAATCTGATCACGTCTTTGTTGTTCTGGAAGATTAAATGTTACATTTGCAGCTTTTAAATGAGTTTCATAATCTCATTCTCTCCCTCTCTTTTAGGTTTATTTTTTTGAGTTTTGCCTATAAAAGTTTTGTAATAATACCGGCAAATTGTGTAAATGCAACGGTATGAGCTTATTGTTTTATTATTTGTCAACTTAGAAAATAAAAATGATATACAAAGGTAATTTTTAAAGTGTTGTTAATCTCAAAAGATTTTAGGGAGCGGTCTGGATATGCTTTCTAATTTTTTTTCGTTTCATATATGAACTATAACTATAGTTAACTTCAAGTTTACATATCACACTTGTTCTTCTAAAGAACGTAATTTAAAAATTCGCAGTAGGCGAAAAAAACTGTTTTTATATCTATTATATCATAAATGAGGGGGGGGGGGTGGTAAAGAGAAACAAACAAAACTTTATTTAGTGTTGAAAAATTTAAATAAAAACCAAATTTCCAAGTTGAACTTTCGTGCCGAAATATTTACTTTTTATGATTATATCTTCTCAACTTTCTGCCTATTGAAGGAAGACTATGTAATGGAAACTGGGCAAGAAGTTTGTTAAGATTTTCTGGGTTGGATTTAATGAGGCCAAAAAAAGTGCCACATCATAATACTGAATGAGTTTGATCTAAGTTAGCCTGTCTACAGGTTTTTGCGTTCATGGACTTAATGGACTTCATGGCAAAAACCTGATAAACACTTCTATTTCAAATTGGTTATTACCCAGCAAAAAAGTTCAAAAAAAGGTAATCGGGTTTGGAATTAAGCATTTTTGGTGGAAACTCTTCCCTAATGAATCACCAATTTAATGATTTTAACAGGGCGTGAGAGTAAAATAATCGATTCTTGAGAAGTATTTACTTATATTATTTGGCAAAAAAAAATTATTCTCCTCATTTAGCAATTTGTTCATCATTTTTATAATTTTTTTTTTAAATTTTAGGTAATGTGATTTGTAACCGATTAATGCAATTTGATAATCAGAAAAGTAAGTCATTATATGGCAAGTAGTTCTGATGGTAATTTTTTTGCTGGGTGTCAACAGGGGCTGTGCTGCTGGGGTTATTATCAAGTTTAAACTAGTTAGTGAATGTATGCTGGGTTTCCAACCGATGAATTAGCAAGATCGGGATCAGGATTGGCTCTACTCTGTATTTTAAAACGAAAGATAATGCTGTAAAATTTATATGTTATTAACATTACGATTAGGAATTTTTTTCAAGTATATCAAAAATCGGGTTCAGTATAAAACGAAAGCTTTATTGCCAAAGCTTAACATAAACAAATGAAAACTATTCTTGAGTATGAACAAACGGGTTGTAAGGGTCCTTATTGGAAGGAGTCTTGACGGTCTCCTGTAAAAAATTTTCATGTTTTTTTTGTAGCAATAGGGCAATAAAGCGCATCATACTTCGCTTTAAAATACGAGCTTGTTAAAAAGCATTAAACGTATATGAAGCAAACTACAGAAAAAAAAGTGATTTAATTGTGAGCAAAAATGTAGTGCTCCAAACCGAGAACACGCCATACAAAAATCAGCAGCGATATCAGCAGGTTTGTCAGCGTTACTTTTATTTTATAATAGTAAAAACCTGATTTTTTGAAGCAAAATTTTTGCTGGGTCATTTCTCGCTTAAAGAATCGGCAAAGACCATATTTGGGGGGAGGCGATGAGGCCGGCGAAACACTGAAATTCCTTATTTTTTGTTGCCTAAGCTTTCATTGCTATAGACTTCAGTGGCTAAGTAGCCGTTTTCTTGAATAACTCAAAGATATCACGGAGTATAAACTAGGGAAAATTAGCGGGTTATTCATGGGTATCAAGCGGATCAATTAAAAAGTATTAAGTCATGCCTTAAATATGAATTACCTATTTTGTGCCACAAATCTCGAAACTTGGCTTAAAAAAACAGAAAAGAGTCATGACTTTACTTAATTCTAATAGACAAATGCGTTACTTTTTAATGTTGTTCAACTTTTTAATTATAATAATAACATATTGCAAGCATTTCTATCGTTCTAAGAATTTAGCTTTGCTTTGTTTAATAAATCCCTTACAAAAATCCACAGCCAGATATGATTGATTCTGCTGGCTTAGTGCATAATTATAAGGCTGCTGTCACCCCTACAGCATTTTTGTTGTTGTTAAAAATGCTTGATAACCGTAGTTTTTGCTTAACCAGACATTCAAGTTAGTTTTCCTTCCTTTAAAGTCAACGCTGCAGCTAAATTTTTTTTTAGACAATTAACTAACGTGACTGTCAATCACATATTGTGCAAATGGGAATTGACCCAAGCAGGAAAAAAAACACCAAAGCAAAGAAGCAACAAAAAGTGTTAAAAGTTAAACTAAACAACAATGGACGTATAAAGGGAAAAAGTTGAAGCAGCCACAAAACAATTGCCGCATAATAATAATAATCAATAAGTGAATAATGTATTTTGGTTAGAACTACAAAAATAATAAATTAAACAAAAAAAATGTTTCCCCTGTATTAGCCACCACAAAAACTTCTGCTATGACAGGCCACAATACCACTATTCTAGTGTTAGATGTGTTAATCCCTTGAACATTTGTACATACTCGTACATACGTATGTATGTATGAATTTATGTAAACATGTCAGTAAATTTGTATGCATATGGCATAACATGAAAAGGGTTGTAGAATTAAAGTTCAAAAATAGCAACCAATTGATTTGCTCTGAAATATTCTTTGCCACATTTTTGTAAGGCCATCAGGGGATAGATACAAAAAAAAAGAGCAAAGAAATCCATCAATTGAAATTGAAGTGGAAAGAAAACTGGCAAACATGTTTTTGTTTGTTACAATTCCATATACACTCGTCTACAAATGACCACCTGTCGTCTAGTGTCTACTATAATTTTTATTTGTTTATGCTCTTCCTGATGTTACGAGTGTAGCCTTTCTTCTATTTCAACAGACACATTTCTCTGTGTCTGTGCCAATAATTGTGGATTGATGTGTCTGTTCCTATGAACAATATTGAAGTGTAACACATACTTTTAAAAGTGAAAGCTTAAGGAGATTGGTAACACAAGCATTTACACACACACACACACACACATACATATTGCTTATGTGTGTGTGTGGCAATGAATTGGCAATCAAAAACTTATTTCAAATAAGAACTTGTGAATGTATGTATGTATGTGTATACAAATACAGTGTGCCATTATTATATCCAAGGGAATAGCAAACAAAACTCCACCGCACTTTTTCATAGTTTACATATTCTAAATGAAGTAGACCAAGATTGAAGCCATCATCGGCATTATCAATGTACGACCTGGCGTATGATGATGAGACTTAGAATCTGTCGAAGGAAGACCCATACATTGTTCAGTGGCTTCTGTGGGTGTGCCCATACAAATGGCAGGCTCAAATAATATAATATATTTTTATAATAAAAGGAGAAAACAACAGCTGTTGCCATTATATTTGCAAAATAGTGGATGTTAAAGAGTTGATAAAAAATTTAGCATTGCTTGAAATAGTTTTATAAAGATGTCTATTGCTGGGCTTATGGCACAAAGTAGACCAGAGTTGTAAAAACTGACGTATGAAAAAAGCTAAAATCATTTGTGGTGCAGTCACTGCGAGAAAGGGACAACTGTAGTATATTTGTTATTAAGATGTTAACAAAATAATCAAAACAAACAAGAGAAAATCTGTATTTTGTGAAACGAACACGTGTACATACATACACATTTACAAAATTAAATTAAAGAATTTGTTGAATTGAATTAAAAAAATTGAATGTGAAATAGATTAATGGTATTAAAAAGTGATTTAAATTTGGTTACAAATCATTACTGATTTAACTTTAAGAATTTTCATTGAACAATTTTAATTTTTACCTTTTGTTTACAAAAATCACACAGCAAATGAGATCACAATGCATAAACTGAAAATACATTTGAACAAGTAAACGAAGTAGACAATTTTACAAAATTAAATGAAAGAATTTGTTGTGTTGACTCAAAAAACAAAATGCCAAATAGCTTTTTTTTGCTATTAAAAATTTTATTTGCTATTAGCAATTAAAAAATGTTTTAAAATGATTGCATATCTTATTTGAAGCATTTTCATTTAAAAATATCAATTTTACCATTTATTTGCAAAAATCGCCAAGCGAATGAGGTTACAAAGCGTAAAATGAAATTAAGCTAAAAAATGCCACCACGAAAGAAGGTTTAAAGAATGCGCAGTGACAGAGTGAGCGGGACCTCCGAAAACAAAAATTATTTTCCGTCTCGTGACATATCTGTATATCCTCTGTGCTTATGGTCTGGAGATTGTGAGCCGGCTTCTAGTACTTTTATATAGCATCGTAAGTTAAAAAATTCTCTGAAATATTTTAAAGCTCTCAATCCTTATTGTATGTTTCCTTTCTGTCCTTTTTCAAAAGATCTTAAATAAATACCCTTGAACGTTGACATAATGGGTTAATGTAATAATCAGAAATTCCACTTGGGTTTCTCTGAATACAGCGGAGTTCGAATCTTAACTTAAATATCCGATATAATTTAAAATTTAGAGTTGCTTTCGAACTTATCTACAATTGGTTCTATAAGTCTCAATAATCCATGTTGTAAAAGTTTAAGCAAATTTTTGAGCTTTGAAATATTTAATGACATGGGGATCTTTAAACTGTCCTTTGGTATAATATTTCGTGATCGCTTATTAGTTTTTGTTGTAACGAGTAAATTGTTATTGTTAAAATTTTATTTATAAATATAAAAACTGAATTCAGACTGCTTTACGTACATATCTTTATTTAATCATTCTGCTAATGTTTTACAGCTGAAAATGTATACAATAATCTCAAACGTTTCTTCATTCATATCACTAGTTTTTTGTTCTTAAATGTACGACTTTTTATAATTTTTATCAATGTTTATACTACAGCCGGCTGGTTATGGAATGATTGTTTAAATTCTTGTTTCGGTAATTTATTAAAGTTTTCTGCAAATAAGAATCAGAGAGAAAATGGTTGCAAATGTTTGCCTACTCGTCGTATCATCATTTGTATAGACACCAATTGCAACCTTTTTTTCTCTTGCCTCTTAAATGTCTGTTACTGTGTATGCATAAAAAGTCCACAAGTAGCAGGCACACACATACATGCATGCATGCATATAGCGCATGCATATAGTATACACATACCAATATGTATAAAAATGTTTAGAACCTGTACGTGTACAGACGTTATGTGACGTTACTAGACTGTCAATGATTGACATTTCATAGCAAATGACAGCTTAATACCCAACAGGCTAATAAAAATTTGTTTGTCTGTCTCCATGTTCGTACGCTAGTCTGACTGTCGCTTCGTGCTTCTATGCATACATGCATGTACATATACATATGTATATGAATGTCTGTCTGTCCATCTGTCCATCTAACTCTAACATTTGCAAGTGTTGACCGTCACTAAAACGTGTCTTATTTGTTATGCATTGGAAAAAAATTCAACTTTGGAAAAAAATTACGAATAAATGAAAACAGCAACAAATAAAATCAAGCAAAAAAAAATAAAAAAAACAAAACCAAGTAAAGCAGCCCATCAACAAAAACAATAAAAAATCGTCAACATTAATTTTCATGCAAGCCAATCTTCAAATGTTGGTGGTCAGAGTTTTAGTCGTTTGCCATGCAAGTATTTGAAAGAGTGAATAAAATTAATTTATTTGTAAGAAGGAAGTTGAAAAGCATTAATTAAATTGTATGTTTTGCCAATTATATTGCTGTTAAAAAATTAATTTAATGAAATACCATAACTGCCTTTCGGTTTAGTAAGAGATTTATGAAACAAATTTTCTATGAAAATTTGATTAGTAAACATTTACAAAATCAACACGTTTTTTATAAATTAGAACTTAAAACCTTTAAAAAATCGTCTAATCTTGTGTTCAATAGATTAAATAAAATAAAACAAAATAAAATAAAATAAGATAAAATAAAATAAAATAAAATAAAATAAAATAAAATAAAATAAAATAAAATAAAATAAAATAAAATAAAATAAAATAAAGTAAAATAAAATAAAATAAAATAAAATAAAATAAAATAAAATAAAATAAAATAAAATAAAATAAAATAAAATAAAATAAAATAAAATAAAATAAAATAAAATAAAATAAAACAAAATAAAATAAAATAAAATAAAATAAAATAAAATAAAATAAAATAAAATAAAATAAAATAAAATAAAATAAAATAAAATAAAGTAAAATAAAATAAAATAAAATAAAATAAAATAAAATAAAATAAAATAAATAAAAAAAATATTTATCTTTTAGTATTAATTTTTATTTATTTGCTTTTGAATTCTCAAGAAGCTCCCTAATTTTGTATTGAATTAAGAAAATAAAATTTAAGTAAAAAAATGTATATTTGAAACAGAGTAGTCAAATTTCGATTATGATTAGTTATCAATTATATTACATTTTAAAAAGAATTGTACTGATTATATAATTCCATTTAAAATAATTTTAGATAAATAATTGATTACGATTACTTATAATTGATAAGTAATTCAGATTAGTTTTCCGTTATTAGTAATCGTAATTAATTAGTAATCGTGCGAAACTGAATATAATCGTAATTTAATATTTACTTCACCTTTAAAAAAAGTAATCAAATTAGTAGTCAGTACGATTAATATTCATTACTTAAGCTATGATTTGAACCTTATTAATACTACCAACTTGTTCTAAAGTTTCCCTGTTAAAAATTATTACCTTTTCTTTTTAACCCCCGACTTAAAAAAGGGGTGTTATAAGTATGTAATGTGTGTCTGTGTATCTGTGTGTCTGTCCGTTCCACGCACAGACCAAACGGCCGAACCGATTTTGATTTAGTTTTTTCTGTTTGAAAGGTGACTTGCTAGAAAGGGTTCTTAGCCATGTTTTAAGAAAATTGGTCCAGCCGTTTAGAAAATATCACATCTTCTCTGGATATATTATGGGGTTTTTAAATTTTTAATTTTTGTTATTTTTATGTTAACGAGTAATAAACAAGAATTTCAATCCTTTACAATCTGCATTTTCAAGCCTACCATGGCTGTTTATGTTTTGCTGCTGCATAAAAGGCCACTATTTGTTCAATTGTATTGGTATTGCAATATGTATTTTAAGTCATACCTAAACACATAACACACTCACAACTTGCTTGTATAACTCTAGTCCAATACATATAGAAATTTGTCAATACCAATATATGTATGTACATGTAGACACACACATACACAAATATAGCAAGCAAAATATCACATTGACAATTGTTGCCCAGAGAGTATTGAAGTCATGTCGTTAATACTTGAAGTACTATTAGATACGCTACATTAAAGTTGATGTATCTTCAGGGAGGCCAATTAAAAAACATGAGTTTATATTGTCAAAGTATGATGAAAATGTTCGTTTGTTTCATTCGTTTGCAGTATAGAGAGAAGGCCCATAGTAATTCCACTACAGAGCGATGCTTGTTGGGGCAAGTATTTGCAGATAGTATGTGCCACTGCTATTGCTGTTGCTTTCCCTGTTGCCAGTTGTTGTGTACTCGTATTGCCTAGGATATTGTTGTTATAAATTGAATTTTAAATTATGCCACTAAAGTTTGAAACATGGTTATAGGAATTTGAGAGGGTCATTATTCATCAGTAGTTTCTTACTTCCTTTTTTTTCATTGAGGTGTTTTACGCTAAACTATTTTTTGTTAATTATATTTTCGATGTATTTTCGAGTGATTTGCTTGATACAGTCCACTAGGCATGTGGAATATGTCAAGCTGACATAATAAATAATTGGTGTTTATTATTTTTAGAGGAAAAATAGTATTTTTTTTAGCTTTCATAATCTTGAATGGAAATAAATGGTTGGTTAGGTTTAATACCATAAAACAAGAATTGTTGGTATTGCAAATAATCTGCCACAAGTCAATAGAGTGCATTCATAAAATATTATGATTTGTCTGATGGTATTTCGTGTATTTATTTCTGAAGTGATTGCTTTGCTGGAGATATAAGTAGAAGTTATATTAGAAAGTTAGAGACAATGATTATAAATTTTTAAAAGTTATTGAGAATGAATTCTTATTTGAAAATATATAAAAGAACAGTGCCATATAAATATACTCTTTGAGTATTGGCCGTCAAACAACTATGCGCACAGCTTACAATAATTAACACGCATTAACATTAAAACGAATTCTTAAACTAGGGAAAGGATTTTCATGTAAATACATGTTTTCTGTCATTGGTCGTAGATCAAGGTAAATAAAATATCTTTGCGAATTAACAAATTTGCGAAAAAATGGCATGATTTGTTAGTGCATATTTGTGCGTATTTTATAATAAATACATATTTTTGCATATTTCATCATAAATGTATATTTTCAATACATTTTTTATTTTTTTCTTGCTATAAACCAAATTTTGGCTTTTTTAATAGTTTAATAGACTTGTAGTTTTTACGACTGTGAAAAATTTACGAAAATTTTTTTTGATATGAATCGATATTCAAAAACACCGTATGACTCAAAGTTCAATACCTTGACGTAAGTCAAGAATATCAATTCCATTGAAAATTAAAAAAAGAAACAAGAGCATGATATAATAGCCCTTTTAAACCGCATTAATTTCATGTGGATATAAAGTGCTTTTGAAAGCTTCTTTGGGCGTTTCAGACTTTAATGAAAAATATCCAGTGATACGATACGGATACATTCTACAGCAACTAGATGGGAGACGTGGCAGAAGGCTGTCGGATACTATATTTCTATTAATACAATTGCACCAAAATATAAAAAATAACGTGTGCTTGAAGTGTACGTTAAAACAAAATTTTCATGCAAAAACTGGTTCTAACGTACACTTGAAGCACACGTTATTTTTTTTTTGCATATGGGGCAAGTTTTTTTACTTTAAAATTTCTATAATTTTTATAATAGAATTATAGTACCCGACAGCTTTCTGCCTAAATTGATATTTGTACACACATAGTATTGCTTTCTTGTTCACACTATATCCCAATTAGAGGCTTTCGTTACTTTAACACCTCAAGGTGAATTAATTGAAGATGCGGTAAAAAATAAATTAAAATATATGTAACAAATTGAGTCAATATACATAGTTCTAACAACGAAAACTTAGAAACTTAGAATGCACACCAATAACTTAATTTTTGTTACATAAAATTTTTTTCAAAAAAAATCGTCCAAGATTTACCTTTGACAATTTCAAAAGATACATTTAAAAGTAAATAAAAGTTAGACTGAACCTTACTCGTATTTTGTATTCCATATGATTTGACAAAATATTTGTTAAAAAAGCTTTGAAGCCGAGCTTTTTATATTTTTTTTTACGTTTTTAATGTCAAAATTTTTGCTAAGAAAGCAATGAAGCTGATTTTTTAAGTTTCTAATGTTCTTAAATGTTGAAAAAAATTTGATAAATGCATATTTTATTAGTTTTAAATATATATTTTTATATTTTTACTGCATATTTTATGTACATAAAACGTTATTTTAAATGCATGAAAATCCTTTCCCTACTTATAACTTATAAGCATTCAAGAATTTTGTTAATACACATTTTTTAAAATACGCACACAAACAACTATAACTAAAATGTATAGACTGTATGAGCTAAAATCATACCCATGAGTATAAAAATACTCTTGACTATTATTCGGCTACACATGTGAATATTCACATACCTATAAAGCTTGTTTTCAAACATCCAAAACACATTTTCCATTCCCTTTTGTATACACAAACAAAAAAAAGGTGGCGAATGATGAATAAATATTTTGAGTATCATGCCTATATATTTTTTGTCCAATTAAATATCCATAGCTTGAGTATAAGCATACTCAGTCTATGATTATGAGAGAGAAAGAGAGTCAATGTGCTTGATATGTAGAGATACTCTGGTGTAATGGAATCATAGTAGCTTAAGATTATATATGTGAGTATACAAATTGTTTGCGCTAAAATTATGACTATGCGCCGTTACTAAAATTAGGCATAATTAATTCTGATAGGGAATTCCGAAAACTTACTGTTAATAGCATCCATAGTGACTTTCATTTCGTAACTCTGCCTTGCCAAATTACCATGGAGACATATAGCGTTCAACAGCACGTGCATGAATGGATATGTTAACAAACAAAATAGATACAATCCATATTTAAACCCAGAGTGACCAATGTATTCCCAAAAAGCTACCTACTGTTGGTGTACATTTTGGACAGGCTGTCCATATTATATATTTGAGAACAAACTTAGCCAGGCCATCACTATTGACAGCGGGCTGCATGGACACGCATTGGACCTTTCTCGATAAACAATTTAAACTAATACAAAATTTCAGCGATATCGCTCAATAAATTTGTTTGATTTTAATTTAAAAATAGCAAGCACTTAATGAATAATACTATACAAGAAAAGTCTACTTCAAGGTTTTCTTAATTTTTTTTTTTAACTTAAATGTGCAATTATGTGAACAAAATTAAAGAAGAATCATTATATGAGTGTTGAAGTAGTATTTAAATAAAATAATTTTTAAGAATTTTTTCTCTGGCAATAGATTTGGTGACGAAAAGTTTGTATACAAACTACTGCCAACCCCTGTATGGCAACCAACATACAAATATTGAACGCTTATGTGTTCAACAGCAATATTATAGTAATTGTAAGGAAACGAATTTAGTAAAAGAAACAATAACAAAATATAGGAATATTTTATTAAAAAAAACAAGATAAAATTATCAATGAAATTTTTATTTGCTACAAAAAATTCAAGTGTAGAACTTAATTGATATTATTATTAAAAATTATTTAATTTTTTAATTGGTTGTACGATTCTAAAATTTAAAATCAAACAGTTTAAAAGGAAGATAACTTTGCACTTAAGAACACTAAAATTAAAATCATCTTAGAGAAAAGAATCTTTAGGAGCAAGTGTGTATTTATAGCTTAGTAACATAGTGAGTATCTTTTAAGTAATTTGGTAATCAGAGTTTGCAACAGAATTACAAATTTTTACCCTCCGACTACTATACTAAAATAGTGCCTACTGGCCAAGAGGACACTCAAAAAGTATAAATTTTATATGCACCGGTATAATCAATAAAAAAAATTGTTTTGAAGTTGATATAATGGTTGAGTATTTCTAGCAGCTATTATACACTAGTCAAAACCTTTATTGCTTATTAAAATAATTAACTCCTAATTAGCTGATAAGATACAATTCAAAATCACTCAAATAAAACAACTACTTGATAAAAAAAGAATTATATTAATTATTAGTACGTGATGAAGCTTAATTAAAAAAATAAATAAATAAATTTGCAGCTGTGCTTATATTATAATATCTACTTGAATAAAAAATTTTTAAAGCCATAACTGATTTAATAAGATATTTAACAACTGGAAAAAATGTAATTAATTGACCCAACACTTTGCATATTGAGGAAAACAAGTCATCACTCAGTAGTCATTCAAACATATTGAATATTACACAATTATGCAACGTCGCTTGGCATTACAATATAATATAAATTTATGAAAAATTTCCAACTTAAATAATTAAAAACTTTATTAAAACCAACAAAACCTACTCACATATACATACATACATACATACATCACATGTATAATACAATACACACAACAATACAATACAGAATAAATAACAAACACGTGGACACTTTCCGCTTTCAACTTGACAACAAGGAAACAGAAAATTGTTAGCATACTTTTGTGGGTGTCACAATATTTGCCACATCAGGTCCATTAGGGAATCATTTGAGGTTTTAAATGCTTTTCATAAATGTTTTATAAATTTATGAAAATAATATACAAATACATATACTGGCGGCAACAGATAAGAAACAAAAATGTCACAAGACTAACAAACACTTTAGAGAATTTTAATGTCTGTCCCTTTTTATGTGGGCATTATAGAAGGATGTGGGTAAATTTGGCAGACATACAATTTTAACTTTTCTTTTTGTTTTATTGTTATTATGTTAATTTTGAAAGTTAAGTTTATTTCTTACAATTTGGTTTTGTATAAATTTAGCCAATGGCCCAAGTAATTTTGAATTATAAGGCAGGTGTGAATGGTTAATGGGTCTGACTGCTTGTTTTTTTAGAAGTTTATAAAGAGCATCACAAAATTGAAAAGCCAACAAAACATTAAAATTCGAAATAGGAAAAAGGTGAATATTTTTTTAATGTTAATTAAATAATTGAAATTTTATTGTTTTATTTAAATTAATTCAATTTGTTATTGACTGCCATTAGCCAGGTTCTTAACGAATAAATCATTATTCGTGGAAATAAAGTGTATTTATATGTGTCAGTGTGTAATCCCCTTGAATTCATTTACATAATAAATATTCGATGGTTTTTCTTGGAATATTTATTTTCTTATTAAATAAGGTAAATTATGCTTTAAGTAGCATTTTGTTCATTTAAGCGTTATGAGAAGAAAACAATAACTATAATTTCCATTTCCCTATGGAAACAAAGAAATTTAATTATTACAGTGCAAAGGTCGGTTGGAAAAAAGTTCATTATTTCTCATTCACAACACTATAAAGTTCGTTTTTGAACACCCAATGTAGATTGTGGTTTTCAAAAGCATTACGGTAATATCAAAATTTAAAAAAAATCTGTTAAGGCTGCAAGTCATCTTAAGTTTTACCTAGACCCTCGTTTTTAGTCAGACACTTGACTTTTTTTAAACAACTTATAATATTGGGTGGAATAAAAATCCTCAATATCACAAAAAAAAATAGTTTTTAATTAATACTTTGAATTAAAAAAATTTATTTATAAAATTTATTTTAATTGTTATAGTAAGTTAAATAAATCAAGTATAAAAACATAATTTATTTTACACAACGGGTTGGTGCAAAATTAATTATTGTTCGATTATGGATGGCAACCGAACTTGTGATTTTAGGCACGAATTTCAATCAATACGCTTTATTAATTCAGTAAAATTGGTAGTTTATTCTGGCCAACATTTCAATTGTTGACTGCAATATTAAAATGTTTTTTAGTGTTTTATGTGTGCAAGTCTCTATCAGAGAATGAGTACACTCAAATAAAAATATATACGCAAGTAAATAACATTAAAATGCTACAACTAAAAGTAAAAAAGGCGCATGCGTATCAAATGCACTGACTCTCGCTCTCTCATACTTATAGTCTAAGTATGTTTATACTCAAGTTATGGATATTTAATAGGACTACAAAGTATACGCTTGATACTTGAAGTATCAAATATTGATTCACTCTTGAAAATTCCGTAAAAAGTATTTGTTAATCATTCGCCACCGTATAAATACCCAGCAAAAAATTTAAAAAAAGGTAATCGAGTTGGTGGAAGCACTTACCTACTGAATTTTTAACTTGATGATTTTAACAAGACTTGAGACTAAAATAATCGATTCTTGAGAAGTATTTACTTTTCTTTATTTGGCAAATTGTTTACGTAATCTATTTAATCTAAAAATTATTCTCCTCATTTAGCAACTTGTAAATCATTTTTTAAATTTTAGGTAATGTGATTTGTAAGCGAGTAATGAAATTTGGTAATCAGAAAAGTAAGTCATTATATGGCAAGTATTTTTTATGCTAATGAGTAATTTTTTTCTGGGTACATATATACATACATGTGCATATTAAATGGAATGGAAAATGTCTGGTTGTTTGAAAACATGTTTTGTGCATATGTGTAAATAAAATAACCCTGTATACACGCATATATAGCCGATTAATAGTCAGAGTATTTTTATACTCATGCGTATAATTTTAGCTCATACAGTCTATAAATTTTAGTTGATGTCGTTTGTGCTGAGTAATTAAAAAAGAAAAGTTTTATGCAAAATTTTAATTAATGCGTGTGTTTGGATATGAGCGTGTTTTTCACTTTTGTCTGTAATCAAAGTGTAGTTAAGACGGTACTTTTGTCATTCTCTTGTACCTATTTGATTGGCTCTAATAAATATATTTCTAACATCCTACTGTTATAATTTGATTGAATACCTGTTAGAGCAATTTTTTTTTATTGATCTCGTCCCAGTTCCAAGGTTTCAGTTCAGTTAGCAACTTCTCTCAAGTAACTAACAAAGCTCTGATATGAGAAAAACAATATATGGGCATTTCGCCGAGAAATGTCAGTTTTTATCGCGTGCGACAGCAAGCAATTAACCTTGTATTTCTGAACAACGTGACTCGATTTTTCTTAAAACTTTACCCAACTTAAGCTGAGTTTACATCTGGCATTTTTTGTGTGTCATTTGCCCAAAAAAGCGTAACCAACTAATTACTAATGAAAAACAGTTTGATTCAGACATATATTTATTGATTTAAACAGTTTGCAATCATGTTGGATTTTATAAAATTGTCTATTAATTATGTATGAAACTGTTTAATTTAATAAATACATGTCTGAATCAAAAATTTTTTCATTAGTAATTAGTTGGTTACCCAAGTATATAAATAAGTAAAAAAACTTCGTTTTCTTTGAAAAAACCAACATATTTGCTTTGTGTCGCGCGCTACAAAAAGTTGACATTCCTGTGGAAATGCCCATATGTGTTTTGTTGAAAGTTTCGGTTTCTGTCTCTGCTTATTAAACTCTAGTTAATCTTCACACACATTTTAAATGAAATTTTGTTAATAAGTTTATGTATTTCTAATGATTGAAAAATTAAAATGTATTTTAGTTACTTTCCTTTTGATTTTATTTTTGTTTCATTTGAATCACAAGTGATAACATTAATATTATTGGGTTTAAATTTCCTATCGAGCCTATTCATCGCACACGTTCTCATTAGTTGATAAATTAAGATTTCCTTTTTTCTTCTTCTTTGTATTCTGCAACATTTGCTCAAATGTCACCGTGGCAACGTGTTCACCTATTTTGAATTACTTGCCTGCCATGTCATAACTGTATGAAATTGTGGTTAAAAATTTCTGCCACTTGAAGCCGCATTAGTCATTAGTTATGTATCTGAAATTTTACTCATTTCCTAAAAATACACGTACCTAGAATTGTTCGTGTGTGTTTGGGTAACAATACAGGAATATTATTTTTGTTTTTTATTTTTTGAATATGTAAATGAGAAAGTTTCTTTCAGAAGTGGCATCATCTGTTAAATTCAAGCATTTTGAGTGTTTGATAAAAAGCCATTGTGTGTGTGGTATAAAAAGGGTTTAGACAAAAGAAATGTTAAGGAAATGTTGATCAATAAATATGAAATATATATAATATAATCTGTGTCTCTTTTTCAATAAAATTATTACCATTTAAAAAAATTATTATTCGACATATTGTCATTGTTCTATTATAAGTGAAGTTGAGGTCTACAGACTACTTGGTAAAGCACCATTGAAATGCATATAGGCATGCTTAGCTACAAACAAATAAATTTCATTCAGAACTATGTATTAACATTTACTGACTGGATTTTTTGCTACAGGCTCCTTATAGAACACCCTTTTTAGTTGTATACCTGCAAATATGTATACTTGTAATCATAGATAGAAATTAATTACACAAGTACTGCTGCATAATAGTGGTTTTTACTTTACACGGCATTTTATGTTACCAAAGTATGCAATTAAAAGCGAATAATAATGTATCTCTATGCCTCTATTTATGCTCATACTTAGGTGTGTGTGTATGCTGGTATATACATACATACATACATATAAATATATAAACATAAACATTTATGAAAATTGGAAGACAATAGAGTGTATGAGTTGATGTCGCTGTTATATATTTTTTTGCCGTACATACACCAGGTGCTCTAAAAGTGCCATTTGAAAAGTTCTCTTAAACTCCAAATTGAAGGCTATAAGCAGCAATAAATTTAAATTTTCCTACTACGTTATAATTTATAACATAGCTGAATACACATAAATAAAATAAACATCTGCTTTAAAAATTACTGCATAAATTAATCATGAGTGCACAACAAATATGTATCACTAGAAAAATGAATTTTTGATTTTCAATATACCGAAAGAAGTACATGAAAAAGAACACTGAATAAAATTTTTTTTGTCTAGATTAATAGACAAAAATAAAAAGATAAACTTTGTTACGCAGTGTTATCATATCACATTCTTGAATGCCATTTAAGTTAACTAACAACTAAAATTGGTATGATTAACTAAACGAATAGTTTGTTCATTTAATTGGTAAAAACAACTTTTATTTACAGTAAAATGTACAAATGGAAACGTTTAAATCAACCGTTCATATCAGTTTTTGTGGTTCGCTTTGTGTAAACATACAAATACTCACATTAAATTAACAAAAAGAATGGTAAATTTCAATAAATTTCTCATTTAAAACCAAAATTTTCAGTTATAAAATTGAAAAATTTGTCCAAACAACATTGGACACTAAATATTAAACGAATTAACACATACTTTTTTTTTTAATTAACTTATCTAAAATTATCATATTATAGAATAAAATGTCTACAATATGGTAACACTAAAATTTAGAACAAACAAAAAAAAAACGAAAGAAATGTAGCTTTACTTTGAATCGGTTTTGCTCGAAAACAACCGAAAGGTTCTAAGTTATATATTTGTTAAAATTACTTACTTAACACCCGTCAAGAGGTTTACTTCAGTAGTCTTGCCTACCCAATTGTACTTAAAATCTATTTACTTATCTAATTAAATCACAAGTGAATTCTAAATAAACCCTGAAGAAGAAAAGAACTTTCATCGCTTTTTTTTAAACTGGTTAACTGAAAGGAAAGGTGAGCATTTATTACCCCAATTACTCCCACAACTCAGTCCAAGAAATTAATTGATTTCTTTTCATCCATTTAACCCCAATAATCATAATTGCCTTTACGAGCGATTATGATTATTATCTCAACTATAGATTGACCCTTTACTCTACATTCCCCTCACCAGAGTCACATCTATAGAAGAGATTTAGTAATAATAACACATATTATTCAAAATTAAAAAAATTTTTTTTTCTGATTTACGTTTGGCTGTTAACTTGGTTGTTTCAACTAAAAGCTTTTGTTTTTTTAAAGAAATAATTTACACTTTTAATTTAGTAATTATTTCAAATTAAGTCTTCCAACCAAGCATATATTGTCTTATAAAAGTCGCAACTAAAATTTGCACTAAAAATATAATAACAACTTTATGTTGGTTAGTTTAACCAACAAAAAAAATTATTAAATTATTAATTGAAATTTTAACATATAATAACGTTAAAATGTTGATTTTTTCTTATTTTTTTTACTAATAGGCAGATTTTGTATAAAATTTCGTTTCTAATCGTTTCAAATTTGTATGAAAAATAACGAAAATTCGTTTCAAAAAATATTTTTTCCATACAAATTTTCCATACGTTTCTATTTATAAAATTTGGCCTTAAATATAAAGCTAATTACTCTAATTACGTAACGTGATAAAGGGTAGACTTTTCTAGGGAAATGCCCATATGATAAACAGACACAAAAGCATCTAAACTAATTTTGATATTTTTCACTAAGAAAATATTTTAGAGGAATTTAAGCAAACATTACTTAAGCTGTCTTTACACGGTAATACAAAGTATTACGACTTTGTAGAATGAAAATATTTTGAAATTCTCTCCGTACTTAAAGAAAAGAGAACAAGAGTGTTTTGCAGGTATTTTTCGTGTTTACACTGATACTATAAGTAAAATGCAAGCAAATACATATATTGAACTGTTAAGTTAATAAAAACTGGACAATTGTTCAAACAAAAATTTGTACTAATAAAACTGAATATTGGAGAAAACATTTTATTATTTCAATGTAATTTTACTACAAAATATAATTTTTTTGTTCATATAGGTTTGTTTATTGTTTGTTTGGTTTTGCTTCTACCATCAGCTACTTGATGGTTGTAGTTGTACAATATTTACAAAAACAACATGAAAATTTCCTGAGTTGATTTTGGTTGCTTCTACAAAAGTGTTAACACCTTAAATAGATACCAATGTTTACTTTGAAATACACCTCTGGTGTGATGAAAATACTTAAGTTTCTAAAATGGTTTAGAAAACAAAACATTTACCGACCGCTTGTCAAATTTTCTATCCGTATTCTTTCCTACTCGATACATTTTGCGTTTACATGATAAGATTTTGTATAATCTACCGCATTTTTTGACATGTCGTAATACATTGTATTACTATGTAAAGACAGCTTTAAGACCTATCGCATGCAATAGTTATAATATCCTTAAAAACTCCATACAAAAAAATTTAAGAGCACTTTTAGTTCCGTCCTCATATTAAAATTTATTATATTCACTTGCATAACTGTACTTAACTATTATTTATAGTTGCGTTTAAAGTGCACATATACACACACACACACACATACACATAAGCCTATTGTATGTACATATATGTTCTGTACTTTATATCTTCTTTTATGCTCTCCAAAAGCATCACTGATGAGGTTGTTTTGTTAATGATGTTGTTGTGTAACTAAAAATCCTCTTAATTTCATAAGAGCTAATAAGTATTTGGAAACTAATACAACCTCCAAAACAACACACATCCACTTCAGATTGCACACTCTAAATAACAGCTTGGCTGTTTATAACTGCCAAATTAGGAAGCACAACTTTAGAAATTATATAAATAAATATTTGTGTTTTGAATTGTTCTGTTTAATGAGAAATTCATTAAATTTTAAGTTGTAGCAATTAAAAAAAAGGAAATCTATGCACCAAATGACAGTAGGACTTGTAAAATCTTTGAAAGGCCCCGCTGGGAAGAACTAACACATTTTTAATAATTTTAACAGCTGGACTTTTTATTTTGATTTCATAAAAAAATTTAAAACAATAAATTGTATAAACCTTTAAGAACACTTTATTATTAATGCATGCATGGCGGTTAGTACGCGTTTGTAAAAACGAAAATGAAATTTTATATTCCTGTCAATCAGACTTCTTAACTCCTCTTTTTATACTCGCTTAAGAGTGGCGGAAAAACTTTTAATTTATTATAATTTAGTCAATTTCTCTTTGGCTGTGATGAACTTTTGTACAGAGATAATTTAATAAAATGATTTCTGCCAGTATATGTATGTATATGGAAATTGTTTTCCTGTGTCACAAACTCACCTTCTTTTTGTATAGAAATTCGTGTATCGAAATAAAATATTATTATTTATATCGTTTCCTTTTCTTTTTTATTCTTATTCTTTTTTTTAGCACGCACCGAGGATGCTGAGGTAATTGATGGACCAAGACGTGATGCAACGCGAGCTGATGATGACGATTCAGCTGGTGACGATGGTGATTTTACAAATTTTAAAGGTGTCATCGATACCGGCTCAGGATATCCTTTTCTACAACCCAATCCATCGGTGATACGTGTCGGTTTCTTTGATTCATTTGATGGTGAGTGTATTTAACTGTATTTAATTGACAATTATTAACATACACAACAGACGAAGAAAAATAAATTCTACATGTTAATTGCACAGTGGGTATTTTTCATAAAATAAATAGGGAAAATATACGAAATGGTATATAATAGTCAAATTTGGAATATGAGAAAAAAACATTACCTGGCGTTTAAACAATGGGAATTTTTCATAAAATATGAAATGAAAATATAAAGAAAGCAGGGATCGCAAATAACGAAAAAATTACACTAATAGAGCAGTGCTACGTGCAAAAGAAATATACTAGGGTATTCATTCGGTTAACCGTTAATCAGTTAACGGGTTAATTACTACCTGATTAACTAATAGGTTAATTTAAAATTGGCTTTTATCTATTAACGGTTATTAAGAACACATTTTAAAATTTTTTTGTATTATTATAACGAATTTTTTGTATGTTTAACTATTTGTTTCTTCTAGTATACAAAGGGTATGTGTTAAAAAATTATCTTCTACACAAACAACGAAGTATGTTCAGTGATTTTAACTCAAATAAAACTTTAAAATCTTTCGACGTGGCTACAAAAGAGTTTAATGAAGACTCTGCTACTCTAATTGAACTAGTTAGAGGAATTATTAAGTTTTTGTTTAATAATTTAATAACAGACAACAGTACTGTTCCCAACGATTTAATTAATAATTGGATTTAATATGAGACGAAGTAAATTATTTTGTACCTACACTCTGAAATATTTTCTTCTAGCAACAGTGTTTTAAAGTACAAAAAAGAAAACTAAGAAATTCAGAAATAAACTTTTTTTAGTATGAACCAGATGATGACCCGCCATCAAAAAAACTATCGATAGTAATGCAAGAAATATTCTAAAACATTAACCGAAGCAACTAGAAGTGTTAAGAATTTGAAAAAAATAAATAAAACAGGACTCTAATGTTATAATTAGGGATGTAACAAATACCGATACCGATTTTGATATATCGGCGATATTTCTGATTTGCCAATATATCGATATCGGCGATATTTTATTGTCGATACGGCGATACTCCTTAAACTTTTTAGAGCTGTTTTGAACAAACTATTTAATTTTCAATTATTTTTTTTTTGCATAAAAACTAAAAGAAATAATATATTAAAAGCCGAACATAATGTCTAAACGGAAAAATTAAACGTTTCTTTTGTTTTGCTTTGCACCATAGTAGTGAAATGTTCTTTCAATCCTCAATCATGTATGTACTAAAAAAAATAATAAAGGTATTCACGTCAATTTTTGCAACTGTGCAAAAAAGCATAATTGCACTCTCTGACGTGAGCAACCCATTTTGTTTAGTTGTCTATAAAGCAACACAATATGTGCAAAGATATATCGTACTCGTATGTTTCTTAATTGTTAAAAGAGTTTGTTTAAATGCTAAAACAAAGTGTTGGAACTTTGCTTATTAATTTTGTAATTAATTCAAAAATAAAAATATCAATATTAATAATATTGGTATTATTTAACAAAATTCAAATAACAATTTAAGGCATACATAGGTCCTTTGAATATAGCAAAATTATGTATTTGTGATCTTAAAATCAAATTTAAAGATTTCTTTACAATTTCTAGCTATGAATTTTAAAAAAAATTATAATATTTAAATTACTTTATTTGTACCGAAAACATCTTCAACCACTTGTTTTTTTTCATTTAAAAGAAATTCATTCAGGTATTTCTGCGTTGTGATTTGATGTATGGTTGATTTTTTAAGTACTTTTTGCAAATTTTTTTTTGATTGGCAATCCCATAAAAAGTTGCACAACTTGGTGAAATTTACCCTGATAATATTGCACTTACTCAGACCCTGACAACTTTTGTGCAAACTAATTTTCTATATGGTTGTTGTTATATTTTTTGAAAATTTTGCAATTTTGCTTTTTCGCACCAGTGCAACTTTTGACGTGAATACCTTTAATTTGTTTTTGTTAGTTTCAGGATGTATTTAAATGTCAATTTTACACATAAATAATCTCTTATGGTCTAATTCATAAAAAATACTTTAGGTTTATTACAGGTTTATTTGACATATTTCTATGAGAAATTTGTCAAATAAGCGCTTAATAAACCTGAAATGTTTCTTATGAATAAGGCAGTTACACTATAATTTTGTATGATAAAAGGTTTTATTAACTTTAACTTGAGTTCAGTTTCAATATTCGTATCGGTATCGGAATCGGTATCGGCGATATTTCTTTTTGAGTATCGGTATTGGTATCGGATCGGCGAAACAGCGTATCGTTACATCCCTAGTTATAATGAACTATTTTATATGTTTAGAGGAATCCAGGAAAAAACTGAGAAACCAGATATTCTATATTATGGAGTGCTTTCGATTTGCTCAACATCTACATAAAGTTAAAGGATATTTCCAAGTAAAATCTTATCAAAACTAATTTGCTTAAATCCTAAACACTTACAGCAAATTACTACTCTGAAAGATTATGTTAGAATATCTCTTTAAACTATTGATTTGATTGTTTAAGAATTTTTATGTGTTTTTTTTTGTTTAGTAATAAATTCAAATCAATAGATAATTTATGCACTTTTATTTGTTCAAAGTACTTGATTGTTGGGACAACTTTATTAATCGGTTAACCGATTAATACCAAAAGTTAACCGATTATTAACCTCGATTAATTAATCGAGGGACTAACCGATTAAAGCAAAACCCCGATTAAATAAATACCCTAGAATATTCCAAGATACTCCATGTTACGAGTACATGGACAGATCTAGTGATTTTTATTTCTTTTATTTTTATTTTTTATTTCTTTTGATTTTTATTAAATTATTTTTTTATTTATATTTATTCCTCAGAAAATAACAAGTATGCTCTAATTCAGCAAAAAGATTTAGGACGTTTTTTTTTGTATATGAAAAAATAACTATTGAATATAATGTTTAGAACAAAATCATTAAACAACTACACGAACCTTCTAGCATAGACAATAAATAATTATTGTTTTAAAGAAGACAAGACGATACAATCGTCGAACAGAATTAGGGCATTACTTTTTGATTTTTATTTGTTTGCTCAAAAAAAATTTTAATTTTTAAAATAATTAAACTATATATAAAATGTAAATTTAATTTAACATACTCTTGCGATAAATTAAATTTTAAAATAGGTAATATTAATATTGGAAAAATTTTAAGAATTAAGCAAAAAAAAAACAAAAAATCAAACTGTTATTTTCTGAGGAATTAATAAAAAATCAAGAAATAGTTAATGATTAAAAATATTTTTTTTCCAAAAAAAAGTGTTCAATAGTAAAAGTTTGGATTTTTGAGAAATTGAGAAACTTGTAAATTTTTGTATATCATTTGCAAAAAATTTTAGTTTATAGGTGAGCTTTGTGTAGGAACTTCTTCGATGAAAAAAATAAAATAAAATTACTAAAAAGAATAATATGTCTTAATATTTTTCTGTAACTGCATAAGAGAAGTATCGTTTTATATGTGGAATGACTGGACTTTGAGTATAATATTATCTAAAACGAAATGAATTTAGTATTAATTTCAATAGGAAAATTTATATACTTCAATATTCAGAGAGAAACAAGCAAACAAACAAACAAGCAACAAGGTTGCAAGGTCGTGCAATTTGAAAGATGTCAATTATTTCTTGTGGTGTCACATAAAGTCACTAGTTTATGCTAATTAAGCAGCTACAATTAACGAATCGGAGGACAACATAGTTTGTGCTGACTATTCGTGATATGGAACCTTTACTGCTCGGAAAAGTGTCCCCACGTAAATTCTTTCACGCTGAATTTTAGTAAAAATATTGCTTTACTAGAAAGTAACGTAACTGCAGATACTTCCCTAAACGATTGGGCCTTCTCCCAAGACTGTTGCCTTGTTCACTTTATTGAAAAATTGCATGACAGAGCATCTCGGTATCTACATTGAAATATTTTTTTTTGGATTTAAAAAAGATATTTTCCACTGTATATTGCTACCATTCTGCATCTGAATCGAATACTGTTTATCTGCAGTTGTAGTGACGTGTTAACACTGTTTAAACCACTAAAACTGTTATATTTATATCAGCGATATAAACGAGAAAAGAAAGGGAGGGAGAGACACAATACTCGTAACATAAATATGTAAAAACAGAAGTACATTCATTCGTTGTAGGTGGTGGCCAGTGGAAAGTAAGTGAAGTCTACTTGAGTATTTACGTATACAATTTAATTTTGACCTTTGTAAAGCATATGGGTAGCTAAGCTTCGTAGCCGGTTACTTCTCTTATTCTTTAGTTATTTATAAACTTGGCGTTCGTACGTGATTGTAAATGTGTAAACCTGTGTAGGTGCTTAAACTTTTAACCGCCTGTTTGGGTGAATATGTCTGAATGTTTGTGTGTGTGTAAATTCCATTGACTGTGTTGAATGTCTGCTTGTGCAATAAAATGCGAATTAATTAAAATTTTATGTTGCGTTAAATTGTCACCTCACAATGTGCAAATGTTGCAGGTTGTCAACGTACGATTTTGCAACATTAAATCCCATACTCTGCCAGCTATGTCTCTGGTTTGACTTAATACACCAGCACTAAAGTCTCCAGCATCCACAAGTAGTTGTGTAGTGTATGTACACGCCAATATAGTTAACTGCCAGCAACAAACAGTCGCTATCAGGCTTATGTATTCGTATGTTTGTACACATATGTACTTACATATGTACGTATGTATATATGTATGTTTATACAGTCTCCAAGTTGCCATTGAAGTTTCAGTTATTGTTGCATTTAATGTATTTTTATTTATTTTATATTCCCTTTTTTCAGCTTTTATTACATATGTATATGTATACACTTTGCTCTTTCGCACATTTTTGTGTCCTTTTTTTAATTGCTTATTATTATTGTTTTTAACAGCTCTCAGACATATAGACAAGTGCTGCTTATTGAATTTCATGTTGCGAAATTAATTATATCGATATATTTGTTATTGTAATCAATTTTTTTTTGTGTTATAGTAGAGTATTTTCTTTTCATTTTCCCTCTTTCTCCAAATTAATTGCTGTTAAATGTTAAATGCTTTTTGTATATTTTCATTATTCAGTCATAATATTTGCATAATTTTTTTCCAAATTAAATTTAAATATTTAAATATATAATAGACCATTATATGTTAATAAATAATTTTTTTTGTCATTAAACTCTGCTTTTACACCTTGAATACTTACAAAAGGCTATTAAAATGTTTATTTTTTATTTGTTTCGAGTGTGTGGCGTATGAGCAATGTTGATTTTTTCCTTGTCAAATAAGGCGTATGATTAATTTTCTTGTGATAATTTCTGGTGGTTTATGGTGCGTATGATGTATGAGTAGTGTTATTGTGTATCAGTTAATTTACTGCTAATAAAAAAAATGTAGTTAAGTACGATCAGAGTTGCCGTTAGAAATTTTTAGAAAGTGGAACAAAAGCTCGTTTAATAAAACAACAAAGACGCATAAAAAAGGCTTTTTATTAAATAAAATTCGCACAACTTTATTTAATAGTTTTTATTAAAAAAATTTAAAAACACGAAATAACAACTAAGAAAAACAAAACAAAACAACATTTATTGTTGCAAAAGCCATTTTATTTATTGTTGCAAAAGCAATTTTAATTTCATTGCATACCCACATAAATTAAAAAAAACTAACTAAAACTTTTTCTAAATTTGAGTAAAAAAAATTGTCGTATGGCGCCAAAGCTGGTTTTTACTTGAAACCAGTAAGATATTTACTAACTTTCTAGTTCATTAATGAACTAGTTTATAGGAATTATAATTTTATATTTAATTAAAATGTTTCTAAAATTAGATAAAATGTTCCCATCAAATTCGGTACTTATTTTTATTTTTAATTAAATTCTGTAGCACACGATATGTTATTTGTATTCATATTATATTTTTAATTAATTCACCATACATACATATAAATTCCTTGAGATAAGAGAGATAAGTATGGATCAACAACTTTCTGACTGATAGGCAAGCATTCTAACCAATTGCCTAACAGGGCAGCCTGAAATTTTTGAGTTTTAAAATTTTATTTTATATACAAAAAAATATATTTCAAGTTCAAATATTCCTCGGAAATATGAAAAATTTACTTAAATTTTTTGCTTAATGCAAATAAAAGATATATTCTATAATTTAAAGAAAAAATGCTTAAAACCGGTAAATATTTTTCTAAAATTTAGAATACCTTTTTATATCTTTCAAGTTAGTCAAATGATGAGGAACTAATCAGGAGGAAGACATTCCCTAAAATTAATTTTTTGATTTAAAACGAGATTGACTTCTTCTTAGAATGCAAGTTCCCTAAACTTTTAACCATTTTCTTACTTTTGGTAATTATTTCCTTTGAGCCAGTAAACTTGTCCTTGAATGTGATAGTTTTTGTGTGTATTTTTATGAACTATTTTTAAGGATATGAACTTTTTTATTTTTTACTCATATTAAGTAATTTTTATTAGAATCTTGTAAAACTTTACTGCAACTTATAAAAAATTACTTAAACTTATAAAATTTTTTAAATTAAATTTAGTAAACTTTTTTCCTTAATAATAGTATATGTCTTTTTTTTAGTGTACATCAGTGTTGCCATACGATGAAGGAAAAACTGTCCATTAAAATTAAGTGTATAAAAATAAAGAAAAATCAAAAATTTAATTTTTTTGTGCTTTTCATACCAATTTTTCAACGAAGAAATGAACAAACAAATGTTTGTTGTTTTGCTTTCACGATTTTTGTAACTTGTTTCAAAAAATTGTGTTCATATTTTTGCTTTCCATATAAAATACACTTTGTTGAGCTGTTTTATACGAATATGAATGAGTGCGTGTATAAGCTTGTTAGTCATATAAAATTTTATCATCGGAAAAACATTAATTACTGATGGTTTGAAGAATTAAGAAATTTGCACAAAAGTAAAAAAGCAGAAGCCAAAAACTCTTAAAACTGATCATATAAATAAAAACTGGTTATTTAAACAAAAAAGTGCATGATTGCTCAAAAATTGAAAAAGACTGCAAAATGCAAATAAATTTTCAAATTTGGGAACGCTGATCCATATATGTATAAATTAATAAATTAATTTACTTAGGGCCTAATTCATAAAAAATATTTATATTTTATAAAAGGCTTATTTATCAAATTTCCATAGAAAATTTGTTTCATAAAACTCTTATTAAACAGAAATATTTTTTATATGAATAAGGCAATTAAATTCTACTTTTATTTACGTTATCGCCACCAGGAAAGATGAATTATTTAAAAAAACACAAATATATTTATTCTTCAAAGATTTATTTCTACTTTTGAAAAACATTAGACTTTATTTACTTTTGTAAAAATATTAAGATTTCTCGAATATCTTCTTTATCTTAATGTATCAAACCACAATATAAAAAATGTTGTTAAATGAAAAAAAACCAAATAATGTCTTGATTGCTTTTGATATTATTATGATGATACCAGGAAAAAACGCTTTTCATCACATTGACGATGTTTTGTAAAATAAAACAAGGAAATTTTCAATGCATTGATAACATTTGTTTTGTAGGTGACTCCACAAAAAGGGCGAAAAATCTCAATAAAATTAAAAAATTCGAAAAACTTGCTAAGCATTAAAAAGAGCCACAAAAAGTAACAGACCGTTAAAAAAGGGTACAATATTCCTGAATATGATGATAACATCAAAAATGGTGTCCTAAAATTAACACATTATTTGAATTAAATCGAAAACACAGTTTAATGCTATAAACACAATTGGGACGAACGACGAATTTTCGGACGGAAATTCTGACGTCTCATTGGCTAGTAAAATTCAGATGTAGAACTATTGGACACACAAACACTCACATTTCATATTTGCTTCTCTCTTCGCTTTATTTTGTTTTTATTTTAGTAGCTTTTAAACAACAACATTTAATTTTTTTTTAAATCTCTTTGAGTAAATTAATTACAGGGCTGCCAACTACAAAAAAATTTATACATTTTTTGCAGGAAATTTCAAATTTCACATGTGATACAGACTTGGTAACGTTTGCGAAGCGACTACTACGTCATCAAACGGAAAATCATGCGCAAGGCATAATCTTTATTTTATTATTATTGCACACAACAACCAACTTTATCAATTATGATAGAGGAGTTCGGTGAGTAAATTCGTCGTTATTGTGCTTCACACGACGAATTTACGCAGCGAATGCTTATCGACGAACTCGTGGAGGTGGACGAATTTCGTCGTTCGATCTTTTTTAAAGCATTACTGTATTGACTGTTATTTTTTATTGAATCTTAAAGTACATAAAATAGGGTTATTTATAGAATGACAGATCTTGCACATGGCCTCAACGATTTTGTATATACACACGCACTCGTTTTACAAAATTTTCAATAACCATTTTGCATAAATGTGGCTGAATTTCATTGATGCAGCATTGATATAGTCCTATGATTTCAAATAATCTCATAAAGAGAAATCGTTTGGTGTTAAATCACAGGATAAAGGGGGCCAATTCTGATCACCGAAACGAAAGAGGGAGAGAGAGAGCACGATCCGGAAATGTCTCATGCAGTAAATGAATTGATTCACAGATTATATGGCATGTGTCACTGTCTTCTTAAAACCATATTTTGGACACATAAATATCATCCAATTCCGACAGAAAGAACTTTGTTATCATGTCGCGCCAGTAACAATCACTGCTTGATCAGCCTAATTTTCAAGAAATATGCTCCAATTATACTTCCAGCAAAAATTTTTAAGGTACAAAGTGGTTTGAATGAGGTATTTAAGGTGACATGTTTAAATTGTATTGTTCTGTTTACAAAAGTTATTCAGCTTTACCGCCAAATATTGTTTGCAAAAAGTCAAGAAAATATTTTTTGCTTAATTCGTGCAACATAAAAGTGCACGCAGAAATGATTGTTTTTGTATAAAATGTTTACAAGATCTGTTCGGTAGACTCTTAGCTACATTATTGAGATAAATAGTTTAGAGCTTTCAATAAGCCTAAAGTAGCTGTTGGCCAAATACAGTAGACGTAATTTGTTTAAGGGTGAACTGATTTTTTTAAATTTTTGTAGGCCCATAACAATTTTTTTTAGCTGAAATCGCTAAGAGGGTCTTACTACCCTTTGATACTACTATCGAACCTATACTGTCTAGTCCGTATGGTTTTAAAAAATTCCTATTAATGTACAAACACTATAAAAATACTTGATATAACAACACTATAAGAATACTTAAATAGCTTATCAAATACATTATAAAATACTGCGTATTGTCAAAAATAACAGCCCTTTTATTCCCTTAAACTAATTTTCCATGCCACTAATTAAACAAAAAACTTTCAACATTGTATCTGTCATATTTATTCTGCACCATTTGCTAAAGACACTTCTACACAGAAATTTAAAATGATGTCAAGAAAAAAGAAAACAATGCTGGCATGTGTACGTGCGTGCATGAATGTTGATTTAAAACCACTAATAGCATTTTCTAATGTCATTGTAGAAGTCAACGTTTCTAATATTCTTGTTAATGTCTACTTTGCTAAACATAAGCAATTTTCTACTAAGGCACTGTTGCGTTTTCTCTGTCTCATTTACCTTGAAATTAATAGTATAAGGTTTCACAAAGACGTTTGTAGTTTTAGAAAAAAAAATTAAAATTAAAACAAAACACACATTTAGTTTTGTACTAATTCAAACATGTAACATGACAAAATGGTTATTGAAAGTATGCCAAAACGATGTAAATGAAAAATTCAAAAACATAGAAAATAAAGGTGTTGCTTATTATGAAGTATTTATGCTAAATATGCGTAAATCTATGAGCTTAAATAAACAGGAAAACAAATTAAACAAACAGTGGCAGCAAAAGTGTGTAATAGTTTTAACAAGTCTTAATTATAATAGAATAAATATAAGTGTGTGCACATAGAAAAATTGTATGTGTATATATTTATTTTTATTTTTTTTTGAATTCTTTGACTTAAGCACTTTATTTTCCCATACAGCTTTAAAAAATGTTTCTTCAGTAACAAAAACTTTGTCCATATTTTCTGCAATAAAACAATAAAAGCTTGATAAATTCACTTGTTAAATACATATGAAAAAACACACACTAAATCATATTTCTAAATGCTCTCCAAGGATTAATAAATTTAATTCATAATTGTGCAGCATCTAAATTATGAAACAAAACAAAAGAATAGCAATAATTTAATTTTGACTATTTAAAATCAATATTGAGGCAAGAAAAAACAAAACAAAAAATAACCATCATTGTATTATTTCAAAACTCTTCCCCAAAAAACAAATCATATATCATGATCTTTGTACAAGTGTTAGTGAATGTATAAACTTTTATTCTCTACGGTCAAACTATAAACGTACGCACGCACATGTGCGTCCGCACTCATGTTGTTTGTATTGCTTTACTTATGGCAAATTTAATCAGTGATGCACACTTTTTGAAAAACAAAAAACGCCTTAAATAGGATTGGAGCAAATTGGGTTTATATTTGCGTAGCTTAATGCGTGAGTACAACGCATTATTAGAAACTAAGCGGTAATGTAAACATTAGAACGCGCTCCTTTGTCGGAATTATGTAGCAGAATCATCGGCGAATTAAAATAACTAATGAAATGGCTACTAAACTACCTTCCATTCGGTAATATATCAAGAAGTTAAAAAAACTGCCAAAAACGCTGGAAAACTAATGACAAAAGTCATTAAAAGCAGAAAAAAGTGAACAGTGTTAATCAGTCTGTAAGTGAGGCTGTCTGTAAATGTGATTAAAAAATTTGTGATGTTGCTGCTTGAATGTACATACATGCATACCTACATAAGTTGTATGTATGCTCTTTTATTTTTCTGTGCACATACAAACGCACACATGCATTGACATTAGTTTCAGGCTGCTCAAAGTGGCATTGAAGTGCCGAACATAAATCACCATTTTATACAAATGAATACACATACACTTATACATTTCTCTTGGTTTGCTCTCTGTGGACAGCTCTGCATTAGTTGTGTGCACTTGATTAAAAAAAAAACCTCCCTTAAACACATAAAAGGTTACCATCAACATCTCACACACACACACACACACACACTCACACACTCAAACGTACAATACACAAAATAACAAGCATACAGGTATCAACACTACTTCTTTTGGTTGTTTATTACGTAGAAGAAGTCTTCGCGACTCGCTTGTTAAAACTCATATACATATATGGACATAAATTCATACATATATGGACATCGTGCTCCGCTTATTCTCTGACAGCATTTATTATTGGTTTAGTATAATACATGTCACCAAAATACATTTAAAAAACAAGACGTATATAATTACATTTCAAGACAGCTTACGCAGGTCTCTATTGAATGTTAATGTTGAAACAATTCGTTTAAAAATTAAAAATAAAACACTTAAAAAAAAAAAAAAAATAGGAAGGTTTTAATAAGTGAAAGTACGCTGGTAGAAATTGTGACTTTTGCAAAAAAAAAAAAAATATATACCACCACACCACTGTAAATGCAAAATTACGACTCTTCTAAAATTTTTGTACCAGCACAGTAACACAAAAATATAACTTAACGTTTACAAATACCGCGTCCTTAGTAATGCTATACCTCTACAACACTGCATATATAAAAATTCGACGCCAGTTCCCCAAATACCCCGCTTACAATAATTCTTTACCGCTTCAACACCACAATTTCCATTTTGTTGGTAAACGAATGTTGTGCTGATGTTAGTTGTACCCGCAGACAATCATATCAACGTCATGCTGATTGTCTTTTTCTGCCTAAATATATTATAATTGAAATTTATTTGCTGGTGGTTTAGCATGTCTATATACGCATTTCATTGAAGCTTGAACCAAACCATCAGTAGACTTCAACCACAAATTTTGAACAGTCACAAACCTCTTACTTTATGCACAGACTTTCAAAAACTATATGAGAATTCATAAAATAATAATATTTTTGAAAATCACAAAGTAAAAATAAGCTCAGTAGGCCTTGAAACTGATACAAAACCCAACAAATAATTTATATTCAGGTGAATTCATTAAATATGTTATATTTAGAATTATAAAAAATATAAAAAACAAAGTTTGCACTATTTTTTTTTTGTTTCGATTTTTTCAAAATTTTAAATTTTTCCCTTTTCGTGATCATCTTGCATAAATAAATACGTTTAAAAAACCTTTTTTTCCTAATGATGGGTACTTTCCCCTACCAATAAAAGCTTAAAAGTCAAATTGGTATGATAGTAAGGAATAAGTAGTACATTTTTTAATAGTTACATTAGTTTTCCAAATAATATTTTTGCCACCGCCCACAAAAAAAGCAGGACGAAAATGACATCTTACGATCTCCTGAGTCCAAGTTTAGGGTTTTGAACTTTCGACTACGTTAAAAGTAACATTTGCTAAGCAAAAGTATGGGAAAAGTTAAGCAATAAGTTTGATTTTTCAGAGGTAGGATTAATTAAATCCTCTGAGGGGAACTTCTTTCTCCTTTGTCCGATTTTTCTCATTTTCAATTATAAACAGCCTAAGACATATTTCTGCCAAGTTTAAATGATCTAGGGACACTCAATAACTTTTCACAAGCAATATAAACTAAAAAAAGTAATTGACATTTTTTTTTTTTGGTTCAAATACTCCTCTGTGCATAGTAGCGAATACAATAGGTTTCCTTTTCATCTTACTTTCCTTTTCACTTTCCAAAAATGGAAACATTTATTCATTGTTTAAAAAATCTAGCTACTGCATTGTATTGCTTTTGAAGTTCAAATGGTTTATTATGTTTAATTAAAATTTAATCAAAAATATTATTTTTCTAAGCAACAACTTAATGGAAAAAAAACTCAGCAATAATTTTTTTCTCTGTAAACATAAATAAATATATTCCGCTTCGAAAATCATAGTAAAAATATTCAGAATAGATTCTAATGACCTCAAGATAACGGCATTCGGTATCAATACAAATTTTTCAGTATTTTCATATAAATTCTACTGAAATATTCTGAAATTTCCTTCGATATCGATTGCTGTAATTTGCTTCCTGAGAAAACAGTAATTTTGAAAAGTTAAAAAAATTCAAGTCTTGTGGCCTAAAAAGCACTAAAAGTGGGTACAAAAGCACTCAATTGTCGTCTCTGAACTTTTGTTTTTTATATGGCAAGTGTACGAGTGAGTATGTACATACCATATGGGGAAAATAAAAAGAATTATGAAAGAAATTGTAAGAGAACATATTAAGATTTATGATATTATCTTTCTAGCTCTCCGGACGTTTAGATGGCCTTTAAACAAATTGCTTCTAATAGAGTTCTTTTTACTTTTAATTTAATTTCAGTAAGGATGGAATGGGGGGTTACATAATTTGTAGAAATTTTTGCCATAACACTAAATTGAAACTTCAATTATAAGGTATGTTTTGTGTTTCACATGAAATCAAAAGTTTTTGCTAAAAAGAAAGTAAATGGTTTGTGGGTATGAGGAGCTTACTGCTCTACAATCCCATTCTAAGCAATTCATTTTACATTTTGTTGAACGAATTTTATAAATCGGACTAGTGGTTCTGCAGATAAAATCTTACAAATAAAAAACTTTACCTCTACAAATTTTTATTAAGTATCGATCATGTGGTTGCATAAATATAACTAATGATTGTATCCGCTATAAAAAATTAAGAATGTCATCTATTTATTTTTGGAATTATTATCATTAAAATATGCTTGTTTTCCATATTATACACACAAAAAAACAATGTAGAATCGTTAAAAATATGGTTAATTTTACATATTTGTTTGGAAATGATTTTGCTTCATATGTGTTTCATGTTAATTTAACATGATTTATAGTAATTGTCAAAAAAAAAAAGCTTACTTTTGAAATAACTTTATTTCACGTGGAATTAACATTTAAGTACTATGAAAATCAAAATGAAGAATCATGTTGAATCAAAGTTATTTCAAGTTAGATCAAAATGAATTTAATTTAATGTAGTAATTGTATTTAATTAGTTATTTAACTTCCGTGTGGTTGACATACAAAAAATTTTTTTTATAAATAAAATTGGCTTCCCCGTCCAAGATTTGACGGGGAAGCCAACCTGAACTCATCGCGCGGTAGCCAACGTGCTTACCCCTGAAGCCACAAATACTTTAAATATTTATAAGATACACACTAAAGATGTACCATCTTGAATTAAATTATAGTTTAACATTATTTCTTATCATTTAACCTACAATTTATTTAAAAAGTTTTAGTTTTAGTTAAAAAAAAAACAAAAAGCTTCCACTTGAAAAGTTTAAGTTAAAAAAAAATATAAAATACTTTGACTTGACTCCAGGATTCGAACCTGCGTTCCTCCGAATGCATGACTGGTACACTGCCTACCAGCCAGCAGCAGTTTGTCGGCTGTTTACAAACAAAAAAAACAACAACAATACAAAAACAACCTACACAACTATGAACAAAACAAATAAACACCAACACACTCAAATAACATATTATTTCTTGTAAATATAATGTGATTTAAATGAATTTGAATATACCTGTTGGCATGTTGATTTTAGATTGGTATTTTTGTGAGTGTAGAGTTGCATACAAATAATAATTTCCCCTTGAATGAGCGTCAGTCTATAGCTTCATTATTTGATGCCTTCATTTGGAAGTGAGGACAGTCAAGTTTTTGAAATTGTTTTCTAATCAAAAATCTAATAAACAATAGTATTTCTAAAATAAAACAATTACTTGCTTCACTTTAACTTTTTCTGAATTAAGCTTACACACCCACACAAAATTTCATTTATGTATGTATATGTTAGGAGGGCTTCAATTTTATGCACAAAGTCTGAAGAATTATTTATTTGAGATATTCATCTTGCTTATTTAATGATTCTATTTAAGTTGTGAGTTCTTGTAATAAACAGATTTTCTTCATTTTTCTTAGCTGAAAAATAAAAATACCTTATCCTCAGCACTTAAGTTAATCTGTTGCACTTTTCTTTAATAATAAAAGACATAAAATTTCAATATAAATTACATATTTTTTTTTTTAAACATAAAGAACAGCAGATGTTTTTATTCCCACGCTCATAATAATACAAGCAAAAATTGTGAATGTTAAAAAGTTATAAAAACATTAAAATTAACAGAGACATACATTGCTTTTCAATTACAGATCTTTTCCGCCGCTTAAGTGAACGCTTATTCCCTGCAGGTGTCTTTGGCAGAGGTGGCAGCGACAGCAGTGGTGCTGATTCGGATGAGTTTGGCATAAGTACCGCCATCGATCCCAAAAAGGCAAACAGCACATCCACGGTTAAGGTTAGTTAGTTAGAAAATGCTTTAATAAAATAATTTCTTAAATAAAATACATATTACTTTTTTTTAATGACAGGTTGTTGATGGCCATAAAGTGGAGGTTAATGAAACGGTTTACGGTGATAAAGACAGTGTCTTCAAGATACGTGTGGTCAATATACGTCCCTTGGAAGAAGGTGAAACTGTAGAGGAAACCGAACATAAGGGCATTAATCCCGTTACACAGGGCCCCAAGGAAAAAACTAACGATAATGAATCCAATGAATCGGATGAGAAACGTGAACCTTTGGAAAAGAAAGCCGAAGAAAATGAGATACAGGGAAACATTGATGAGCCGGAGGTAAAATATTAATTTTATTATTATTTTAATTTTTTTCTCTCTCTCTAAATTGCCTCTTGTAAATTTCTATAACTTTGCTTATTGAATGAATGCTTTAAGCTGTATAAATATTTGTTTTAATAACTATTTTTATATACAATTTTAAATATTTTGCATATACATAAAATTATATTATTAATTAAAAATTTGGCTTTTCATTTAAGAAATTTATTATTCGACATATTGTCATAATTATATTTTAATTTGAAATTTATTTGCTGAACCACCAGCAAATAAATTTCAAATTAAAATTTGGCTTTTCTGTAAAAAAAAAAACAGAAATAAATGTAACTGGAATGGCAAATTTTCTTTATGGTATGGATTTTTTTGTTTGGTTCTTTAATATTTCTTTACTTATGTAATCTTTAAGATAAAAAAAAAATAATACTGAAATATTCTAATGCTTATGTTGTATAATATTTTAATATCTTTGCATATTTTCCATATTGATAATTTTTATGTATAAAATTTTTAAATTGAAACATTTAAACAAATGTATATTGTATAAAACTTATTAATAAAAACTTTATTAAAAAATTACTTTTTTACTTTTTTTAGTTGTAAAATTGTATTGCAAATTTTTGGGATTTCTTGTATTTAAAATAAAAACTTTTTTCTTGTAAATTTGCTTGACTTGGCTTATATTATTAACAAACTAAACTTGAGTTAGATTATGGACTTATTTTTTGTCAAATTAGTGTGCGATACGTTTTTTTAATATCTATACAAGATTTATGGGAAGGAAAATATCGATGCTTTAGACATTATTTAAACAAATATGAGAAAAAAGATCATGGTGTAAATACAAAATTAAAACTTAACGTTTATAAATATTTGGAGAACAATTCAAGCAAATTTTTGTTTACAAAATTTTGCTTTGAAATTGTTTTTAAATTTGTTTTCCCTTTTACTGCTGCAATACTAACATCCGGATTACGAAAGATAGTTTTATCTAAGAAAATGAGCAGGACATGTATTTTTTTTTATTAAAGTAATGTTTAAATAATAATTTTTTTCCAAAAAGGGCGTCCAGTGAAGTTTATTATTTTTAACTTATATAAGAGCAATAACAACTTGAAAATATAAAAAATCAACTTGGCATGTTTCTTTTGTACAGCGTCGATACATATAAAAAAAACTTTGTAAATATTATTTTTATAAGAACATAAACATTTGTACATATAATACTCACTTAAATTATATACAACCACACAAACACATGAGCCAATGGAGGCGTCACACACAAACAACCAGATCAATCATGCTACAATTCGCATGACCTATTGTCAATGTACATACACACAAACAAACGAATTTTAGAACGAATTTTAGCATACTCGAAGGACTTAAACGAGTGAAAGCTACTTAATGAGCTGTTAATGAAGAATCGGCTAAGCGGATGTTTTTGTGTAAAGAATGATGAAGTTAACATTGTGGTATTAGAACAGCAAATAATGTAACACTGTATGTTTAGAAGCTTTTAATATGAGTGTGGAGCAATTAAGTGTTCTGATTTGACAATAATTGTACACTATTGACTTTTTGATTAATTGTAGAAACTCGAACTTGCAAAAATAACGTTTTTAAAAGGATAAAACGTAACATATGTATAAGTAAATTTGAATTTTTATAAATTATAGTCTGCTGCCAATATAAAGTAGGCCCATATTAAAACCCATATTAAGTAGACCCATTAAAACATAATATTTTTTTAAATAAAATTTTTTAACCAAATGTTTGTCTTTTTTGTCTTCTCCTATTGGCTTTAAGTTTAGTACTCAAATTTTTGTTTTCTGAGACTAAGTTCTTAGTAATTTTTTTGCGCTAGAATATTATTTTCAGATATGCTGTGCATTATATTTTGAACCTTCCTTAAAAAAATTTTTCATGAAATTTCTCTATTTTATACTGAAAAAAGGGAGCTAAAAAAAATCGACTATCTTTACTTTGCCTTCATAACTTCTTGTGGTTCCGGAGATTTTTTTGGTTCGAAGGCTTGTTGTACATATAAAGGCTTTCTTAAACATAAGCTTTAAGCTCACAGTTTTTACTAGAAATCTGAATTATTGCAAAACCTTTTTTAAAACGGTTTTAACTGATGCAGTGTATAAATATTCACGTGTGTACTGTTATAAGTATATCATATACATTAAGTTTGTCATATATTTTAATAAATTTTCGTATGAAGTTGCTTATTTTTGTCTTCTAATCTTCTTCCATACGAGTATGTATATTTAAGCTGTAAAATTAATTTTTAAAACTTAATAACATTCATAATGCAAATCTTTGCCAGCGCTTACATTTCATTTTAATTTTTTTTTGCAACTGAAATTTTTTATATTTTGCATTTAATGCAGTTTGTTTTAGTGATTTCATGCACATTTTGAGATCATTTTCATATTGAAAAGTTCTACTTGGAAGTTAAGTTGGTTTTTTTCAGTTTCTACTGCCATTACTTGACGAAAATAAGATTTGAGAAAAATCAAATGAGAAAAAGGGAGGTGAAGAAAACATTTTAAATTTAAGTAAATTAAAAAAAATATATAATTCCTTAAACAAGAAAAAAGAACAGCAAATGGCTTTATATTTTTTTATATTAATATCACTAAGAAGTTGGAGTTGCTAAAGATAAAAAATACTTGTTTATCAAGTGGTTTGAAAAACTAGGAAGTTGATTAAAAAAATTACAAATGGAAATTTGAAACATTAATGGCAACGATTTGATAACAAATTTATAAAAGTTAAATTATTCATATTTAGTTTGGAATGATTTTCTGTTTTACCGTTTGTTAAATTAAAGCAAATACAGTCTGAGGAAAAGCACTTTACTAATTTGCAGTACGTTGGTTTAGTCAGAAAATTAGAGAAGTCAATTTTTAACATTTTCCAGAAGAGACAAAAAATTGTCCAGAGAAAAAGAAAAATAATAATTTTTTTTTGAAGAAGTGGTTCGGAAATATCAAAGTACAAACTTACAATTTTAAATATAAAAAGTTAATAATATTAGACAATATTTTAATTAAACTGTAGTAAATACAAATTAGAAAAATTATTGATTTGTAAACATTTATACGCTAGGGGGTAAAAATGTTTTTAACAATACAATCACAAATTTTGAGTAAGATGGTAAAGCGTTATCAACTCGGTGTGAGCTATCTATGAGTGTATTAGTGCAATCATACCAAGAGGAAAACTTAACAGCTGCATAGAAATACACTCAACCGAATTCCAAAGCATACCTTCAGGAGCAATGTTAATTTTAATAGAAATTGCGTGTTAAGTGTAATAGTGTTGTTGTTAAAGAGTTGAAAAATAAATAAAATAAATATAAACTTTTAAATAAAAGAGCGTTTTTAATGTAAAATATTTGTTTAATAGTCCTTATAAAGAATTTATAATATTATATTATAAAATATCTTCATTGCGTACTCTTGCCTTACACTGAAGCTGGTGCACGACAATTGGGTTTTGCAAACCCACAGTCGGAACCTTTATCAAAATTTTTATTTGACTTGCATATGAGCAATTCTCCACAAAGCCTCCACAACTAATAATTCCACTACTATAGATGCAGTTTGCCATAGATTTTTAAAAACAGTAGAGTCAAAAATTTATATATTTTAGTTTAGTTACCATAAGCCAATATTAAAAAAAATTGCATTACTAAATGTTTACATATCTCCCCTGTGATCGGACTCACATTGCTTTTTTGTTTGTTTAATCTGTAAACGTTATTTTCTCCTTTAGTTCATTTGGTTTAGGTATTAATGCTTATATAATTTCAAACTGGAGTTTCCGTGGAATTATACGTTTTTTTTGAGACTTAAAATATTTTCTATTATTGGCCTGGGACTTTTAGTTTAGATTCAGCAGTCTGTTTAAAATTTTTTAATGCTTTTATTATTATTTATGTTTTAGAGGAGCAGTACTTCTGCTCATGACTAATATAGAATACTTTTGTTATCGGTTTTATTCAGCCATTCAAGTAAACATAATTTAGTTAGTTTTTTTAACTATTAGTAATCTTATAATTCAATATATTTACATTTAATTATTGGCATTTTAAATCAAGCGGAAATGAAATGGCAAAAAATTATATAATAACATTATAATAGGAAACAATAAAATATGTATAAACAGATATTTATGTTTATATAAATTAACTATAACGTTTGAATTAATTATACATATATTAAACAATCGCAAAAAATCTAGGCGTTTTATTATAAACAGAGTGACATCAACTGTCTATTTTTTCAAATAGTTTTTATAAACTCATTAATACGAACTTAAATCTACATAATTAATATATGTATGTACATTATAAACATCAACATTTTAATTAAATAAAACAAGTTTAATTGCAAAAAAATACTTAAAAAACAAACAATAATAATTATCATAAACATTTTTTATTGATGATTTATTTAATTTTTTTTAGAAGGGCGCTACAAATCCCTACAAAATTTATATCATTATCTGACGCATCAATACTTGTCATCACTTGTAGCATAAAATAAAATAAATATAATGATGCCTCTTGTAAAACGTACTTAACATATTTTTTAACTCATTATTTACAATCGCACATCATCAAGTATATTGATTTGTATTGAAAATCTCGGTTGCCTTGTCATTTGTTCTTTCATTCAATAATCCACAGAGGCAGGCAGGCAGGTAGGCAGGCAGGTAGGTAGGTTTTAGCTGTTCTCATCTGATCATCAATTGGTATTATTAATAAAATTCTGAGAAATCCCCAGTTGATATTCATCAATTTTCAGTAGAAACGTTAAATATTCACACACAAGCCCACTCATACTCGTACAACAACAAGTACGTAGTGTAAGAAAAAAATTAATATTGTTGTTTTGGATATAGTGCAGTTAATTGAAGGAACGAAATCTTTCATATAATTTCTAATGAAAAAACAAATATTAGTAATATAATTATAGTTTAATTCAAGATTTTTAGAAAACATGAAATAATGCCCAAGGAAATAATATTTGTTTTATTTTTATTACATTTAAGAGTTCTGCCTGATTCATAAACATTTTTTGTTTTGATTTATTAAAGGTTTATATAATAGTTTTTAATACAAAATTTGTTTTATTAAAGTGCTAATAATAATAAAACAAAAATTATTTGATAATTCCTTTTAATATTTTCACCTTTTTTAATTTTACTATTCTCTTATTTAGATAAGATTGAATCCCCTTGTTTGTATATTAAAAAAATACTTTGTTCGAAAAATAATAATTAAAATTAACTAAAATACTTTGTTTATACTTCGATATTTTGCCACTTCGGGAAAATATTTTCAAAAAATGTTTTTATTTTTTATTTTTATTTTTCGTTAAGAAGCTCTGAGATGAAGCACAGATCTCGCATCATCGTAATTATTTCTTAAGTGCATTCAGGCCTGTGCGTATTGTTTGGCCTTCGAGAGTTTTTCGTCTCGCTTGCACTAGTTGACTGACCTGCCACGGATAACCGTTTAATCTTGTGAATCTTTTGTGTAATTTCTTTAACAACCACGTTGCTATTTCCTATGTGAATGCATAGGACGTGTAAAATCCGCCACACAACTTTTTAAAATTCTGTTAATAACATTTTGGGCATATGGTCTAGTTACTCCGCCCATATATTTTTTCAACCATATTCTCCAAATTTACTTTGTAGAATATGTATTAATAAATAAATAAATAATTTTTAATATATAAACAAGAGACCTTAAGATTAATTAAATTAAATAATGTCAAAATTATTTTATTTATTAAAATTTATTTATAAATAGAATAATCCTGCCAAAAAAACGGACTTAAATTATAAATTTTAATGGGAGTACCTCTGCAAGATTTTGTGTTTTTCAGAGCTAAGGGTGTGTGTTAAATTTTGTAAAAATCGGTAAAGTAGAACCAATTAAAATAAAATATTAAATTTTAATGGGCGTGACTCCGACCATTTTTTTAAATGAAAAATAGTTGATTTTTAGAGCCTAAAATAAGTGGTAAATTTTGTAATAATCGGTGAAGTAGAACCACGTGAAATATGAGAATAGATTTTAAAGGGCGTAGACCCGGACATATTTGCAATTTTAATATCGTTTAATTACAAGAACCAAAAGTTTTGCATCAATAAAATATGTAAAATATCATAAAATTAAATTAAAAAAATGTGTGCGGGTCCTATTGGAAGCTATACCCTCTCAGACAAAAAAAAAAGAAAAAATCGGTCTTAAATGTACCAAGTATTAAAGCAACAATGTCCAAAATAAAAAAAAAATACAGACGAATTCATAACCTCCTCCTTTTGTGGAAGTCGGTTTAAAGGAAAAAAATTCCCGCTTGGTCAACTGGGCACTAGAAGATTTTATGACTGTTTACTTGAACCATTTGTTCCCTGAGCTTTTTGCGAATGAATGTTGTAGAATAATAGCACCAGCTGATTATTTTTTTGTTCTTGTTTTTTATTTAGAGCTGCTAAAAATCCTGCTGGTAAAGTTATTTGCAAAATTCAGTGCAACGTATATAATATTCACATGGTGGCGACATAAATCCATTGTAATACTTACGTGATGGTATATGAACTCAGAAAAAAATCTATATTGTACTTATTTTTCTCTTCAATTCTTATGATCTTGAAAGAAAGCTTACTCAACATTAAGCTTCAAGTATTAACCCATAAATCATAGAGAACAGATTTTTCAATGTTAATTATTTCCCACTACCATTAAATGATTGCATTCTTTTAAATTAACACACAAATTCTGTAAACGTCACTTTTAATAACGACTTATTTAAATGTATGCATGAGAATACTACGATTATAAAGTGCTGCTTGAATGGTTGTCTAGCAAAGATTGTTTTTATTTCGCTTATATTTTTTATTTTTATTTTTTCCGTAAACATTCCGTACCTATAAATAAAAAAATTATTTCAGACACATAATGAGGAAAAAATTCGCTTGAGATGAATCATGAATAACAAACAGTTGAAGTGAGATAATGCCACAACAAGTGCTCATTATAATGCAGTGATAAATAAAAAGTTGTTTTGATTAAAAATAAGCTTTCAGCAGAAGGTTTTAAGAGATAAAAAAATTATATAGGAGAAGCTGATTAGAGCGAGCTGGAGTAAAAAAGATCTACGCTGTCATCTCGCAATATTAGGGAGATGCTATACTTAACTGTATTTTTATTTTAAATATTTTACTGTAAACTATGAATCTGACTTTCAGAATTAGAAATTTAGCTTTTTTGCAATAATTCCATTGATAAACAAAATTTTAGGTTTTCGCTGACGTTTTAGGAATTTTATACCATCACCTTAATTAAGGCCTAACTGATTAGTCTTTTCAACCAGGATTTTTATATATTTTGATATAACAACATCTTATGTATCGAAAAATGCAAAAATAATAAGTTAATAATTTTCTGTATTAAGGTACCGGTATGTTGTTCAAAACTTTTCTTTGTATATTAGACTGAATTTTTTCTTTTATTTGTCAATAAGTCGCACCGAAAATCAAATAATATCGAAAAAGTTCTACCAAATGCTTCAAACATTCATGCTACGCCACTTTTTTTATGTCTCTATTTTTTCTAGCAACGCTGTTTGCAAACAGAAAAAGTTTCGTGCTGCAAATATTATGAAATCTTATTAAAGAATTCTTCAAAAAATAATTGTGAAAAAATAGTTCAGATTTGCAAAAACTTTAACAAATAAATTTCCAAACAAAATTTGTTTTGTAAAGCTTTTGTAATTTAAAGTTATTTTTTCTGAATACGGCAAGATAAGCTTTATTGTTTATATTTCTAATAAATGAGCCTCCCTACTATTAAGCTGTTAGTTTCATCCAAAATGGTTTGTATAAAGAGAATAAAACTATCAAGCTTTACTTAAGCTTTAACTAACTTAAGCTTTTTAAATACTAATCGCACTAACTCTCTTGCTCTCTTTTCTCTCACTATCTTTATAACTAAACTAGACATTAAACAATATAAATAAACCTTAAAACTTGTTTACCATTAACATAAATACAAAAAGTTTTAAACCGGCAAGTTAAGCAAAAATTATTAACGCACGATCAAATTAAGGTAAAAGAAAAAAATCTGTTAAAAAATATTAATAAATTTACTTAAAGTAATATTCAAAAGATTAATATAAAACTAAATAATATTTTAATCTTTTCTTTTTTTGCACTTAATCTTCACTGCACACTTTCTCGTCTACACTTTGCTACTTGGGAACCACGACATTATCATTAAATTGCAAACAACTAAAAAAACAATATCTTGTATGAACAAAAAAAAATATATATATAAAAAATAAAATCATGCAATATAAAAACGAAAAATAGCACTCAATTGCTAAAAAGGAAAACATTGTTGAAACTACAGAAACAGCAACAATTGATACAACAATGTTGCCAACAACAGAAGACATAAATGCTGCTGCATTTGTTACAGACAATAATGGTGTCGAACAACAGGAATATTCAGCTGCTGGTGTGGAAACTGAGGAAGAGTTGTTGAATGCAGCCAACGGAAACGGAAATAACGAATTTGAAACCAATATGTCTGAAGAAAACAACAACAACTACAACAATGGCAACAACGACAACGATTCTAACGACAATATTGACAATGTGGAAAATCTAGAAGTTGCACATACAATTGAAAATAATGAGGATACTGAAGAGGAAGCAAATGACAATTTAAATGAATCATCAAGTAGCAGCATTGCTTATGTCTCCCACAATCAACAAGAAAATAATACAAATAACGATGATGTTGACGACGTTGATGGCGGCATTGATAGTACCAAAGCTGATATTGAAATTGTCAATTTGAAAAAGAAAAATGCAAATTACTTATCCCCCATACACAAGAAAGAACGCGAAGACGAATCATCTTCAGATGATGAAGATGCCAATGCCAGCGCCGTCGAAATGCATCCAACATTCAATGATGAATGGGGCAGCTTAAATGAGCCAACTAATGAGCAAAATGATTTCAGCAATGACATTGATGCATACGACGTTGTGCCAATTGATTTGTCCAATGACATTGCCGTCAACGATGCAGCCAATTTGCCACTTAATCCCGATGCAGAATTCATTGATGTCTATGGTGTGCAACATTCATCAAATTCTATGCCCAAATTTGAAAAACTCTCATTAGATTATCAGCCACCATCGAAGGAGGATTGGACAAATAAGCCAGCAAAATGAGTTAAAAAAAAGGTGTCGATAAGAAATTTATTTAATGCATAGAAGATGCGAAAGCATCGAGTTTTAGTAGTCAGTAGTTGTTTAGTATATTTATGTATGTGTAATTTATAATTTCAATATTTTTTCTTTTATTAGTTTCACTACATGACTTATAATTTTTAAGCACTCGTCATCGAACTAATGACTCATTTTCTTTACTCTTTTTTTATTTATTTATTTCTCAATGCCATTTTAAATTTTATATTTTTAATTTTTTGCTTATTATTATTGTTGAAGGAATTAGTAGCAAGGTCGTTCGTTCATGTTTCAAAACTTGAGCACACGTCTGGTCATAAATACTCATTTAACGCAAAACTTATTTATTATTTTAAATAAATTAAAATCTTTGTAAATATTTTATATATATTTGGTTTTTTCTTTATTTATTTGATATAAATTATCATTAAAATATTCATTATTATGTATTAACTTTTAATAGTTCATGCACATATCTATATGTACGGGTAACACCCTTAAAGCAAGGTATTTCTTTAATTAAGATTCACTACACTTTTTATATAATTTTGAAAACAGGTAATTATGGACTGACTTAGTCTAAGGAATGAAAATTCTGGAAATAGTAAACGACATTCGAATCAAACTTAGATCTTGAAATATACACAGAGAGAAAAAACCAATTAAAAACACTTAAATAAATTCATTATTACGTAACCTTATAGCAGGATATACCATATGGACGGACACATATAATTAAAATTTTTAAAACTGTTTACACAAATAGCTACAGATTTGGTATATGGAATGAATACCCTTTAATGAGCGTTGGCTCATGTAATTAGCACGTTGACTACAATACAATTCGAGCCCAGTCTCTGTAAGTTATTATATTACAATTTTTCTGACTTGCGTTAGTGTCCTTTTGTATCAGTTGTTGTATGAAAGTTCAAGTGATGAAAGCATTAGACCAGCTACGTCCAAACACATACTTTGATATTTGCATTTGGGATAAACAGCTTTGAAAGTTCTTAAATTTGTTCATGTTTCTTTGAAAAGTAAGAGCAAGAAGCATTGTTGCGCCGAGATATAATTAGCTGTTGTGTAAAAGTTTACGCAGTGTGCATATGGCTAGGATATACATAGCTGCATTAGACAGTGGTCCACTTCAGCGGATACTAATCCTAATGTAATATCAGAAGAGCGCTCTCCTTCGTCGGTATTGTGTTGCAAACTCATCGGCAAAATAAAATAACCAGAGAGTGTTTTAGAATTTAGTACGCCTCATTAACACCAGAGGCGCTGCAACTCTGCATTAAAAACTTGCAAAAATTAGAGTTGTCACACTACTCTTTCAAAAAAAAAAAACTCTTGGAAAGGATAAAATATAACTTTAAATCCAAAGACTTTTAAAATTTATGGCGTTTTATTTTCTGGAAAAATTGTAACATTTTTTAACTTATTATTAAAAAGCAAATCACCGCATTCGAAATCGAGTACGTTGTCTTCGAAATGTTGTTAACGTGGATCACGGCAATCTTTAACGAAACGTATCTACTCGAAGTTGCACTCGATTGGTAGTCTTCTATCGAAAACAAGTAAACTCTTAGCTTTTTGCCGCGAAACAAATCAAAGAAACAAAACAAAGGAAAGAAAAAGAAGTATGTAATAAAAATATAAGTATTTTCCGGATATTTTCGAACAATTAGTTTAGAAAATATAATTTAATTTAATTTTAATTGTTTTTAAGGAAAGTGAATATCAATACAAAAATTGTCCAATAGGCAGTGCAAAAAAATAAATAAGGGAAAAATCATTTCCAGAACAAATACAAATAAAGTTTTGTTTTTCGTTTTGTTTTTCTTATTGTCTTATGCTAACAGCAATATAAAAAATAGTAGTAGGTAACATAAAAAACGATCAAATACCGCGATCCAAAAAATTGTAGCCATCGAAATAATTCTCTACACGAACGTGCACTCGATTTCGAGTGCCGTGATCTGCCCCCAGTGTTAGTTTAGAGAAAAAATTTAAGCTCCTAAGGGATGATACAATAATTTCTAATAAAATGTATATATCAGAAAATTATTGTGAATTTTCATTGAAAAGTGTAATAAGTGTAACATTTTTTTTCCAGAAAAGAAAATGCTATTTGTCTTGTCATATACACAGAGGAAAAAAAAGGCTTTGGAAAAACCACTAAATTAACACCATGCATAAATAGTGAGAATAGTTTATTTGCGATTTACGATTTAAGAGCACCTGGCCCTTGTTTTTCGAAAACCCAATATTCTCATTTCGATAACGCATGGTTTTTTCTTTTAACAGTTCTTCTATTGATTTTTTCACAGTTTATTTGTTAGAATTGCATTCAATATGTTTTTATTCGATAAATTTAGTTTTCAACTCAAAAATGTTGTTACTTTTTTGTTCGAGAACGCACAGTGGTTCCAATTAGAAACAAAGTAAAAATCCGTATCTTTGAATTTTCCAATCCAATAACAAAATGACGTGTGTAGAGTACAGGAGAACATTAATTTAAGAATATAAAAATTTAGACCACCCTGCGGAAATACCTCATGAGTTACAAGGTGTCAAAGTTGACTACGTCGGGTATGAAAAACTTTGTTGTTCTCATATTTTTTTTATAAATATCATTAGATTTTAATAAATTTATACTTGTTGTAAAGTTCTTGAAGAGACAAAAAAAAGTGTAATTCATCAGGATGTCTTAGATAATTTCAAAAATATTTAGCTTTGAGTTTTAAAATTTTGCTTTTTGGCCTCCTCCAGTAATACGTGTAGTCCAGCTAAATTAAATTAAAAAGAAAACTAATAATTTCTTATAAGATCCTTCATAGTATGTGGTATACATTTTTGAGCTTTCTCTATTCATGAAAAAATCAAAATCAATACTTTGAAATGAGAGTGAAAAATGGCTAAACATTGAATAAAATAGAGCTTAATTGGTGGATGTTTTTCAAACTTAAAAATTTTCTCTTTCAATATTAAAAATTATTGCAGTTAATAATTGTAAATTGATTTAAGCATGCATGCTACACTACGCATTGGAGAAATATAAAAAATATTTTTCGAAGTAACTTCAAACTAATCGCTTACAAAAACAGCCATCAAATTTCTCTACAAGTTAAATAAAAAATCTGGTTTTTATTTGTTACCCACACGTCAGAAAATTTGGCCAGTAAAGCCGATTTTCTAATAGTTAAATATTCAGAGTCAGTTTATATACCTACAGCAAGTTTATAGTAAACCTTGTTATTCAATTTTTATATCCTTACTTTTCATTTCAGACATCTTGAATGAAATTGGGCAAAAGTGTACTATTTTCAAGTGTAATTTTATAAAAATCTGTAGTAATATATGTAGCCAAAATTTAAATTACTTTTATATTTGTTATATACTAAATTTTTCAATATCTACTAACTAACCCTTTACTATTATTGTACACAAAATATAATTTTTAACCACAACTCTACCATGTTTTAAAGGTGTCATCTGTGCATGTTTATATCCTTTTCAATTATTTTTAGCCAGTTAGTAGGTACGAATAGTATGTATGTTTATTATTAATAGACTGTAATTAGAATTTATTTTTAAGCTCTGTGCTTTTTGTTTTAAACAAATAAATTAATTGTTTACTTTAAAATAGATTTCTGTATTTATTTTGCAAATATTGATTTAAATCTGAGTAAGTGAAATTGAATATTGTTGATATACGAGTATAACTAGCAAACAGAATAAAATGTTGTGGTATATATGAAAAAAAAATATTATAATTATCAATCTGCAGAAATAGTAAGTAAGTAGAGTAATATAAGAAGATAACTGCAAGATATAAAAAACCAGTCTAAATTTTACACAAAAAGTTTGAAAACTGATTTGGTTGAGATTAATAAAACATTTGGTCTTTTTTGTTTGTTTTGGCAGCAATTGGTCTTATTTATTAATTTTTTTATTTATTAATTCGTTTACATATTTCATTTCATTTACAGAATTTAATTCCTACAGATTTCTACCATAACTTAACAATAACTTAAAAATTTATATTAAAATACATACAACATAATTCTAAATATTGTTTAATTAACTAGTAAAGCCCGGTTAACGCTGTCTTACCTTCAATTATATATATTTTTTATACTACAAATAACTACACAAAGTAGTCACTTGGCGGTTCAAAAACCTGCCGGGTATTGACCCTAACCTGAGTTAAAAATTTTAGTTGCCGTGATCGATCATTTATTATTTATTTTATATACATATATAGATTTTTCCGAGAAAAAAATCCTCTAAGCAAATGACAATAGAAATAAAAAGTGAGAGAGAATTTCGAATTTAATTTGAAAGCTGTCAAATGATCTTTTGAAAATAGAAGAACAAGAACAAGGGAAAAACTGCTGGGGAATTTGTGTTCCTTTTAAATATTCTTCGCTCTTATTCTAAGAAAAAATTATGTGATTTTGACCAAAAAACGTTCTTGTTTTGAAAACAATTCATTTTTGATTTCATAAATTTTGATTTTCATGTGATAATGCCTGTTTAACTTAATTTGATGACTTTCGAATTAAACATGTGTTGTACTTTATTCAGAAAAACAGATGTGATTCTTGTTCTTTAACTCGGCATCGGACAAAACTTTGCATCAAAATTAACAGCTTTCGGTTTGAAGTTTGACACTCTCCACTGACAGTTTATAAAGTCGCTTTTTCAAATTATTAAAAGCCTTTCTTTTGTACGAAATATTAAATAAAATTGGGCCAATAATAGTTCGACAGATAGTACAATTCAAAAAGCCTTTCCTTAAAATGTTGGTTGGCTTCAATTGCTAAAAATAGTATATTCAACATATAAACAAGATAAGCTTTATACTGGAGAGATTAATCTATGTTCATGTTGAGATGGCCTTGCACTCGCGCATAGCACACAGTTCAAAGTAACTCGAGGTACAAAATTGCCTTTGTGGATAATTTGAACGACATTGAATTGTTAGTACGGAGAGAATTTTTCTCACGAAGGCAACAGTGATAACGGGTCACCTTAAGTCCAAGCCAACCAGGGCCCATTTTTTCATCGTGCTGACTTAAGGTTAACCTGCTGGTTAAGAGGCTAGCACAACTCAAACCACATCATACAACTTGCTCCATAGAACTAGACAACCTCTAAACTTCCCAAGGTTGCAGTTGCAGAAACTCATTGACACGCTCAAGGTGCACTGATCTTTCTCTTTCAATGACTACAGCTTCAGTTGCAGTGATGAAGAAGAGCGAGAAAATATTATGAATATTCTGTGCCTCTGTTTGGCAATCTTCGCCTTCCAGGCAAAATATACTGCAGTTGTCAGATATCAGATATCAGAAATGGAGTTCCGTAATATAAATTCTTATATTAGAAATATAGGGTGATTTTTTCACTAACTCCCTTAATGACGTTTAACTTATAAATTAATCCCTCCTGCATAGAATTGCTAATACAGATTATATTTTCTATTTTCTCACTTTCCGGAATTTATCCTTTTTAATTAAGCCTATATCTCTCGTTTAGTCCTTCCTATCTATTTTCTCCTAGACAGGTATCTCAAAAGCATTATGCTGTTAAATCCAAAAAAGCTGGAGTATTTTCTTCCTTGCACCAGCAACCCACTAACCTAACCTAATCTCACCTGGCTCTTATAATATATTTTACTTAGCTTCTTTCTTTCTTGAATTATGTTTCAATATTTGCTTTTAATTAAATTGCGCATCAGACTTTAAATTAAACTGTCAGCAATTTGTAACATTCAAAATTGAACAAAATGTCAAAAGTTTTCCATATAAATACCGTTGAAGTCTTTCCAAGTTGCATCTTTATCTTATTACAAAATTTTTTTCCTTAATTGAATATGAAAAGGATTTAGTAAATTAATTTTCTTGTAACATTTAATTATATTCATTTTAATAATATGACAAATATCTTAAGGCTACTTTCTTTACAAATTAAATGAACACTTAGAAACAAAGAACTAAATTTTCTAATAAAGCTTTATATTAATTTGAATAACAAAAAAGAAAAAAAAACTATAATTCTCACATCTTTTATGAAAAGAAATGTCCTCTTTTGCTGTCTTTTATTGTATTGTGTAATCTAAACTGTCTATAAATAATATTTGAAATTATTATCATTACGAATACAATAAGAGAACAACAAGATAAAATTAATCCGATTGTCAAACAATTTTACAGTTGAAACAATCATCTAACTGTTGGACTAATCCTTTAAATTTAAATTTTATATCTCACTGCTGAATATTTATGCAAAGATATTTTATAGTAATGCTTTTAAAAGCAGGAGTGCAATAAATAAAAAAAAACAGGAATAAATTTAGATACAGATGTAAGTATATCTTTTGAAATGGTCATATTACTTTCATACCGACATAGATATCTGTTTTGTATGTCGAAGAGAGAAAGAAGTAAGCTTGTCGATGTTTTATTTATTTGCACTTAAGTGTCTGCCGACGTATTTGACGTGAATTTAAAATCCTTTGACTATTTCCAGACAAATTCACAGAGCATTTGAATGAGGTCTGAGAGTGAGTTAAATTTAAACTCTTTGTGGGGGTGTGTGTGCCAGAAAATGTCCTGTTGATATTGGCTCTGCATATTCTTAAGCTCTTTTCATTTTGATAATTTTTGTTCATTTATTTTTATCTTGAATATTTAAATAATCGCCTTAAATATATACATATACATAAGTACATATACATTTATATGTATGTGTGTATGTATTTGTTTTTTTAGTTTAACTGAATAATTTTTCAGTAGACAGGAGATGTGTAAACTTTTATAATGCAAAGTAAATTAAAATATTTATTTTCTTATTAAATCTTTGAAGCTTGTAATTTGCAATATCAGGACGTAAAAAGTTTGCTTAGAAAATGAAGACAGACAGACATACAGCTTATGATTTGAATGTCAATTAGATATTTTTCTCTTCTGTATGTCAAAAAAAAAAAACTCATATTAGTCTGATAGTATTAGAATTTATAAAACATTTGTAAAAGAGTAGTACAGTGCATCTTTAAGGAAAGTTTATACTCGCATTTAGTTGATCAAATAAAACTAAGAAAGCCCGTCTTTGTGCTACAGTCGCCAAATTATAATTTTTGATAAACTCTCACATTATGACATACATATACCTGACGTTTTTGAGATGTGTTGCATTCACGTTGCAAGGTAAACAATTATAAGGTTCTACACGAGGATTTTGGAGAAATTTTTCAAGGATATATAGAAGGTGACTTAAGCATACAAATTTTAAATTACAGGTGCATTTTAGTACTATCATTGCACACAAAAATTAAAACCAAAAATGTAGAGACAAGGAGAAACTCATCAGCGTTTAAAATATACAACCACGCAAATACATAAACCGATACACAGAAAAAAGTGTTCACCAATTAATATTTCCAATTAAGAATTTAATTGTATTAATTAAATTTTTAATTGTATTAATTAATTTGACTGGAAAACCTTAATTGATATTATCAAATTGTTTATAGGTTAAAATTTAATTAAATTTTTAATTGATACTACAAATATTTTAATTAATATTACAAAATCATTCATATTACTTTTTTGTGTGTACATACAAAACAAATATAATGCATTGTAAATGTATGATGGTCTATTTTTTGACAATTGTCAACAAATATACGGTCCTGTTCTGAAAATCACGGTGATTTCAAACCACGTGATTTCAAAAGTAAACTACTAATAGCTGCCTTGATAGTGGGTTTTTATTGTATTTTAAATTTTTGTCATTTATAATAATAATAGTTTCTTCCAACTTTCAACGCCGAAAATCGAGCAATTCAAAAAAACAATGATTTAGATTTCATTAATTTTTGAAATCACTGTGATTTCACATGTCGTGATTTGCAGAGCAGCCCCGATAAACACAAAATAACTGTGCAAATTGTAACACGAACTAATTTTGTCATCGAAAGTTAAAGTTGAAAGGCTGTTTAATATGCTGAGAATTGTTTAATGTTTCTAACATTCTTCTGGGAACTTTTTGTTAAATAACAGAAGGCGATGCATTCGCTTAAGAAAAGGGAGAGTACATTTTTTGTTTAAAGAACAACTAAGTTAACAGAAAGAGTAAATTTGTTGTTTAAAGAACAACTAAGTTAACTTCGTGGTATTCCATCAGTGGTTTATTTAAAATTATGTGTTTTAAAAAACCTCAATTTAAATGGGGATGAATAAATTATTTGGATTTCATAAAATTTTTACAGTGATATTTTTAGTTTTATTGCTTATCTTCTAAACTACAAAAAAAGTTTTTAAAAAGTGAAAACGTAACGAAAATATTTGCTAATGCAACGGCTTTAATCCCTTTAATCTTTCAATAATTAATTTTTAAGTACGTTTAAAAGTTTTTAAAACAATTGTGAAGGCAAATTTTCGAGTTTTGTTTCCTAAAGCCCCCTTTCAACTTTTGTGCAAACTTTTATTTTAAAATGCTTAAAGGAAGAAAAACCTGATTTGCTTAAATTGTTCAAAGAATGTTATTATTTTATAAAATACACTTAAGTTAAGTTTACGAGTCAAAAATGTTAGGTAAACTTACTAGGCTTGTGTAAATTAATTTCCACGTAATTTCTGAGAGTTTATTTAAAATAGTTTATGTACATTT